>CM029606.1:13898265-14586976 GCA_017311375.1 Mytilus coruscus | reverse complement strand
TTATGAGATATTTAGGCATGATTGGTTTTACAGAAAATTTTGTTCAAATTTTGCTACTGTTGTTCAACCATTGACTCATCTTTTACGGAAAGATTCTAAATTCATCTGGAGTGAAAATTGTCAAAACGCTTTTGAAAATAGCAAATCACTTTTAATTAATAGTCCAGTTCTGATCACTCCAAACTTTGAAAACAATTTAAACTTGCCGTTGATGCAAGCGATGTAGGAGTTGGAGCTGTTTTATATAAGGAAACAGAAGATAATGTTGAAAACCTATATCATATTTTTCTAAGAAATTAGATAAACATCAGAAAAATATTCAACTATTGAAAAGAGTGTTTTGCACTGTTGTCTGCACTTCAACATTTTGATGTATATTTAAATCCTCTGTGCATCCTATTCTTGTTTATACTGATCATAATCCTCTCACCTTCATACATAAAATGAGAAACAAGAACCAGAGATTGACTAGGTGGAGTTTATTGTTACAGGAATATAATGTTATTGTAAAACATATTAAAGGTAAAGATAATGTAATAGCAGATGCTTTATCTGGAACTTATTAAAACACTGTATATATACTATGTATTTTTGTACATATTATTCATGAAAATTTTTGTTACACTCAAACTTTTTTAAGGGGAGGTGTTATGATATTGTAACTATTATATTTATTTAGTTGGCCTAATTTGTTTTGTGTGGCCTAAGAATGTTTACATTGTTTTATATACATTGTGTACAAAATAAAATACATTGTGTTACAACTATGCAGTTTAGAAATCACTGGAACAATCATTGATACTAATGGAATGATTAGAACTTTCTATTTCACTTACATAACGTTTCCAGAATGATCATAACAAAGATGCGTAATTTATATTTCTAGAGTTGTCTAGAAATTTCCGTTTGAGTATTTAAATGCAGACCCAAAAGTTAGTTGAATATAGAGATTTGGACATAGACATATATAGACTTAGACATCGATAGACATCAACAGTTGGATTGACACTTTTATTTTCAAACTACATCATACTAGATTGTGACCAATTGGATATAATATTCTGTGGATTCCGTGAAGATTTCCGGATAAAGAAAAGATAAAAGATTGGACTCATATTTTGACAGTTAAGTTGACATTTCTTTTTGTGTAATACTTTTTGTAAACTAGTGTATAATAAATCTTGTTAAATTTTATTATTGATTTGTGTCTTTTGTTGGCTACAATTAAAAGGCGATTTTCTGACATAACACTTTATTCATAAGGGGCAAACTTCATACAGGAGCTTCTTATGAAAATGAAAAGAAGCTAGCATTATCCTTTAACTTCACGTTCCGCTCTATAGATGACGCTCTCTACATAAAAGATTGAGAGAAAAAGCGCATGGCTAAACGAAAATAGAAAAAGACGAAATGACAAACAACAATGTAATAAACAATGCACAGCAAACCTCTCTCTCTCTCTCTCTCTCTCTCTCTCTCTCTCTCTCTCTCTCTCTCTCTCTCTCTCTCTCTTTGTCAAGTATCACTACAATGTTTTTTTATACCTTCAAGGTTCATCAAAGCTTATTTCACATTAACGTTTAATTTTCAAGTGTATTTCTGATCATAAACTGGTTTATGTAAATTATAAAACCAAACCTTTTTTTGGCAAAGAAAAAGAAAAGTTGTTCCTACATTATACGTTGTCATTTCATTCACAAAAATAAATCATAAAAACGTGTTTTTTCTATTTATAGATCGAGTTCTACCTACTGGGGAATCCCAGTTGAAGTTTATTTAAATCGCCAGCGATATATACTTTAATTCACTTACAAAATAGGCTTTAGTCATACAGTGAAGTGGATTACATTAACTATGTACTTTGTGATATCAAACGAGATCACTTCCTTGTTCGAGTATTAAACAGTAAATGCGCATTTTTGTGAAAGTTATAGAGGAAAGGGACACAAATATTTACAGAAACAGTACACAACTGCCTTAAGGAGTAAAAGTGACTTTATTAATAAGAAAATATGTTGATTTTTGTAATTTATATGGTGTTTACTGGAGTAGCAGTTTATTCACAGGTAAGTAGAATTTGTGTACAAACATGTATAGAATTAAATCTTCTATGTGTGATCTTAATAACTTATGTATATTTATCAGGTTGACATTGCTAACGAGGCATGTAATATATGAATAAACTAAAACAATACAAATAAGTTCAATAGAGTGTTAATTGGTGGAATTTGTTACAAGCAGGTTCTTAATCCGAAGAATTTTTAAAAAGGGGACGGATTTTAAATTTTTCAAACCCTACATTTATAAAAAATGTCAGCCTAAGAATTTGGTCACGGTTATGTCAAATCTTCTCTAAAATACACGATCAACACCTGTAATTCTATGTGTTTTGCCTTTTTCGGGACCTCTCATAATGGAATGTGCATAAGTCAATATCTGGGATGTTTATAAGAGACATACCATACAGATCTTGTGATAAATAAAAAATTAACAACAATCCGCCTGCCAAAAAAGATTTGCAGTTTGATGGTTACAGACAATAAGTCCTAATTGAATATCAGAAATACATCCATCTATGACATATGTCCCGTTATATCATACAATTTTAAAGTAATTTGCATATTAATGTTTACATGACTCTTTATACCGATCGAGATACCGATATCAGAAAAAATTCCAAAAAGTCACTATCAATGAGACAGCAAGCCAACGACAGAAATAATGTAGAGGATAAAATTCATTCTTAAGCAATAGATAAGTGTCTTTATACAAGCTTAATCACCCCCTAGTGTTAAACAGTTGTAAACAAATTAAATCACTTAATAAAACAGAAACATTCAAATGATATACATTACATGTATGTGTTTGCAAATTATGCAGATGAAGCAAAAAATGTAAAATGATTACACTGTTCACTGATACGTTACGTATGATGTAAAAGTCACAAGACGAGTTTAAAGTTACGATAATATACAAATTGTATGCATTTCTTTTTAAAACTATTGTAAGTACATAAATCATTCCGAAGTGAAAGTGGTATAGTTGAAAATAAACAAGTAAAGTACAGTTGCATGTAAAACTGAGATATCAGCCTGCATTTGCATATCCTTTAAAACGTAAAGATTAATTGTTAGTTGATAATTTGTTTATAATTAGATAATACAAAATTACATCACATCTATTTAAGAAACAGTAAAAAAATGGAAATTTTGGTTAAATAATTGAAAGTTGAAACTTTATGGTCGAAAAAATAGAAAAAAAATGTAAACTTCCTTGCGCAGTATTTAAAATTTGAAAGAAAGATTACGAGCCTTTGTAATAGATAACACAAGTGTTAACATTTAACATAATATACTGATACATGGAAGTCGGGTGAAGATCACGCTTCCGTTTGTTCGAATTACATGTGTTGTAAATTATTAAGTGGTATTTTTCCGTTTATTAATGGAGTTTGTAGATCTTATTATTCAAAATTTAAAATTTGCACAGTGCATACTTGTTATAAACTAGTGGTCTGTAACTATTATTGGAAGGTTATATGGGGAGGGGGTCTTCATTTCTGTCATCTTTTATTTTGCCATTTTCCTCTATTTTTCATACTGGGTTAGTGCTGCTCAGTCTTTAGTTTTCCATGTTGTGTTTTGTGTATTATTGTTTGTCTGTTGGTCTTTTTTTCTTTTTTTACCCATGACGCTGTCAGTTTATTTTCGAATTATGAGTTTGAATGTCCGTTTGGTATCTTTTTGCCTCTCTTCTGTAACTATTGCACAATTGTATGTATTCATATATTTATGGTACTACATGTATTAGTCGTAGTACGGAAGCCCATTTAGGACCTCCCGAAAATAAAATTCGAATTCGATATCACGAATTTAAATTGTTGTCACGAATTCTAGAATTCGTTATTACAGATTAAATTCGTTATCACGAATTTATGGAATTAGTTATAACATTTTTTGTAATTCGTAATAACGGATTAAATTCGTTATCACAATTTTTTGTAATTCGTGATAACGGATTAAAAACGTGAAAACGAACTTTATAATTCGTTATTACGGATTAAAATCGTTCTCACGAATTTGTGTAGTTTGTTATCACAGTTTTTTTTGTAAATCGTGATTACTGATTAAATTCAAGATAAACACCACAATTATTGCTTAGTTGTCATTTCAACATATAGAGGGCGTTGCTATCAATATTCTATATTTTCTATAAAATATGATGATTAATAAAAAAAAATTGACAAACCAAATCATTGTTAATTATAAATTCTGTATAACCTAATAGATCCTAATATACGGAAGCCCATTTAGGACCTCCTAAAAATATATATTTGAATTCGAAATCACGAATTTAAATCGTTATCACGAAGTGAAGAATTCGTTATAACAGATTAAATTCGTGATAACGAATTTCCGGAATTAGTTATAACAGTTTTTGTAATTCGTAATAACGAATTAAATTCGTTATCACAATTTTTTGTAATTCGAGATAACGGATTAAAATTGTCATAACGAATTGTATAAATCGTTATAATGGATTGAATTCGTTATCACGAATTCGTAGAATTTGAAATCACATTTTTTTTGGTAATTCGTGATAACGGATTAAAATCGTCATAATGAATTTCATAAATAGTTATAACGGATTAAATTCGTTATCACAAATTCGTAGAAATAGTTATAACGAATTTAATCCGTTATCACAAATAATACAATTTGTTATAACGATTTTAATCCGTTATCAAGAATTACAATAATCTGTGATAACGAATTTAATCAGTAATCACGAATTACAAAAAAACTGTGAAAACAAATTACACAAATTCGTGAGAACGATTTAAATCCGTAATAACGATTTATAAAGTTCGTTATCACGTTTTTAATCCGTTATCACGAATTACAAAAACTTGTGATAACGAATTTAATCCGTTATTACGAATTACAAAAACTGTTATAACTAATTCCATAAATTCGTGATAACGAATTTAATCTGTAATAACGAATTCTAGAATTCGTGATATCAATTTAAATTCGTGATATCAATTTAAATTCGTGATATCGAATTCGAATTATATTTTCGGGAGGTCCTAAATGGGCTTCCGTTTGAATATATAAGCGAAACGTGAATGGTTTGTCGTTATCATTTCAGTCTAGTCGTAAATGAGGGTCTGGATGTGGTTTACAAATTAGAGAATAATTGGCAAAATATGGCAACAACAGAAAAAAAGATTAGAGAAAAAAAGGCAAAAAAATAAAGAATAGAGAATAATGTGGTGTTCAAATGTAAGGGATAGAGATTAATTAGCAAAATAGATAAAGAATACAAAAAAAATGAATAAACAAATGAAGGACCCCCCATCCAGACCTTCAGAAATATGTTGGACTTTGCGGAAAAATTCATTTGTACCACTATCATTTGTTATTATTCCATTTACAAATTTCAGAACACGTCTTTTTTTTTTTTTTTTTTTTTTAGGAATGGATTGGGTTTTTTTGTTTTAATTTGAAGATAACGATGTATAAATTTGATGCGTTCGAAGCGCTTTTGTGGATTTACCTTTATCAGGAACGCTGAACCCTAAAATTTTAAAAAGCAAAGAATGTATGAATGCTTGATTACGTGAGGGGACTATATGACCGAAAAGAGACATAAATAAGAACAGCTAAATCAATTCATATCAGTTTGGACCTTTTGAGTTGGAGCCTTAGATTATTAAGAATTTCTAAAATGTATCAGAAGTGATTCCTCTAAAATATTTACTGTTTTATGACCTCCTTAAATATGTTATCTTCAAGGTCAGTCATATATTTTTTAAATCGTTGGATGTGTTTTTATACTTTGGCAAACAATATTTCCTTGATTAATAAATAAATGCAGTCAAGCAATATAGGTTTATGGTAATGTTTTGCTTACTTACCAGATAACTTTTTAATCTTTTTATATGACAATCGAATGTCCGTGTATAGTCCCAATCTCTAGTTAATTATCTATTAAATGTAAATAAAGATGATGAGAGGAAAAACCAATTTATCAGTGTTTATCGTTACCTTGTGCCAGGTTCTGAAGAAAAAAAAAACTTTAATAAAGGACATAGAGTCGCATTACCTATTCCTTTATATCTTTTAATCCAAACTTCTTTTTCGTATCAAAGGTATATAAAATTGTTGTGACGCAACACCAATAGATATTTTTTAAACTTTTACTTGACATGTATTATTCCTCAAATACACTGATATCATAAATTGATATGGATATGTTTTTATACTTTGACAAACAATACTTCCTTGATTAATAAATAAATGCAGTCAAGCAATATAGGTGTATGGTAATGTTTCGCTTACTTATATAATGTTTTGTCTATTTGTTTCGTTCTTCTCTTTTTTTTTTTTTTTTTTTTGCATGCCATTAAACTTATTTTTTTAAAGCAGAGATTTGCAAGGTATATTTTCGTAATGTGAGTTATAAACAATGAATTCCCCGTTCTCCATTTCTATGGATATGGGGATCATTTTATGTAGCTTTTGCAGCCAATCCTTTTTGACTTGTGCTTTAAAAACTCTTTTTCTGATGAGAAAATATAAGTTTGGTTGATGTATGGATGGATGCATGCTTTACATCAGCGCAAAAAGGCTATATGATGGCGAGAGCTATTTCAAGTATTTTTACAAAAGGCAGTTTAAAAAATCTGACAAAAGGTCTTTCAATACACTAAAACTTTAGTTTAAAAAGCAAAATTACTTATTTACAAATAAAATTCCCCAATAATATAACGTGATAAAAATCAAAATCATTATAAATATGTATAGGGAGGCAGAATCGTTGCTGCAGATCGCGTGGTTTTATTTACACATTAAGCGATGTTAAATATGTGCGTAATTTGGTAATACAAGCAAATCAATAGATGTATACATATTACGTTTACAGATTAACGTATGCACTGTTTAAACCTTGGGTTACAAGTACACACAGTGTGTAAGTTTGTAGGAAGTCATCTCAAATGTTGAATCTGTATTACTGTTATATACTTAGGTCACCGCTATGTTTTTCTTTGTTTTGTGTTCCTTGATGGTAGGTTTTTGATGGCCTGAGGCCAAACAACAAACACAAAAAAATGTTTCAGAAAATATATTGAAAGTAAAAACTATATTTTTAAGCGGGCTTTTGTATTGTAGTCATATCAATGTTCGCTCATTAAAAGGCTCGAGTTCAAATCTTAAAATTAAAAACGCTGTATGCAACAAATATGTGGCCTGATAGATAAAAAAAATAACAAAAAAATGTAATTTAAATGTTTAAAATGCTTGTTTAATCTGTGCGCGTGTGTGTGTATTGTTTATTTATATGGTGTGTTTATATATGTATGTGTTCTTATATACTTATATTAGTTTTCTTCCTAGTAACTAAAAGTGAAAAAAAACAGACACGGCCTTGTCAAACAAAATGTAATTACTGTAATTGTTATACTTCATTGACGTTAACATAGACAACAAAAGAACTAAAACTATTATTAAAGTTTTTCACAATGACTACTTTGAGATAAATAACCAGATAATGGATATAAATGGGATAAAACGTGAACTGAATCCGGATATGACCTTTTCTTTAATACATACATGTATGTACATTTTGTATTGTATTGTGATCGAGGTCAAAGAGTTTAGGGTTTTTCCATGTTTATCATTTCACCAAGTCCAAAAAATGTAATAATTTTTTTTATCGAAATCTAAGGTAAATTCAAAAAGGGGAAGTCCATGAAAAACTGACAAACCCACACGCTCGACTATATCAACCATCGGAACGACTCCAAATGATTTAGAGTTTTTTTTTTTTTTTTTAAACAATCCTCACATATACCAGGATTATAATTTGGTATGGCAGAAGCATTTCGTCTAAATTTTGTTTTAATTAAGACTAGTCTGGTGCAATAAAGATAAAGGGCATAAAAAGGGGCGAGAAAAACGTGGAACCGATTTAGTACAAAACACCAGTTTAACGGTACCACATATTCTAATTGTGTTTGTACCACGCGGTTTGTACCAGGTCAGGAACCAGACTCTGTGATTCCCTGTATAGAAATAAGAAGATGTGGTACGATTGATAATGAGACAACTCCTCGACAGAAACGAAAAACAAATATGATATACTGCAACAACTGACAACCACTGAATTATTGGTTCCTGACTTGGGACATTGGCATACTTATTTTTAGACAACTTGTAAATCAATCTATTTAAAGATTCACATATTATATAGATTTTTTTTAAATCGTTTGTTGACGTCTTTTTTTTCTTTTACAAAAATGCAAAGGTGCATATGTTGAGGAAAGAATAAATACAATAGAGAATAGAGATGCATATTTTTTTTTTACATGTTAAAAATGTACAATGTACAAATGGAAGGCCTTAGAATATGGGGAGGAAGGAGAAGGTTAAATGAGAGAATGCACTTCATATTCTACTATAGGTTACTTTTTGTCATTCTCGTATTGAATATGCATTCATATATTAGTTGTATTTTAATAGGGGGTGTTCATTACTTTAAAGATAGCTACTACGAACCTTATCCCATTTTGTTTATCAGTTATTCTATTAAGGGGCAGAAAATGTCTCTTCACTAGACAAGCGATACAAAATTTTGATTTATGACATTCTCGTTTTATATTTCCAAGAAATCTGCGCAAAAAACATTTATTTACATTTTACATGTATGTATAATGTTAAACGGGTTACAAGTATTATTTTGTAATAGTCATTTACAATCATTGTAGTAGTCACTTACATTTGTAAATGATGACAGCTAACTACATCTGCGTTTTTGTTTTTTTGCTATTTGTAAACGATTTATAGTGCGGTTTTAAACAAGTTAAGTCTGAATAACAATGTACATAGCTCAACGAACAACATCGGTTTTTATTACATAATAAGTCACAAATAGGAAAACACGGATCATCAAAAGTATTCAACAGTTTTACAGATCACATGTAAAGCACCGTTCATATATCTTCAGTTGCGGATTCAGAGGGGGCGTAGTGGACGTCCGCCCGCCCTCCCTTTGATTGGAAAACTTTTTTTTTTTTAGCATGAAGTCGTCAAAACAAATTGTATGTATAACTTTTTAGAGATTCGATCACGGGCCCCTTCCAAAATTCCTGCATCCGCCCCTGATCTTTTATGTGAGGTGATAGGGATATATCGATGAAATACAAGAATAGTAATTTGTTTTTGAAACTCTCACAGTTGATTTTTTTTTTTTTTTTTCTTATTTTTCTATGGGAACGAACTTTTTTACTTCCCTTCTGCAAAAAATTTTTTTTTTTTTCAAAGAACTAAAACATATGACACAGTCGAAATAAGACAAAAATTAGCATGTTACACTACTTAAACAAAGTTTTACTACAATAAGTATTCATCATTTGCCAATAAAGGCCGTTTCTGTCTTTGGTTGTCACCAGAGTTTGTTGTTAGATTTTAATCATGCAAATTCAATCCCGAGGACAAAAAATTCAGCAGTGGTTTATTGCTATCTATTAATATTTTGTCTATTTAGAGAAACGGAAATAGTTAATGGTCGCATAATGTACATTTATGTTCATGTACAAGTATATGATATCCTGAACGTTTTGTTGTTACATATATGTAAATATACCATATTCAGATTGTACTCTTCCTATTTTAGTACAATCCTTAATTTTAAACCTGCTGTTATTGAAAAAGAGGAAATTTGTCACTCAGTAACTGGTACAAAAAAGTCACATTGTTTTGATCATGTTGATTGATTGTTTAATTGTTGTTCGCTTGACGTCCAGTTGCAAATAGTCCATGCATGTTCAGGACTAGAGGTCATGTTGATTTGATTTCACAACTTAATTCACTCAATGACATGATTGACATCACATGATTTGCTTTATGTGATTTTGGGAAATTGTTGGTCAGAACAAGGATTTGTATGCTAAAAACGGAGCTCTTCTTACTGCCTTTATCTTCATACCTGCTTTGTTTCTGGTTAAGATTTCCATGTGAGATGACATGTTTTTTTTTTTTTTTTTATGGGGGAGGGACATGCTACCACTTAGGGGATTCACGCACCATAAACTAGATTCCTGCATGCGCGTCAGGAATTTAGATTTATACAAATACAAAGTTTTCATGTTTTTATTACAATCAAATGAATACAAAATACAGGGGTAAATAATTAATAATGTAGATATAATCTGCGTTGAATTGAAGTATTTGTCATTGGACGTTAAAAACAAAACATTATCTTTATAAGGCAATTAAATGCCCTTTAGATTTATGTAGTATATCATTTATAAAGCTGTTATTCGCGACTTATTAACATGTTGCACGTGAGCGTTACTTTTGATGTTTGATCATGCGGTTGTTGTGAAAAGTGTTTTCATTTCAATGATGTATTATGTGGTTTTTGTGTCTGAATAATGAATTTATTATACACACAGCATGTGACTGTTTGACGGTATACTTTTTGTAATTACATCACTGAAAGTACATGTACTTACATTTAATTTGTCGTCTGTCAGTGATGGAGCAACTCTCTCTTCCGGTTCACCTAAGTTCAACCCTTGTTTATTGGTTTCCAGTGTTTCGTGGACTGTTACCTATTTGTCATAGTGTTTTCTGTTTCTTCGACTTATAGTTGTGTTATCTCACCCTTGGTACATGTATCTCCTCCCTTTGCTATATCATAATGTTTCAAGTTTTAGAAAGGAAGTTGGCTTCTTGTAATCACGCGCAAAAAAAAATGAGAAAAAAAATAGGAAAGCGTCAAATTTTCCTCTAAACATTGTTTGCTACGGCTTGCGAAAAATTTATTAATCTCGTCCCCAAAAAACAAACTCTTTGTGTTTATATGTATCTTTCTTTTGTTCAGTACTTATTTTTTATTTCCCTTTTGTGTCTTCTATCTTTTCTTTATCTAACGGTTTTTCGAATTGAATTATCTCGGAAAAAGGAAATCAATATCTAGAATGAAATCGTATTTAGGCGAAAAATTGCTAACACAAAACAAAATTGATAATATCCTATTATTGATTCAAATGACCCGATGACTACGATGACACAAAAGTCACGTGAATTGACAAGAGCCATATCGTGCAAAAGACTTTGAACTTGTTGAATAAAATGGACGCTTTTATCAGGATGTTGCTCAGTTAGGAAATGTGTCATGATGAATGTCGCCAACGATTCCAGTTCTTGAGAATTGCTTGAAAACCAGTGAAATAAACGATCTTTTAAATCGTGATAATGAGATCAATTGTTATTCTAGCACGTGACCATGATTGGACCGACATTTGTAATTGACATTTTGTTTCCTGAATATTATACAATTATACAATTACAAGCTATGTCCTCCATATTTGTTAGTGATACCTTTCTGATACGGGGCGCTTTTTAATGGGAGTACAGATCACCTAAAGGGATTGACTCTTTAAAAATCAAATGAACGTTTTAATCACATACTTTGAGTAAAGAGAAATCAAGGTTCTCAATGATCAAAATTAGTGTTTGTCAAAATACTCTATACATGTATCCCCCGAAATTATTCCCAGAATTTGTGTGGTTCAAATTCATTGAATTTTTTATATTCTTGTCAACAGGTCAAAGTAAATATTTTGTCAAAATTTTATGAAAATTTAACGAGCCAAATCTATTTTAGTCAAAGTGTTGGGTACCCCCTTAAATAATAATGATTTTTGTCATTAGTAGCCGAGGCCAAAATTAACCTGCATTTACTTTACTTCTGCCGACTATTATATAAGTGCCGACTTTAAACCGATCTACTCCTTAAATACTTCTTCCACAGGAACTATTTGCTCGTATATACTACTTGGCCCAACTAACCAACATTTGGACAAACAGTTTAGATGCATGTATGTGTTCAGATTAACACACTATATCACGAAATACTGCTCGTGCTAGAAATTATGTGAAATGAAAGGAGATTTTTCATTTTGAAAAGTGCAAATTTTGCAAAAATGAAACATAGAAAAGGAGAAAAGAAACATACATACCAAATGATATCACACGACCAAACATTTAAACCAAGGAAGAATTGCATCTTCCCCAAAAATAAAGTGATTTCAGTACCTCTAAACTTCAATGCAATCCTGCAAGTATCTCTTTTCTTCACGCGACGGTCAGTTTGGAGCGTTAAAATATTGTTGAATGATATAAAATTGTACATAATTTTGTTAATAGGTGAAAGAAGGTTAGTGGTAATATAGGCAATGATATATATAAACAGTAGTTATATACATATATATTTCTTATACTTGAAAGCATTGTATTATAGATGTTTTGGCAAAGATAAAATAAGGAAGAAAAATGTGTTTTTTCACTCCTACCGTAGGGTACATGTATGTTGATGAATACTCGATCGTGGTGTCTACATGTTAACACAGATTTTAGCTCATAGTAATTTTATTGTATGTTAAATTGTTTGTATGTTGTTTGGAAGTTGAGCTGAAAGGGAGAGGGTTGAGATCTGAATGAATTGCTTACATCCACTTCATTTGAACTTGGGTGGATAGTTGTCTCATTGGCAATCCTATCAAATCTCCTTATTTTTATATCGTTTAACCAGCCACATAGTCACGTATCTGTCCCATATCAAGAACATGGTCAGTGGTTTTCTTGTATCGCACATTCTATTCTTTTTTTAATTGTTTGGTTGGGTTTGTGTGTGTGTGTGTGTGTGTGTTGATTTGTGTTGATGGCAGATCTTTGAAAGTTTCTGTTTATTTTATTCACAACTATTTCAGACTCGGTCAGACTCGGGACGATTTGGAGCTTGACACAAAATTTAGGCACCTGTGAAATGTTCTCCATATTTATAGAATAAAGATTGTTATTTAAAAAGAGCCATTTAAATTTTGTCAAGCATGAAATGAAGTATTGTCAATAAAATGACATGTACTTATAATAAAAGATGCTTTGAAGATTTCTATAATGTATATACCTAGTATTTAGATTAATTTCCCGGAAGATTGTTTACAAAATTGAAAGACATTTAGGCTGACACACAAGTTCCAGGAAAATACCGTCACATCTTGTATAAATTATAGGCTGGCATGTTAATGAGAAAAAAATACTATTTCGGTTGAAAATGTTCCTTATGGGTATGAGGTTACAATATGCGAATAAAGAAATCATTGATTCATATTTCATTCAGTATCACATAGATATTTTTTCTAAATTTGCGCTTGGAACATGCTTTATTTCCAAATTCATCCAATGCGCGAATTATGTCATGTGTCATGGCGTAAAATGGACATCAGTGGTTATCCGGTTCTTACTGGCTAATAACGGTGGGAAATGATATAAATTTTTGATATTCTATATATTTTTTAACAAATCAGGAGCTTTTGTAATATGTTCATTTATTTTTAACTTCGCCATTTGAACTATTTCACAGTGTGCTCGCTTCAAAGTCTTTAGTTCATTTTCTGCCTTGGTCAAACTAAAAACTTTAAAACCTGATGTTTGTAGTTTTTCCGCTAAGCACGCGGCATGTAATAGTATAAGAACGAAAATTGGTTGGGTCAAAGTCAGAGCTATGTGTCCGCGTCGGCTGACAGGGTTTCCTTTTAGACTGTTACCTTGTGAGTTACATTTATAGAATATTAAGAACCCGTTGTTAATACATGTAGATTGAACAGCGACTATCAAAGCTGTGCCAAAACCAATTTAAAAAACAACAAAAAACACATTAAATGACACGAGACCACTCACAAGGCTCTTGACTAAGGACAGGCACTTAAACATAGAGCGGGGTTCAATTAAGTTGTTTTGAGATCTCAGTGTCATGTTCTGTACATAACAATGGAATGATAGATTTAAAAGTTATATCCTCCAAATATCAAAAACAATGTGTGTTCAGAAACGACAAAATAACCAACGCGGTTGAACACACAACAGTAATTGAATATAGCAAACTTGAACATTTGAACCGATGAAAAAGGAGAGAGTAGCATTTAATTTTAGTTCCATTTCATTTCATTTACTAGGAATTCATACCCTTTCACCCTTTATGGTGGCGGTAATTATTATTTTATATTATTTTATATTATTTTACCAAGCCGTTTAATTTGTCCTTGAATAAAAAAGTACATTTAAAGATTTCTCAAGAGTGATGAGGAAATTGAAACGGGAAATTTACGTGAATGTCACTTTTCTTTCTGTAAACTTCATAACAATAAAGCTATTAATTGTTGTCTCCATCATGTATTCAATTTGCGCAAAATTCATAATTTAGAAATCTTCCGTAAAAACTATTTTTACATTGCGAAAGAGGTTTTGTTATAACACATTAAATAGTCTTACTTTCAAATATATATTTGTCGTAGCTTTGTGTCAAACTTGGCTGCTTATCTAGGTTTTCAAGACTTTATTATACACTATACTGACATCAATATGATATAAGTAGTATAATGTGTTTGTCTTAGTAATAACCTTAAACAAACACACTTTCCAGCAATATTATTTGATAAACACAGATTCTTCAGTTGTCAATGCCAGTTATACACATATCGGAGGGTGTAAATTGGGTTTACAGATGATAAAGAATAATATTATTAATCGAATATTTTTAAGGATTTGTGATTCGTTAAAACTTGATCACATGTACATTTGTATTTACTCAGTTTGCACGCCAATACTGTGTGTTTAGCTTTTCGTAGGTCAAAAACAGCATATTGCACAGGGTATACAGCATGTTACTAAAAATAGATTCTAGAACTCCCCAATTTTACATTGTTCATGCAATAGTTGTTGATTAATAATATAACAATTGTAGCCTTTGGTTGAGGTCAATACGAAGTTATATCGACCCAGAGAAGCATATCGACCTCGGACTTCGTCCTCAGTCAATATGCTTCTCGTAGGTCAATATAACCTCTTATTCCATATTGATAGAACTTTCGTAGGTTTTTCTATATGAAAGGAATTTTGAATAAATAAGCATATTCACCTGCGGAAAAAGTATATTCACCGCGCGAAACGTCGCGTGCTTTTACGTGTAAAATTATGTGAAAATCGTTTGATGTACATTTGGTTTTGGTAAATAATTGTCATTACATACATACATTTACTCTCTCGGTATATGGAATAAAACAATTACTGTCTTTTGTTTCGGTAAATATGTGGTTTAATTGACTTTTGAAAACTGATATTCACTTCGGCCGTTGGCCTCAGTGAATATCAGTTTTCAAAAGTCAATAAAAGGCTATAATTGTATAATATTATTAATTCGTACATATTTACCTCATCAAAAGACAGTAATTGTATAGTATCGACCTCATACAAAGGCTATAATTGTATAATATTATTAATTCGTATATTTTAACTAATTTGATTCGTTCAGGATAGTCACATGTTAAACTATATTTTCGAAGGTAGAAAAAGAAAACGGCGGATAGCAAAAGCATATTCAAAAGCATATTGCACGGTTATTTTAAGCATGCAAGAAATATTCAATTGCACAGTATTGCGCAATTGCAAGAAATATTTAATTGCACAGTATTGTGCAAAGAAGATTCTTTGTATAAATTGCTTATTTCTTGACCAATTTCAATGGGGTTTTATTCTTGAATTCTTGGGGTTCTTTAATATGCTGAATCTAACCGTGTATTAAGTTTTTGGATTTTGGGTCCCGTTTTTTAAATTGGTCCACATTGAGGTCCAAAGGGTCCAAAATTAAACTTTGTTTGATTTCATCAAAAATTTAATTATTGGGGTTCTTTGATATGCCGAATCTAACCGTGTATTTAGATTCTTAATTTTTGGTCCCGTTTTCAAATTGGTCTACATTAAGGTCCAAAGGGTCCAAAATTAAACTTAGTTTGATTTTAACAAAAATTGAATTCTTAGGGTTCTTTGATATGCTGAATCTAATCATGTATTTAGATTTTTGATTATGGGCCCAGTTTTCAAGTTGGTCCAAATTAGGGGTCCAAAATTAAACTTTGTTTGATTTCAACAAAATTGAATATATGGGGTTCTTTGATATGCTGAATCTAACCATGTATTTAGATTCTTAATTTTGGTCCCGTTTTCAAATTGGTCTACATTAAGGTCCAAAGGGTCCAAAATTAAACTTAATTTGATTTTAACAAAATTGAATTCTTAGGGTTCTTTGATATGCTGAATCTAAACATGTCTTTCAATTTTGATTATGGGCCCAGTTTTCAAGTTGGTCCAAATCAGGGTCCAAAATTAAACTTTGTTTGATTTCAACAAAATTGAATATATTGGGTTCTTTGATATGCTGAATCTAACCATGTATTTAGATTTTTGATTTTGGGCCCCATTATCAACTTTGTCCACATTGAGGTCAAAAGGGTCCAAAATTAAACTTTGTTTGATTTCAACAAATATTGAATATATGGGGTTCTTTGATATGCCGAATCTAACCGTGTATTTAGATTCTTAATTTTTGGTCCCGTTTTCAAATTGGTATACATTAAGGTCCAAAGGGTCCAAAATTAAACTTAGTTTGATTTTAACAAAATTGAATTCTTAGGGTTCTTTGATATGTTGAATGTAATCATGTATTTAGATTTTTGATTATGGGCCCAGTTTTCAAGTTGGTCCAAATTGGGGTCCAAAATTAAACTTTGTTTGATTTCAACAAAATTGAATATATGGGGTTCTTTGATATGCTGAATCTAACCATGTATTTAGATTCTTAATTTTTGGTCCTGTTTTCAAATTGGTCTACATTAAGGTCCAAAGGGTCCAAAATTAAACTTAATTTGATTTTAACAAAATTGAATTCTTAGGGTTCTTTGATATGCTGAGTCTAAACATGTCTTTAAATTTTTATTATGGGCCCAGTTTTCAAGTTGGTCCAAATCAGGGTCCAAAATTAAACTTTGTTTGATTTCAACAAAATTGAATATATGGGGTTCTTTGATATGCTGAATCTAACCATGTATTTAGATTTTGATTTTTGGCCCTGTTATCAAAAAGAATATCTAAAATTGAACCGATATAGTTTGTGACGTCATGTAATGAATTTCATGATTGTTAAAAGTTTTATAAAAATATCTATGATCGATTAGTTGAAGAAAAAAATCTTCAAATACATAAGATGTAAAAAAACATTAAAAGTAAATGAAATAACAACTAATATGTTGTTATTGTCTAGGAGACAATATGATATCTATAAAATTCCAACAAAATCAAATGACGATTTTGATACAAATATGGTCGGAAATTAATAATATAACAATTATAGCCTATTTAAGAGGTCGATACAAGGATATATTGACCCAAAGAAGTATATCGACCTCGGACTTCGTCCTCAGTCAATATACTTCTTTCAGGTCAATATATCCTTGTATCGACCTCCTACAAAGGCTATAATTGTATAATGGACAAAATGTGCAGAATAAAGGGCTACAAATATATAATAGAGACAAATAAGCAAAAAAATAAAAAATACAGAATAACGGGTTGCTAAAATATTCAGAATAGAGAATAATGGACAAAATAAATAAAGATTAGAGAAAAATTATCTAAAAAATTAAAGAATAAAAAAATATTGGACCCCATCCATATCCTCATCGGAATTTTATTTCGACCTATCTGTAGATTTCGTGAACGAATTACTTTTATCTCGAAAATGTTCACCATGGTGTATCACACGTGCACCAGTTATCTTCAAACTTGTATTTTTTTTTTTTTTTTTTTATTATTTCATGATGTTATTTCTATATATCAGAGAAGTTGGGGGACGGGAGAGTGTACATACTTGTAAGCGCTGTTCTTTGATTGTGTGCCATAAACTGATACACCCATATCCTTTCTTTTCCATTTTAAAAAGAACATTTTTTCTTTCTTCAGTTTAAATCAATAAAATGAACAATGCTTATGATAAAAATTGAGTAGTGTAAAATTCAGTTGTTCCCTTTTCATATACATGTACCTCTTATATCGATTTAATACCATTGGCAAATATATTTGGTCATCTGTCAGATTGGTGCAAAACTGTAATTTCGTTCAAGGTCATTTGGATTTATTAATTGTTACTTGCTTGACGTACAGTGGCAAACATTTCATGTATATTTAGGTCAGTCAGTAGGCTTACAATGTTACATTTGTAGCGATACACAATGAGGGAATTCGGCAAAACCTTGTATTTTATAAACACGATGTATTCACTTTAATCTTAAATTTTACGTACTAAAATATAAATACCTTTTGTGTCACTTTAATCTTAAATTTTACGTACTAAAATGTAAATACCTTTGATCTGTTTTTCAGACTATTTACATATTTCTTTAAAGTTTAACCCACTTCAGTAGCTTCCTGAGTGTTTACAAGTAGTATAAAATTACCATTGAAGATTCGATATCACACAAGTAATATTTACAACCACACGTGCAATAATAATCTTTCAATGGGATTATCAAACGCAGTATTATTTTTTTCTCAATGACATAATGATCGTTGATTTAATCAAATGTTGTTGGTTTTTTTTATAATTTCACTGGTCGAAGATTAATCTAATATGATACACGTGCAATAATACAACCACACGTGCAATATGATAAACTGTCAATGGAATTTTTAAACACAGTGTTATTGTCTCAGTAACGTTATTACCTTAGATGTAATTACATATGTTGGTTATTTTTTCAATTCACTTGATGAAGATTGATCTAGTATGAAATTATATTCTATATGAAAATTTAAAGTGTAGATGTATGTCGCTTTAAAAACCATTAGTATAACCTAAATTGGTTTTTACTAATACAGTAATGCACAAATTTTGTTGAAATTGAATACTTTTGTAAGAGCTTTTATTCTTTTATGACAACCACATTGATATTTGACATATGTGTTCATGCATTCCTTATATCCTCACTTCACGTACAATATGTTTAAATATAAAACTCTTGTAATATTTTATATTATCATGGTTTTTATGGAGAGGACTACAATTCGGAAACTTATGGTCCACCCAAGTAATGTAAGGACCTTTGAGCTGTTATACCTGAGGGTCTAGATAAGGTTTACAGAATAGTGAATAATGGTAAAAAAAATAGAGAATAAAAGAAGGAAAAAATGATGAAAGTAGAAAAAAAAGCCACAAAATTAAGAATAGAGAATAATGGAATGCTAGAATATAAAGAAAAGAAAAAAAAGAAAAAAAAGAATAAAAAACAGATAAAAGATAAAATAAAAAAATAAAGAATATAGAAATAAAGAACCCTCATTCCAGACACTTATACATAAGGCATCTGCGTGATATCAGTATAAACTCTTATAACGTCTTTAATAAATTTCCTCTCTGTTCGTTCCTTTTAAGGTGGTAACAAACACCTTGACTAAAATTAATTTGGCTCGTTCAATTTTCATAAAATTTTGACAAAGTATTTACTTTGACCGTTTGACAAAAATATAAAAATTTCAAAAACTTGAACTACACACTTTATCGGAAAAATTTCATTGGATGTACAGCAGTTTGACAAACACTCATTTTGATCATTGAGAAGCTTAATACTTCCTTAACAATAGATTGTGATTAAAACGTTCAGCTGATTTTTACAGAGTTATCTTCCTGTAGGGTTATGTACCACCTTAAAGATATAAAAAAAACAAAGAAACTAACGAAATAGTAATCAGCGTTCAGATGAACTTGTAAATTAACAATAAACTAGTTGCATGTTACCAGTTATTCGTCAAATTAAAAGATTTAACAATAAAAGCATGATTCATTCTGTTTATCGTCTAAGTATTGATTATGTTGTATCGGGTGACAAGAAGAACCGTTCAACACAAGGAATCAAAACTTTCTTTTTATAAAAAGGTTGCAATTTTCTAAATTTAAAGAATTATTTCTATTCGATTTATAAAAAAAGAATCGAAAGCGAAACGTTGAAAGGAACACTTTATAATTGATAATCTGCAAACGTTATAAAATTTGGTTAAGATGAATAGAAACAGAAATGCTGTAACAGCTTAATGGATCCATGTTGGTCACTTTTGCAGCAGAGACGGTCGACCCTTCTGGAAAACTTGAATTCATCAAAAAATTACGGAGGGGAACGTGTGGCAGAAAAAAAAATAACAAAATCAGGTCGACTTTTATGAACAATGTCAGAATAAAAAAACAGTTGTTTAAACGGTGCATTTAGTATTTTGTTGGTTGTTTTGTTGTTTTGTTGGGTTTGGGATTTTTTTTCGAAAGGGATGTGCTAATATAATCATGAATAATTATCAAAGCAATGGATTGCCAACAAAGCGTTTGTAGTGAAACAGCAAAGCTTATTAGTTTAAAATATCTTGGTCAGCGTTTTTAATGTTAAATTCGACACACAAATCAAAACTAATTACTAGTAATGTCTTTTTTATACATGTATAATTCTAGAGACAAAGATTTGCTTTTAAACTTTTTCTGAATAAAACTTTCAGCATTTTGTGTAATTGCCTATCCCATAACTTCAAGGGACATCTGGGCCCAGAATTTAAATGGTCTCTTGGTCTAATAATGTCATAGTTTAAATATGTTAAACATTTCTACGTTGCTTGCGCGATAAGTGGATGTTTCGAATATATAAACAATAAGATCATTTTGTCAAAGACAGCCTCACCTTGTATGGGTTAAAAAAAAAAAAAAATCGAGAAAATATAAATTAAGACATTTATATGAAGTTTAATCCCATAAAATCTACATTCATAAATCATCAATAAATATAAGTTACGACACATGAATAGATAAGATATAAGTTTGTTTTATACGTAATTTATAGATTCTTCTAAAGGTTAAACGTGTCAACAATCGATAAAGCTTAGTTACAAAGGTCAAAACTTACAATAAGTAGTAAATTTACACACTAAAAAAAAACCCTAACATTTTTCTTCAGTATTCGTACATAGAACTACTTTTCCAAGACATAAAGCAAACCGACAAACTCCATTGGCAAACTGGTTAGCCTTTATACTGCGTTTAAAAATACAATTGAAAGTTATTGATATAAAGTTATATGACATGCTTCTTTTGCTTCGTAAACAACAGCGTGATAAAATTCTCAATATATCTTTACTTAGCGCAGACTCAGAGATGTACAGTTTGACAATTATACAGATCTATACTATAACCATCCGTTCCATGCATAAGTTAAATGAAGTGCTTACTCAATTGTGTCTGTTAATATATACCAATATATAATTTGGTTACATATTTCGAAATAAGAAAGTAACACAATAAACTGTATAACTGGATATATTACTGAAGAGAAGAAGATTATTTTGAAAATGGTCTTAATCTTAAAATATCTTTCCGAATTATTTTGCAAAGAATTCCACTCAAACCGGTGCTAGGGGCCATCTTCAACTTGCAACGTGGTGAGAGTTTTTTTTGCTCCGTGTTGAAGGCCTCATTGTGACTTTGCGATGTAGAATAGCAATAAAATCGTGTGTTATTTGCTGTACATGTACTGATTTTGCGTCATGGATGGAGACCTCATATTCTTTGTTTTTCTATTAATAACAAAAACGAATTCATGTGAAAATAGCCCTTGAAATTTTTTTTTTTGAAAACTTTGACAGTACTTCAGATTTATAGACTTTAACCTTGACTACTCAGGAACAATCAAACCAAGTCCACTCAAACAGCTTCCTTCCTTATAAGCTGAAAATCCACAATTTTATCTAGTCATTTACCAAACACTCAAACTGAGTACTCTAAGGTCACTGGAATCAAATTGAATAATTACATATATATGAAAATAAGACGATGTGGTATATGTTTGCCTATGAGACAACTCTCCACCAGCGACAAATGACATAAAAAATAACAACAATAGGGCACCGTACGGCCTTCAACAATGAGCAAAACCTACACCGCATAGTAAGCTATAGAAGACACAAACATGACAAATGTAAAACAATCATCAAACGAAAAAATTAACGGCCCGATTTATGTACAAAACAATGAACGAAAAACAAATATGATATACAGCAACAAACGACAACCACTGAATTACAGGCTCCTGACTTGGGACAGGCACATACAGAATGTAGCGTTATATAGCATCATTGTGAGGATTTTTGTGGCATCCAGTTATCACGCCTATTTTGAGAACCACGCCTTTGTAAAATTCGCTCTATTTATATAATTAGGATACGTGTTTTGATTTCCATTGAGCACTTTCAATAAGAGTCCAAATGACATAGATGTATGCAGCTAATAGGCTTAGGTCACCATATATGTTTGTTTTCCGCTACACAATTTATGTTTAAGAAAATGGGGCCTCTGTAGAATAATATACCAAGCTTTGAAATTCCATTGAAAGTTGATTATCATTATAGATCATAGCATGCAGTTGTACGTTTATAATTTGTTCCCAAGGTTTCAAGTTTCGAGTTTGTATAAAAAAAAACTTTTAAAAGTTCTATTAAATAATAATTATCAGATTATAGATCATCGAATATGGTTGTACTTTTATTCCTTATTTGTCTGACCGATATTCTATATATAGCTACTTATTATTTGTATTCTATTTTCAATGCAAATTGTCTACGAAATTTCAATCTTTCTTACTATAAAATCCTTCCTGTTATTAAATTGAAAACAAACAATTTCTTTTTATAGTATAAAAATTATTGCTATGATATTGCAGTTTAGTGTTTAACGTAACATAAACACTAAATTCTCTTAATCAACAGACAATAAAAACTAATTTCTCTTAATTAACATATGCTACATTTTGAACAAGCAAGAGCTGCCTTCCCTTCTGTAGCACCTGAGATCACACCGGTTTTTGGTGTGGTTTGTGTTGCTCAGTCTTTAGTTCTCAATATTGTGTATTGCATTATATATAATATTGTTTTTGTTTAGTATATGTCGTTAAGACAATCAGTGAGGAGGTTCGCGACTTAGGACAAGCGCATGATTATGTGGCGAAGTTGAACTAGTGTGCTAAGCTCTCAACTTAAAATAACATAGGACTTTAGAAAATCGCTTAGTAGGTTCCTGAGTTAAGACAGCTACATTATTATTGGGCGAGGTTGAACTAATGTGCTGAGCTCTCAGCTATTAACTAACATAATGATATGACTTATGACAATTACTGAGGAGGTTCCTGATTTAGAAAATACACATAAATATGTGGCGAAGTTGGACTAGTGTGCTAAGCTCTCAACTATAAACTAACATATGACTTCAGACAATCACTTAGTAGGTTCCTGAGTTTAGACAGCTACATGAATATGTGGCGAAGTTGAACTAATGTGTTTAGCTCTCAAATATAAACTAACATATGACTTTAGACAATCACTTGCAGATTACTGAGTTAAAACAGATACATGATTATGTGGCGAGGTGGGACTAGTGTGCTCAGCTCCCAACTATTAATTAACATATATATAACTTAATACAATCACTGAGTAGGTTCCTGAGTTAAGGACAGCTAAATGCATATGTGGCGAGGTTGAACTACTGTGTTATGTGGCGAGGTTGAGCTAATGTGTTCAGCTCTCATCTATCAATAAACATATGACTAATGACATTACTGAGGAGGCTCCTGAGTAAGGACATGCACAATAGATGTGCTAGTCTATCTCCTCCTGATCTCTCTTAGTGGACCAATGAAAGTTTGATAAAAGAACATGCCATATTATCTCAGTACAGGAAAATATTTAACTCTGCACAAGAATTTTTAGACATATGATATCTTCAAATCACTTTGATACTACATTCCTAGCAGGTGTTTGTATGTAAATAAGATACAAGTTAGTCTTCGCTATCCTTGTAAAATCTTCCCTTTCGTCTCTTCACAGCTATTCATGACATTTGTTTTATTTAAGGAACTTTGTTTATCTGCAAGTTTTAAATCATCAAAAGCAACATGCATAATTTTTTTGTTAATAAAATAAAATAGAGAAAAACCATTGCTGGCAATTATAACAAAACAAAGGATATGCATAATGCCACAAAAATACGGAAATGAGAAAAACATGAATCCAAAATGTTTAACTACCTAGAAATTTTGCGACAAAGAAAGCATCGGGAAATGATAAAGTATAGAAAGGAAACGGAAACGGAAAGAAATGCAACAAAAGGAGTATGTATAAACATGAAATAAAAAGGGAAAATAAATTCAAAATCTAATTTATATTAAAAAGAAATCTGTATAAATTTGAAAATTAATGTATGATTCATTAATGCGAACTGCTGCCAAAAGTAAAATGATCAATTATGGCCTGAAAAGACTGACAACTCCTATAAATGAAAATTCATTAAAAAAATATGTGTACGACCACTCTGAGTTTTATTTGTTAAACTATGCATTTTCAGACAAACCGAAATCGGTTACCAAATTCACAACAGTAAATTGACCTCATCAATTATAAGCTTGAACGCTTGAAACGTTCTTTGAAATCGTCGAAATCGCTTCATTATGAGGAACGTCGTGTAACGCTAAGTAGTACCAACATCGTGCGCAACGTCATATTACCTTTGATCCGGATTGATCACATTTTTTACTGACGTCGGAATTTTTTCCCAAACTTATCCAGTCTACTTCCTACGAGGCACGGTTTTAGTCAAAATTATTGTGTTTTAAGGAGTTCCTGAAATAATTCAGTACCTCCATAATTCGAATTTATAACTTCCGAATACAATACTAGTCTCATGTAAAGCATAGAAAAACTGTTTGACTACAGCAAACTCTGCGAAACCATCTGATTAATTGACTATTAGATTCCATCTTAAAAGGCATTGTAATGTACCAATTGTATACGGTATCATGAGACTTCTGGCATGCCAAATAGTTTTTTGATCAACATGAATGTTAATTATTTTCTATTCTTTATATTTTAGCAACCCACTATTCTCTATTCTTTAATTTTGGGGCCTTTTCTCTATTCCTTATTTTTAGGGTCCTTAACATTTCTTTCAGTAAAAGTAAATCTTTCGAATTTTAGGAACTTTTTTAATTTTACATCAATTCAAATTAATTAACTGACTAAATAATTGAATAACAATTAATTGTCAGTTAAAGTGTATTTTTAAAATTGTGAAATTGTTGGTTTTTTTCACCCTGAACTTTAATCGATCAGATCACGTGGCAATTGACATATCTATTTCATTTCCTGATGATACAGAGGAAATTCCAATCATGATCCATTCATTGAAAAAAATAACTTGAAACTCATCCCATATGTTACTGACGTTATCATTATGTAAGATGATAACATATATGTGTTTTTATGGTAAAATGAATAACCATGATTTATTTCCACGAATAGTCTCATCAATTACAATTGCCTATTCCAGAAACTGTTCTATGGTCGCAGATCACTTTAATTCTGTTCATATTGGCGCAAGTTTTGTGTAAACTCCCACCCCCACCCCCACCCCCACCCCACCCCCAAACCCCCTCCGGCCGAAAAATATTTCGTGTACAAAAAAGTCATCTCTTTTTAAAGTTTTCAAACATACTTTCAAGTTCATCTGTTCCGATATTGAATTTTTGAAGTATCAAAACTAAATTCCATCATATAAGAAATGTTTATTTCTAAATAATGCATGAATACAAAAGAAAACTGTTTTGTCAATATTTTGAGAACGAACCCGGAAGATCGAGGAGTTCAAATTTCTTTCGTGACACAAAGAATAAGTTTTCTTATATATTTGGCAAACTTCCAAATCTATTCACCGAAATGATCATCATAACACCAAACGTTTGATTTTTATACTGCTTCTTTTTTATTATTGTGGACACATATCAATGTGGGTAGTAATAACTTTATTTGTGTTAGTATTCTCCAACAAGTTTACGATTTTTAAATAAATTAAAATTTGTCTATGTTAACTGTTGTACGTATATAATAAACCTAGTGTAATGTGACAATACTTGATCTTTTCTAAAGCTTTATATTTCGCATTTAGAGGAGTCAAATGCGAATAAAATGCGAGGTAGGTTAAAGGTCAAGTGATAAGAAAGCAACCTAACAACACAAGTTACAAAAATACTTAAACATCTAGAGTTCTTTGTATTCACTGCGGTTTTCAATTTGCATCGATGGACAACCGATCGCCCAGGCAACTTCTGAAAAAGTTAAAAAGCTAACAAGATATGTCCATGCAGTTATTAAAACCAACATCAAAATTCGCAACAACAACAAAAATGAGAAAAAAACACCATAAACCGCTAACAATATCCATGATAAGAGATAGGCATCTGAACTCAAGCGCACATTTAAACATGTTTGACTTTTAACTTAGCTACTCCGTTTCTTGATCAACGGTTGAAAACAAAATGTTTGAAATGTTGGTTTTTTTTTCATGTCATTTCAGCAGTCAGAAGACGATTGTTTATGCCAGACACCATGTGACAATACTTGTCCAGATGGGTTGTATTTGTACATATCTACTGAATTTGTAAATAGATCGGAGTGTGTGTATCCAACAACAACCTATTCATATACCAGTACAGAAATGTCTACATCAGAAACAACTACACAATCGATGAGTACAAGTACAATGAACACTACAACTGACAATTCAGGAGAACCAAAACCGGAAGTGTATTATTTATGTGTGTCTTCCTGTCCAAAAGGTTTCTATGGAAACGATAGCAATGTCTGTGTTGCTTGTGATTCCAAATGCGAGAACTGTACCGGAAGTGGGCCTACAGTGGACGTTTGTACATGCCTCTATGGGAGTACAAATGGCACATGTCTTGCTAAAGCACCAGAAAAAACTGGCTTTGATAAAGCCATTATCATTGGTGCTTCTGCTGGTGGCGGCGCAGTAGTTTTAATTATCGTTATTGTTGCTTTAGTGTGCGTTTGCCGTCGGAGAAGACAAATGAATATTCAAAAATCCCGGATGAGTGTGATTTTAGATGTAAGTGCAAACAAGATTGAGTTTTGAATTACATTTTTAGTTTATAAACATTAATTTAAACCAAAGTATATTTCTAAAATACAGGTATTATTTTTAGTATAAATCCGAATGCATACATATGAATCTCTCATATGGTACAAAATGGCATACATATCAATATTAAATATGGCACGAAATTACATACATATAAATCTTACATATGGCCATAGTCTTCCATGTGTTACGAAATTGCAAACATAAAATCTTACATATGGTACGAAATTTCATACATAATTATCTACAAATCTACGAATGATACAAATAACTGTATAAACCAGCAATAAGGTACGATTTGGCATAAATCTAAATCGACCATATGCATGGTAAGAAACATTCAGGATACAAAATGGTTTTGTGTTAGGTTATGAAATGGAGGGACGAAACTGTTAGGGTACGAAAGAACTATATACATTTAGCATGAAAGTAATGTAGAGAAATACTCTGTGTGTGTATCTTATTCCAACGGTACTCTAAACAAATTATGATAATCAGTTGTTTTCCATAGACACAATGTGCTGCGAACAAAACATATCTATGTATTTTACAGAATATGTTGAAAAGAAATTGTTGTTATTTTGAATTCCATCAGAACACATGAATAACTTATGAATCTCTTTCAAATCTATCACTCCAATAATAGAATATAATCTAGATTAATCTTTTCATCGTAAAAGAAAGCAGGCGAAATCTTTAAAGTCATGTGGCCCTGTTTGTGTAAATAATTAGTCATGCAATTTGCATAATGTGACGCAACCCCAAACATTTCCTCAGTACCATGACCTAAAAGATATAATGTTGTAAACCTTTGTTAAAAACATATATGTCATTGTCTCATGAACGTATATCCATGCGTTATGGTCATGAAAATTTAGAGTATGATTATCGTACTCAGACTCAGAATTCAACCAATCAAAATGCTGGATTTTGTGTTTCCAGATTTTGGACTCCGAGTACTGAGTACAGTTTTATGACCGTATGTCCATATCTCTTGTAATTCATTTATCTTTAAATTTTCGCTTATATTGAAATATATTCTTTCTAGACTCGAGATGACAGCAAGGATAATACAGTCCATATCATTGAACCAGAAAACGATCAACGACGTGTAAAGAATCCTACGCTTCAACGACAAAACTATGAAAATACTAATACAATCGATGACTCTAAAGTAGCCAACCAAGCGCAGCTGAACCAGGATAAAATATTTAGATATGTAAAAGATCCAGCCACAGGAAAAACCAAGAAAGTTTTGGCGGTAAGGCCATGCATTTTTTTTTTGTTAACTTGCTTTGCTTAAGGTTATGCTCAAGCCATGATTTGCGAAAATTTAGTACAAAATATACACAAACACATAAATAAAACATGTCATACATATTGACGCCATTTTTTAAACAGAAGTATCTTATTAAGCAAACTACACATCGTTATACAGTGCTATTGTTTTAGAACAAATACTGATTGACGATATACATACGACTTAAGTTCGAAGGTCCCCTTAAAAATCTTTATTTTTTATTTCAAAAGATTTTTCTTGGAAAATTTCATGTATGCTTTTCTAATCCGACCACCAAGCGCCTATCAGCAACCGGACGCAAATCAAAAACAAAACAAAACAAAACAAAAATCAAATCAAATAAATACCAAAAACAAAGAAACACAACTTCTGTCTGATATTGTATCATTGATTATAAGAAAAAATCAATTAAATAGCAGAATAGCAAAAACTAACGTAATAATATTATAAATATGATGTCTCTTGGATTCCGATTATCTCCCTCCCCAAATCCCTCTATTGTGTGTCATTCAGTTTTTCGAGATTTCGATGCTTTTATTCATGTATCTTAAATAAGATTAATTAAAAGGCAAATTAGAAGATTCTGCAAGTGTTAGTTCCAAACAAACTAATTTTACAGATATCAACAAAATAATGTACATTTGCAAGAAATGGATGGTATCACTCCTAATTTGATAGTCTAAAGTTTTACTGATTTAAAATTTTATACGCTCGTTTGACGTTTTGTAGCCTAATGTGACATTTTACACAATAGACAACTATTGCAAGATTTTGTGTTTCACTTGTTTTTGTATTTACCAATATTTATTATCAATTACAAATAAAACTTTCGTCTCATAAGTAATGTTCACCATTTTTATTCAAAAGCTTTATTGAAAGCTACATTTTACAAAACTCATAAATTGATCAGAAAGTGATGTTTTCGAACAAAGTTTAACAAGTTCCATATAAAGGCATGACATCCTACTCACACAAATCACTCTGACTCCAAGTTATTACATTTAGTTGCATGACTGAGACATTTTGGTACATTTTTTTTAACTCGGAGCGACTTCAGCCTTTTCATTATTAAAATTAGAAGATGTGGTATGATTGCCAAACGGAATCCAGATGAAGTGGATGAAATGTCTTAATCTAAAAATACAATTTTAGCTTTTGGTCTTTTTATTTATTATCCGAATTTCTTTTTCAGAATGTGCAACGAGTAAGTGATGTTTATTCAAATGCTTCGGCCATACGCTTACATAAAAATATTGAAGGTGTTTCATCCGAAGACGTAGAATTATCAATGTTAGGGGAAGCACCGAGACCCCCTGCTGCTGTCTCAAAAAAGAAAAAGAAATCTATGTTCAAAATTTCTATGAAAAGAAAGTCAGAAAAGAAAACAAAACAAATGGAAGGTGCGACAAATCGAGGAATGGACGATCAAGAGGATTACGAAGATATGTCGGGAAAACAAGCACAACCTAGTACCGCTCCATTCGACGCAAACGAAGAAGGTCCTCAAGAGGATTATGCAAATTACCAGAAAGACCAAATTGACAATGACATGCCACTGGAAGATTACGAAAATTTCGGTAAAACTTCTGCGTTAGTTAATCAAAACCAGACCGTGGATGACAATGAGGATCTTGAAGACTATGAAAATGTACAAAATGCTCTTTCTAAAGCCAAAATAGACGATGAAGATGACCTGGAGGATTATGAAAACGCTGCTATAATACCTACAATTCCTAATAGAACAAATATGATTGTCGATGATGAACCATCGGAAGATTATGAAAATTTTAATAGGGAGAATCCTTATATGAATGTAGGGGAATTAACAAAAAAGTGACTTAGAGGTGAACAAAAAAAAGTGATTTAAAGGTGAGAAAAAAGTGAATCAGAGGTGAACGTAAATATTTACTCAGATGTAGAAGAAACGTAGCTTAGACGACTGAAGGAACAATGTTTCAATTCACTTTGACGCCCTTGGGTGCAATATAATCACTTAATCGCGAGTGAAAGATCAAACTTGTCATAGTGATTGCATGCAACTAATGCGAAGGTCTACTAAATTCTCTATACGTTTTAATAGACCACTTTAAAAGAATGGTGATAAGTTAAAACATAAAAGAAATCACAATGAAGAAAAAGTATCATAGTTACATGAACTTGCTTAGTAATGCATTAATCTTAGTAAAGTGTTCAGTGTGACCAATATGGCCACTATCTTGCTTTTGCAATATGATATTTTAATATTTATTAGTCTAAATACTAAAAAAGTTGAACTTGCAGGATGAGGTATAATAAGGCCACTTTTTGGCCACTTAAATTCAAACACCATCAAGTATGATGGGCTAAAATCGGTTTTATAAGCGTTGTCTTATAAAAAATATATTATCCTAAAAAGAGTAACATTTTTACATTTTTTGCAATTTACTATGCAATTATCAATGTTGAATTCATTTTTTATATAATGTTTGTCTTATATTTCATTTAAATGCATATACAGCATGTCTCTCTCCAATCGTGCGTAAAATGTACCGTTAGCAAGATTTCTCGGTAAAGGGAAAGCCTCTGACCACGACAACACACACCATTATTGAAGATTCATGACTCTCACGTTAAACGTATGTAAATTGAATGAAGCTAATTATAGCATGAAGAGGATTCCCCATCTATTGAATCTTTAGGCCTCAGACCACAATTATTCTTCCCATTGGTTACAATGCATTTTTTGGTAAAAGTTAAATTGAATTAAAAAAATTGACCGCTTCAAACATAAAATAAATTTAACTGCTTATAGACTATTACTATTTGAATAAAATATGCTTGTCCCAGGACAATCCATCAGTGCTTTTTCTTGTGAGAGCCATATTAACATGCCAATGGTAGGATTTGAATCTTGAATAAATGACGAAGGCTAATTTCTACCCTACTTTCATTTTGGCCAAATCACTATTTTCACTTTCAACAATAAATTTTTTCAACATGTTTTACTTATTTCAATACATATGCAACTGATAGGACCACTTAACTAGTAAACATTTCAAAGAAAACAGTAGTCAGAATACTTAGGAAGAAATACCCCATATAATAATTGGGAACTATATTCCTAGACTACGAACAAAGGGAATTAATTGTGGTCTGAAGCCTTTTAGACCTAAAAAAAATTATAGTATTCTTATGAAACTTTACAATTACTTAGCAGGATATCTAAGTAGTATAAATGCCAAATTTTATTACATTCTGACAATTATTAAAAAAGTTTGGAATGTTTTTATATTAGCGTATCTGTCTGCGGAACATGCGTTTTGCAAAGTTTTAAGAATTCAGTCAAAATTTTATTCAGAAAATATTTGTTTAGTAATTTTTTACCAAAATATGCCTTGATCCAGTAAACATAACTTGTATTTAGTTGTAATGAGACAACTGTTAAAGCAAACTGCCACTTATGTGCCAGTTTTTTTTCATATTTATATCTCTCTCGTTCTTAAAGTCAGAATTGGTCAATATGATAAGGGTACAGCCATAAAAAGCATAATTGTGGGTAAATTAACACTGAAAAGTTGATTTATTTTCATCTTTCTATCCTCTCTATTGGTTATTTACTTCTAAACAACTAAAAGTAATTTAGAATTGACACTTTTGAACTTTTAAGAAATTTTACTTTACATATTTTTAAATGTGTATGTCATATTATGTCCCAGGATCAAACCAATTTTGGAAAAACTTATTATACCCCACGCAACGAGTTGCGGAGGGTATAATGTTTTTGACCCGTCCGTCCGTCCGTCAGTCCGTCCGTCCGTCAGTCCGTCCGTCAGTCCTGTTTCTTGTCATCGCAACTCCTCTCAAACCACACAACAGAATTTCACGAAACCTTTTTAGATAATAAGGACATGCTATGTAGTTGTGCATATCGACAGGAAATTACGATTCAATTCTTTTTCTAGGAGTTACGCCCCTTTGAACTTATTTACTTTAATGTACTACTGCAACAGTTTGTCATCGCAACTCCTCTCAAACCACACAACAAAATTTCATGAAACCTTTTCAGATAATAAGGACATACTACGTAGATGTGCATATCGACAGGAAATTACGATTCAATTTTTTTCCAGGAGTTACGCCCCTTTGAACTTATTTGCCCAATATACTACTGTAACCTTTTGTCATCGCAACTCCTCTCAAACCACACAACAGAATTTCATGAAACCTTTTCAGATAATAAGGACATACTACGTAGATGTGCATATCGACAGGAAATTACGATTCAATTTTTTTTCTAGGAGTTACGCCCCTTTGAACTTATTTGCCCAATATACTACTGCAACCTTTTGTCATCGCAACTCCTCTCAAACTACACAACAGAATATCATGAAACCTTTTCAGATAATAAGGACATACTACGTAGATGTGCATATCGACAGGAAATTACGATTCAATTTTTTTTTCCAGGAGTTACGCCCCTTTGAACTTATTTGCTTCAATGTACTTCTGCAACAGGTTGTCATCGCAACTCCTCTGAAACCACACAACAGAATTTCATGAAACTGTGTAGATAATAAGGACATACTATGTAGATGTGCATATTGACAGGAAATTATGATTCAATTTTTTTTTCTGATACAATTTTTTTTCTTACACTTATTTTGTTTCTCCAATGACAATGTGGGGACGTGGGGTATGTGAGCGTGCTCACTAAGGTTCTTTCATTGAAATTGCATTTATAAGGTACCCTCATTGATTAAGGGTAATGAAGTAATGTGGTGCATTCTCACAACTTTTTTTCTATAATTTTCATTAGAAATCATGTTAACTGTAAAAAATGCCAATTCCTGCCTTATATGCCCAAATATGGTCAAAATGTCTTATTTTGATAAATTTTGAGTAATTTCTATTTTCTTTCTTGAAGGTAATCTGACAACGATCATTTTGTACCTGTAAGACCTTTTATTCACAATAATTGTGTTTTGTCCAAACTCGTCTCCTAGGCCACAATTAATCTTCCCATTGGTTACAATGCATTTTTTGGTAAAAGTTAAATTGAATTAAAAAAATTGCACCGCTTCAAACATAAAATAAATTTAACTGCTTATAGACTATTACTATTTGAATAAAATATGCCTGTCCCAGGACAATCCATCAGTGCTTTTTCTTGTGAGAGCCATATTAACATGCCAATGGTAGGATTTGAATCTTGAATAAATGACGAAGGTTAATTTCTACCCTACTTTCATTTTGGCCAAATCACTACTTTCACTTTTAACAATAAATTTTTTCCACATGTTTTACTTATTTCAATATATATGCAACTGATAGGACCACTTAAATAGTAAACATTTCAAAGAAAACAGTAGTCAGAATATTTAGGGAGAAATACCCCATATAATAATTGAAACTATATTCCTAGACCACGAACAAAGGGAATTAATTGTGGTCTGAAGTCTAGACATGACAAAAGTAACTGTGATATTTTGTTTATATGTATCTTACCTTTATGATATATATTGTCTTATATTACAAACTTAGCCAATTGCCACTTGCCATTTTTGTCCATAAGTTGAACTCCATGTTTCCATTTTTCTGCGCAAAATATAATCGTTTAGTTCTTCAGGAATAAATATATAAATGCTACAGCTATTTCGTTTAAGGATAGTCCTTGAATTCTGCACATATCAATACTTTTAGAGTCTAACTTGGCTCTTAAGTAGTCTTGTTCTCTACAATGCCAGTGGAGCGGGTACTATTATCATTATCATTTTTTTTTTTTGTTGCTTTTATTTCTAATTGGGTAGAGATTGTGTTCTATCTATTATTAAAGTTTTGAATCATACAAATCAACAGAACTGCTATATGAGGGTCTGGATGGAGTTTAAAGAATGGAGAATAAAGGACAAAACATCGCGAATAAAGAGAAATGAAATATATAAAAGAGAAACATAGGCAAAAAATATAAAGAATTGAAAATAAGGGGTGTTAATGTTAAAGGAATAGTTAAAAAAAAGAAGAAACCTCTATCCAGACCCTCTTACATGCTACTGTATACACCTTGAATACTATTTGCGCATCGACTTCATTCCTAACCAAGACGGTAACCGTCATCCTGCTCAGATAGTTACTAGTATACTGTTTCCGTATTTAGCAATCTTCATTTTTGTACCAGCTGCTAGGCAGAAAAGGAGCACATTTTAATTTCTAAGTCTTTGTTTTGATTCAGCTGGGGTTCAAGTTCACGTTATTCTGCTCTCAAGGTTAATACCTGTTCACAAGACAGTTTCTAATGATGGTAACAAATAGCTTTGAGCAACATTATTATCAGATTGCATTTTAGACGTTTTAAAATGAAATGGATAATCAAATCTCAATGTTAGGTTTTTTCGGATTGAACTTTATAATTCTTCTTTTCATGAATCGAAATTTCGTAAATATCTATCAAACCTTTTTTCCAAAATGAACATGTTGAATGGAGAGTTGTCTCATTGTCACTCATACCACATCTTCTTATATATATGTGCACATATACATGTATAAAGTTAAAACGATCAAAGGTTTTATAATACCACTGACAAACTATGAATTTGCATTCCTGTTTTTTTTTTTTTTTTTTTTTTTCAATTATTCAATAAAATTTCACATGTGATGTTTATATATCAAGTTTATGCATAATATGTGAGAACGTAACAACAATATGATTTGTTCTATTGAATTTTTTTTTTTTTGCATTACAAAATTTAATGGGTTATAACAATTTATCTATAGGTACATGGAACAACATTTTATAGAGTTTGACTGAATTCTTTTATTATCTTGAAATAGATATTGATTTATGTTCTTCGAGCAAAATATGAATATGAATTTTTCATCAAAATTATTATGAAAATGAATTTATTCTGAGGAGATATCATGTATTTCCTCTTTTATGGTTCACGATTTCCAATGAATGTGTGATGGGCCAATTGATATTAATGATAAACTATTCCAATCAAACAAAATATAATTGAATATTAATATTTGGAATATGAGAGATATTACATCGATAACATTAAGTTGATTGTAATAACTACTTATTGAATAATACTTGATGAAACAACAATTGTATATAAATGAAGTTGGTCTTTATTTCAGTTTATGATGCTTAATGTTTGGAGAATGTCACGATTTGTACCTGTTCTTATTTTCAAATATTTTTCAAGTGACCGACATATGCCATTTTCCAAGTAATCTTTAACCCGAATAATCCAGTCGTTATAGCCCGGCTTATTTTCATGCATAGCTCTGATTCCTTGTCCGTGGCTTTTCTTTACTTTTGGTCCGTTTTGAATTTATCTGCTCTTCAACGTTGTATTAGGTTTTGGACTTTCAAATGTTTTGAACTCGAGCATCACTGAAGAGAGTCGTTAATTGTGTACAAGTGCGTCTGTTTTTATAAATACTAAAACCAACAGATAAGGTACAAATTTAGCTTCTAATTTCGCAATTAACGCTAAAATCATTAATATGATGGTAGAGTACGATTTTATTTTATTTTTTTTCCATTTCAATTATATGTGTCTTTAAGACTAATTTGTTAGGGTATAAAATACTTGACTATAATCTTAAACACACTACCTAAATGTAAAAATTCGGATACTGAGTGAGAATGAATGAATGAATGAATGAATGAATGAATGAATGAAATGAGTGGAATCCCGATGTGAAAGAAGAATGATAATAATCGAAAATGAATGAATAGTTCATATGTATAACAAAGATTGATTTATATGTCACAGATTATATATACATAATTGTATACTTAGTAATGTACTGTTATAATGATTTTTCATACTTTACAAATAAACTACTGAAAAGTTATTTTTATGTTTTATGTCGACGAAACGCACATCTGCTGTACCGAATTATAATATAAAAATAAGGAGATGTGGTATGATTGCCAATGAGACAACTATCCACCAAAGTTCAAATGAAGTGGATGTAAGCAATTATAGGCAACCGTACGGCCTTCAAAAATAAGAAAATCCATACCGTATGGTCGGCTATAAAAGGCACCGACATGAAAAATATGAAACAGTTCAATTGAGAAAAACTAACGGCCTAATTTATAACAAAACAGTTTATGAAAAACAAATATGACAGACATGAACCAACGACAACCACTGAACTACATGCTCCTGATTTGGGATAGGCACATAAAGAATGGGTTACACATGTTTGTGAGCGCTCAACCCTCCCCTAACCTGGGACAGTGGGGTAACAGTACAACATAAGAACAAAACTATAAAAATCAGTTGAAAAAGCCTGGTATCTTTGATGAGAATTTATAATGCATCAGAGATAAATTGTAAACATGCGCTTCTGGTGCATTTTAAGTTTATAGCTCTTCATCTTTTTAATAAGCTTTTTGATTTTCAAACATTTTGGCCTCAAGAGTCACTGAAGAGATATTGATTGTCGAAATGCGCATCTGGTGCAGAATAATTGTTACCGTTTATGTTATTAATTGGTATCGTTAATTTGATTACTATCACTGGGATCGATACCTCTCCTGGTGGACTGAGAGTACCAACAGCCCAGTAGCCAGGGTCTGGCTATACGTTTGGTCTTTTTTTCAGCTAGCTCTTCAACGTTTGTATTAGGTCTTGGATTTTCAAAAAATTTTCGCCTCGAATATCACTGAAGAGACATTAATTGTAGCTGGTGCAGGCAATTGGTACCTTTGATGTTGTTTAATGTCTTGTATATTAGAATTTATTATACTTCACGTTAAAATGTCATATTTTGATTGGCTAATACGAGGGTGTTAATTTACTCTATTACCCTTCATGGAGACGCTTGATCAAGTGTGCGCTTTATTAAATACGGATGGCTGTTATGTACAAGACGTCATAGTTTATTACTTTGAATTTGAAATTTAATCGACAGTAATAACAGAACATTCAGTATAATAAATTAAATAACACATAGCTAAGAGGGTGATAGAGCAGATTGTTACCCCTCGAAAAGACATTGTCAACCTTGGCTTCGCCTCAGTTGACAATGTTTTCTCGGGGTAACAATCTGCTCTCTCACCCTCTCAGCTATGTGTTATTTATATAATATTGGTTGCACAGTGCATTGCCTATAAAACGAACATTCACAGATGTGTGTATGTGTTTGGTACAGTTTTCCTATACTGCTCGCAAAAGCATTCTTTCTGGTAAATATTGTATCGAGTACTAACAGTTTTAGCAGTTTTTTAAATATGTGTTGGTGTGTGTTGAGGTGACAAAAATCTGAACAATGTGTGTTTTTCCATTTTTCATCAGTTGTAGTTGTAAAATGTTATGTTTGTCGTACGAAGCGGCATAATTCATACCTAAATAGGTTAAAAAACGACGTTTGTTTACTTCTTTGATTTTTACTACTAGTTCTTTGTTACTGGTGACCAGTGCAAATATGATACGACCAGAAAATAAAACATTATTGATTTCACTGATAACCATTATTTATTTTAATTTTGGAATATAAAAAAAAATCATATATTTCCAGTAAAAGTCTGTCAAAAAACAGTTACAATTTATACTAAAAATGTCCATGTCTTCCAAAGTATGTATAAGGCTTTATTTAGTGTTAACAAAATGTTTTATTATGAATTATACAAATTACAATATAAATTCACATTCACAGATAGGCTTCAGAAACAGGCTTTATCTAAAATTGCCTATAATTTCCACTCAGGACCTAAACAAACAAAGAAGATAATAGTTCGGATTTCATATTTCTTATACACCAAATAAGGCATTTAGTCCTCGTCCTGGTTTTCAAATTGTTCTGTTTATGTCCAGTCTGTTTTACACTGTCGCTGAAACATGCGAAAAATATATCATATCAAAATTAATTTATTAAAAAAAATCTTATTCATTTATTTTTCGTGTTACTTTAAGTTTCATGGCATTGTCAGTTTTTTTCGACTTATTAGTTTGAATGTCCCTTTTGGTATCTTTTGCCTCTCTTTTTCAAAAAGATAACACAACATACGACCTACACTGTATATGTTAAAATGAGTCGTGGTCAAAGGTTCATTCAGTTTAAGTTGACCAATGTTTAAGCCATTTAATTGAAACTGGAACTATATGTGATCTCAAATAAGTACTTTATGTCACAACAATATATGAGCTGCGTCGAATAGAAATCGACCTTATGCAAATGAATATCAATACATCTATTAACCTATTTTGGGTTGAAAAATCTCCATGGAAAGTCTGTAACTGTTTGAAAATTGAACTGTTATAAGAAAATTTACAAAACAGACAAAAATCATCTTTTATTTCGTATACGTGTACATGTATACGTGCATCTGCATAGGATCGGTTTCTGTCCGATGCAACTCATATGATACACATTCATTAGAAATCCAAAAACAAAATTCTACTTTTTGTGAAACAACTTTTTAAGGCGTGGGTCTCATTTCTTACTGAATTGATCATAAACTCATAAACCATCTACGATTATTAAACTATAGTTTGTGATTTCGTCCTTGTGAGGCAAGCTAAGTACCTGTTTGAAGTTGGCATAATAGGAAACAAAATGCATCTAAACTGTAAATAAGCGTAATTCCGTCTTAACCGATTTACACACAATGAAGGCAACAGTAGTTGACCGATGTTCCAATCCCATGCATCGATTAATAAGATACATCTAAAGGTAACAAACAACAACTGAGGGAATCCCATGCATCGATTAATAAGATACATCTAAAGGTAACAAACAACAACTGAGGGAATCCCATGCATCGATTAATAAGATACATATAAAGGTAACAAACAACAACTGAGGGAATCCATGCATCGATTAATAAGATACATCTAAAGGTAACAAACAACAACTGAGGGAATCCCATGCATCGATTAATATGATACATCTAAAGGTAACAAACAACAACTTAGGTAATCCCATGCATCGATTAATATGATACATCTAAAGGTAACAAACAACAACTGAGGGAATCCATGCATCGATTAATATGATACATCTAAAGGTAACAAACAACAACTTAGGTAATCCCATGCATCGATTAATAAGATACATCTAAAGGTAACAAACAACAACTTAGGTAATCCCATGCATCGATTAATATGATACATCTAAAGGTAACAAACAACAACTGAGGGAATCCCATGCATCGATTAATAAGATACATCTAAAGGTAACAAACAACAACTGAGGGAATCCCATGCATCGATTAATAAGATACATCTAAAGGTAACAAACAACAACTGAGGGAATCCCATGCATCGATTAATAAGATACATCTAAAGGTAACAAACAACAACTGAGGGAATCCCATGCATCGATTAATAAGATACATATAAAGGTAACAAACAACAACTGAGGGAATCCCATGCATCGATTAATAAGATACATCTAAAGGTAACAAACAACAACTGAGGGAATCCCATGCATCGATTAATATGATACATCTAAAGGTAACAAACAACAACTTAGGTAATCCCATGCATCGATTAATATGATACATCTAAAGGTAACAAACAACAACTGAGGGAATCCCATGCATCGATTAATATGATACATCTAAAGGTAACAAACAACAACTTAGGTAATCCCATGCATCGATTAATAAGATACATCTAAAGGTAACAAACAACAACTGAGGGAATCCCATGCATCGATTAATAAGATACATATAAAGGTAACAAACAACAACTTAGGTAATCCCATGCATCGATTAATAAGATACATCTAAAGGCAACAAACAACAACTGAGGGAATCCCATGCATCGATTAATAAGATACATCTAAAGGTAACAAACAACAACTGAGGGAATCCCATGCATCGATTAATAAGATACATCTAAAGGTAACAAACAACAACTGAGGGAATCCCATGCATCGATTAATATGATACATCTAAAGGTAACAAACAACAACTTATGGAATCCCATGCATCGATTAATAAGATACATCTAAAGGTAACAAACAACAACTTAGGTAATCCCATGCATCGATTGATAAGATACATCTAAAGGTAACAAACAACAACTGAGGGAATCCCATGCATCGATTAATAAGATACATCTAAAGGTAACAAACAACAAATTAGGGAATCCCATGCATCGATTAATAAGATACATCTAAAGGTAACAAACAACAACTGAGGGAATCCCATGCATCGATTAATAAGATACATCTAAAGTTAACAAACTACAACTGAGGGAATCCCATAAACTCAATAAAATTATAAAGGATCGAGACCGGGAGAGGCAACAGAAAAAAGTATAACAAATATACCGAACTCCAAGGCAAATTCAAAAAAGGGGAAGGCCATAAAAACTGACAAAATCAAACGCTATCAATCAAAGAACCAAGTGAAAAACAACTGCCCTATTCCTGACTTAGTATAGGCATTTTCGGAAGAAAATGGTGGGTTTAACCTGGTTTTATAGCTAGATAAACCTTCTGCAGAACAACCTTGTTTACAAATGTATCAACGTGAGCTACGAAATTGAAAGTGAAACTCATCTGTGCGTTCAAAAAGTTTAAATTCATTGTGAAAACAAAGGAAAAAGATTCCTAAATATTGAGTTGCTTTTTGGTCACCATCACGAATTGTTTTACGGTCAATATCACGAATTGCTTGACCGATACCCTATGTCGGTGTCTCAACTCACTAGCAACATGTTTTTCGCGGTCTTAAAACTTTAGCTACCATTGTAGTCGAATGATCTGTAATTCTAACAAATGTAACAATTTGAGTAAATGTGGATTCGCATTGCGGATGATGCATGCATAACAAGAAACGCTTTCCCATCCGGTTTCGCTCCTTTAATAGTTCATGCGATCCCCTCCGTTTTTGTTTGCTATCTTGATTTATCTCTTCTGAATCGATTTACGAAGTTTTAACATCGGTAATCTACTGTCGCCTTAATTTCTTTTTTAGCCATAGCATTTGCAGTTTGTTTTCGACTTATGAGTTTGAATATCCTATTGGTTATTTTTGCCTCTCTCTTTCGAAGGTTGCTCAACGTAAAGATTCCATACCATCATTTGCACTAGGAAACTGATTATTACATGCTCAAACAAAGTGCGGCCATAAAGTAGAGATCTTCCAAAACCTGTAACGCAATTACACGTGTGCCCTGACAACGAAACAATACAACTACCGCCATTAATGCATGGTTGAGTGTGGCAGGGGTCATCTACAAACAAACATACATATACAATTAGAAATACCAATTTCTCTGGAATACGTTTTCTTCATTCACCTGTGTAATGCAACTGATTAAATGCAGTAGATGAAAGGTGTGTATTACATTCAATTGTACACGGGAAAAGAATAGATGTATAACATATACCAACAACAAAAGTCGAAAGCTTTGTAATCCAACTACAGGATAACAATTGTAATGAAAAGAAAGTATAATAAGAGGTATCATTTTGACCTTAAAACTACAAAATATATATTTCTAAAAAGATTTTTACAGTTCTTAAAGATAATATAATATTGTGTTTCATTCATGATGTTTAATCACTAGTTTTGGTATCTTTTACTTTTTACTTTATATATATTATATATATAATTTTATCTATTTATTATTTTGGGGTTTTGTTTCCGTTCAATTTTTAATACTTTGAAAGCTAAGTACTGTCCAGCACTTCTTAAAATATACTCTTTTTTAATATAAAATTCTTTCGCATATAGTACATCAAAGTTCTTTCGTATATGATACATCAAAGTTCTTTCGTTTATGGTACATCAAAGTTCTTTCGTATATGGTACATCAAAGTTCTTCCGTATATGGTACATCGAAGTTCTTTCTTATATGGTACATGATAGTTCTTTCGTATATTGTACATCAAAGGTCTTTCATTCATTACAGTTCTTTCGTATATGGTACATCGAAGTTCTTTCGTATATGGTACATCAAAGTTCTTTCGTAAATTGTATATCAAAGTTCTGTCGTATATGGTACATCAAGGTTCTTTCGTATATGGTACATTAAAGTTCTTTCGTATATGGTACATTAAAGTTCTTTCGTATATGGTACATTAAAGTTCTTTCGTATATGATATATCAAAGCACTTTCGCATATGGTACATCAAAGTTATTTCGTATATGGTACATCAAAGTTCTTGCGTGTATGTTGCATCAAAGTTCTTTCGTATATGGTACATCAAAGTTCTTTCGTATATGGTACATCAAAGTTCTTTCGTGTATGGTACGTTAAAGTTCTTTTGTATATGATACATTAAAGTTCTTTCGTATATGGTTCATTAAAGCTCTTTCGTGTGTGTTACATCAAAGCTCTATCGTATATGGTACATCAAAGTTCTTTCGTGTATAGTACATCAAAGGTCTTTCATTCATTACAGTTCTTTCGTATATGGTACATCGAAGTTTTTTCGTATATGGTACATCAAAGTTCTTTCGTAAATTGTATATCAAAGTTCTGTCGTATATGGTACATCAAAGTTCTTTCGTATATGGCACATCAAGGTTCTTTCGTATATGGTACATTAAAGTTTTTTCGTATATGGTACATTAAAGTTCTTTCGTATATGGTACATTAAAGTTCATTCGTATATGATATATCAAAGCACTTTCGCACATGGTACATCAAAGTTATTTCGTATATGGTACATCAAAGTTCTTGCGTGTATGTTGCATCAAAGTTCTTTCGTATATGGTACATCAAAGTTCTTTCGTACATTTAAGTTCTTTCATATATGGTATATCGAAGTTCTTTCGTATATGGTACATTAAAGTTCTTTCGTATATGATATATCAAAGCTCTGTCGTATATGGTACATCAAAGTTCTTTCGTATATGGTACATCAAAGTTCTTTCGTGTATGGTACGTTAAAGTTCTTTTGTATATGGTACATTAAAGTTCTTTCGTATATTGTTCATTAAAGCTCTTTCGTGTGTGTTACATCCAAGCTCTATCGTATATGGTACATCAAAGTTCTTTCGTGTATGGTACATCAAAGTTCTTCCATATATGGTGCAACCAAGTTTCATTCGTATATGGTACATCAAAATTATTCGCATATGGTACATCGAAGTCATTCGGTAATCTTGTAATAGTTTTTGTTTACTTACTCTCACATTTTGTTCCGGAATATCCTGCTTGACAGGCACACGTATAACTGGATCCAGAAATTGAGCAGACTCCATTATTCAAACATGGTTGGGGATTGCATGGAGTATCTGTGCAATAATAGGAAGACGAAGTTTTAATGTAGTGGCATGCATTCATACGTTCTTTATATGAATTAAATAATTCTTTTGCTGTATTCGAAACCCTTCTTTTGAAATAATCAATTTATAAATGCAACAGAAACACAAATAAAATGCAAAAACCGTAAAGGAAAAATATATGTATTTTTTAAGATAGGCTTGGGTGAAGAAAACCAAAAAATAAAATTGAAAAACTGATCCTGATTTCATTTATAACTTTCATCAAGTACACTAAAGGACAAATGTTTGGATAGCCGAAAATGTATAAACATTTTAGAGTATTTAACCCAAAATATCCAAAATAAGGAAAGCTTAAACCTAACAGCTAAAAACGCCAAAGGTCTTTTTTGCCTAAGTTGTGGCCTTAAAATAGTTTTTTTACTTCAACATGTTCAACCTACAAGACTAACGCATGTAAAGACATCGTTTAAAGTCAACATAATACGAAACGAAATGTGTTTAAGCCGGTCTTATCTAAACCGTTAATAAGAAAAGTTTGTCTTAACTGATTTACATGCAATGAACGCAACAGAAGTTGACCGATGTTCCAACCCCATGCATCCGTTAATACGTTACATATCAAGGGAACAAACACAAAATGAGGGAATCACATGACCTCCAAAAGGAACAAGACCGGGTACGTCGACGAAGGAAAGCATGAAACAGCCTTGTTAACAGCTGTACTAACGTGATAATAGGCTGAATAGCTACGAAAATGAAAGTGAATCACATCGGTGCGTTCAAAGAGCTTGAATTCATTATGAAAACAAAGAAAAAAATACTCCTAAAAATGAGTTTTGATGTTCACCATCACGAATTGGTTTACGACCACCATCATGAATTGGTTGATCGATACACTTTGTCAGTGTCTCAACGCACTGGCTACACATTTTCGTGGTCTTAAATCTTTGGTTACCGGATAATAATTGTATACCGTGATTTGCACGAGGGATTATAACATGCCCAGACAAAGTACTGCCATAAAGAATTGTTCTACTGCAAAATCACACAACTAGGTTATATTGTGAGTCAAATGATAATTTTTTAAATGCACAAATTACCTATATTGCAATTACACGTAAACTTTGACCCAGAAACAATACAAGTGTCGCCATTTTGTTTCCGTTTAATTTTAAATACCTTGAATGCTCAGTACTTGATGTCAAGCACTTTTTAAAATCTACACTTTTATATAATGTTCTTTCGCATATATGACACATCAAAATTTTTCCTGTATACGGTACACCAAAGTTCTTTCGCATATGGCACATCAAAATTCTTCCGTATATGGTACATCGAAGTTCTTTTGCATATGGCACATCAAAATTCTTCCATACAAGTGAGAGATTTCGTTAACTAATTTTCTACTGAAGAAAATGCATGTACCAAGTCAGGAATATGACAGTTGATTTCCATTCGTTTGATGTTGTTGTAAATGTGTGTATTGGTTATTTCCAAGTAAAGAAATATTGTTATTATTGTATTAAGAGAGTTTATATGAGTTGTCAGAGGTTATTTCTAGTATTTAGTATATGGAATGAGTAATTAACGTACGTTTTACTTTATGTTATTAGATGTATCGATAACGTCGTATATGGCGCAACTTTGTCATATATTGTTCAGAACGTTACCGTTGGGTCAATATTCTAATCGTGAACCCAAAAGTGTTCATTTGTGAGGTCTTAACTGGAAGAATTAATATGTCTTGATTGGTTTAGTAACAAAAGTGTATTATTATAAGCATGTTGAGTCGAGGACTCCTATATTTTATGTCAGTGTTTGACGTTATGCTTTTCTTCCTGCTTAGAATATTTACTTCCGGTAATTTCAAATAAATACCAGTGCAACGTCACGTTCGTCAGTCTTTGCTGTGTTTACATTTGGCTTGCAGCAAGGCTCAACCCGGGGGTTCCTAGAGGTAAGAAGCAGCGCATTTAGCTGTATGCCTCGCAGTTTATATTACAAATAAGGGTCGTAGTTTAGAGGTAAAAAGCAACGCAGATAGCTGTATGCCTTGCATTTATTTACGTTGTCATTGTAGAATTTAAGATAATCCCATTCGGCCCGTACGAAAATACAAGAGAAAGAATATTATTTTAGTAGTTCCGCCCCGTATGTTAATTATATATTGTTGCTCGAATACTGTACATGTATTGAAATATATCGACAGTTCTAGATGTTTAAAAAACGTATCATTTTTACTATTGATTATTTATTCACGCTACCAAGAGAGAACAGAAAACAGAATTGACAGCCGTATTTATTTATCCCTAGTTTAGTTACAAGTTTTGTGAGTTTATTCGTATTTGCTGGCTTTATAACTATACAAAAACATAGCAAGAAGCAGAAATTACGACAATGGTGGCAGCGGTTTAGTTCTCACGTTTCAATAAATAAGGCACGTCTATTTTTAGAAATACTGATGTGTATGGAACACACTAAGTGACAAATATTTATAAAGGAGGTGCATTTAGCTTCCTAGAAAGAAAAAAGAAAATATTTATTTATAAAGGAAGTGCATTTAGCTTCCAAATAATTATTTATTAGAGAAATAGAGGTGCGTTTAGCTTCTACTATCTTTAGATAAGGAATAAGTATTTCCATTGCCATATTTTGGGAAATAACTAGGAGGGTACCATGGATCTTAGAAATAGAAAAATCCCAGCTCCTAATTTTAGGAAGGGGGGAAGGAATATAATTATTACAGACCAGTCACTAGCTTATGAGGTCCTCATACAGAAGCCAGCAACATTGCAGGATGCAATAATTATAGTCACATGGCACGAGTGTTGTCGTAAAAATGTAAAGAAAAACTTTAATGTAAGACAAGTAAATATCGATGCAAACTGTATAGCACAAGAGAAAACAGAAGACTTCGAGGTATGTAGGACGGAGAATCCAACCCAATATGTCACTCATGCAGAATTTAAAACGGACATAGACGAGTTGATGGATTTTGAAGACATTAAGAAAGACCAATTTAATGCAAACAGCAGTAACCGAGTAAATACATGTTACTCATGCCACCAAGAGGGACATTATAGTAGAAATTGTCCTTTCTCAAGAGGAAAAAGAGGGATCCCAGAAAATTTGAATCCTTTCGGAGGGAACCAGTTTGGATTTACAAGTCAGGATTATCAGAAATAGTTGGGACTATATAGCAGATAAGCCTACTGGCCAAATATCAGAGTATTTTTGTGTAGATTCGGATTTTTTATAATGAAGATATGAAACTTGTGTGATTTATTGTTATTGATGAAATGTAAAAAGGAATTTATTGTTTTATTGAGAAGACTTGTAATATTTGTATATCCACTGAGTATACAATACACGGAGCGAAAATATGTATAGATTTTTACACTTTAAGGAAAATATTGTGGTATTGATATTGTTTTTGAAAAACCGGTGATGTTTTTTTTTATCAGAATCTGGAATATGATGGTCCTATTGGCGTTGTTGTCTTTATGCAGTAAAGATTGTTTAATACTATTTTGGTGGGAAGCTGCTTTTGGTGGGTGTATATTGGCAGTTGGGATACTTTAGGAGCCATTTTTGTTTTGGTGGAGAATAAGTTAAGGCTAATGATTAGTCTAGATTGCAATATACATTTTGGTTACACCATGGATATGCAGTGAGCTATTGTCTACACCATTTTAGATATTTCTCGGGGAATACTGATGACTATTTTTTATTCTTTTGTACTAATTTTTATACTTATGTTTGTATGGTGCATCAGTATCGAAGATAGTGTATAAATTTATATGCGGGTACCCTTGTGGTATAGAACTTGATAGGACATTTGTTGGCTTATGGTAAGCCTGGTGTTTAGAAGTTGGGCTTCATGATGTTTATAATTCCAGCGTCTGATAGAATGGAGAATCATATATTGAACTTTAAATGGAGTATATTAATGCTGTAACTGGATGAAAAATAGAACTTTTCGGTATATTTGCATGAGACACTTTATTGTTATATAAGCATAAGAGAAGATATTTATACATTGAAGGAAATTTTAGTTAAAACGTGTGTTTTGCCTTTTAAGTATTAACAGGCGCATTAGTTTGTTAACACAGACATTAGTTTTTATGACATTAACAGGCGCAGTAGTTTGTTGTCAGATGCATGTTTTAAGTTTTAAGATAGCTTAAATATTTGTTTGTTTTTGACAAATTGGAGATAAACAAAAATTGTTTTATTTGTATGATAGAGGATTACGTACATAGGAATATTGTGAAAAGAATTTTTTGAATGTATTGTCAGAATTGACAAGACCATATTTCGAGGACGAAATGTATTCTGGGGGAGGGGCAGTGTTGTAAATGTGTGTATTGGTTATTTCCAAGTAAAGAAATATTGTTATTATTGTATTAAGAGAGTTTATATGAGTTGTCAGAGGTTATTTCTAGTATTTAGTATATGGAATGAGTAATTAACGTACGTTTTACTTTATGTTATTAGATGTATCGATAACGTCGTATATGGCGCAACTTTGTCATATATTGTTCAGAACGTTACCGTTGGGTCAATATTCTAATCGTGAACCCAAAAGTGTTCATTTGTGAGGTCTTAACTGGAAGAATTAATATGTCTTGATTGGTTTAGTAACAAAAGTGTATTATTATAAGCATGTTGAGTCGAGGACTCCTATATTTTATGTCAGTGTTTGACGTTATGCTTTTCTTCCTGCTTAGAATATTTACTTCCGGTAATTTCAAATAAATACCAGTGCAACGTCACGTTCGTCAGTCTTTGCTGTGTTTACATTTGGCTTGCAGCAAGGCTCAACCCGGGGGTTCCTAGAGGTAAGAAGCAGCGCATTTAGCTGTATGCCTCGCAGTTTATATTACAAATAAGGGTCGTAGTTTAGAGGTAAAAAGCAACGCAGATAGCTGTATGCCTTGCATTTATTTACGTTCTCATTGTAGAATTTAAGATAATCCCATTCGGCCCGTACGAAAATACAAGAGAAAGAATATTATTTTAGTAGTTCCGCCCCGTATGTTAATTATATATTGTTGCTCGAATACTGTACATGTATTGAAATATATCGACAGTTCTAGATGTTTAATAAACGTATCATTTTTACTATTGATTATTTATTCACGCTACCAAGAGAGAACAGAAAACAGAATTGACAGCCGTATTTATTTATCCCTAGTTTAGTTACAAGTTTTGTGAGTTTATTCGTATTTGCTGGCTTTATAACTATACAAAAACATAGCAAGAAGCAGAAATTACGACAGATGTGTTTGAGCTTTTGACTTTCTGTTTTGAATTTTCCTTAGAGTTCGGTAATTTTGTTATTTTACTTTTCATGGTATATCGCAGTTCTTTCGTATATGGTACATCAAAGTTCATTCGTGTATGGAACATCAAAACTATACGCACATAGTACATCAAAATTAATCGGTATCTTGTAATAGTTATTGTTTACTTACTCTGACATGTTGTACCGGAATACCCTGCTGGGCAGGCACACGTATAACTGGAACCAGTAATTGAACAGGCTCCATTATTCAAACATGGTTTGGGATTGCATGGAGTATCTGTGCAATAATATGAAGAATAATTTTTAAGGTAATGACATGCTTTCATACGTTGTTTATATGAAACCTTACAAACTTCTTTTGTTGTACTCGAAACCCTACTTTTGAAATAATCGATTTATAACGGTAACAGAAAAACAAATAAAATGCAAGCATTTTCAATGAAATATATAAATATATATTTCAAGTTAGGCTTGGAAGAAGAAACCCAAAACAATATTGAAAAGCTTATCCTGATTTCATTTTATATGACATGTGATTCATTTATAACCTTCATCAGGTACGCTCAAGAACAAATGTTTGGAAAGCGGAAAATTTATAAACGTTTTAGAGCTTTAAACCCAAAATGTTAAAAAACAGAAAGCTTAAATATTTCATTTAAAACGCCAAAGGCTAAGTTGCGGCCTTAAAATAGTTTTGTTTACAACAACCTACAAGAAGTAACGCATTAAAAGTAGCAAATAATTTGTAACACTATAAACTTACTCTCGCATACTGGTCCACTGTACCCGCCTGCACAAGAACATGCAAAATTCGAACCGGAAATAGAACAAACGCCATTGTTCAAACAAGGATCAGACGTACATGGAGTGTCTGAAATAAGTTACAGTTTGTATTTAGCATTCGATATACACCAAAATAATTTATCTATTAATTTTTATTTCTTTTTATTTCCTTTGATAAATTAAATGTCCAGGTTGAATAATGAAACGTTAATATTGTTTTAAGCTATAAAAAAAAGTATACCGGACTCCAAGTTAAATTCAAAGAGAAGGAAGTCCATAAAATTAACAAAATCAAACGTTAGATTTATAAATGCATTGTAACAGCTCCCTGATACAAAGATGCATATAAATTTCGGTCGTATTGTTTCGTTTAATGCATTTTTAACTCTAGCGGGAAAAGAATTACATGTTTGGCTATTGATAAGTACATTCGTAATTCTGTCTTGATAAAAATATGTCAGCATCAAGATACTCTGAAAGAAATTTTAACTTCGATTTATGTGAGGTTTTTTTCTTCAGAAAAATGAATTTTGCTCAAAGATATTACACCCATATAAAAGTAATACGACAAAAGACAGTGGTGTTAATCACATAGATTATTTCATTGGTTCAAATGAATTACCGTGATTATCCAGTATAATAAAAATCTATAATTTCAAATGTGAAATAAATCTTATAACTTCACTCCTCTGACGTCATACAACAATGTGTGTTGTCAATGACGTTTCATCAAAACAAACTGTGCATACTTAGAAAAAGATATAACTTCTTGTATTTATACCCTTTTGCATTAAAAAGTCCATGGTCAATGTAATAAAATGAACAACCAATCGAAGAAATCAAATATCGCCAAAAAGTCAACTCGTTACCAAACAACATTGATAATTAACACATGAGCTATGTGCATTCGTGAATTAATGTGTTGCTCAGGCATTCGTTGAATAATTTTCTATATTTGAATTCGATTAGTTATTTTAAATATATAAACTACGTACTTTGACAATTGTCTCCGTAATATCCGTCTAAGCAGTTGCAAATATAGCCTGACCCACTAACGACACAGTTTCCATGGACACATGGTGATGATGTGCATGGTGTTGCTGAAACAAATGTGTAAAATAATACACGTATATACATGTATTTCTATTCATATTACGAACGAAAGAGTATATAATATATCTTAAAACGGACCCGTTTCGAATTAAACACTCAAAAAAGGAAATAAATCGTACATATTAAACAGGGAAATATATTGTTATGACACCATCACAAGTTGGCATCTGAGTGTATAAGAATGAGCTGAACTTTATGTTTTTGTTGTTTTTCGGGTTTCAACCGAGTTGATGTATGTGATAACTAAGTCTTCATGTTATAGTGCTCTTAATACTTCAGAGCATTTCTGCCGCTTGAATGTCATCTTAAAAGCCTTATAATTACAAAAGTGATGAAATATGAAGAATTTTTATTGATGAACTTTTTTTTGATTTACTTGGTAAATTTTCATTGCAATAAAATTCAATGCAATTCAAAATTTACTGTCATATAAATCAACTTCTATGATTTTTGACATTATAAACAAAACATAGTAAGTGTATAACAAATATGTATACAAAATAATCATCAGGCTTATAAATTTGTACGCAAGACGCGCGTTTCGTTACAAAAGTCTCATCAGGGACGATCGAATCAAAATCTAAGAGGCAAAAAAGTACGCAGTTGAAGAGACAGGAAAGAAACTCCATAATTGAACAAAATTATAATCATATATTATGATATAGTTTATAATTGCAACAATTTAAACATAGTATATCAATCTGTCTTGGTGCCATTTATAAAACTCAATGATGTTTTTAAAAGACTTTGTTATGATTGCCAAGGTATTTAAAGATTTTGAAGCAAAATATTGTGAAAATTATATGAATAACCGACTACCTTTTGTCACTATGGCAACCTCAGTTAGTCAATAGGAAGTTACTATGTACATGATGTATTTAGTTGTTGTTTCTTTACTCACATTCGCAATATTGTCCATAGTATCCAGTTGCACATCTACAACCATACCCATTTGCCATATTTCGGCATATTCCGCCATTTTGACATTCATCATTGTAGTTATCGCACGGAGTAGCTGAAAATAAAATAATTTGCTATCTTCTACGCAATTTGGTCTCTGCTGGAAAATTGTCTCATTGGCATTTATACCACATCTTCCTATTTTTATATTTGAAATAAATTCGGTCTTATGGTTTTACGAGCTTTGAAACAGTCTTGACTGTTCTGTTTACGTCATTATTGTTTTATGCTCTTAAACGTTTTACATATTTTAGCTTTCCAAATTGCTGGTTTCAGTGGTACCTGATTGTCACATTTTTATACTTTTCGATAAAACAATACGGTCTATATGTGGGAAAATCAGGAATTCTAACTGTGGGACAATTGTGATATGGTTTAATTGTGGTTAACAGCAATATAACCAATAACTCATTAATTTCATAAATCTTTTGTGGACGTACAAAATTATAAGCCTGTTATCTTTGATGAGTTTTTTTTTTTTGTTAACATTATGAATCTGAAAGTAAACCTTTCAAAACAAAACTTCGACAGAAATTGTGTTGTGATGTGAAAGCAGTATAGTCTTACATGCAATCAATTGTAGGTCATATAAGTGGGATGTATTGTATGATTGTTAATTGCTTTACGTCCGATTCATATAGATGGTAATGTGGATTTCAAAGTTATTAGCTTATAAAATTTAAATAAATATTATATTTTATATATATAATAAACTATTATATTTCTATTAACTATTGATATGTACAGATGTATTGAACCTCGGGTAAAATATTAACGTTATGCTAGCTTTTAGTTTAACGCCGTTAGTCGATACGCGGGAAAGCATTTGTTGACAAAAAGCTGTAACTATACGCGTGTATTCATAGATTGGGCTGAAAACGAGATTGAGTCACACTCCTTGAAAATATCATGTAATTTACTGATTGGTTTTTGACTAAGTTTGCTTAATAATTGATGCCTACCATTGTTTTTAGATATAGATAGGAGATGTCAAGTGTGTAATTTATACGATGTTAATTCTTTGATTTCAATAGATACGTTTGCCATGAGACCTAATATTACGTTGTCTTTTATCATCAACATTCATGAAATCAATAGAAGAAGTTTTATATATATATTCCTTTGCCCCATTATATTGTTATTTAGACAAAAGGGGTATGCTGTCTGCCGTCGTTAATCCAAGAAAATTGGACAATTTTAAAGGAATCTTCAAATTGTTTATGGCATTGCCCTTGTTGTTTCTGGATCGTTTCAAGTGGTTAGAATTTTATAGATCGAATATTGGTGTTTTCCTAAATGTTGGTAAATTATACTTATTTCTTAGGTTTTCGGAAGTGGGAGAGATGATCCTGTGGTCGTCTAAAAAGATTCCCGTCCTGTTTTCCTACATATTATACACCACACTTTGGCTTTGTTCAAGTAACCAGATTAATGAGACTTTGAATTTTTCATGTAATGTCACAGGAAAAGAAGAGTGAAAAAACTCTCCCGTGCATGGGAATATTTGTAGATATCCACATAATTTTTATTTAATAATCTGGCTGCAGCGGCATTGCCACAAGTTTGAAAAGTGCTAAAATAAATTGGGAATTTCGATTGACGGTGGTTGAATTTATATTATAATTATATATTTAGCACGTGAATATCAATGAAGTCGTGGTGTATTTAGTTTTCTTACCATTTCGTAAATCTTTATTATTTAAAGAGTAATGAGAAAATTAAATGAGGTCGAAAGTCATAACATTGAATGAGGATTACAATATCGGAATATATAAACAATTCATAAAGAAGTCGAAGAATTATTATTAAAACTATAATGAACTGCCCGACATAATGATGTTAGTTGAAAAAAACAGACATATTACAAACACAGGGCAAATGCAGAATGATATAATAATTCTTAGTATAACCATAGAAGGGGGCAAAGGATAAAACACAGTAATAAATATAAAGAAGTAGAACAAAATAGAATATGTAGACAGCTCCCTCACAGTAAAGCAAAACCCTAACTGTAAAATATAAGGGCATACACCAAAGGCATGAGGGCACATTCTACTGCATCCAAACAGCACGAGCAACACACCATGTTTATTATAAAAAATGAAATATCTGACTAGAATATTTAGTTGTTCAACCTGAACCTTTTTTCTATGCACAATTGTGGCTAACATCCAAAATAGCCAACTTTTACAAAAACTGCATTTTCTACCTTAATCAGATGTAACTGGCAGGCTTTGTTAGAAAAAAGTGTACACCCAGCAAATGAACATATACTGTGAATATGTACGAGCGTAACGTTTTAATTCAGATATGTAAACACCAAACGCAGTGGGAAAACTATCGTCAAATTATTACCTCCCTGAGAACTTGATCTTTTCAATATTTGTTCCGTTTTAACAAGGACGCTATTAATCATAAATATACAAGAAAACGTTATGGTAAATAGTAACAATACAAATGAATTGAAAAATATTTGTTTCCCATATAATGTTATCATTTCTCTCCTAAAAAGCAAACGACAAGTACCGGCTATAGCTTTGTGTAAAATTGGTTTAAAATGTTGCTTTGCTAATAAATTCATGGAGCACCAACTTCAATTCTACTGGCTGTTTACCTCTTTGGAACATGCCACTTATTTGTATATCGATGCAGCTAGAGAAGTTCTGGGGAACAATTCCAATGGAGTCGATTGATATGCAGCATAGATTAACGCTTTTTAAATTAAATTACTTTGCAAATTCAAACGGACCTTATCCCGATGTAAACATTGAATGTGAATAGATCGAGAAGACCACAAATACATGTACAGAAATCGAGAATATCGTTTTAGAAAATTGTATCGAAAATAGTAAAAATCTTTTAATCCATTACCTACACTACAACAATATTTATCTTTAATTTTCGAACCTGCACAGAAACGACTTTTAAATTGTAATATTGACGAAAAGACAATATTTCTATATTGGAAGTTCACGTGACAAGAGCAGAACGGTGAACTCGAAAACTTAGACGTGAAAAACAGGTATATAGAAATAAGAAGATGTGGTATGATTGCCAATGAGACAACTCTCCATCCATGTCACAATGTGTAAAAAGTGAACAATTATAGGTCAAAGTACGGTCGGAAAATTGTTACGGACTATGTGCGGTTTTTTTTTTTGTGTTTTTTTTTTATCAATATGCGGCAAAGATTGTTATATAACATTTTTTTTTTTAATTCAGTTTCACAATCTTTTAATGCAATTTTAGTCTCGTTAAATAATGAAATTAAGACATCGTGTGTTTGTATATTTCTAATACAACAGTTTTACAAATAATTTCTTTAAAATGTACGATTTTTGTTTAGAAATGACTTGTTATCAGTCCCGTCACCGCCATTGTTTTGCAATAGATTTTTTTTTTTTTTTTTTTTTTTACGTGACTAATATATCTTATTGCACACTATTGCTGTTAACAATTTACTTAGTGTACAGCATTGCACTAAGTATCCCTGATATATTAGTTATTAGGTATTCAGGGAGAATATCTAATAAAAGTAAATTGATGTTACATTACAATATTTCAATATTTTAAATGATTTCATGTTTACCGGAGAATTTCACTTCCATCCGATAATGGTTTTTAATATTAGGTAAATGTGCATCGTGTTTGCCATCATCATCTTTGATTTGGATAAATTAAATGGAATATCGACGGAATATAATACTAAGACAAGTTGTCTATTTAAAAGGTAAGTTGACCATAATTGTCTTGATTTTTTTAATCATAAGCAAAATTTGCACTTATTTGAACATTGAGGTATATTGTGTAGTTTTGACTAAAACATATAAACTACTCAGGTAAACATGATTGTATACAACATCAGAATATATAACACAAAGTTGTCAAAAATAAAATAAAATAAAAAATAAAAGAAGAAGACAAAAAAGTGTGTATTATACAATATTGGATAATATATTTTTTTATTAAACATGTGTTAGGTATGTTAAGGTACATTATAATCACCTGACATGCTCACGTCATGTGACTTCAGACTTGAGTCATGTGACTTCAGGGATATTTATTATTGTTTATGTAGTTTAGGGTTTTTATAATTAATTTGCTATTTTTTCTTTTAATTACATTATTGACTTCAACTATATATTTTATTTCTGCTTTGAATATTTTAAAGATATCTATTTTTGTCCTCTTTGAATCAGAGATATAATATGATTTGTAGATAGAAAAGAATATTACAGTCAAAAGGAAGTTAATTTCATTGTAAGCTTCATCGTTTATTTTATATCCTACTATAAGGTTTTCCATATTAAGAATGCTTTCATTGAAACCTAAAATTTAAGAAGGTTTAATATTTTGATATAAAATCACTGTTGTAACTGCAAGAAAAATAAAATGTTCATAATCTTCTTTTATACTACAATGATTACATTTATTATCTGTGAGTATTTTCCATTTTACTAATAGATCATTGCATGGAATAATAAAGTGAATTAATTTCCACCTAAACATTTTCAGTTTATTGTCAGGTAAGTAGTGAAAAATGAAGTTAAAACAATTTTCTAGTTTAAAGTATAGATTTTTGGCAAACAATTTTTCCCACATTATAACTCTTATTGGTTTGTCTGGTTTGTTTTCATTTATAATAATGTTATAAATTTGTTTTGTACTCATTTTAGAATTGATTTCTTTGTTAAGCATGATTTTTAGACTATTAATAGTTTTATGAATATTAACTTTAGTTTTAATTGAATTATCTTGACTTATTGTGGTAAGCCAATGATTTGGTATTGCTTTTTTAATGCAAGATATCTGCCTGATCCAATCTTGTTTATTTTTTAGTTTAGAAAGTATATATGTTTCTGAAATTTGACCTCTATCATCTATGAAATCATTTATGAAAAACAAATTGCTTTTTACCCACTCTTCAAAAAATAAACATTTTCCATTTAGTCTGATAAAATTATTTCCCCATATAAATTGTTTTCTTATTTGTAGAAAGTCATGTGGGTATGATGACCCACCTCCTTTAACAAAAATCCAAGTTTTAATTAATTCTTGGTAAAATTCTGGTACACTTTTGAAAATTGTTTTATCTAGATCATTTATATTTTTTAGATTCATTTGAAAAATGATCAAGTTATTACCAAATTTATTTAAATAAAATCTTGGTATAACTGTCCAATTGTCCTTTTCGGTATTAAATAATTTTGTTATCCAGCCTATGTGTATGGATTTTATAAACATATCAATGTCTATCATTTTTAGTCCCCCTTTTTTGTACTCTGTTGTAAGAGTTGATCTTTTAATTTTATCTCTTTTACCATTCCATATAAAATTATATATGAGGGTTTTAAATTTTTGTAGCGAATCTTTTGGTATTACAGTATTTGATGCTATGTATGTTAAGTTTGGTAGAATTAAAGATTTAGTTACTACTATTCTTCCTAATATACTTAGTTTTCTTTTCTTCCAATTTGCTATTATTTTTTCACATTTCAGTATTTGTTTTTCAATATTAAGATTTTGACATTCTGATTTATCGTGTCCAAAATAAATTCCCAAGCTTTTGATAGGTTTATTACTCCAATTAATATTTTCATATTTTTCTTTGCAGTGCTTTAATTTGCCAAGCCATATTCCTTCAGTTTTAGTTCTATTAAGTTTAAGACCAGAAGAGTTACCAAATGTTTCAATTAAATTTAATGCGACTGTAATGTCTTGTTTAGAATGAAGGAACAGAGTAGTATCGTCTGCTAGTTGACATATTTTTAGGGTATTAGTGCTGCTATCTAGCTTAATTTCTTATCCTTTAATATTTTTATTTTCTCTAATTTTTATTGCCATTATTTCTACAGCAAGAACAAAAAGTAAGGAAGATAGCGGACAGCCTTGTTTAATTCCACGGAATGCTTTAAAACGACTTGAAACCCAGCCATTATTAGTTATACATCCCTTAATGTCTGAATACATTAGTTGAATCCATTTTAAAAAACTGTCTTTAAAACCAAATTTTTTTAGTGTTTCAAACATAAATATCCACTCAAGAGAGTCAAAAGCTTTGCTAAAATCTAAAAATAAAACAGCTCCATCTATATTGAGATTTTCTGAATAGTCAATAGCATCTTGTATCTGTCTAATGTTGAAACCAATGTACCTATTTTTTATGTATCCTTTTTGATCTGAGTGTACAAGTTTATGAAGTAGTGGTTTAAGTCTTTGCGCCAAAGCATATGCCAAAAGTTTAACATCATAATTCAAAAGTGTTATAGGTCGATAATTATCAAGCGACAATGGGTCATTTTTTTGTAGAGTAGTGATATAACTCCTATTTTTTGTGTATTGGACAATTGTCCTTTAGTATAGCAATAATTAAATGTAGATACTATTAAAGTTTTTAATTCCTCCCAAAACTTTCTGTAAAATTCAACATTTAGTTCATCTAATCCTGCGGCACGGTTTAATTTCATTTTAAAGATAGCTTCTATGCATTCTTCTACAGTTATTTCTCCTTCGCAAGTATCACTTTCACTTAATTTTTTATGTGTTTTAATATCATTTAAATAATTTTGTGTTTCTTGTAAGTTTGGATTTCTTGACGTGTATAAATCTTTATAATATTTTACTTCAAGGTTTAATATTTTTCATGATCCTTAGTTATCTCCCCTTTTTCATCATATAGTTGTGTTATGGTTTTTTTGCTTTGCCTAGATTTCTCAAGCCCTAGAAAATAAGCTGAATTTCTTTCACCCTCTTCCACCCATTTTGCTCTAGCTCTAATTTGGTTACCCTTTATTTTTTCATAGTAAAGATTTCCTCATTTTTCTTCTGTGTATTCTATTGTTTGCAATAATGTTTTTTTAGATATATTATTGTTTATAGTATCAGCTAGTATATTAAGTCTTTGTAAATCTTTTTCTAAAATATCTATTTTATCTCTTTTATCTTTAGCTTTAGATTTGCAATAGTTAATTGAGATATCTCTTACCTCGGTTTTAAAGTTATCCCATAGTATGTCGAGATCGGGATAATTTATACTTTTATTTTTATAATTTGTTATCAAATTAGAAATTGTTTTCACATAGTCCTCATTATCTAATATACTGCTATTTAATTTCCAGTATCCCCAGCCTTTTGGACCTCTATTTATATCTATTTTTAATGAAACACAATTATGATCAGTATGTTGCAGAACTATAGGTCTTATATCGCATGAAGTGGAGTTTTTGTAAACTTCAGGACCTATTAGAAAATAGTCAATTCTTGTTGCTTCAGATCTATCTTTTCTACACCAAGTAAACTGTGTTCTATGTTTGTTTTTCTCTCTCCAAACATCTATAACTTTTAATGATTTGATTAATTTGTTGAGGTTACAAACTGGTTTTTTATTTTTGTTTGTTTAGTTTTATTTTTGAATCTATTTGAGCTAATATGTCGTTAAAATCACCTCCCATGATTAGTTGTCCTATGCTATGTTTATCTACTAATAATTTAATGTTTTTAAAAAAGTTATTTCTAGTGTGTGGGTTATTAGGTGCATATAAATTAACTATAGTTAATATACTGTCATTTACTTCCATGTTTACAAGTAGAAATCTACCTTCTTCATCTTTATAACTGTCAATTAATTTCAAATTTAATGTTTTTTTAGCCAAATTGCAACACCTCGGGAATTGCTTGTTCCATTACTTAATATAATTTGTCCCTCAAATTCATTTTTTAATTGGGTTGACATATTATTTACAAAGTGAGTTTCTTGCATTAAGATGATATCACATTTTTGTTGTTTTGATCATTCTATCAATCTTTTTCTTTTTCAGTTTTTTGTAGTCCTTTGCAGTTAATAGAACAGATGTGAAGATTATTCCCGTTATTCATACAATAGGTAAGTTTGATTTATTTTATTTTCGGAAAGTTGGGGAGTTTCCATTCTATTTTTATAAACAGGTATCATGACCTGTTTCTGACCTAGATCGAAATCGATCATGTGGTATTTATGTGTATAGTATACAACGTGGATGTCGGAGATATTCTTATATATGTTTATAAAAGTGGTAAGCGTTTTACAGATGAGTTCGCTATCTAAGCATTCGTTTAGTAAAGAACATTTAAACAGTTCATTTAGTAAAAAACAATTAAACAATTCATTAATTGCACACCATTCTCTAATGGTACAAAATAATATTGTATACATTTTTTCATGTGTCAATATTTGGGTCATCATGGTGACTTTGTTTACAAACTTTGACATGCAATACAATGTGCAATTACATTCATAGTTTGAAAAATAAAATTTACAGTAATAACAGTTTAAAGAGATAGAAATGTACAAAGAAGAAAAGTTATATAGAATAAGTATACAGGTATATACAATAACATAAGTTAGCAGTTTAATTGAAAATAAATTTTGTAGTATATTACAATTTTGAATAATAGTTGTTTTCCAATTTATTGTGATAATGAGCTGACAATAAATGATAAAAAAACAGTAAATTCTGTATGTGTCAGGAATATTATCAACAAAAACAGACTTGTTTTACACTAGTAATTTTTGGGGCCCTTTATAGCTTACTGTTCGGTGTGAGCCAAGGCTCCGTGTTGAAGACCGTACTTTGACCTATAATGGTTTACTTTTATAAATTTTGACTTGGATGGAGAGTTGTCTCATTGGCACTCATACCACATCTTCTTATATCTATTGACTTGTTTTGCTTTTAAACTATGTTTGAAATAGAATTTTTCTCTCTCTTTTAGGTTTGATATTATTTGATGTTGAATGATGTGACCATTCCAGTGACAAAGAATTAAATTATTTGAAGTATTTATCTTTATGGAAGAAAATAAACAGTATGAGAAGATGCTATTGAAATTTACACATAAACTTATGAGAAAACTAAAAATAGATATGTACAAATTCATGATTTTTTTTTTTTTTTTTTTTTTTTTTTTTTATTTTATAATAAAAAGAATAAGTCTGTAAAGTATTCCTGGTCTTTATCTCTGGTATGACGTCAAGTCTAGGAAGCGGTTTTTGATCTTTTGTTTGCATTATTACGTGTTCCATCGTGTAATTGCTCAGTTGGTGTCACTGGTGACTTTTCAATGCCACGTCCAGATGTTGATTTTGCTGGCGTATTGACTTGTTTATTTTCATGTTTTCTTGTTGGACGCGATTCCTGATTTGTGACATGCATAAACTGCGTCAATTGCGATTGACCCGTATTCCTGTTTTGTTTGACAGGATCAGGATTAGTAAGTTTGTTTGTTGGGCCTGATTTACGTGCTGGTAAAACTTTAGGTCTAGCTGCTGGTGGATCAATTTTTTTAACGTTGCATTTGTTTTGTCTGCAGTGGTAGTTGTGAGGATTGACTGCGATCGGTCTATAGTGCAGTTTAACAAGTCATCTGATTGTGCACCATCTATTGGTTGTTGTGTCTCATCTTCGTCAATGTCATCATTGTTATCTGAGTTTGACTGATGTGATGGATAATAACTAGTATCATCTTCATTATATTCTGTGTTGTCATAGTGCGGTATGTATTCGCCTTCAGCTGAATCACTTTTAGTGCAATCTATCTGTTTATGTCCAGATTCACCACAATTTCGACATTTACAGTCATTATGGCATTCCGAAGCGCGATGACCCACTTCCATGCATTTGCTACATTTTGCAATGCTATCACTTTGACCTCTGTATAGCACGGTTCCTCTATATTTACCGATAGGTATGTTTTTTGGAATCGGTCCTCTAATGGACCTTGACATATAACAATTCGGTCTCCAGTTTGACAGTCAGTTAACCTGTTTTCATATCGGAGTCGTTCTCTGAAATGTTTAATTATGACACATTTATACCTCTCCAGCACTCTTAGTATCTGTCCATCATCTGCTGAGAGAGGTACATCTTTGACACGAATCTTAATATCTGTTGAGTTTTCATATGACCTAACTCTTGGATTATTCGAGTAGACTAACACTGACCTACCACGAAGTTCTAAGCCATTAGACAGTAATTGTTCCCTCTCCTTTTCGTCGTCTAAATATATCCGCCAAAGTCCACGGATTCTTTGTAGGCCTTTGATGCTTCGTTTTGGCACTACTTTGCAGGGGCGGATCCAGTCATTTTAAAAAAGGGGGTTCCCAACCCAGGATAAAGGGGGGTTCCAACTATATGTCCCCATTCAAATGCATTGATCGTCCAAAAAAAGGGGGGTTCCAACCCCCGGAACCCCCCTCTGGATCCGCCACTGCTTTGTCAATAGCTTCAAACATTTCGTTCGTAGTCAGGTATAGACTTTTAATGGGATTTGTGATATTACCAAATAAATCGGATTCCTGAGAGAATACAGGTTTAACTGATGAGATGAAATCAGATTCGTCAGACTTGGGTCCGTTTTTGAATGCATCAGCATAAGACGCCATATTGGGTGGTTCTTGAGTATTTGATTTTGTCATTGTTTATCTTTTACTTCGTCCGAAATATTTTGATGATTTAACAAAAAGTTTAGTTGTATGTGATGGGAAATCTATAAAGGATCTAATCCAACACAATTTTCAACTGTTTTACCGGATAAATCAAGTAAACTTCGTATATTTTTGAGGACAGTTTACAAACCCGTTACCGTAGTCAGGGGTCGTAACTCCTCATCTATATCATAAATAGATTTTTCCCGACTTTGTCTTAAGAAGATTGACTTTTCTATTGTTGTTTGGTCATTGGTATTGACGCTGCATAAGATGTAGCAGAGGGCGTGTTACTGATGAAAAATGGATTGACAATCGAAATTTGAAATCATCCCATTTGCATAGATACTTATCTAAAGTCGTCCACCTGTGTCAATATTTAGGCATATATCAATATGTATGAAGGCCGTTCTTCTAGTTTCGGTAGTATTTTGAATATAATATATGAGACGCAAGCACTCACTAACATGTGGGTGATAAAGTATCTGATCATTATAAGATTAAAGAACTTTGCATGATCTTTTTTCGTTTTTGCTTGGAGTGTTTTATATGAATTAAAACAACTTTGAATTCTTTGACTTGTATCCATTTAGTTTTTTTTTCTTTTTAGCTAAATTATTCTAACGCAGAATTTGTGAAATGATTTCTGACAAACTATGTCAATTACATTTGTTTTCTGTAAATTTTCATCTGTTAACATATTGTCAATGCTGTTTTAAAAATAAGAGGATGTGATATGATTGCCAATGAGACAACTCTCCAACAAAGACTAAATGGCACAGAAATTATCAACTACAGGTCACAGTACGGCCATAAACGATAAGCAAAACCCATACTGCATAGAAACTATAAAAGGCCTCGAAATGACAAATGTAAAAACATTCAAACTAGAAAATAAAGCCGTTATTTATGTACAACACTTTTAAATACATTACTTTGATCCTTTTTTTTTTATTTATTTATCTAACAAACTTTGATTAATCTTGATATCCTTCGTTCATTTCATCTTTAAAATTTTAATTTATCTTTGTATCCATTTTTCATTTCATCTTTTTATATAACTTTCAATTTTGAATATGTTTGTGTTACAGATTTCTCCGTTAATAAACTATTGTGTATATAAATCACAATGCATATTTTATCCAAAACGTATGTTTTTTCCAAACGTCCTGATCTTCAATATGTTCACCAATGCACGAGAGAGCTGTGTTTAGGCTTAGTACACAGTTATAAATATCCTAGCATTTTTTTTTCATTTCAATGAACATTTTGAAGTTTTTTCTGACATATTTACTATTCTTGTGTACGCATTTAACTTTCTAAGCAATTTAATTGTTATAAACATATTGAGTTCATTACAATCTGAGTTCACTGCAACCACGTGACTATAGAAATAACTCTAAACTAAGACACAAAACAGAGTTTTAATAGGCGCCAACCTTCACCTACCTGAAACAATAGTGTAACACAACAACATAGAAAGACACACGTGCATCACCAAAACGGAAAGAATAATAAACAGTTGAAATAGAATTTTTAGTAGTAATATCTCTAGCTTTGGAACAGTTCTATTTAAGGTACAGGCGAAAACAATAATCACTTGTAGACTTAAGGTTATACAAATTTCATAGAAATGTCGATTATTTGAAAATATATATATAATCTGATATGATTTCCGTGTGGACATGTGTTTTCTAAATATCCATCGTCAGACACGCCAGTGACTTAAACCTTTTAAAGTTTAGAATAAACGTCGCTTGGAAGTAGATAACCATAACCGACTAGTCAGAACAGACAAAACCGTAAATATCTGCATTTATTAACACACACAGATCCTTTGGGTCTTTATGAAGTTAAGTCATAATTTTTGATTTAAGACAGCAAGGAACAATTAAATAAAGTCACTACCACAATACAAATAATTTGATGTCATGTAGGATATTTCTCCTGATCAGTGCTTTCGGTATGTCAGTTTGTCCTTGTGTTGTGCAGAAACACCATTGTCCCAGGTGAGGGTCTAACAATGCTACATTATAAATGTGCCTCTCTAAAAGACAGCAGATGTAAGTTTTTGTTGTATGACATATTTGTTTTTCGCTTATTATTTTGTCATAAATCATGACGTTGGGTTATTTTTCGATTGTATGGTTTCAGGTGTAATACCATTAAAACATAGTACATCACATCAGGTTTCATCCGAAAAAAGATAGAAAAACAATATTCCCTTTCATTTGAGTTGTAGGAAACAAACCCTGCATTTCATTGCTGAAAAAAAATGAGTCATAAACATATATATTGGGTGTTTCAAAGCACTATTCTGTTTTTATTTGGAAACTATAATATACAATATTTTGGAAATTGAGGAGAAATGGTAACTTAAGATTGTAAACAGGTAAAAAAAAAGGGGTGAACATTTGATTGGTAATCTTCCGGTTATGGTTATTATCTTATATGCGATGAAATGTTGTGCGAAATTTATACTGTGGTACAAGACAGGATAAAACTTTACTCATCTCAAGTATTTCTTTATTGGAAACAAATATAAATTCTTTACAATTTTTTGACAAATGCCAATTTAACAAAGACTAATAGGATAAAAACAATGGTGGCATCACTCCTATTTGGGGAAGCTGCATATGCACCTTTGATGTAATCTTATTTTTTTTTTTATTGTCATGGTATTTCACTGAAATATTGCAAAAATTAAATATTCTGAGTTGATTGAGTCTTAAAAACACATTAGAGGGAAAATTGCCTTCAATAGGGCTCTACCATGAATATTTGAAAGCAGAACCAGTCATACTCAGTGTTTTATGGAGCTTTGTCTCCCTATTTCCTATGTTTTAAACAAAAATCAAAAATAATTCTTTAAAAATATACAGTTATAAGTAAAGGAAATGATTTTTGAAGCAGTTACAACAAATTATTCACTAAAAGGGAACCATTATATGTCCATCTCTGGAACGCGGTGTAAACCTAAGTTGTACATAAAAATTTATTGAAACCTACATGGAGTAAATAAACGTTAACATGGATAGTTCATTCACCTTGAACAGTTTAATTGTTCATTTATATTCACATTTCTTACACAAAAGTGAGTTACCCAAAAAGTTTGATTTATTAGCCTAAAATGTATAAATTTTGAGGGAATGAGAAATATAAATAAACAAAAAGGTCCTAATTATAAAAACAAAGAGGTACATTAATGGTGTATTCCGTCCCTTTTTATCATATTCAACTGATGTTATGGAAATGAGATGAATATTTGAACATTTATTGGTCCACACTATATTCTATCATGATGCAGCGTTATTTGGGTTTTTTGAAGACATTTTGCTCAAATCGCTGTAGATGTCGTCTTATATCATACTAAATTTCTGTCAAACTATTGAACTGATTATGACTAAACTTGACAGTAATGCTTAGAATAACCAGTATTTCAGACTAAACGAATCAGATTCAGTGTATTCAACCAAAAAAGGTCTTCTTTATTCACGTTTTGTAATGTCGTGGTCACTTATAAATATATTGTTATGGTATGGTATTGCCTCATTGTAAGGCCGTACGATGACCCATATTTGCCTAAATCCGCTATATTCGGACTCTGCTGGATAGTTGTGTCCTTGGCAATATCTCATCTCCTTTTATTTTGGCTAACTAATTTTGAATAAGTCCATTTACGGTCAACCTTTTCCCTTTTTAATTAAGTATTTAAAGAAATATCCGGATTATTTAAAGAAAAAGTAGTTGCATTTATTATCTATACTACTAAAGGAAGAGACCGATTTCATAGAGCTGCAACTCCTCTGAAACCATACAAAGTCGGAAATATTTGTGATATGATGTATACATGTACTGTTTTGTAATTCCTAAATTTGTCTTTGAAACAATCTTTTTTCCATAGAAAACGCCAATTGTTGAGAAAATATATAAATTCGGATACCGTTATCGATCCGTGTCTTATACGCTTTCGCGCATGCTCAGTCGACGTACTGCCCGCGAAATCTATGATACTAAAATAACGAGGTCATGAACTTCGCTACAAGGATTAATACTACTAAATTCAATCTTTGTCACATGAATTTTCCGGTTGTAGTAAGAAAACCAGGACGGGTTCAAACAGAAAGATTTTGATAGCAGAGAAAACTTTGCACTTTATATTCAGCACGACTTTATCAGATGACAATACGAATACTAAAAATCCAGGCTTAAAATAAGGCGTAGGTACTTTAATTTAGTCGCGGATCCGCGATGTCGCGGGTGTTTTCTAGTAAATATAGAAATAAGAAGATTTGGTATGATTGCCAATGAGACAACTCTCCAACAAAGACTAAATGGCACAGAAATTAACAACTACAGGTCTCAGTACGGCCATAAACGATAAGCAAAACCCATACTGCATAGAAACTATAAAAGGCCTCGAAATGACAAATGTAAAAACATTCAAACGAGAAAATAAAGCCGTTATTTATGTACAACACTTTTAAATACATTACTTTGATCCCTTTTATTTATTTATTTATCTAACAAACTTTGATTAATCTTGATATCCTTCGTTCATTTCATATTTAAAATTTTAATTCATCTTTGTATCCATCTTTCATTATATCTTTTTATATTACTTTCAATTTTGAATTTGTTTGTGGTACAGCTTTCTCCGTTAATAAATTGTTAAACGGGTTCAAACAGAAAGATTTTGATAGCAGAGAAAACTTTGCACCTTATAATCAGCACGACTTTATCAGATGACAATACGAATACTAAAAATCCAGGCTTAAAATAAGGCGTAGGTACTTTAATTTAGTCACGGATCCGCGATGTCGCGGGTGTTTTCTAGTAAATATAAAAATAAGAAGATTTGGTATGATTGACAATGAGACAACTCTCCACCAGAGACCAAAATGACATAGAAGTTAACACCCATTCTCTGTAACCATCAACCAAAGTTGGGCACGGGTGGTCACCGATTTTGTTGAAACTTTCTGACAACAACCATTGACATAAATTATGAAAAAAAGTCTGTACATGTCACCCTGAATTATGTATGGTTACCATGGCAACAGGCTTTGAAATGTAGAAAATAGCTGATTTTTGCTATTCTCGGCTTACAGTCACTTATATACAGCATAATATGTTTGATGCAGTTAAAATTATATCAAATTCTTTTACTTACTTGTTCAATGACATTTTACACTTTTCTGATATTAAACTCAAATCGACATTTTTAATCTAGGTTAGTAGTATGAATTTTAGCATATTCTAATGCAATTATGAACCAACTTTCTTCCTAATTTATGCAAAACGCATCCATTCCTGAATAAACTAAATAATAGCTTTTATTGAAAAGATTGATTTTTCATTTATGCAAAAACATTTTGGGGCTAATTAGATTTTTTCAAAAATTGGATAAAATGTCAAAATTGCCTGAAATTTACAAGAGTTATTTCCTTTAAGAACTCACCAAATTTTAAAAATAGAAAAGTCATTTGTTTATCTAGACAAGAATGGAGACAGACGTCTGCAACATGTTTTGCTTCTTAAAGTTCTTTTAATCAATATCTTTTACACTTTATATCTAGTTTTTAAATATATCTATATAATATACATGTTTCATAATGGCTTGTCAATTTTATAACAATGATAAGCCTTTACTATGTTCAAAGGACATAAAAGTCATAACAAACTTTAGGGAACATGTGATGATGAACAAGTTGCCGTTTGTACAGAATGTGGTCTGCTCCCGGCGCCATCATGAAATTTACAAATATGTTCAAGCCATTGTTCAATGTACTTGGAAACAATGAAAAAAGAAAAAGGAGAACTAAGTGAAGTTCCGTTTTTTATCAACACCCGTGACATTAACAGTCTGATGCTAAAAAGATGATCTGACAGAGAACTGTCACTGTGGAAACTATAAATATACTTCATGGACTGGTTCTACAACTTGGAACAGGTAAGCATATCTTTAACTAAATTATAAATGTCTATTTTTTGCAAAGAAATATGTTCTTTTAGGCATAAGGGGAGCTGTCCCATTTCTTTGCAAGTTCTTTCTTTGTCCAAACTTATGAAGGTTGCAAAAAGAATATTTTCCAGGGAGAAATGCTGACCAACTTTTTCAAATATCTGAACTCGTTTTTTTCACTGACTTTTTCAACCTACATTGTATTTCCATGACCAAATTTCTTTCATTCAAACTCAAAGTGTATGTTTGCTTTGTATACAGTTCCTTGCAAGGGAAGTACATTTTTGCCTTTATTCATACACCTTTGTAAAAATAATCTAACAATTACAAGTCTAAAATTCTATAAGGACCTTTTTTGAGTGGGTTTTAAGTCACTTAATTATGAATGCAAATATGAAAGTTTGTCAAGCACATTTACATGTATTGTAGGTTATGCTTCCTTTTTGTGTATTTGAATTAAGATGCTGTGCTGACCTTGTCAAAATGTAACCACATACATTTTAGTGACATGTTAAATGAAGCATATACTTTTTAAGTAAATCCTAATTGAAAAATTATTAAAAACACATGGTCATACAAATGTTTATGTAAAACAGTTAATGATTCTCTTACAAGGTTGGCAAAAAAGCGGTCAATACTAGTAATGACCATGCCGGCGGTAAATACTGGAAAATACTGGCAAATACTGGTCAATTGAAATTTTGATAGGACTTTACTATAAAACTAGTCCCTACCTCAGGTCAATTACTTGGTAAATGGATAGATATAGTCACAAGGCAGAAAGTCACTTATTTACTACATTGTAATAGGACAAAAAGTCACAATTAATTAGTTCTTCAACATGGTTTAATGAAGAATTATCAAATATTAATTTAATCATACAACAGATATAGTCATTAACACCATGAAGTCAGTCACCGAAGAGAATATATAACATCTGGTTTTCTTAACAGTTATTTTGAAAGATGCAATTAAAAGATTTTAAAAATGTTTTAGATATATATATATATATATATATATGTTATATATTTATTTAAAAAAACATTTCCTGCATTTAGAACATTTTTATCATGCTGTTGAATAGTCAATTAATTAATTGTTTAAAACAATCTTTAGAAATAACTTTTATGACTTTTTCCTGTTATGTCAACATTTATTAGGGACAGTTGTTATAGTAATTAAACTTTTGACACCTGTTAGCCATATAATAGGTAATGCTCTGATAATCTATATTGTTAGTCACTTGTAATTCTATTTACCTGTAAAATTCAAACCTTTTCAAGAAAAAATATCTTGATTTATACATGTTAAAATAACTGATATAGCTGCTCAATTTTATATGTATACCAAAAGTATGCAATATCATTACCCTAAGAACTAAATTAGTCATTTTAATGTTTTAATAATTAATAACATACCAATATCATTCATTTTATAAACCATTGAATCATGCCAAAGTAATAAAGTTTTCCTCATCAACCGTTTTTTTACTAGAATTGATAGATAAGTCAGTCAAAAGAAGCATGAAAATTTCAATTGACCAGTGTTTGCCAGTATTGACCACTTGGGGAGTATTGTCCGGGGCGGTAAATACCGGTAAATACCACTGGTAAATACCGGGGGTGGTAAATACCGCCCAACCTTGTTCTCTTATAATTCCAGGTACATGTATTTGCAGAGACTGTAGAAAAATGTTACTAGATTGCCAAAACAAATCAGTGCAAAATCTCAACTTATTAATGTTAATAAGGTTTGTATTATAGACAGTGATATATGGTAATGATTTTACAATTGATATGTACATTTCTTTGAAAAAACATTCTGAAGACATAAAAATGAATTTAACTTGTTGAAATCTATGCCACAACAGTTTATCTCCTAAGTTGCATATGTTGTCCTTTAAATAATTAAAGTTAGCTAAAGTTCTGATATAAATGTGGCTTGTGCATGCTTTTTTTAAGCACATATCAGTATTTTTTCTTTAGGATTTTCATTAGAAATACAGACTTCACTGTCCAAATATGCATTTTCATTTTTTTTTTTTTCAAATAGATCAAGTCACAGCTTTAGATGATTCAGGTCCAATCAAAAGAATAAGAAAGGTAAATAGTAGACCATTGTTAATGAGGATTCAGCAGTAGATTTAGTACAATTTGAAAGTAGTAGTTCCAGTACTTCCAATTAAAGAAACAAGGGTTACCCCAAATTTTCACACTTTTCACTGGAATATTTAAATCTGCCCTCTCTAAGATCTGATACTAGTATTTATGTCAGTAAAGGAGGCTAAAATACTGACTCAAACAAGCTTTGTCATTTATAAGGAAAATTGTGAATAAACATCCTAATATTGTACAGACCTAAATCAAATCATAGGAATAGATATCCTTAACATAAAACATGGGAATAATAAATATCCTTAACATAAAACATGGGAATAAATATCAATAACATGAAACAAGAGAATTAATATCCTTAATATGAGGCATAGGAATAAATATTCTTAACATGAAACATGGGAAAAATATTCTTAACATGAAACATGAGAATAAATATCCCAAACATCAAACATGGAATAAACATCCCTAGCATGAAACTTAGGAATAATATCCTATATATGAGACATAGAAATAAATATCCTGAATATGAAACATTGCAATAAATACCCTTAACATGAAACATGGGAGTAAATATCCTTAACATCAAACATGGGAATACATATCCTTAACATGGATCATAGGAATAAACATCCCTAGTAAGAAACATAGGAATAAATGTTCTTAACATGAAACATCGGAATGAATATTCTTAACATGAAACATGAGAATAAATATCCCTTACATCAAACATGGGAATAAACATCCCAAGCATGAAACCTAGGAATAAATATCTTTTTCATGAGACATAGAAATAAATATCCTTAACATGAAACATTGAAATAAATACCCTTAACATGAAACATGGGAGTAAATATCCTTAACATGAAACATGGGAATAAATATCCTTAACATAACACGTGGAAATAGATATCCTTAACATGAATCAAGGGAATAGATGTCTTTAACATGAAAAATAGGAATACATATCTGTTACATGGAAAATAGGAAATTCAATTGAAATTGAAAAACAAAAATCTTAAACAGGAACAATTGGAATAAGCATCAAATAAATAAAACATGGCAATAGATATCCTTAACCAGAAATATTGGAATAAACATAAAACTGAAAACAAATACCTTGAACATGGGGACAATTATCCTAAACATGAAAGCACTTTAAGATTTTAAAGAAAAGTACTTAACAGTCTTTAACTGTCTTTTATACTGTTAAATGAATAAAACCAAAACTAAAAGTTTCATTCGATAGCACATGTACTCAAAGGTCTTAAATTGTTATGCCCCCGCCATGGCATTAAGTTTAACCCTTGTCCGTATGTATGTAAACAAAAGTTGGTTTCTGTTCTATTACTTTAGTTTGCCTCAACCAAATGTTATGAAACTTATACACAATGCTTATTACCACAAAACACAGATCAAATTCGAATTTTGGTTGTGTCACTTTAATTATTCTAAAGATATGTCCTTTTCTAAATGGAAAAAATACTGTTTTTTTTTTTGTTTCCGTTCTCTAACTTTAGTTTGAGACAACCAAATATTATAAAACTTATACACAGTGCTTATTACCACAAAACACAGATCAAGTTTGAATTGTAGTAGCGTCACTTTAACAGTTCTAGAGTTATGCCCCTAAAAAAAAAGAAAAATTGCTGAATTTTTTGTTTCCCTTCTCTAACTTAAGTTTGCCTTTACCAATTGTTATGAAACTTATACATAATCCTTATTACCACAAAATTCAGATAAAGAACAAATGTGGGTAGTGTCACTTTTACTGTTCTTCAGTTATGTTACTTTATAACTTTATATGATATGCAAGCAGGGCATCATCTGTGTCCCATGGACACATTCCCCATTTATTTCATTTACATGTATAAGTCCAAAATACAAGCATTTAAAACAATTTACTGAAATACAATAAAAACAATGATTTATTTAAAAAAAGAATATTATATCACTTTAATTGAAAGACATGAAGCTTAATACAATTATTCATTGTTATACACACTTTAAAACAAATATATGTAGTAAAGAATTTTATTGTTATTTTCTCCTTATATTTTGATTTTATTTCAGACAATTCCAGTTAAAAGTGTTCCATTGTTAATCCTAGAAGATACATGTAGTCAGGACACATGTAAAAGTGAACAAGCTTATTTGAGTCAAACTTCTGATTCTTCTATTTGTAATTCCTTAAAGCAGGATGCCTTGAACAGATTGCTCAGTTTTTCAGGTATAAAAATATGTTTTTGCAATTTGTTTTTCAAGTACATCTTTTTAGCTGTAAAAAATAGAACAATGTAACTCGTAGTAGGTTAGTCGATATAAACTGATTCTTATTAGACATATATTCTGAACTAGAATAAATTAGTCTTTATGTCCACCTCTAGCCCATCCCTGCTTTTATTTGTAGGCTTATTTGTGGTCTTTTGCTGCTTTTTGGTCAAGTTGTTGTCTCCTTGACACATTCCTTGTTTTTCCATGCTTTATTCTATGTATTTAAAGTAATTATTTCTTAAAAAAATTTTCTGTCATTCATTGTTAAACTAAAATATACTTTTAGTTGTGAAGTGTTACAAGAGGCCTCATCAAATTGATTTTTATTCAAGGTACACAAAATGGTGAGCTTTTATGTGACAGCTTTAATGTTTTATTGATTTTTTTTTCTTCAGAGAATGGAAATGGAGAAAAGTGTACTACTACATGTTCCAAGGAAGCATGAATTATCGTTTTCAAATGTCCCGAAGACAGCTTCACAAGAGAATTCTCAACATCAGCAGCAGTGATGAGCATGTTCTCATAGTCAATTGTTTGTTAAATGGTGTAAAAATGAAAATATCAGAAAAAGCAAAAAGATTGTATGCAGATAAGATAATTTCAAATCAGCCTCAAAAATCCATCTTTAGAATCAACAAATAATTCATTGGCACTTAATTAAGATAAAGTTCTTCAAATGGGACGGGGCATCAAAGTCACTAAATCCAGAGTCACATTAAGTCAACAACTAAGGCAATGTATTATATATGACTGAAAAATCTGACATTGGGAAGGTGACTGGTAACAAGGTAGACTCTTAAGTGGCTGCTGATGAGATGAGAAATTCCTCTTTATGCAACATGTACAAAAAGGGGCATTTTTTATCAGGAATACAAATTGCTTCGTTTTTCTCCCAACTTAGTCAGAAAGAGAAAAAACTTAGTTCTGAAGATTATGTAGCAGCAGAGGAAGAAGACAGAAAAGAAAATATAAAGTACTTTTGGAATCAAATAACAGTCAAAATGTTCTTTAGTTTTAATTCTTTTGTTTAAAGTAGGAGGTGTGCTAAGGGCCTTTTTTGGCCAATGAAAATGAAATGTTTCACTAATCAGGTTATTTTAACAAAAATTATATTGTTTAGCATGTATAAAATGTGAACTAAAATATCTTTGAAATAAAATGATCATTTATAGAGATTTTACAGTCCAAAAGTAGAAAATGCTATTAGTCTTCAAAATTTGCAAAGAAAACACAGAAATATTGACATGAAAGGTGTTAACTTTATAAAAAAAAAGCATCATCATAAATCATCTAGTTAAAAAATGAATAGGAAAATTGACCAAAATAAAAATGTTTTCAGGTAAACTTGCAGACAGGCCCTTTTATGGTATAACCAGTAAAATCGTCTTGTATTTTAATTTTTCCTTTCCTGAGCTTTAAAATAGACATAAAAGATTTAATCAAAATTTTAAAGTTCAAATTTCCATAAAATATAAGCCAAATATTGTCGCACTTTTATTATACGACCGCAAAAAAATTTTGCGTTCGTATATTGGTATCACTTTGTCGTCGTCGTCGTCAGCGTCGTCCGAAGACACTTACTTTCCGGACAATAACTTTAGTTTAAGTAAATGAATCTCTATGAAATTTAAACACAAAGTTTGAAACCACAAAAGGAAGGTTGAGATTGATTTTGGGTGTTATGGCTCCAACAGTTTAGGAACAAGGGGCCCAAAAGGGGTCAAAATAAGTATTTTTCTAGTTTCCGGACAATAACTTTTGTGTAAGTGTATTGATCATTCTGAAATTGTACCACAAGGTTCCATAAAAAAAAGGAAGGTTGGGATTGATTGTTGGGGTTATGGCCCAAACTGTTTAGGAATTAGGGGACAAAAAGGGGCCAAAAACAATACTTTTCTAATACTTTGTATAAATTGCTTATTTCTTTTCCAATTTCAATGGGGTGTTATTCTTGAATTCTTGGGGTTCTTTAATATGCTGAATCTAACCGTGTATTAAGTTTTTGGAATTTAGTCCCCATTTTTAAATTGGTCCACATGAGGTCCAAAGGGTCCAAAATTAAACTTTGTTTGATTTCATCAAAAATTGCATTATTGAGGTTCTTTGATATGCCGAATCTAACCGTGTATTTAGATTTTTAATTTTGGGTCCCGTTTTCAAATTGATCTACATTAAGGTCCAAAGGGTCCAAAATTAAACTTGGTTTGATTTTAACAAAAATTGAATTCTTGGGGTTCATTGATATGCTGAATCTAAACATGTATTTAGATTTATGATTATGGGCCCAGATTTCAAGTTGGTCCAAATTGGAGTCCAAAATTAAACTGTTTGATTTCAACAAAAATTGAACATATGGGGTTCTTTGATATGCTGAATCAACCCATGTATTTAGATTTTGGATATTGGACCATAATAGGTAAATTTAAATTTTTAAAGTCCATTAGACCACATTCATTCTGTGTCAGAAACCTATGCTGTGTCAAATATTTAATCACAATCCAAATTCAGAGCTATATCAAGCTTGAATGTTGTGCCCATACTGGCCCCAATTGTTCAGAGTTCGACCTCTGCGGTCGTATCAAGCTGCGCCCTGCGGATCATTTTATTGATGTTTGAAAACATTTCATTTAGTGGTATTTGTAAGTTCCTGAATCACTCAATGTTGCATAAATATTTTTTGAAAATTATGAAAATTAATGAATCACTATTTGAAAGATTAGCATATAATTTAAATTTGTTATGATTTTAATCAAAATCCTAGCTAAATATGTGTTAAAGATATTTATTTCATTTTGTTTATAAAATTTTCCAGTACTGTCATACATAAAATAAGGAAAAATTTAATGTTAAACTACAGTTATAGATAAGTTTATGATAAAGTTTTATGTTTAACTACTGTATACAGTTATTTTATGATATACATGTAAAAGGCTCTGGCTCAAATATTTGTGTCTTTGTAAATATTGACTGCATTATTTATGAATAAAACTTTATTTTGTCTGTGTCACTTTATGTTATTCCTCAAATTTACAGGTGGCATTTTTGATCAATTCAAATTTATTGCCACATGTACAGGCTCTTATCTTTGTAAGATGACTTTTGTTTATCTCTTAAATCTATTTTGTTGAAATACTCATCAAATATTTTTTTTAATTTTTATTAAGACAAAATGGTTGCTTCAACTAAAATCTGTGAAATAGCATTGTATTTTTTAGCATATCAAGGCTATAGAAAACATCATGACAACATTGAAACCAGTGCAAATGTTCACATGAGATATTTTTAAGAATTTGTTTACACTTAAAATTTATTGCAACAAGCAAAAAGTGTTGATTTTGATTTTTCGTCCAAACAAATTGACACGTTAGACCTTATTGCAGATCTTCAGATATATTCCATATGTTTCCATGGTAACCTTTTTCAATACCAGATTTAAGTTGAACATAAATTTTAGTCTGTATAATGCCAAATTAATTCTTAACTTGATTTAATCTTCTGTTTTTTTCTAAATTTGCAGATTTTACAAATTTTTACAATTTTCGGCTAAAAATTGCTATTTGGAAAGCCCTGTTTCCATAGCAACAGACCTATTATTTGTTATTAAGTTGTTGTCGAGCCTTCGACTTTTGTCGAAAAAGTGAGACATAGCGATCCTACATTCCGTCGGCGTCGTCGTCGTCGGCGGCGGCGTCAACAAATATTCACTCTGTTTTTCTGCCAGGAAACATTACATTCACTCTGTGGTTAAAGTTTTTAAAATTTTAATAACTTTCTTAAACTAACCTGGATTTCTACCAAACTTGGACAGAAGCTTGTTTATGATCATAAGATAGTATCCAGAATTAAATTTTGTAAAAAATAAAAAATTCTGTTTTTCCGTATTTTACTTTTAAATGGACTTAGTTTTTCTGCTAGTTAACATTACATTCACTCTGTGGTTAAAGTTTTTAAAATTATAATAACTTTCTTAAACTATCCTGGATTTGTACCAAACTTGGTCAGAAGCTTGTTTATGATCAAAAGCTAGTATTTAGAAGGAAATTTTGTTAAATTTTGTACCTGTTTATCTGTATTTTACTTATAAATGGACTTAGTTTTTCTTCCAGTTAACATTACATACAGTCTGCAGTTAAAGATTTAAAACATTTATTAGATTAATAAACTATCCTGGATTTTACCAAACTTGACAGAAGCTTCTTACAATCAAAGATTGTATCGAAAGGAATATTGTTATTATTTTTTTTCCTCATTTTTGCTGAGCCTGCGATTAACATCAAAAGTAGGCGAGACACTGGGTTCCGCGGAACCCTTACGAATTTTTTTTCTTCTGTAAATAATAAATAAAAGGTAATGTAAGATTAAATAAGTTATTGATTAACTTTTAATTACATTCTAAAATGAAGAAACTGAAAAAAAAATTGAAATTTTAACTTTTTTGTTTCCATGGTTACCACCCTTGGAAACAAGATACCCAAGAATTTTATTCCATATATCGAAACTATGATATGTTGCCTCAATGGAAAGTATAATGTCTTATTCCAACATGGATGCGTAAGTTTGCTATACATCCTCAAAAACTGTCTAAATTGGGTATTACGTATACCTGTTGAACTCTTCCATGTATCCAAGGATCAAGTGAGGGTAACATAAAATATTTTATATTTTAAAATTCAGTCATTATATCAATTTATAATGATATTCATATAAATAATAGGTATTTTAACCAATATATTGCTATTTAAGTGGATATTAATGCCCAAAGAAGACCTATTTCATAGTTGAAAAGGAGCAATTTTGACGGTAAAATTTGAATATCCTGTTACCATGGCAACCATAGTCAATAGCAACAATATCAATATTATTTTTTCATTTATACATAAAAGTGTGATAACTGACAAAGTTTAAAGCTTTTCTGAGAGTATGCGTGCCACACCCTATATCTGGCATGGTTGATATTTACAGAGAATCCATGTTAACATCTATAGGTCACCGTGTATACCAAGTGGTGATTGTTATGTCCTGGTCTTCAAGTCATTATGTACGATTCAATTAAGGATACCTCTGTTTCAGATTAACAAGCTTTTTAAAGGACTGTTGGAAGTATATAAATAACAGATTTAAAAAAGCAGCAAAAAATGACAGGACCGTGTCCTTGTTTTTGAAATATAATCAATCGAAAATTTGGCAGGAAATGATTCTTAGATTGTTCATACATTTAACTTTGGCATATTTTTTATTTTCAAAAACAAACAAAAAATAACAAGATTTTATAAGATTTTCAGAAAAGACTTTAACAACTACATCATGTACATGTAATAAAATTATGAAAAAAAAAGTAGGGGTTATCGGGCAAAATTACTTGTTGACTGGGCATAGGAATCTTTCGGTTTATGTTCCAATATCAACTACCCCCTTCTCCTTTCCTGGGTTATTCTTACATTTTTTAAATCTTAATTTGGTTTATAGCTTTAGATAGCCGAATGGGTTAAAAATCATTTCATCAGATGACATATACAACTTTTCCAATAGAACAACATTTTTATATTATTGTTTAATCTTTGCTCTTTTCAAACTATACATTGTCAGGCAAAAACGGGCAAGAATAATTTGTACATTTACTGTGGTTTCATTATTATGTGTTAGATACCGATTTACGTGGATTTTATGGGTAAAGTGAACCACCAATTTAAATGTTCAGCGAAAAGAATATTTTCTATAGGCTTGTACATGTATGCAGATCAAATATCCCCGAAAATACATTTTGTTATTTAATCTCCGAAAACTGGTATCCACGAAAAAATATAAATCCACAATAACATGGCAAAAAGGAGAGAGTCAAACAAGCTGTTTTAGTATTGTACAGAATCTACCATATCTCCATGTCAATACTGAATAATGCTAAAGGAACTAAAAATAAAACGACTGACACCAGCAAGGTGTTTGTACTTTCAAGTACATTCCGGTGTCCACGTCAATATTTAGTATATATATATAACAACTTTCACTTGTCGAAATGTTTTGTTGGATTTCTGCTGCAACCACCATACCTATTTATCAAACATTATTCCTGTACCAAGTCAGGAATATGAAAGTTGTTTTCCATTCGTTTGGTGTGTTGAGCTTTTGATTTTGCCATTTGATAAGGAACTTTCCGTTGTGAATTTTCCTTGGATTTCGGTATTTTTGTTATTTTAGTTTTTTTTAACCAGCATGAAAGAAGACACATTTTGACAGCTGAAGTTTTTAATGGCGAAACGACTAAGACACATTCGTATTGTCATAGAACAAGATCTATAAGACAATTTGGTTAGCGCTGAAACAACCAACAAGGAATATACATGAGATATATCGCCATTTTCTGCATCTCTAAAATAGACTCATCATAGATAGGAAAGTAAGTATTAAAATTGTGTACGCCAGTAAGACTCATCAGTGACTCATCAGTGACGCTCGAATAAAAAAGATAGAGTCTTTATCATCTGCGTAAAGCAAATTAAATGACGTCATGACACTGGTTGATAGTAATCTAAAATACAATAGAAATGTTTTAGATTACGTTTTGGATACTCACTACTGCTATTGTATTCCAATTCTAGATTCATTATTTATTAAATGGTCTTGGTTTTTGTTATTTGCACATCCGTTAAGGAAAATGGTGCGTTGATGGATTGCATTTAGGTATTGTTCGTCTGTGTATCTTGTACACTGTTTAAATTGAAAAATCGACAACATTACATAGAGTTTTACTAATTAAAACCAAAATTGAATTTGTGAAAAGAAACACTTTTGGATGCAACTATTGAATATTGACATTAAACAAATTGAGACGAATAGTTAATCTATTTTGTAAAAACATAGATCGTATGAGCAAAAAGTCCCAACAAAGACCAATGAACTTAAGTCTGGGAGAACATAATCTATATGTCCTTTGTTTTTATAGCTTGGTGTTTTTGGGAAGTTTTTTTTTTGTGCTTCGAAACAATTCATTGAGTTAAGCCATTTCCAACTGAGTTTTACAGTTTGTTCGTATGTTGTGCTGTTAAATCACTGTCCCAAGTGAGGGGGGCACATAAACATATTTAACCCCGCAAAATTCTTTTTGTGTCCGCCAAACAAGAACCAGTAATTCAGAGGATGTCATTTGTTCATGTCTGTCACAACTATTTATGTTGTTTTTTCGAAAAAAAAGTTTATTATGAATCAAACTGTTTAGTTTTTTCTTTGAAACATTTCATATTTTGTCATATCGGCGCCTCTTACAGCTAACTGATCAGAACAGATGAAAAGAACTGATCAGAACAGACCAATGCAACTAATCAGAACAGACGAAAATAACTAAACAGAATAGACGAAAACAAACTGATCAGAACAGACAAAAAAAACTGAACAGAACAGACGAAAACAACTAAACAGACCAGACGAAAACAACAGAACAGAACAGACAAAAACAACTAAACAGAACAAACGAATAAAACTGAACAGAACAGACGAAAACTACTGATCAGAATAAACAAATACAACTGAAAAGACCAGACGATAACAACGTAACAAAATAGACGAAAACAACTACATAGAATATATATATATATATTGATTTTGTTATCAGTAAATAAAACCATACTTTCAGTTATCAGTAAATTAATACCATACTGAATATTACACATATGTAGTTCTACATTCTGTCGATACCTATAGTTTGGCATTGCACAAGGTCATGTTTTTCTTTGACTGTTAATGACATCTTTACACTAAATCCATTGGATGTTGGATGTTACTGATTGATATTTTAGTCTTAGATACATGATTTTTTATTAGTTGTTATTGGCTTTGAACTAGCTGCCAGTAACTGCGGGTACTTCCAGATCTGTACTTAGTGTCTTTTTGTTGTGGGGATGTAGAAGTACCCGTTCACGTCCACTCTGTGTTTTTGTTAGATGTATTTCTATTTGTATGTATCTGATGAGTTAAGCCTTTTTCAACTGATTTGTATAGTTTGTTCTTATGTTGTACTGTCCCAGGTTAGTGGGGTTGAGCGCTAACAAACATGTTTAACCCCGCCACATTCTTTATGTGCCTTTCCCAAGTCAGGAGCCTGAAGTTTAGAGGTTGTCGTTGGTTCATGTCTGTGCTATTTGTTTTTCGTAAATTGTTTTGTTATAAATGATGCCGTTAGTTTTCTCAATTAAATTTCACATTTTTCATGTCGGGGCCTTTTATAGCCGACCATATATGGTATGGGTTTTTGTCATTGTTGAAGGCCATACTGTTGCCTATAATTGCTTATATCCATTGCATTGGAACTTTGGTGGATAGTTGTCTCATTGGCAATCCTACCACATCTCTTTATTTTTATATAAACAGAATTGACGAAAATAATGATCAGAACAGACGAAAACAACTTAACAGAACAGACGAAAACAACTGATAAGAACAGACGAAAACAACTAAACAGAACAGACGAAAGCGCCTGAAAGGAACAATTCAAAGCGCCTGAACAGAATAGCTAAAAACGCTTGAACAGAACATCTCAAAACACATGAACAGAAGAATAGCGCTAGGACTGAATAGCTCAAAGTGCATAAACAGAGCAGCTCAAATCGCCTGAATAGAATAGCCCAGAGCGCTTGAACAGAAGAGCACTAGCACCTAAACAAAAGAGCCTAAAGCGCCTAATATGAAATATGCCATTTCAGTTGTGGAAGTTTAATTTAAGGTGAAACAAAAGTTGCGTTTAAGTGATATGGATGACAAACACAAAAATTATAGCAAAATATAGCAATCTGTAAATATAATGTTTTGCTGTACCTTGAAGGCATCTCTGATCATTAGAAAATAAAGAAAAACAAGAAATTAAAGCGCTTCAGGTTTTGTCAAGTGCGTATAAGGATGTTGTTTTATGAAAAGAATACGAACTATCCCTTCCATTCCTTTATATATATAGTATACCTACATATGTTGAATACGTTTATCGTTATGTCATGGCCTACAGTAATACAATTTTCGAGAAATTACAAGATTATCGTACTCAGACAAAAATCACTCAATCAAAATACTGGATTTGGTGTTTCAAGCACAATTTTTTTACTTCGAGTACTGAAAAAAGGTTATGACTGAAAGGGGCAGATTTAAAACAGGATGTTAAAAACATGAGGCGCTCATCCTGGTTTATAACAGGATGGGAGTGAAAAGTAAAATGATGCTCAAAAGGAAATGAAAATGGGATCACATGACCTAGAATTAATGCACAACCGAGAACACCTATACGTCAAATTCGGTCAAATATTGATTAAGGATTCAGATTAACATAAGTAAGCAAAGAAGTAAAATATCCCTTTATTTGTATATGGTATACCACATATTTTCTTTGAGAGTTCTAGCTAAATTAAAATACAATATCTATATATATAAATATGACAACAAAATGTATAGAATACGGAATTATGTATATATAAAATGTGTTTAACCAATAAAGATAAACTTTGAGGTCACCTACCGTATGTATGACAGAACCTTTCGTCTGGATAGAGAACATAGCATTTGGTACCATTTGGGCAGGTGTTTGGCCAACACGCATCAAAATCCTGAAAGGTAGACCACAAAATATTCAGTGCCACTCAGGTATAGAAAAAAGAGGCAGATGACACAGGACAACCAACAATTATAAGTCAATAAAAAATAGGGAGATACGAAATACGACGAAAAGACAATCATAATACACAAAACACTACCTATATAAAACACTAAAGAGGCTGGGCAACACGAACCACACTCAATTGATCTCCTGTGTTCCGGGAGGCTAATCTCACGTTTAATTAATCTGGAAATGAAAATATACCACATTTCCCTATTACAAGAATAGCGTAGCGGGTTATTTTAAAGTGTGCACCACATTTTTTATGTTATTTCGAATAGACAGAAAAAATATTACAGTCATTTCTTATAATTTAATTCTTAATTCCATTTTAAACCTGTGTAAATCATGAAAAAACGTTGATGACGTCAAGGTCACATGACAAAATTATGTCTATGAGCTGATAAACAAAACAACGTCAGCCAATCGGAAGACGCGTTACATCCAAAATTAAATTATATAGTGTTGTTTTCATTTTTTAATACCGTTGATTGAAAAATAAAGAATACTTGTAAATCTTTAAAACACCATGCTCATTTGTCAAAACTCCTACTTAAATATATCAATCGGCTCCTATTTGATAATCTAAAATTTATGAAATATGATTACGCTATTTTGGATTCATGATCCTCCTAAACTTTAACAAATAAAATACAAATTGACCAAAATTAAAAAAAGATTATGTGTCCAATTTGTAGTAATACATTGATTTGATGCATCAGAGTATGAAGGAAATTTTTTATTATTGGTAAGTAAAGAGATGTCTTTGGATTATTTGTAGTTTATGTCGGGCATGTTTATCATTAAATACAATTTGGATCTTATATTAACGAGCAGATACGACAATGTAACACAATCTTGTTTGTGGGCTTTTTTCGAGCGTGGAAACGGAAATTGACCTTATTCATTTAAAATTTTAACTCAGATTAAAAAGACAACCGACCGCCGTTTTACCTTCGTTACAAGGAAAAATAGGTTTCCGTTATAAATTAAATTTTAAATGAAAAATATTGAATTTTCAGTATAAATAGATGTAGATGTTAGGTATAACCACCGACCAAAACAACCAAAAGACATCTATAGTAGAACGATTCCAACAGAATCTTCTTGAAACTTGGAACAGTTTTATTTTCAAGCTGTAAATAGTAAGGTATTTTGTATTGAGCAATTGCGCATTGAAATGCAGAATATATAGAATTATTTTAAGCACTATACTAGGCAACAACAAAGTGAACAATGCTATTAAAGACAAAGACAAAGCCATGCGCATAATGCAAAGCGAAAAAAACTAATTCGACTTTTCTTGTTTGGCCAATTCTCTTTTTCTAATAAAATTAAATTCTAAATCATAATATATGAATATCATTTAAGTTTGAAAATCACAATGATAATTTGCCGTGTAGTCCATAAAGAAGGGCTTCACATGAAAAAAAATCCGCAACAAAATTGTTAAAAAAAAACTTAACAAAGATACCAGGATTATGATTTTATATACCTGACGCTCGTTTCGTCTACAGACTCATTAGTGACCTTTCAATCAAAAAAGGTATAAGGCAAAAAAAAGAAACGAAGTTGATTTCAGAAAGAAACATAGCTACTATAAAAATAAGTATTATATATAAAATGAAAATAAATAAATCATGATAGAATAATCTTTACCTTTTTCCAATTAACTTTTTCTGAGAAAAATATGCCATCAGAACTTTCAAGCGCATCTCCTGGATAACTAGCTTGTAGTAAATGGCAAATATAATTATTCTTGTCAAAATTAACTGCATTGCAGTCTGTATGCATTAAACATTCCTTCATGCACATCTGTGGTCCCATATGAGGGAAGGCTAGAATGACAAACGAGTCCAACTGTTTGTTCTTCTGGTATGTACCTCCTGTAACGTTGTGCACTGTTACAAGATTAACAGTACTTATGCAATGGAATAAAAGAAAAAACCACAGTTGTCATTTTGCAGCTGCTTCAGTTTCGCAATGAAAAATAGATGTCACAATTCCGTTTCGTTTCTTTTAAGTCATATGACCTGCTTCAAGGTATGTTTTGGTGTACTATCACTATATCAAAGTATCCATATGTGCATAGCTATTAAAAGAAAAATATGATTTTCCAATTCATTTTTGCATATTTAAGATATCTTCATGAGGTGTTTTAATATTCACTAAATTTTCAGTTTGTTTTCAATATGAAGAAGTTCCCTGATGGAGTATTAATGTAAATAAAACATAATAATTTCACTACTCTCTCTTCGGTGATCGTTTAGAGTCTCATATACCTTATGATGTGTTTGAATTTTCAGAAAATTATTCAATTATTTATATGAAATGTTCCCTGTCTGCACTCCAACACGATACGCTAGTTATCGACTCTTTAATCTTCAGTTATATAGTTTCAATGACAACAAAACTCACTCATGCAATATAATTAAAATTGAAAATATTAATAAAAGTTTAAACAACCTTTGTTACCCAATTACATGAATCTGTCTTTAGATTGGATTTTTTTTTTATAATTTATGGTATCGAATATCATTTTCTTGTTTCACTAGTTGATTTGTGGTCAATTGGTATTGATTTTCCTATATTTCAGCTGAATTCAATTGCTATGTCAATTTGACATATTTGAGTAATTAAATTAGTTCTGTTCATCATTATATTAATGAATTAATCAACAATTCTTTAAGGTATGATACTCGTAAAAATTCTACGCAAACCCTATTGATCTATTATGACAAGTTGAAATATTCCTAGGGTTGACTCTAATATAAAAATATACTCATCTTAGTAAATCTTTCATCTTGAAGTAAAACCCATGCTTAAGAGGGGTGTCCGTTTGGCTGTGCGTGGTGTATAAATACGCAGTTACATCCGGTTGAAATGGAAACTTTTAATCCGATGCCTCGTGCAATGATAGTGCATCCCTCTCTGCTCAGGTAGCCTGTTACATACCAAATGTCTGTCCCTATGCAGCATACCCTCATTTTTAGCGACCGTAGAAATCCCAATCCTTCATCCCTAACAATCAACTTTGCAGAACCTACCTGTTGCTTTTATTGTTTGTTTTGGTCTCATTCTAAATATGCATGACATAATTGCCCCTGAACGTTAAACAATCAAAATGTGGTTCATTTGAACGGCAACTTTGAAATAAAGTGTTAAAGATTTTGAATTTTATTTTGGTACACAAATTACCAAAATATTAATTCAAGCAGAGAATTTTTTCGAATAATTGTTTAATATAATTATCTATAAAAAAAGTTAGCACCTTGCCCTTCCATCTATAAATAGATCGACGACATAGTATCCCGTTTGATTGCAATATAGTGGGCGACTTGTATATATGAAAAGAAGGTGTGGTATGATTGCCAATGAGACAACTCTTCACCGTCAGAGGTATTCCCCTATTGGTTGTTATAACATTAACGATACCAATTTTATTGCACCTTGTGTGAATTTTGACAAACAATTTCCCCTCAGTGATGGTCGATGTCAGAAATTATGAAAACTAATACAAACAATAAAAATCAAATAACTCATTATAGGAAAAAATAGTAAAGCAAAATACCAAAAAGAAATAAGAGCTATGCATTCGAGAGATTCTTTTATTTAAAATGATTTTATGACTTCTTGTAAATTTAAAACCAACGAAACTGACTATCACAAAAATGTAGAAATGTCAAGTAATAACATGAAAAGTTAATACCAACATAACTGACTGTCATGAATTTAACAATAGAATACATGTACATGACTTAAATAAACTAAGGCGGCAGTAATGTGCCGATGTAAAACACTCGTAAATCGATTAGGAAGATACAAATCAAGGTATAACAATCAAGGTAACCTAGGGAATCGCATGAATTTTAAAAGTATTAAGACTAGGTGTGTCGACATGGTAAGCATCATTACGTTTGTTAAAGGTTCTAGCTTAAGTCGTCCATCTGTGTCAATATCGAGTAAAATATCAAGATATGAAGCAGACCTTCTACTTTCGGTAGTATTCTTAATTTCAAGTTTACTGGGATATATGACATGTAAGCGCTCATTGCAATGTGGGTTATCGAGTGACAGAAGATCATCAATATAATTATCTGAAAGTTAAATAAAAGAACTTTGAAAAGATGATTTTAATGTTTGTCTTTGAGAAGGTTCTGTATGAATTCCGCTTCGTATGAGTACAAAAACCAGTCGCTTTGTAGTGGTGCACAAATAATACATTTTAAAAGTATCTAATTATTTTACTTATTAATTGATTGATTGATTGGTAATTTCTTTACGCCGCGTCAGCATAAAAAGGTAAGAGAGCTTGTTCAAATATTTTAACAAAACAGTTTTTTAAATTCAGACAAAAAGTCTTTCAATTTACTAAAACTTTAGTTTTAAGAGAAATTTCTTATATACATATAAAATTCACCAATAAGATAAAGTGATAAAACTTTAAAATCATTTTACGCTTATACAACATATTTTGAAATATACAAATTTCTGTTAAAATGAAACAATTATTTCAAATGGAATATTATTAAATAAATCATACATATTAATATTAAGATGTTTTCTCTGGATATCGGAAAAGTCAATACATTCAAATATGTTAATTTACTTTACTTTACTTATTGATGATGTTTTTTTTTTTTTTTTAAATTACAAAATAACAGTTGAATAGTGTTGGGTGTGCTGATCTAATTAGTAAAATGCCTCTGCTGTACTATTGTACAAATCAACAAACTGTTCAGTCTAACCTCAATTATTAAAAGTGCCTTGTATAATTTATGCATATAAAGTTTTAAAATGTTATTTGATCTATATGCGTTCCTTTGGGGTTATCTCCATTTGAAAAAACATCATTATATCCTCGAGGATTAATGACAATAAATGGTTGAGCGAATAAAATGAAATATGAAATTTTCATTAAAATTATTCCAATGAAAAGTTGTTGTGTTATAAACTATAGAGTAAATGAATCCAATGTATGTGGTGCTATGGACTTCTTAATGAATTTGGCAAAAATAAGACAAAGATAATTTTCTCGGCAGTTTATCATGTTTATCTGAATTATAAAGTTTCGTCCTATGTTTTTATATAGATAATTTTGTAGAGTTTTACTTTTTAAACAAGTTGATCCAACTTCTATTTCATTTAGATCACAATATTAGCAAATCCTATTTTTGCCTTAAATTTTCCTTTCAAATTCCAAAAGTACTCTCTGATTCGTATTTGCAACGATTTCCCTTTTTCAATATCGCACTCACAGCATTATGTTTCTCATTGTAAATAAAGCCAGAATAATCACACCAGAAGCGGAGTCGATGCTCTTTGGACCAATTGCAGTAAAAAAATTAATCAAAAAGTTTTGTTGCTACACACACAGGACTGATATTGTTCAGCAAAAGATCAGTTCGGAATTGTTAATAAATTCAGTGGCAAACCCAATGACAGAGAACAATAGAAAATTCACTCTTCTTTTGAAAAAGTCGATCAAATCAATACTAAAACAATGTCGTTGATGATACTGATTGAAGGTTATTTTTAAACAACAATCGTACATTTAAAAGAAATTATTTGTTAAACTGTGTTATTAGAAATATACATGCAAATCCATTATGTTTTATGTTCAGTATTTATCGAGATAATTGCATAAGAAACTTGTGAATCTGATATCTAAACAATGTGAATATTTGCTGCATATTGATAAAAAAGAATGGAAAAAATCATGTACATACAAAATCTTTCTGGTCACCTATTTTCTTAGTGTTCCACATAATCCTTTGCATGTTACAATTTCCAACAATATACCTATTTTTTCACATTTAAGTTTTCGAGTGCACCGGCCTGCTCTTCTCACCTAAACATTCATTATAGAAATATTGATTTTTCGTGAATACAACAATTTAAAAGTCGTGTCGGTACAGATTCAAAACTTTTTTTTCGCAGAACTGTCAACCGCCAATAAAATTGGGTGGAGCTGCGCGTAGCTGTGCTTTGATTGACAAATTCTGATAAATGAACAAAGTAGAAATTGTTAAATAACAAGCAATTATTTACATTATTTATAAAACAGTCTCAATAACACTGCTGTTTCATTTAAACTATTCACCAAGATCATAACATGAGCGGTTATTACTGACAACCAGTAAACTATAAAAATTCAAAGTGTAGAATAGTCGTCTGGAAAAGTAATGCCACCCGTCTTACTAGAAATAATTGTTTCTACGGCTCCCTGGATTATGTTCAAAAAATTTCATTTCCTATCTTTGTTAAATGCACCCTGTTTTCTGCTAGGAACTCATGTGTCATGTGGACACCAATGGAGCTGTTCAATCGACGCCTGCACTTGTCCGTACTATTCCCATTATTTGAATACCGCCACTGCAATCTTGGCAATACTTGAGACCAAATTAAAGTCGTTTCAGGCAATTAATTAGATAACCATGACATAAATTTGACAAGCTGGTAAAGTAAATAACCTAGTTTGATATTACCTATATCATTTCCACTGTGCACTATAATATAGCTGGGAGGATTTTCAAATCTCAGCATTATTCTAATGCGACTCTTCATCTTAGAGAGTTAATCCACCGGTACCCTGACACAAAATTTTCACTCCCAACCTATTCAAAGTCAAATTACTCCTCCCGGCGTTGCCTTGCTTCCACAAACACATTCTTAATATTTGACGACCCAACAATCCAAACCGTTATAGGAGAATCTGAAACTAACAACAATATTTATAAACAATTAAACGGGAATTCGTATGTAACGCAAATATGCACCGATTTCCAACGTCCTAAACTTTTAATCTTTTCATCGGATAATCCTTCAATGGCACAAGCTGTCGCCATACATATTCTGAATGAGTGAGACGACCAACGAGAATGTTCAATACCCAAATGAGTGAGACGACCAACGAGAATGTTCAATACACAAATGAGTGAGACGACCAACGAGAATGTTCAATACCCAAATGAGTGAGACGACCAACGAGAATGTTCAATACCCAAATGAGTGAGACGACCAACGAGAATGTTCAATACCCAAATGAGTGAGACGACCAACGAGAATGTTCAATACCCAAATGAGTGAGACGACCAACGAGAATGTTCAATACCCAAATGAGTGAGACGACCAACGAGAATGTTCAATACCCAAATGAGTGAGACGACCAACGAGAATGTTCAATACCCAAATGAGTGAGACGACCAACGAGAATGTTCAATACCCAAATGAGTGAGACGACCAACGAGAATGTTCAATACCCAAATGAGTGAGACGACCAACGAGAATGTTCAATACCCAAATGAGTGAGACGACCAACGAGAATGTTCAATACCCAAATGAGTGAGACGACCAACGAGAATGTTCAATACCCAAATGAGTGAGACGACCAACGAGAATGTTCAATACCCAAATGAGTGAGACGACCAACGAGAATGTTCAATACCCAAATGAGTGAGACGACCGACGAGAATGTTCAATACACAAATGAGTGAGACGACCGACGAGAATGTTCAATACACAAATGAGTGAGACGACCAACGAGAATGTTCAATACCCAAATGAGTGAGACGACCAACGAGAATGTTCAATACCCAAATGAGTGAGACGACCAACGAGAATGTTCAATACCCAAATGAGTGAGACGACCAACGAGAATGTTCAATACCCAAATGAGTGAGACGACCAACGAGAATGTTCAATACACAAAGCATGACTTTTGAGTATTGCAGAAAATTGGTATTAAGTCAAAGACTTACAGTCAAAATGACAAAATAGCGGTCCACCTACTACAGGTCTATCTCGCAAATAGCAAGGCAATAACACCACTGGACAAATACATTTGTCTGCTTGCTCCGGAGTGTGTATAGTTACCCTCTACCAAACTGATCGGTCTTAGATGAAACCAAATGTATTTCTGAATAATTTTGCAAATTTTGACATCATTCTTGTTTAAAGCATGATTTGCAGAACATGTATTGCTCTTATTTTGAACTGCCAACTCCCAACCTTAAAAAGACCATGAAAGGCCAAGGAAAAACCCGCCTTGTATAGCCTAGCCTCGTATGCAGACTTGCAGATACAGGATAATATTGACAAAATACGACGTAATACCTTTCTTGAAATAGGCAGCCTAGTGTCCATCTGAGGCGACCTTAAACGCTTAACACCATCGATCATTTTCCTAAAGATAAACTTTTGACTATAGTCTTCATAATCATTTAGCTTATTGTAGAAACTTAAGCTTGATGTGTACGAATTAATTGTTGATAATAAACTCATCATAGATACAAGGATATAAATTTGTATTTGCGCCAGACGCGCGTTTCGTCTACAAAAGACTCATCAGTGACGCTCGAATAAAAAAGTTAAAAAGGCCAAATAAAGTACGAAACTGAAGAGTATTGAGGACCAAAATTCCTAAAAGTTTTGCCAAATACAGCTAAGGTAATCTATTCCTGAGGTAGAAAAGCCTTAGTATTTCAAAAATTCAAAGTTTTATAAAGTTAATTTATAATTATGACCATATCAATGGTAGTTCATGTCAACACAGAAGTGCTGACTACTGGGCTGGTGATACCCTCGGGAATAAAACTCCACCAGCAGTGAGCTCCTTTCGACAGGCCATCGAAACTGAGAAGAATGCCCCGCAAAATAAGCCCCACAACCAAGAGAAGCATATCCAGAACTATCAGTAAACAGTTCAAGCGTATCACTTGACACTCAGAGACTTTCTGGAAAGTAGCATTCGCCATTGAAATTTTCAAAAACTCTCACCAGACTAAAGCATCCGATCTCAGTTCTTGATTAAGTTTTACATAATAATACGATTTTCCGTGCTTCAGGTTTGAAATTACATCATAAAATCTTCTAGTAAAAGCCCTTGATGACGGAATTGCACGTGAGCAAAAAGCCATAAGCTCTATATTTGACTCTAGTTCCTTCAATTTTATCTTTTTTCGACCAACCATGTATTGAATACCAGACTTTAACTTAATTACCTTGTTTTCCGGAGTTTTCACCAACATAAGTAAAGTATCAATGTCAAGACCAAGAAATGTCTAGGTCGTCGTAGGTCCAACTGTTTTGATGCTTCAAATGGCACACATAAATTCTTACAAACTTTCATAAAAGTCTCCATTAACACCTCACAATTATTATTTGACTCGGGTCCAGCAAATATAAAATTATCTAAATAATGATCCAATGTGTCCAGACCAGACATTGACTGAATAGTCTTGTGTAAAAAGGTTGAAAATCGTTCAAAAACTGACATGAGCTACTTAATCCTAAGGTTAAGCATTTATTTATGTAAAACTTATCCTGAAATTTTCAAATCTGCAGGATTTATGATTAAAAGCCTGAATGCTTGGCGAATATCAATTTTTCGATTTTCGCACGCTTACCGAGAGCAGAAATGATGTTCAAAACATTGTCAAATGAAGAGTATTTCACACTACAATAATCTTTGGGTATAAAATCATTTATACTACCACCATCAAGATGAGACAAACGGGATATGAGACGCCAACCATTATCTGGTTTTGAACAAGCCCAATTGGAGAAATTCGCAGTGTCGATATAGGTTTGGTTGAAAATGGACCCGAACCACCAAGTTTGACCTCGTCCTGCAACTTTGCTAATGTTTCGGACTTGTAAATTTCTGCAGACGTCAATTTTTTGCCGTAGTTGAAATACGTGGACTTCATATTGTTACCTAAATCAAAAGTAAACCCCTCAAGCAGGAGCTGGGCATCTTCACTATTTGTATAACCCACAAGATACTTTTTAATTCAATTGTGTTTATTGGAGTCCACCCTTTATCCTATAGGTGACGCATCAGTTTGGACTGAAAGTAATACAATCTAAATTCTATACAAAATTAACAATATGAACAATGTCATAAAATTTAACTTGATATCTCTTAAAGATACAAACAAAACTTTTGTCACAACTGTGATTGCATTCTGCTAAAGAATCACTTCATATATTGACCAGTATACGATTTCGTATTCTGTTGATGGGATACTGCACCGAGTTGCTACCACGTGCCTGAAATCTCGGTCTAAACTGAGGCCTAGTTTGCTGAAATATATGCATTTCCGCATGCCCTATTAGGAAAAACGTTTTGTCTGGGGCACTGAATAAGTGGGTGCTGATCAAAACAGGAATGAGTATAAGCACATGAATGATTCACGCATTTACCGTGGTAATTGAATGCGTAACATTTAAAGCGCCCGTGCTTATTGGCGCATTACTAATAGCAGACGGAGGATACATATAGAGCAGCCATAGTTCAGGGTCAACAACAGCCCAAGTACCAGCTGGATCCTGCAACATTCTGAGGCGAAATTGTTCATCGTACGATTTCCACCCTAGTGCGCACCGCTTAGCGCCTAGTCGTATACTTTGCAGGTACTTGAGTAATTCTTGAAAACATGCGGGTATGCAGTACAATATATACTAATATAGACTAAAATCGCATCTGTGCAGTTACCTATGGTGTCAATTTTTTGTTGTTGCTGTCTTGGTTGTATTAAAAGTTCTCCCTGTGAAATAACGACTTTATGTTTATCCCCAGAAGAGGCTTGTGAATTAACTAATAGTAAGGCCAGGTCAATATATTCTCCTGCAATTATTTTTTGTCGCAAGCTTACAGTGATATTTCTTGCCAGGTCATCACTGGCCTTACTGCACGGAGATTGGGTTTGAAAAACTGGAAATTTACCTGATTAATGAGTTCAGTAGAAGTAGCGGTTGTGGTGACCGAAGCCATAGACACAACCTCTGAACTGAGTGAAGTGGTTGCTACTGGACTCTGTAGATCTGCTAACACCCGCATCTCCACCCATTTTCGGACGCAAAACAGTTCTTTTAGCCGCTAGAGCCATATTGTCGACTCTTCACTTAGGCGCTACCTCTTCTTACCAGATGCCCTAAGCATTTTGAACTGAAAAGAAGCTATGATAAATTATGTAAATATATATATATGATCATATATGATTTAAAACAATGCAAAAGAAACAAACAAACATCTGCTGATTCTGCTGCGGCCGATCGAGCCTCAAAGCACGAAAAAAATAAATATAAGATTTGCCATCCACCTTACATAAACAACATTTTGTATTCTGTAATCAATAATCCAGCTATCTTAACAATTTAATGCGTCGTCGGTATTTATCCAAAATAATTTTAAATTTAAATAAAGAATCTTGTGCTCAATATAAACTAATTCAAAATGTCAAAATGCATATTGAAAATAAAATTTAGAACTAATTAAATTTAGAAATAAACTATTTCTAAGAACGCCGACAAAACCTGACCATGCTGTCTGTTGAGAATCCAAATTTCGCCCTGATGCTTCGACATTTGTAACCATTGAGTCAAAATAAACGATATTTAAATCCTTGATCAAGATTATTTGAAACAGTTTTTATCTTAAAGTTTTCAACACATTATGTGTTAAATAGATTTGATGAAGATATTTTCTATGATTAAAAAGCGTCTACTTTTCCCAAATGTCGACGTCAAAAGGAGGATCATGGGTTAATAAATCACTTGCGAAGATCGATAATCCAACTTAAAACCAATGTACATTTTATGAGCCTTAAAGATAAGGGGATACAAAAGGGCATTCAAAAACAATTAACGAAGAAAGGCAGACGTTATTACCAAAATAAAAACGACGAACAGACATTTAACAGTCCACAAAATACAGAACACATAGAAATTATAGATTGCGCAAAACTAGTAACAATGAAAACCGATCTAAACACCAAATAAGTTGTATTATTAATAGCGCATGCCAAAACTGAACCACTGGCTATTGAGTAATGGTACTAGCGAGGAATACCTAGAAGAGATACTGACTGGCTATTGACTTATTGGTACTTATTAAGGTCTATAATTAGCATTAAAAATCGATTGCCTATTGACTTAATGGTTTTAGCGAGTTCTAACTAGTAGATATACCAACTTGATATTAAGCTAGTGGTTTTGACGAGATACCAGCTAGTAATTAATTCAATGGTTATACCTAGGAGTAACTAGTAGAGATACCTTCTGGCTATTGTATTAATGGTTCTGGCGATGACTCAATAGCAAAGATACCAACGGGTTATTTAGCGAAAGGTTCTGACGATGACTAGATATCAGATACCAACTGGCCATTGAGCTAATTGTTCCACCGAGGACTTACTAGCAGAGATATCAGCTAGCTATTAATCTAAAGGGTCTGACGAGTAGTAACTATCAGATAGCAAATGGCTATTGAGCTAATGGTTCTAGCGATGACTTAATAGCAAAGATATCTACTGGCATTTTAGCGAATGGTTCTGACAATGACTAAATATCATATACCAACTAAACATTGAAGTTCCACTGAGGACAAACTAGCAGATACCAAATGGTTATTGGGCTGATGGTTCTGGTGATGACTAACTAGCAGAGATATCAAATTTACTATTTTGCTGATGGTTCTGACAATGACTGACTAGCAGAGATGCAAACTGGATATTGGGCTAACAGTTTTAACGATGAATTACTAACAGAGATATCAACTGGCTATTGCGCTAAAGGTTCTGACGATGACTAACTATCCGAGATACCAAGTTGCTACTTTGCTGATGGTTCTGTCGAGGACCAACTAGCAGAGATATCAATTTGCTATTGAGTTAATGTTTCTGACGAAAACTAACAAGCAAAATATCGACTGGCTATTAAGCTCATAGTACTAATAAGGAATATAACTAGCAGAGATGATGTTTTTATTTCGCTTTGTAAACAAAGCTATGTATTTATTCCAATTGACACACGATTAAATGTGTAGCGTCAGTTGTTTTTTGAACAAAGTCTGGAGTTTAAAATTGACATTTTTACAGGAGCTGCATGCCATAAAACTAAATACAATCTTTAAAAAGATCTATCTGTTTTTGTACAATTTTTAATGGGAAACACTTGGTAATTTTATAACGTTTGTGCTTAATCAAATCAAAATGGATGTATTTTGAAGGTGTCTTATAGGTCTTCTCCGAAAGAACAAAATATAAATTTTCCTTATTAAATCGAAATAATTATTCCATGTCTTGATCTATGCTCATTTTAACACGAGTACATCTTGCTTATATGTTTAAATGAACATACAGCATCACATGAAGGAATATTTCTGAGGTATAATATGACATTTTTCTCTTCTTGTTAACAAATCCAAGCTAGTATTGCAACAAAACATAGGGTACACATGCTTGACGTTTCAATTGAATTGTAAACGTAAGTTGTATCAAGAACCACAACAGATATCACAATGGACATTTATGTCGAGGTTGTTCTCTATTAGATTCAATAAAATCTACTCAAATAATTATTCAAAATATATTTGCTCAATTTAAATCGTGTAAAACTCGGGTTTATAACTTTTTTACTACATCAAATCAAAATGCCTGTAATCCAAATGTGGTTTATAGGTCCGCTTTAAGGTGGTACCAAACACCTTGACTAAAATTAATTTGGCTCGTTTAATTTTCATAAAATTTTAAACATCATGTTTTTTCAATATTTTACATCTTGTTAACTCTCAATATTATGATATTGGCACAGAGTACAACAACTGAATATCTCAATAATACGAATTGGCCAGATGTTAAGCTATAATATCACAATGTTTCTATGATTCAAAAATAAAGATACAGATTGTATCCAAAGATCTACATTTGTATTAACATCAAGATTATTCTCCTTTAATCTGTACAGGAAGTTTTATTGTTGATATTTACCCTTATGTATCAGTGTTAAATTAGGTATTTATATGACAAACACTAATTTTGGAAGATTGAAAAGACTTAATATTTCCTAAAACAAAAGTATAACGTGATATAAAAACGTTCAGCTGATTTTTACAGAGTTATCTTCCTGTAGTATTATGTACCACCTTAAACTTAAAAGTTTGAATTTTTCTATTTTAAATAGATATGATTCGTTCAAGTCTTGCTCGAATTTATTCGTTCATAGTTGTTAATTTACGTTTTTGATTGAGTTAAGCCTTCAATTGATGTTTTATCGTATTTTGCATCTTGTTAACTCTCAATTTTATGATATTGACACAGAGTACAAAAACTGAATACCTCAACTCACGTTAGAGTCAAGACAGCCTTAAAAAAGTCCAGAAAACACCACTTAAAGGTCGTACCATGAGAGGATTTTTCATATAGTAATACGAATTGGCCAGATGTTAAGCTATTATATCACAATATCTTTCTATAATTCAAAAATAAAGACTTTATTAAAAGATCTTACTAAAATGTTGAATTGATAATATTTTTGAATAAATGTATTCAAATAGATTTTAGACGCATCATTCCTTCATCAATGTAAAAATAAGTATGCGATATCTCGTTTGCAATACAGTCATGCTTCCTAACCGAAACTAGCATGTATGCATAAAGCCTTGGAGAAAAACACAAATAACACAACATTGTAATATCGTCATGTGAATGGATCAATATCAGCGGATTTATCATTTAAGGTGGTACCAAACACCTTGACTAATATTAATTTGGCTCGTTTAATTTTCATAAAATTTTGACAAAATGTTTACTTTGACCCTTTGACAAAAATATAAAAATTTCAAAAAATTTGAACCAACCACTTTATCAGAAAAATTTCATTGGTTATATAGCAGTTTGACAAACACTAATTTTGATCATTGAGAAGCTTAATATTTCCTTAACAATACAACGTGATTAAAACGTTTAGCTGATTTTTACAGAGTTATCTCCCTGTAGTGTTAGGTACCACCTTAAAACGACAAAATAACGGGGTTTTTTTTTGCTGTTCTTCAAAGGCCTTTCTTGTTGTTATTTTTTTAAACATATTGATGTTTTCTCACCTTCTCAAGCATTACTGATTGAGATAACAGAATAACTGATTGAAGTAAACCCTTAATGTTACTAGCATGACGATACTGATAGTGTTTTATTTAAATTTGCTGTTAATACATTTCGAATTAATTTTAAATTAAGGAATGTATCACCCTCACTTAGCTCGGATTCCTTGTCCGTGTTTAGCTTTAATTTTTGTACTTTTTGGTTTTATTAGCTCTTCAATGTTTGTATTAGGTGTTGGGCTTTAAAATATTTTGGTCTCGAGCATCACTGAAGAGGCATTATTTGTTGAAATGTGCATCTGGTGCGGTTAAATTGTGTATCGTTAATATTATTTTATATCACATGTCGTGTGCAGAGAAAATTCTTGCAGAGGCGGGATGTTAGGATTTTCCTAATTAATTTTGCGGTAGCCTATCAATATTAAGCAATTACCATGTCTTTAATTGTCTCTTTGTGTTTTACTATATTCTTTTGTAAAATTCATAATAAGGTCGGTATAATCAATTTCAGTAAATACAGCGTAATTAGAAATGACAATATTGAACTTTTTTTTGTTTGACTTATTTTACAGCATCAATTTCAATTGTGTGCTTTTAACACTGAAAGTAGATGGGAAAGAAATTAATTATGTTTTTGGATAATTTACATTTTAATTGCTTTGTCAAATAAAAGAGATTGATGCATCGATTATCCAGCCTTAATGATTAAATGTAAAAAAAATCAGATGATGATCATTGCCATAGTAAGAAATCGTCGAGAAAACGTGCCATAGGACCAAAAGAGCGAATATTGTAATTTATCCTGCAATCAGTCAACTATTGTACAAATAACAGGTACACAAATAATTACAAACTAAAGCTTCAAGTGCCGTATGTAAATTGCAGGATAAAAACATATAATTATGTACATTGTCGGAAATATCAAATGTATTTGTAATTGCTACGAAATAGGAAAAAAGCTCGGAGAACCTCGCTTTTCGTCCTGTTTCTTAAGCTCGTACAAATGAGTTTTATATTTTCCGACAATGTACATATATTGTACCTTTATTGGCAATAGATTCCCTAATAAGTTATTTTATATATATATATATATATATTTTTTGTTTACATTCTGACGTGTACAACAAGGAAAGAGACTTGGGAAATATTGGTTGCCCTTTTGCTTGATGCCCCATAACGTAGGTATTAACTTAATCAAGGAAATGATTTAGATAGACTTATTAGGTCAAGTAAATAATATATTGTCTTGCAATTAAGAAAAAAAAAACATAAAACTGTCATAATTTCTAAGTAATCCAGTATCTGTCGAGATTATAAGTTAATTGATAAAACAGTACCAGTAAAAACACTTTCCGAAATTAACCTTACGTTTATTTAAGACGAGGATCGTGGTAAAATCGTTATCATGGAGATAACCACCTAGTCTGAACATAAACCTGTTGAACCTACATGTTAGGAAGAGAAAAATACCCGATATTTTTGTCTAAAATGTCTTAATCAACTCAAAAAATTAAAAAAAAAAAAACATTCTGAGTACTATTAATCTAAAACTATGTAATTTCAATCTTTCTGTCTTCATAAAGGAGCAATACAAGCTAAGCGTGATATATGCTACTGCTTTGATATTTGCGTCGTCAAATTGCATTCATTGTATAATTGTTTGTTATACAGTCAACGACCGTATAATACCTTGTTGGCGGTGTTGATTATGTTTTTCCGTAGAGTTTTTTAATGACGCAAATAAAGAAAACAAGTTCGTGGAATGTTTAAGTCGTCATTTTCAAAATAATTTTTGTTATTTACCCAAAATATTTCATTTTGAACAATTAAAAGTGTTGCAGTATAAAGGGAATAATCATACATTGTCTCAAAACATAATTTTCATGGGTACTTTGCTCGATACAGGATAGAAATTCTCGCATTCTACCTAAGACTTGCACTTATAAATATTATATTTTTATACTGTATTGAGTTATTCTTTATATATATATGTACGATAAAGTGATTATGTGATAGGCTGGTTCTTTTCCTTGTAACATAAGGGTATCTGAGTCACCCTTGTTATATCTGTAAGAGACAGAGAACCAGTGTAATTCTGTGAAAGCCTCTAACCCAAACCATTTGAAAAAACCATAAGTATGAAATGTTCCTAAACATCAAGACCAATAGCGTATATGGTCATTCGATTTGTTGGTTTTGTATAATAAAATGTGTTTATATATGCGGCAGAAATAGACAAATCTGTATAAATTCATAACGTTATATCTGTTCAGAGACGAAATATGAAATCACATTTAGTGTTGTCCCATACATAAATAGAAAAATGCAAAACATGACAGGCAACAATCATTTATACCATTATACAATAAAAACACCCAAAAAGGGTTTGCATCGAACCTGTGTGTCCGCTTTAAATCTTTGTTTCTTGAAACGATAAATCTTCTATTCTTTTTATGTAATGAAAACCTTATCAGCGGTATCGACGCAGTAATGTAAAAATATGAAAACAACAATTTATAAATGTCGTGCGCCCGATGCGCTTTTCTTGATTTACCTTTGACACTTAGATTAAAAAGTCATACCAAGATATGTTTTTCTATTATAAACAGACAACAGAACAAAAGTTTAATAGACATTACAATAACATGGGATTATGATTTTTCTTATTTTTTCTTATGTTGAATTGGGAACAGTAAAAACCTTGTTTCATTTTTTACCCGAATTAAGTTTTGTGATGAGGTGACAGTAACCTCTTATGTAGGATCTTCGTCATCTAGCTAAACACAGAAAGCATTACTCAAACGATTCAAGCTATCGTACTGTTTCATTGTTTGTGTATTTTGTCATTTTTTATGCATTAGTACAATTTCAGGGGGTGCTTTATTGATTGAATAAACGGAACGCTCAGTGGAGTTATTACGATATTGTAGGAGAGTACCTACATCACGTATTGGGATATAAAGTAAAATTGAGAATGGAAATGGGGAATGTGTCAAAGAGACAACAACCCGACCAAAGAGCAGAAAACAGCACAAGGCCACCAATGGGTCTTCAACACAGCGAGAAAAGTGCATTCTGTATGAACATAAAGACATGATTGTTCTTTGGATAAGAATATTAAAATTTTGTTTACTGTTTAAACTTTATTGATATCATCACTGACGTAACAGTGCAAAAAAGTCGAAGGAAATTGTCGTTATTTAAAAATATATCAGGACCTCACGATTACACTATGTCCATTTATACATGAATGGTGTGAACATGCCACAGCATGGTATCCACAAAAAAAGAAAAAAAGGAATAAGTGGTAAATCAAATGAATAAAAATAATCGCCCGTGTTCATACGGACAAAATAGAACACTTTAATGTTTGACACGTTCTTCGCGATCGCATGGTCAATATTAAGTACGTGTTCACAAGAAAACTTTCTGATAAAAGGTAAAAATGCAAACAAATCAAAATATAAATAGACTCACCATATATTGTAATCATTTCCCTTGAAATATAGAAAACGATTACATTTTTGTGTGAAATTTATCTAAAATATTGTTATGCTAATAAATATCTCAAGTAACCATCTCAATGTATTTCATATTGGCTGCATACTTCACTTGAACATGCCGATTTTTCGTATACATGGTTGTCATTCGGTATATAGACAAAGTGATCGTGAAAAAATAAGTAACGGTGGTCAAGTAGTGCGATCGGATCGTGAATGCAATTAAACACATTTCAACTTCAAAGTATGTGAAAAAAAATCCGTTGTATTATCAAAAGGCCGAACAAATCAGAAATAAAGAAAACATGTCTATCAAAATGGCTAAACATTATGATCAGTATCTGAGAAAAAACTTGGTTAAAAGTTATCAACATTTCAATGTCATAAAAAGTATAAAGACACGTACATATTTTCCGAATATAAATGACTGAATACAGTTCAATGAACAATGTCGTTCTATATTGCTGTTTGAGATGGCTCTTAAAACTTTTTTGTGATAGCTTAATATGGTTGTTGTTATCTACAGTCCGTTTCTATGTATGTTGGCGTTTGCTTTTGTTGTAGTTCAGTGTTTCTGTTGTTCCGTTGTTTTCAACTTATAGTTGATGTGTTTTCCTCGGTTTTAGTTTGTTAACCGGATTTGTTTTTACTTTTTTTTTAATTATGACTATTGGACAGCGGTATACTACTGTTGCCTTTATAAATCGCAAAGTGTGCAAAAACTGGAAGATTTGTATACATGTAAATTTTATATTTCTGAACGTGTACGATCGGGTTTTGCTTTTGATGATAGCGAAATGGATCGTAAAAGATCTGATGTCGCATGGACTTGCATGTCGTATTCCGGTTCACATTTGTTGGGAATAGAGCTATGATGGTTCAATGCAATAGGATCTGGTTCTTTGATTAGGATTTACTGATTAGTCGATGATGTAATATATAAGATACTGTCTCTCTGTCAACACTTTTATAACGGATGTTATATAAGTCAAGATTGCCTAATCTGATTTCTGTAATGAAGGAAAAATGCATGAAAGTAGTCACAAATATTAAAAATATATTTTAATTCAAAATTTATAAAATTCTTTCTATATTAAGAAAAATATGAAACTAAATTAAGAATATTAGTTACAAAATAATATTTTATCAAATATCAAAATGTTTGGTCATAAAGTAATAAGATAAAAAGGAATTATAATTTTCCACAAGTATTTAGAACAGGACGCTAAAATAATTCGTATACAATCATTAGGATCAAATCCTACATTATCAGGTCTTAAATTAGTAACCTTCATTGTTAGCTTGGTATAATATTTCCTGTCAAAAAGGGGAAATCAAATTTATCTTTAATTGAAAAACAATCATAGAGTAGACGTCAAATAGCTTACCTAAAATTAATGAATAAAAATTTAGCTTTGAGCAGATGACGCCCAATTAGAATCAAAGTTTGTCGATTTGACATTCTAATAAACTAAACTCAAAATACCATTTTGTCTTTTACTGTAGTAAAAGCTATGTTCTTCACTTGAGCTGCAAAACAGTTAAGTGTTCAAACTTGGTATTTGTTTATTTTAGGTATATAAACTTTTAACTTGATTTTATTAGTCATTGCTTTGTTAGATCGATGTTTTGTTGGTAATTGCTCGCTAATTAATGAAATCGTTCTTTTTAATTGGTTTCTACATAGAATATTATTAGAGTAATATTCTGTACCTACAAATTCATATAAGTTTGACGACTTATTGAATATAGAGGTAAATGTAAACAAACATGAAATTAAATAAGTGTTAATAAAACTCAATATTAAGATGCATTTTAAATGAATAAATTAGTCAGTGTCCAAATTACATACATTTATATCAAAAGGTTAGATTAAATCAACATCTAACATTTTGTATTATTAAAATTAAAGAATTGATTCTGAAATAATAAGGATACATGAAATTAATAACTGGATGAATTAAGGGAGATAACTGTATGAATCGAATCAAAATCAAATCATTTTATTGGTGTAAAATCCAAATATTGGATTGTTACCAAGACAAACATGACAATCATTACAAACATACAATATCTAAATTTAAACAACATTCATATTGTATGTGTGCATTATCATTCATGGCGCGATTAATATTGTCGGCCAGGCATTCAGTAGGTGGAGATTTTACATTTCTGATCAATACCATCTGCATGTGGAATATTCGTTATTCGTGTAGAGGGAGGTAACATCCATAGAAACAAGTGTTGTGACGGCAGGGAGAGGATTTAAGGCCTGCATTTTTCTGTGGTAATCTGTTGCGTCTTTGATGTGAGAGTAAATCTTCAACATGTTAACCATGTTCACGAAGTGAAAGTCAACGAATTCCGAAATTTTTCCAGTCGGATGACCTTTCGCTGAAACGATGAGTCTTCCGGGGTTATTAGCCTCTGAATTTTGAGCAAAAGATAAAATTTGCCCGGTTTTGGGGTTTTTTTTTTGTTTTAAATATTCAAGAGTGTTGTCATTAATGAAGCTATCTTCGTGCATTTCTACAAAACTAACAGTCGTTCCTCTGCTCAAAGTTGTAGGATCAGTCTAGTTTTCGGTAGAAACTTGTATCGTCAAGTTGGCGTCCAGCCTCTTAAATATAGAACATATATAAGGTGTACACAACAACAAAAAATAATATAACTTCTGTCATTATCACATTAAAACTTGATTCTAATCCGCTTTCAAATTATATGTTATTTCAGGCTGACTTCTTTACAAGACACCATGTGGTCAAATGGTATACTTAATGGTGATTTTCCTTTTCACACTGTTCTGTGATGCAGCACAAACGGAGTTCGAAAATAAAACGATTGTTTACAGATTAAACTATGGTACTTTGTTTATGAAAATATGACAAGTTCACTCAGGACAAGACTTATTGCTGCATACTTATCAAATAAACGTATCTGTTAAAAAGACTTAATTATGTTCACATTTCTGTATGCAATAATAAACCACATTGTAAATTTCATAATGCACTGATATTTACCTTGAATGATATTCAGAAAATAACTGTTGGTCATCTCAACCAAACTGTCAAGACAATTCAAAATGTTTTACCATCAGAAAATTGCTATAAAGAAATCCGGTTTCTGATTGAAAGAGAGCTGTTTCATCTTCTGGTGGTTAACTTTCGAAAACGATTTTCGGAACTGCTACCATGGACGACGTCAACGTTTTAGGGCATACGATACAGTTACAGGGGAGGTAAAACGTTGCTAACGTAAAATATAATTTTTGCGACGTCAAACTGTGACATATCGGGAAAAGATGCATTTTTCGACTGATTTTTATCATTCAGACTGATTTAACTTGAAAACGAGTTCATGGACCCCTCTTTTTTAAAATGACATTAGGTACGATTATGTATAAAGATTATTTGTACCAATTTTTATAAAAAAGACACAGATGAAATGTTTTTAAATTAGATAAATATAAAGCAAAAAATGCCGGTTTTTTTTCTAAAATCATGAAACTTTGATAAAAATTAATTATTTCCAAAGAATTGTTATACAAAGTTAGAGCATACTTATGTAAAGAAGATTTTCCAAATGTTTTTACAAAAATCCGCTTGTATTTATCTTTTGAAACAAAAGAGTACGGTATGCCTATCCAAAGGATAGAAATGTCCAAAACACCGAAATTTTGAGTAAATGTCTGAAATTTCGACCCCATTTATCTCTTTAAGTAGCACATGAAGGTATATTTCTTATTACATATTTGAATTGACTAGGCAAAAAATAGCTTGTATGCAAATTTCGTAAAAAAATCACCATGGGATCAAAACTGTATCGTATGCCCTTAAACACGTCATATTAATGAGCTAACGTTAAGGTCTATGAATATAACGAAAGCTATAACTCAATTTGGTAATCATCAATCTACTTTTGTGACTTCAGTAGACAAAATCATTTCAAATGTTTTAAATAAAGGCAATAGAAGTATACCGGTGTTCAATAGTCATAAATCGATTTAACTGAAACAAATCCGGGTCACAAACCAATACTGAGGGAAACACATCAACTATAAGAGGAAACATAACGGAACGACAGAAACACTGAACTGCTACAAAAACAAACGCCAACATACATAGAAACGGACTATGTGATAACAACTGCCATATTCCTGACTTGGTACAGGACATTTTAAGAAAAAAATGGTGGGTTAAAGCTGTTCAGGTAAACCAAAACGAAATTGATTTAATCAATAATGAAATAATTTCAAGCAACAAATATATGGAAGAATTGTTTTAAAGTGCCAGTCTTTGTAAGAATCAGGCAATTTTGAAAAAAAATCAAAACATGGCCGAAAAAAAAACACTGACGTAACCATCCTATTTTGAAGTTACCCTCATCCTGAGTTAGATATGGTAGGTCTTTTGTTTCTGCGTGTCTAGTAATTCGAGAAATTTCTAGATAACTCTTGGTTAGGATGATAGCAAATTACGGATTTCGTTTTCCTTAATTGTTAATTTCTAGTGCATTTCAACCAAATTATATCTTGAATTACCAGAACAGGAAAAGGACACGAATGTTATAATGGAGCACCTTTATACAATTTGAACATAAATTAATGTCAAACTTGAGTAAGTTTTTGTTTGTCATTTTCACCACTGCCTGATTCTTAGGCAGATTGCACTTAAATATTAAAAAGATTTAAACAGAAAAGATAGCCATGTCTATCGAAGTTCAAACAAAAATTATCTGAATTCCAACAAGATATTTTTGATTTAGTAGAGGGTAAAGTATCTTTTGATAAGTTGACACATTGTCAAGCATCTTTAAAATAAACCATCGCACATGTATAAAATACATTGAAGAAAAGATATAATGGATTTCACCACAATTTTATATTGATCCTAAAGACTTTTCATGTGCTAGCTAAATTCAAAATTGTTTATAACACTTATATTTTCTATTGGAAACCAACTTGTACGTTTTACATTGTATAAAAAAAAAATTCCAAGTTTAATGCATCTGGACTCAACATTTATTTTTAAAATAGTATATGATACTCAAAAGTTGTCACTTAATTGAAGTAATAGTCAAAATGAAATAAACAGTTGTAAAAGAGAGGCGGAAGATACAAAAAAGACATTCAAACTCATAAGTCGCAAGTAAACTGACAACGCCATGGCTAAAAAAGACAAAGACAAACAGACAAACAGACAAACAACAGTTCATAAAACACAACGTAGAGAAAACTAAAGATTGAGCAAGACGAACCCCACCAAAAACTGGGGGTGATCTCAGGCGCTCCAGATGGAATTTTGTGAAATCAAGATACATTGTGAATGTGCTGACATTCACACTATATATCTGCCTCCCGAACTATTTTTTTTTTTTACAAATGACGAAATAACAAAACAGTTTTGCAACAATTCTTTAACAAAAGTTCACTGACTTCTATATTTCTTGATACCATTTTTAATGACATGCGCAGTATTCTAATAAATATAGCTAATTATCTGGCAAATCATGTCAGTCTTAAAAAAATGGCTGATGTAGCCCAAGAAGGATTTAATGATATTCCAAACTTTGACTGAACACAATATTTAATGGTGAAATTAACATCGAAGCTTCATGGCCAGATTTAAACGGCACATTAGGGGCAGTCGGGTCAATTTGCACTGGTCTTCGCTTCATATGTGCATTTGGTCAAACCGGTACTTCAAAATACATTCTTTAACAATTGCATTATTAGCATTGCAGCGAACTGTTCCTGCAAATACAGCAGCATTACCATCTCTAATATATAAAATAATTGTTACACCGCCAACTGAATGTTTTAACTCTATATTCAAAGAAATTGAACTAAATCATGTGATATTCCTGATTATAGGTATATTGTCTACATTTTGTATTGTGTTTCTCGATTATATTTGCATTAGACCAAAGAACACTACAAAAAATACGAGTTGAATTAGCTTCCGGCGTCTCGTGAGTTTTAGCAAACTTGTCATTATGTCCATCATATTGGGAAATCAAAACACCAGAAATAGTAGAAGTAAAAATGTTTGGTTCTTTGCGACCAAGCATAATGTATACTTGGGACGCATTCAAAGCGAAAAAACAAACAAACTAAGTAATGTATAACAATAAGGACTAGGATTAGCCTATCTATCTTACAATATTTGAAACTGAAATCTGTTATAAACCAACCATACTGCACGTACATGTACACGCGACATAACGAAAAGGCAGTAATTGCAAATGAAGAAACATATGCAAATCACATAAAACTGAAATACGACAATTTGTTAATACTTTACCCCTATTTTGTTTGATCGTTTAAGCATATCTTTTACCTGGTTGTAAAGAACTGATGCATTCGTAACATGTCATTTTCATTTAGGTGGCAAGTTAATTTGATGTTTCTAGATTGTGTATTTGGGTTTCAAATGTCATATTACATAAATTTGACACAGGACAGCAACAGACGACTGATCTGTTCACCTGCAAAACAGGGGAACAACTGACATGACGGAATGACGTGAACATATGATTTAAAAGGTGTTATTGTAATTATAGCAAAAAAGCAGGTATCAGCGACTCTTTTCATAAAAAAGCTTACGATTGAAATTGATCGTAAGTTATACTGATTATGTGTATGACTTACGAGTATTTTTCCTCTTGAGATTTTTTGTGAAAAGAGCAGCTGATATATATCTGTTAAAATTGTAACTATAAGTTGATATTGTGTATAAGTTCATGTCTAACAAATACTCTTTTATTTTTCATATTCCTGAATATTATGTAGGTACTTAGAGAACTAGGATATGGTGATGATTGATAATAACAAAGAAAACAAATGATCGATACGACAAGGCAACTCATGTAAGCAGGCATGTCGGCGAGGATGCAGAACGTACGAAGACATCATCATGCAAGACCAAAGTGTACTGAAAGACTATTAACTTACGTTAACAATTCAAATATATAAATTTTAATCTCACCGCATACTATTCAGAGATGGTACTTGTGTAGAAGCTGTTTGTAGTTACTTCTATTTATAAATATATTTGTTTTGTGATGAGTGTATGGTGTATGAATGATACGATTATCTCTTAAAGGGGCATTATCTGTCAAATTAATTCATGTTCACAGATTTAATTCAAATTCTCGTATTTGATTTATAACATACTAAACTGTAAATCCAAATGACAAAAAATCTAAAATAAACAATTAACAATGCATGGACTCGATAACATGTATAAACATCTCGTGTGTATATTTGTCTATGAGAATATTTTTTTGTGGATTGAATGAATCAGTCAACCGAATGGTTCATCCTGGTTTCACTTTCAATTTTGACATTCTTTTCCTTTTAAAACATGCGCAACCCATGTCCAGATAAGGGGTTAAATTGAAGGTCACATAAATACGGGTTTAATTTATCAGCGATGTTTCTTAGCTTATTTTGACAAAATTAAACCAAATTGGCTGCTAAAAGCGAATTGTTATTTAACTATTTCACTTTCATTAATGATTGCAAAAAAAATCATATGTTGATTTTTTTTTTTTGATTTTTTTTATATATATCTTGTACTAATGCCCCTTTAAACTTTGAGGATAAAGTTTTTGGGAAACAGAGAGGTCGTTTAATGAAGGGGAAATGCATGAAACCAGTCACAGATATTGGATATAAGAATTATAAGATTTATAAAATTCTTTCTGTATTAAGAAAACAATGAAATTATTTAAAGAAAATTAGTATTAAGAATAACACTTATTAAATATTAAAACGTTTGGTCACAAAGATATAAGATAAAAAGGAAGAATAATTTCCCACAAATATTTAGAATAGGACGCTAAAATAATTCATCAACAAACATGAGGATTAAAACATACATTATCAAGTCTAAAATTAGCAACCTTCATTGTTAGCTTGTTGTAATATTTCCTGTCAAAAGGAAACTCAAAAATAAGACGTCAAATAGCTAACCTACAATTAATGGATAAAGAGCCAGCTTTGCGCAGATCACACCCAATCCGAATCAAAGTTTTACAACTTGACATTCTAATAAATAAAACTCAAAATCATCCTCAAGCAGTTTTCTAAAATAGTATAGTAAAAGCTATGTGAAGAACAATAAAATGTACAAACTGGGTATTTGTTTATTTCATGTAAGTAAACATTTAACTTGATTTTGTAATCATTGTTTTAAATCATTATGTTCCGTATATAATGTAACTTTTTTCACACCATGTTTCATTGGTAATGTCATGCTCGTAATTCAAGTAATTATTCATAAAAAATTAAAGGCTTTATAGAATTTCAATAGATTGGTATGTTATTTCTTTTTTTTTTTTTCTTTATTGGTATGATATTTTCTATCAATCAAAAAGTTAGTTTTGTTACACTTAACTGACTGACTGGTGGTTTTTAACGACCTTGACTGGCTGGTAAGCCCTCGCACGGTCGGCTCGGTGCCCGAAGGCGATTGGTAAGCATTAAATAATTTCTGATGCAAAGTTGGTCAGGAACAGGTAGAAGGCGCCATTTTGGTAGGCGGCCATTTTGGTTTACGTGAGTTGTTTTTTTTTTACTACCTTGTTGTTTCTTTACAGTCTGGACTCCACAACGGCTGCTTTCAGGGCCAGGGTGATCAGCTGGGCAGCCCGCTAACCACGACGATGTGTTGCTGGTAGATGAATCTTAGACTCCGTAGTAGATGACTGTTACTGTACTTAATTAACTACGATACAGATTGCCCTCTGACGTCTGTGCAGCATATAACACTCACCTATCCACAATGGGTTTCAGAGTGTCGCTACAGCGGGCTTACTGTATGGTGTCTCGTAATCTAGTTTGTCGTTGCACCAAACGTCTCAGTCTTAACAGCTGAACGGACGTGCTGGATCTGCTCCTGTTTATCCGTCAACTACAACATGTTACGCTGCTCAGAAGAATATTTACTTGATAACTATGAAATATAGCAGAAGAATAAAAATGCAATTCAATAAATATTAATTAAACTCAATATTAAGATGTAAATTCAAATAAGTAAATTAGTAAGTGTCCAAATTACTTACAGTTATATTAAATAAGTTAGGTTAAATAAATATTTAACATTTTGTATTATTAAAATTAAAGATTTTATTCGGAAATAAATAGAATACATAAAAATTATTACTAGAGAAATTAAGGGAGATAACTGTTTGTGTGCATTATCATTCATTGTGTGATTAATATTGTTGGTTTGAAATCTTGTTATATATATATATATATATATATATATATATATATATCAGTATATAACGCAATTATAATTGGCGCAGTTACTTGTGTTTAATTCCAAAATGAAAATTATGAAATATTTAATTCAATACAAAACGATTGTCTAATTCAAGGTCGGATCCAATTTTTTTTTTAATTCCATAAACGAATTATATACCGGCGAGCGTAGCGAGGCGAACGAGGCGAAGCGAGGCAAAAATTGTTTTGAAAGATTTTATGCTAAAAAAAATCATACTAATCGTGAAAAACATGATAAAATTTTATAAATTTGGCGATTAAAGGGGGTAGCGTACGTTATCTATGTCCCCCCTTTCTCCCGTATCCGCCACCGGTCTGATAACATTGTATTGACTTGTATAAATGATTAGAGTGTTCACTGTTTAGAATGTAAATATTAAAATGTTAGAAATATTTACAATGCGATAGAAAATAAACGCAATTAATATTTCGCTAGTCAAACTATAGCTTTATCGAGCGTGCATCCATCCAGTTGAAATCAGATGCAGATAAGAAACTTTTGCAGCTCATTGTACAGTAAATTTGTTAGTTAATAAATCATTTCAAAATTTGAATGAAGTTCAAGATTATTTCTTGTCGAAGTAAGGTACGTTTGCAACGTCCATTGGCCAATATTACACAGATGTTAAGAACGATGCTAAATAATACATTATTCTTTATCTTTCCTGTATCTTTTCTCGTCTTTTTCATTTAGACCATCGTGTTCTCAAGTATGGATCTAGTGGATCAGTTTTCTCTTCTCCTTCTGGCCGTGGTGTCCCCCTCAGTTTTCACTTCTATGATTTGCAAAGTAACATTGTTTCTTTAAGCAAAGATTTCTGGAGAGTGGACAGCTTTTGTTGGTTTTGTACCATGATCGATGGTTATTCAGCCGAATATTAAATTTGTCTATTGTTGCTTTTTGTAAAATTTAAAAAAAGATTGTGGTCTAAAATCTAAAAAATTTGAAAATTATATTTTTGTGTAAGTATTTCGATGAAAAAAAATGATAATAAGGCAGTATATGTCAGGGTAGAGTGATGTATCTCATGCGAACTGTAAATACATTTTGTCAGTTTGTCACGGTCCGATACCAGATCTGTCACGTTCCAATCTCAATACTTGACCACCGTCACTCATTCTTTCACCATAATTTTTTCTCGATACACAGCTAGATAATAGCCGTGTTATAAGTATGATTTGATTTTGATTTTTGGTGTTTTAACGCCACTTTTAAGCACCGCTTTTGGGCTATTTCGTGGCGGCCAGATTTTATTGGTGGAGGAAGCCGGAGTGCCCGGAGAAAACCACCGACCTTCGATAGGAAAACTGACAATCCTAGTCAATTAAGATTGGAGTCGAGTGCACCCGCACGAGCGGGGTTCGAACTCACAACCTCAGTGTTGACTGGCTAGTGATTACAGTAGTAACTACTTAGACCACTCGGCCACCGAGGCCCCTTTATAAGTATGAAGCTAGATCAGAGAAGTAAAGGGAAAATATTGTTGCAAATATTAACACTATTGAATTTAAGTCTGAAGCAAAGTCAATGGACCTTATTCTGAAACAACCATGTAATGCAAATAACACGAATACATCGAGAAACCGAACATACATGTGCAAAAGTCGAAACGAAATTACCTAAATAGTAAAACGAATTTAAAAAATAGTCTATTAACAGAAAATCGGTTCAATTAATATAATTGTTATGTTCCTTTACTTTTTTAACATGAATAGAAATAACTTTTAAATCGTTATATTTACATGAAGATAATATTTTATATTGAAAGTTCCAGTGATCATGAGCAGAATGGCGCGCTCAAAAGCTTAAGCCTTTTCATTTATTAGGGCGTAATCGTTTTCGGTTTCCCAGTGGTTTGATAAAACTTCTATTTTTTTCTTCCAAACCGGTTCAAAACTTGGTCAAAACCGAAACTGGCTTTACATTTGTTTCTTGATAACCTAAAATCTGTTTCCTAAACTTATCAAACCTTCTCGAGTGTTTTGGACAGTCAAATCAATATCAGAACTATTTTGTTTGTTTCGAAACTGGTAAACCAGTTTGACTGAAACAAAAGCGCCCCTAATTAGTACTATTGTTCTCGCTACAACTTTAAAACTGATAAAAACAAGATACTTTTCAATAGCCGAAGGCATAATCAATTTATTTAACATTAATTTAGAATAATAAATGTCTAAATTTGCAATATGCATTGCAAAAGGTATAGCAACCACTTTATTTATATTTTGATCATGTGACATTTTTTTTCTTCCGGGTTGAATAGTAGGGACAATGGTTAACGTCAAATATGGTGATGTGTTCATTTCATTGAAAGGTGAGAAAAGGTAAAAGAAATTAAAGTACAATCGAGGTCAAATACAAACAATACTTTTAATTCATCTTAACAAATTATCAAAAATAAAAAAATAAAGCTTTTCCCTTTAAAGGTTAAAGAAACAAATACAAAGTCAGATTATTCCATGCTGTCCATACGAAAATGTATATAAGAGAGGCGAAAGATACCAAAGGGACATTCAAATTCATAAGTCGAAAATAAACTGACAACACTATGACTATTAAGAAAAAGACAAACAGACAAACAACAGTACATAAAACACAGAAAAACACACAGAAAACTAAAGACTTCAGCAACACTAATCCCACCAAAAACTGGGGTGATCTCAGGTGCTCCGGAAGGATAAGCAAATCCTGCTCCACATGTAGCACCCGTCGTGTTGCTGACGTAAGTACAAACATTCGGGGAAAAGGGGACGGGATTGTAGTTACATCAATTGGAACTTAGGGAACGACCATTTAACTTCAAGAAGGGGGGGGGGGGGGGGGTTATGGTTTTTTCCCAAAAAAATATTGTGATCCCCAATTTTATGAAAAAATATATTGTGGTCAAGCAGATGAGAAAAAAAGATATTCTGAATCCAGATTTTCCCCATACCTTATAGTGTTAAATTTTGAAAAAATAATTTGATTGATAGTGTCGAAAAAATAAAAAAACATGAAACATTATTCTACGTGAACAAGGACACAATTGTATTGCTCATCACACTAGTACTAACTGTCAATTGAGTAAATTGTATATATATATAAGTGCCTAAGAATGTAACTTTAACACGCTAATGAGTGTTATAAAATTAGTTGTTATATTTTATATTTTATATTATTCACGCAATATTTCGCTAAACAAATTAGCTTCATCCGGCGTGTGCATCTCTCAAGGTGAAATCGGATGCATGACAAAAAAATATTTTTGTAGCTTGAACTACACAGAATTTGAGTAAAAGTTTAACAAAATTTATTGATGTTCTATAAAAAATATATGTTTGTAAGTTGTCTAGAATATATAGAAAATATATAAACATATATTTATATATAAACAAGTCTAAATTGAAAACAACGTTCAAACCTATGATTGCGTTGGATAAAAACCGCAATTTTTATACGTGTGCATGCAAAACAAATTTCTTGGTAGAGGGGTCTAAATACAGCACAAACAACATTTTCCAAAAGACCAAAAAAGTGAAAAAGTATATTTTAACAAAACGCATTTGACTAGCAGGTCGAACAACTGATGTTCTTAAACCCTGCTGACTGCCATTGGCGATTGCCAAATAAACGGATCACCAGATGTAGCAAAATGGATCTTATAATAATTTATTACCAAACAGAAAACAATAAACTTGCGGAAAAGATGGTATACCGCAAACATGGGTGCAAAACTTTGTACACCATATCCGGATTTCGACAATTAATGTCTCTTCAGTGATGTTAGGAATCGAAACGGTATTTGGAAGGCCATATAATTTACCTCAATTTAGGATAGACTCTTGAATTTTGAAAGAGTCGAAATAGGATGAACGGATCATATAAACCCGAAGGCAAATATAATACAAGCCCAAACGAAAAAATATAAACAAGTCTAAATTGAAAACAACGTTTTATATATATATATATATATATGCTTTGTTCTCATAGATGACAGACAATCCTGATATATGCAGTGTTTGCGATCGCCGTCACATTTCAAAGTCATCAACTGTCTGGTGTTATGAATGTGAACAAAGTCTATGCGGTGAGTGTAAAGATGTCCATACCTACTCGAGGTCATCCGAGAGTCACGATACAATTCCAATATCCAGTTATCTTTCACTGAAGTCATCCGTTACAGTCGTGTCTACCTACTGCACAGAGCACAATGAAAAGTTCCAACATTTTTGTCAAACACACGACGAATTTGTTTGTCCCACGTGTCTTAGAAAACATTCCGAATGTAAAGATATGGTTACTGTAAAAGAGATGATAAAAGATATCAAAACGTCAGAGTCGTTCCGTGAAACAATACGGGGAACAGACGATACAGAAAAAAATTTTGAGCAAGTTCATTTTGTGTTACAAGAAAATCTAGAAAATCTGAGAGAACAAAAAGAAACTATTCTCCAAAAAATTTCTGATATTCGAATAGAAATAAATAAACATCTGGATGATATACAACAAAACCTGACAAACGAGTTTACCAACACGATAGGCAGAGAAAGCAGCGAAATTACTGCTAAAATGAAAACGATTGAGGAAAAGAAATTCCGAGTAGCAGAAGCACGAAAACTTTTAGACGAATTGATTAAAAAGGCATCCGATATACAAACTTTTTTTACCATGAGACAAATAGCCACTGACATAACCAATATGGGAGCATATTTACAATCCATTTTGGCAGATGGCAGTTTAGATAAACTTGAATTTGATTGTAAAGTTAATGAGAAAATAAGTAGTATCTTAAGTAGTGGTCAGACACCAGTCACGATTTTGGGATGTATTCAGGTAAAAAAATGCAACAGTAACATTTCTCTGATTAGACAAAAAGACAAACAAGCTCAACTCCTTGGTCAACCAAGCAAAAAGTCCATCAATGATATCAATTTATTGAAAGTAAAACCAATTTGTGATTTTAAAATCGATGCCAGAATGCTGTCAGGGTGTTGTATGTTGAAGGATGGGAAATTATTGTTCTGCAGCTTTGAGAAAGATAAGGTAATCATAACTGATTCGGACGGAACATTTTTATTCGACATAAGTATGAAACCAGCTGAGGTTTCCGGTGTAACTTATATCGATGAAAAAAATATAGCTGTTTGCTCTTGCTCCAAGAACCATCCGCAAATTAGTTTAGTAGACATAACGAAGCGGAAAGTAACAAGTTATATTTCAGTTGGCGGTAGATGCTTTGGAATATCATATAGAAATGGGTCGCTGTTTGTATGCGTTGAAGGAAAAGGAATTCAAAAAGTCAACTTAGAGAATCAGAAAGTTGAAACAGTTGTCAATTGCAACCTGCCGCAGTGGTCATATGTAGCGTTAACCGACAACCACCTGTATTTTACAAATAATAAGCTGCACACCGTCACTTGCTCTAGTATGGACGGCAAGATAGTGTGGGAATTTCAGGATGAAACGTTAAAAGAACCGAGGGGTTTGGCTATTGACAATAGAGGATACATTTACATTGCCGGAAACACGTCATCAAATGTTATGCTTTTGTGTTCGAACGGACAACAAAGTCAGCAGCTGCTCTCCAAGGATAACGGGATAAAAAATCCAAGGGCACTACATTATGATATCCCCCAAAATCGTCTTTTTGTACCTACGAAAGAAGGAAAAGTTCACATATTTGAAGTATCAGAATGAAAATTGTCAATAGATAAAAAAAAAAAAGCACAGGAGAATGATATTTATAATTCATTTAATTATAACTGTGTATGGCGCTTATCAAAAGAAAGTCAGTGCTAGACATTCTTTTGTTTTTCTTAAGATATGTTTTTTTTCAACTTTTAGGTTTAAGCGTTTCAGATGAAGGTAAATCCAGAAAAGTGCTTCGAACGCACGAAATGTATAAGTATTATTTCCATTGGAACAGTTTTAAAAACTAGTGGCAGTAAATTGTTTATCGATTTTTCAGATATTCTTTGCATGATATAGAACTTTCCAATGTTTCTTTATATTTCACTTTAATACAGTATACAATGTATATTATTATACCATCTTTTCATTTCAAAAGTTCGAAAGATAGTTAACAATTCTTAAAACTTCTGTTACAGATTTAATTACGACGAAACTATCTACTGTCTGATCCCTTGAGAAAAAATGCAACTTTACTAAAAAGTAAAATAACAAAAATACCGAACTCCGAGGAAATTTCAAAACGGAGAGACTCCCCAATCAAATGGCAAAACCAAAAGCTCAATTTGAAATAATTACATCAAGATTACTCATTCTTTATTTAGCTAATTACAGCTCTCTGTTGTATTCTTTCGTCGTACTGGCAGGGCGGTAGTGCAATGGAGACAAAAAACGGCAGCTAAAACTGTGAAAAGTTGTTGCAAGTTTGTTTGTGCAATGTCGTGTTCTGTAAACTGCAATAACGATGCTCCCTTGAGTGATTCTTATTTACATCGAAATGATGTTCAGAGAGACATTGACAGTGTTTGTTATAATAACAAATATCAGAAGAACACGAGAATATAATAATAATATTATCGCGAAACTACAAGCCTGACAATTGTAATGTCACTTAAAAACTGGCGTACTAAAAAAAAGGTATAGTTATTTGTTGAAATAATGCTCCAAACTATCCATTAGTAAAAGAGAGGCGAAAGATACCAAAGGGACATTAAAACTCATAAGTCGAAAACAAACTGACAATGACATGGCAAAAAAAACAAAAATACAACCAAAAGACAAACAACAGTATACAAAACACAACATAGAAAACTAAAGACTGATCAACACGAATCCTGCCAAAAACCGGGGGTGCACCGGAAGGGTAAGCAGATCCTGCTCAATATGTGAATTCCGTCAAATTCTTTGTGTGTCTGTCCAAAGTCAGGAGCCTGTAGTCCAGTGGTTTTCATTGATTATCGTCTGTCGTGGAAGTGTTTCTGTCATTTAATGCTTTAATCAGGCCGTTAGTCTTCTCTTTGAATTGTTCATATTTGTGTTGAAGTCTAACGATACAATGAATTTTACTCATTGCTTTAAGCCTCACGCTGACCTGTAATAGTCTACATCATAGTCATTTGCATGGTCTTTGGTGAAAATTGTTCATTGACAAGCATACAATCTTCTTAATTTTATATTAAAAAAGCTTTCCTATAAGAAAACTGGATAGGCTAAAAATACCAAAGGGACATTAAAACTCATAAGTCGAAATCAAACTGAGAAGGCCATGGCAAACCACGAAAAACTACCAAAAAAGCAAACAACAGTATACAAAACACAACATCCACTTCATTTGAACTTTGGTGAATAGTTGTCATATGCAATCATACCACATCTCCTTATTTTTATATAGAAAATAAACAATAAGCAACTAAAAACCCACCAACAACCGCGGGTGGTCTCATGTGCTCTGGAAGGGACTTAACTGCTGAAATCCGATTGATAATGCTCATTTGACATTCATAAATGATTATTAACGGTATCTAAAATGAAAATTGTACCAAAGAAAGTCCACGGAAGTATATATATGATTCTATGCGAACGTTTGAAAAAGTCGCGCATGAGCGTATAAGTTTTAGCTGCTATGAAAAATTCAAATCTGACACACAAAAACTTAATGTTTCCTCTCTGAAAGTTTTAAATGTATGAAAGATTGTTATACAAAAAGACTGCAGTTGAATAATTTGGTACTCTGTATTTTTTAAAGAGATAAAATTCAACAATCAATTCTTCAAAGAGAGGCGAAAAATACCATTGATTGATTGATTGATTGGTGTTTAACGCCACTTTCAACACAATTGTGCTATTTCGTGGCGGTCAGTTTTTATTGGTGGAGGAAGCCGGAGTGCCCGGAGAGAACCACCAACCTTCGGTAGGAAAACTGACAATCCTAGTCAATTAAGATTGGAGTCGAGTCACTCAGTGCACCTGCCCCGTGCGGGATTCGAACTCACAACCTCAGTGTTGACTGGCTAGTGATACAGTAGTTCGACTACTTAGACCACTCGGCCACCGAGGCCCCTTCGAAAAATACCAAAGGGACATTCAAACTCATAAGTCGAAAATAAACTGACAACGCCATGGCTAAAAAAGAAAAAGACCAAACGACAAACAATAGTAAACAAAAAACAACATAGAAAACTAAAGACTGAGAAAAGTATCTGAATATCATTTAAATAAGTTGTTGACTTCACGGCAATCACACAGAAGAATTTTATATGAAATTATGAACACATTTAAATAAATAAATTATTTTGTAAACACTTACTTATATCGAAACGGCACATTAAGGTTTCAACCAATAGAAATAATAAGAGACATAAAGGCAAAAGGTCATAAAAACTGCCACAAACATGAACTAGTACATGTATCACGTGCCTGTCTAAATTCAAGAACCTTGTGCAGTGGATTTTTGGTTTATTGTATTATGTTTGGTTAGTTGGTTTCTTGGTGTTTGTTTGTTTGCTTTCGCTTTTGTTTTGTTTTTTCTTTATTGGTTGGTTTGGTTTATTTTGAGAATTAATTGTTGGTCACATATCTTTTACATTCTTATGGACTCTGGACGATTTACAGCATGACTTATAGTTTAGATCTAGACATTAGACTATTTTTTTGTCGCTCTATATTTACCAAACACAATTTTTTTCTATTATAATTGTTTGGGCGAGTTTTTTTTTTTTTTTTCCATTATGGTGTTTGAACCTTAGTTTTAGTGTATAAAGAGGTAGGGTCAATTCCCCCTGAATTTATTTAACAGAACTGTCATGTATAAAAAGAATTCAAATGTCTTCAATCTTTGTTACATTTGACAGTATGCTGTGTACTTGTGATGTTCTCATATCATTATGCCGTATTTCTGAGCATGTGACTAAATTAGCAATGCCTTAACCTGCTAAGTTTATCTCAAAACTGTAACTTTCTATATATTTGGCTATTTTTTTGTAAATATCCATACTAGAGGCTACTAGGGTCTTGAATTGTTCACCCTAGCAGACATTTGAAAAAACAAATTTCAGAACCAATAACACTAAAAAGAACATTACTACAATATGTATATAACATAAGGAGATATGGTATGATTGTCATATGACAACTATAAAAAGTTAGTTGCTGTCTCATTGTATATCCCACATGTCCCTTTATTCACACACAGAAATTAAGCAACCCTTTAGATATGTTTACATGCATGTATACTTGTTATATAAAAACTCCTTATGAGACTGCAAATATGTGAGCAATATACCCCTCCCCAAAACAGAATTTGTTAAACATCTGTGATTCGTTTTTGTCTCCCCTTTAGGAAGGGTTGCTTTTCTCTTCATCTATACTTGTACATCCTGTCCACATCAAAACACCAAAAACACACGCTTCTCTGAAGACCCAAGCAAATTTGCATAAAGCGAAAAAAATGTATTTTAAAATATCTTTTTTTCTCAGTGTCTTCTGTCGTTACTCTTTAAGAAGTCCCCTGACAATTCCGACCCAATCGAGATTTTATAGATCTTGACATGCTCTTCATGTTTTAAATGTTCTCTAGCTTTTAAAGTTTTTGAGATATAAGAAAACAACTGCATCTTGACCCCTATATCCCATTTTAGCAACATCAGTTGTGTTTCATTGTGTAATCAGTACGTACCCTATTTATAAAAGAGGGGCAACAACTCCAAAGTGAGTCGTCTATTTTATGAGAAAATTTTCAGGTGGAAGATGTTGTTTTGTCACGGTAGTATGGAGGCGGCGTTATGTTTTCTGGTCTGTCCGTTCGTCTCGTGGCAGGTTAAACTTTTTGGTTAGGGTAGTTTACAATGAATGTAGTCACATCAAGTTGAAACTTGGTACATGTTATCACTATGATGAGAACTTTTTAAATTATATACTTTTTTCTAAATTTCGGTTTTGACCCGTTTTCCGGATTGTTAAATCCATATAATATAAAAGGAGATGTGGTATGATGGCCGATACAAATATCAACTAAAGACCAAATGGTGTGCGTAGAAGCAATTATATGTAATCGAATAGTCAGCTACCAAAGGCCCCTGCATGACAAAATATGCCAACAAAATGCGAAGACTTGATCTTTGTAAGAGTATATTTTGCGTCATAGTTATAAAAGTACACAGGTCTTTATTAACTCATAATAATTATATTGAGATACTGGATGATTTTAAAATAGATTATAATCCCCTTTTTATAAATGAGACATTGGATATTTTATAACATATAAAAATAAGGAGATGTGGTATGATTGCCAATGAGACAACTATCCACCAAAGTTCAAATGGAAGTAGATGCATTGTTGATGTGGATTATGTCTATGTACGTGAGATATACACAATGACATGTGGAGACTGTTAATAATTAGTTTCAGGGATATGATATTTGACATCAACTTCATGCAGCGGGGCAGGAGTAAACTAAAAAATGAGGGGCGCATACTTCTGAAAGTGATTAGCAAAAAAGAACCATCTTAATTCTAATCAACTAGAACTTAATCAGTGTCATCTTTCATCATTTGATTTTTTTTAATTTTCAAATATTTTTCTTTGGCCAAAGAGTGAGTGAACAATTGCCCCCTTGCCCCTTTCCCCCATTGATAGATCCAGAGACATATATATAGCATATCTGATAGAGCATGTCATCGCCAAGATTTTATCAAATCATGTAAAGTGTGGTTTCCCCACGTCCCAATTCACGGCAGGGTTATGCATTATCAAATTATTATATATGACTACATCTATTTATCTGACTATCTATTTTAATTCATTCACTTACATTTATTCTATTTTTTTTTTTGTAGATTTGTACTGGGTACTTAAGATGTTCACGATTGAATCATAGGGAAAGTTATCCAAATATATATAAAAAGAAAAAACGAAAGCCCAAGTATTAAGAACAATATCAAAAAAAATTAAGACCAAGCTCCAGAAAAAAATGAGTAACTCATACAGGCAATATATAAAAAATATGACTGTTAATATTGAAATAAATGAGCCAAATCAACAATGCACTGAAGGTGCACTACATTCAATATAAAAATAGGGAGATGTGGTTTGATTGTCAATGAGACAACTATCCACCAAAGTTCAAATGAAGTGGATGTAAGCAATTATAGGCAACCGTACGTACGACCTTCAACAACGAGAAAAACCCATACCGTATACTATAGTCGGCTATAAAAGGCCCCGACATATAAAGATATGAAACAATTCAATTGCGAAAACTAACGGCCTAATTTATAACAAAACAATTTTTTGAAAAACAAATATAGCAGACATGAACCAACGACAAGTCCATCTAAGAAAGCAAACACACTTAAACAATTTCAGTCTGTTTTTACATCTGAAGTAAACACAAACATCTCAGATAAAAGTCCTAGTATTAATCCCAAAATGGAACCCATTACAATATCTAGGGATGGTGTTTATAAACTCATCAAAAATATAAACCTTAATGAAGCTGCTGATCCTGACACCATTGCAGGAAGAGTACTGAAATAAAACATTGATATATGTACAGACATCCTCACTTTAATACTCACTAGATCATTAGACAAGGTACCATCTGAATGGAACCACGCAAACGTCACACTTGTATTCAAAAAAGGGGATAAACACAACGCAGAAAACTACAGACCTATATCTTGAATATGCATAGATTGCATTTTACTTGAACATTTTTTTGCCAGCAGCATGATGCAACATCTAGACAGCAACAACACACTTTATGAATTAGGGCAAAACTATCATGTGAGTCCCAGGTTATCTCTCTGATACATGAATGATCACAAATCAATGACAAGAACATACAATTTCTCATTGTTGAAGGCAGTACGGTTGCCTGTAATTGCTTACATCCACTTTATTTGAACTTTGGTGGATAGTTGTCTCATTGGCAATCATACTACATCTCCTTATTTTTAAACAGAGATTTTGCTAAAGCTTTCGACAAGGTACCACACAAAAGATTACTATACAAAATGAAATATTTTGGTGTAGCAGAAAAAAAAAAACCATAAACTGGGTTGAATCCTTTCTTTCAAATAGAACTCAAACAGTACTTTTAGGAAATATGACATCTTCAAATATACCAGTCACATCAGGTGTTTCACTGGGTACAGTGCTAGGGCCAATATTATTCTTAATTTACATCAATGACCTTCCAGAATACATCAAACATAGCCGTATCAGACTTTTTTGCAGATGACAGTAGATGTATAATCTACCGACAAATTAAATCACAAAACGACTGCCTCAGGCTTCAAGAATATCTTGAAGTTGCTAAAAAATGGGAACAAGACTAGCTTACGTCTTTCCACCGAAACAAGTGTAACATAATGAATATAACAACCGACAGAAATTCCATCCACTTTTGATCACTTTTACTACAACATGCATTACCATATTAGAATCAGTACACCATGCTAAATACTTTAATATGCATCACAATTTCAGCAGATCTAAAATGGAACACCATTCAACAAACTTCCGCCAAAGCTAATAAATCCTTATATTTCATCAGAAGAAATCTCAAAGTTCAATCACAAACAATTGAAGAAAGAGCACGTCAAACCCTTATAACACCAAATTGGGTCACTGTTGTCCTGTATGGGACCATATACAAATATGAAAACATAAGACCATTAGAAAAGTACAGGGACGGGCGCTAATGTATGCATGTAACAGACACCACTTCACATGCAGTGTGTCTGAGATATTAGACACCATGAATTAGCAAACTCTCCAAGAACGCTAAGAACTAGACAAATAATGTTCCACAAATTAGGAAATGAAATATTTCCATTCCATCTCATATTTTTTCTACCCAGGAATAGATTACCTTAGCTCAGTGTATTTGACAAAACCTTTCGGAATTTTGAGTCCTCAATGCTCTTCATCTTCGTACTTTATTTGACTTTCAAGTTTAACTTTTTCGATTCGAGCGTCACTGATGAGTCTTTTGTAGACGAAACGCGCGTCTGGCGTACAAATTTTCAATCCTGGTATCTATGACGAGAGTCACAGTCAGTCTATAACAAGATCTTCCCATAAAGACTCCTACTAAACAGACCATTTCAATGCAATAAAGATAACTACAAATTTTCTTTCTTTTGTCAAACCATTAAGATCTGGAACAAATTGTCCTCTGACATAACCAAAAACACCATTACAGAAACCTTCAAGTGTGCACTCACTCACGATTTGCTCCCAAGTTAAAACTTATCCACACCTGAAATAAACAGGCAATCATGTGTTATCTTAAATTAAAAAAAATGACAATAAAAAATGAAATATTGAAAATAAAATAACACAAGAAATGATTGTAACAGGATGCTGTTACGAAGTCGCCCAAAAGAAGCTCCCATAATTCGTCATTCCCTTGGTCGCCTGACATTGGGCAAAGTCCAGTGCAAATTGGTTTGGTCCAGTAAAGTGATATGCATTAGTGACGCCTAGGAACTTATCCTGTATGTCATTCAAATCTTCGTGAAATGACGAATAGGAATATATATGGTTTAGGGGTGAGGATCTCGACCATTTACAAGATATTAGAACATTGGGGGTGCGGGGAACCCCTTGAGACTGACCCTATATATCATTCAAATCTTCATGACATGACAAACAGGAATATAAATGGTTTAGGGGTTGGGATTTCGACAATTAACAAGATATTTGAACATATTCAAATGACAGGGGGTGGGGATGAACCTTTGGGTCTTACCATGTATATAATTTAAATCATCTTGGCATGACAAACCAGCAAATATATGGGTTAGTGGTGGGGATCCGGACCACTTACAAGATATTAGAACTTTCTCAAATGGCAGGGGGTCAGGATGACTCCTGGGGACTAACCCTCTTTATCATTCAAATCATCTTGGCATGACAAACCAAATTATATATATGGTTTAGGGGTGGGGATCTTGACCGTCACTTACAAGATATTAGAACTTTCTCAAACGGCAGGGGGTGGGGGTTATCCCTTGGGACTAACCTTTTATTTCATTTAATGTGCTTTATCATTTAGAACATTTTCAATTATAAAGATTGTGTCTATCACTAACGATTTTCAAGTTATAATCATTTGAAAATAAAAAAATAAAATCCCATAGGGTTCTATAATAAACCCCTCCTTCCTTTTTGCCCCTCAAAGTACTCCTTTATTAACCCCATTGCACAAACAAAACCCTGATTGCACCACTAGACATGTTAGTCTAACATGTTGTGAAACCCTAAGTTAATCTGACCAGCGGTTTTGGAGAACGGATGCGGACAAGTTCGGCGGAAGAAGAAGAGGAAGAAGAAGAAGAAGAAGAAGAAGAAGAAGAAGAAGAAGAAGAAGAAGAAGAAGAAGAAGAAGAAGAACAACAACAACAACAAGAACAAGAACAAGAAGAACAAGAAGAACAAGAACAAGAACAAGAACAAGAACAACAAGAAATCTTCCCAAAATTCGTTTAATAAAAAGTTTATAATCTAAAAACAAAAGAAAAATTGTAAAAATTTATGATATAAATAATATTTTCATCACTAAACCATCCAACAAAGTAATAAGAATAACAATTATATCAAACTATAACTTTGATAATCTATATTTTGATAATGTCTTATAAATTTGGAAACATTTACCAAACTTGCACTGGAAAGAATGCTGATGATTTACTGTAACCGATGAAGAATATATCAACTAAGTATAGTGCAAATCACGGAATTCCAATCTGAAGCTTTCCGTGAATCGTTTTCTATTTATATTTGATATTTCCGGTCGGCATTTTGGTAAGAGAATAATTGAAAACAATATTTATATATGTAAAGCCTCCCTTTATAAACATTTTATATAATTAAAAGTGTATTTTCACGTAGAATCAATAAGAGCGTGTTCCCGTCCGACATAAAAACTTCGTCTTCTACGAAGTGTTTGTGTAAATCAATGACCGTAAAAATGTTCATGAACAAAAACAATTTTTTGCACTGTCATCCACAACCAAAAATGTACCTGTATACGTTGTAGAACCCAAATTAGGAGGGAGCACTGATCTTGTTTTTATTTGAAATGCTTTACTTGGTGGTTTGAAGAGTTTAATAACACATTTTCATACATTTTTGTACAAGCCAACTTGAAATTCTTCATCAGGTTGGGGACAATGGGTTATAATATCCCGTTTTGTTTTGCCTTCAGGCAAATTTTCTTGAGAAACAGTGACAAATGTCTTCTTTTATTATGGTATACTGATGATGAGCTTATAAGCCTTTCTTTTTGCATATGGGTCAGTCCATTCACACAGTGCTTTAGTGGTATAGCAGGGAAAATATATAATATTTTTTTAAGGAGCAATTGAATGCTACAAAATGGGCAAACATGTTGCTGATATAATGAAGAGATAGTATGAATAATTATATTTTTGTTGGTTGTCAACTTTTTTTTATAGTAAAGATTATATTTCAAAAAGGCCTCATTTTTACCCTTTTAAAATGGGACAATTAATACATCAAGTATAAGATGAAAAACAAATATGTTGAAAAAATATAGGGTGAATGGTTTTTATTCATTTCAGTTCTTAATAGTGTGTTTTTTGTCTTAAACTACTTGTTTTGTGAATTTAATTTGTGAAAATGGGTGATTTTTAACATTTTTATATGCTGTTCATACATTTACAGAAAATTATTCATAACACACATAACAGCTGTCAGTTGCAAGTTAATTAAGGAAGGACTGTAATATTTTTCTGTCTATGAAGAAATAACATCAAAATGTGGTGCACACTGAATAACCAGCGTGGCGGTTATTTTAAAGTGTGCACCACATTTTATGTTATTCGAATAGACAGAAAAATATTACAGTCATTCTTATAATTTAATTCTTAATTCCATTTTAAACCGTGTAAATCATGAAAAACGTTGATGACGTCAAGGTCACATGACAAAATTATGTCTATGAGCTGATAAACAAAACAACGTCAGCCAATCGGAAGACGCGTTACATCCAAAATTAAATTATTGTGTATGAAAACAAAGACGTTTATAGTTGACCTATTTGTATTTAGATTATATTGCCTCTGTTATTTCTAGTATGAGGAAAAAAAAGAAAGAAAAACGCTTCTTTCGAATGTCCGTCAACATCAAGGACAACGAAAGTGCACATTACTTTCATTTTTATCCACTGTTAATACAAGTCATTGTTTAGGACAATTGCTTATATCGGAAGTTATCATCGTTGCCTCTTACCATACGATTATGACAACGTAGGGTAGTGGAATCTGCAGAGGTTTGCCGATTGTACTTTGTCCGTCAACACTTCACAGCATTATAACGCAGTGTTCTCCCAAGGCCGATATGACGCTGCGGTCCCGCAGCGCCTTCCAAATATTTTTGTTGTTCCCGCAGCGCTTACATTGGCACGCAGTGCCTTAAAAGATAATCCTGCAGCATGTTAATTTTCATATTTAGTTTTGAACTGTTTGATAACTTTTGTAAAGTTAAAGATCGCCACTGAGATCAAATCAATATTATTACACATTACACAATTATTGATTGACTCCAGTCTATCCTTTATCTGTATTTGCCTTATCAGATCGTGTAATTGCATAGATTATCATCGAATAGATAAATATTTTTCATGGATACTTTTTTTCAGTGTTAGAATTAAGGGAAAAGATCGAAATACAAATACGAAACGTTTTTGCATGGCTTTCCTTATTAATTGCCGAATTAAATATTGAATTTTCTCATTGGTCAATAGTAAAATCTATTTAAATACAACCAATGAATATGATGATAACATGTGGTAACTTTGCAATACACAACTACACATATTCATGAATAGAAGTAGTTTTTACCGGGTCCTACTAAAATGCGCCCGGGAGCGCCTGGTGAAGAAAAGCGCCGGGAAGAAAAATAGCGCCGGGAAAGCATATAGATATTGTATTGGCATGAGACAACTTTGTGACGATGAAATAAGTTATGCACATTGATTTTTTTTTATTTTAGACAAGTATTTTGCAAAATCATATAATAGACATTTGTAATAAAGCACAGAAACAAGTATGAATGTTTCAATTTTAACAATAATATATGAATACTATTTCGAAGACAGATAATAATGGATCACAGTTTATGCTGAAGATTTATAAAATGTAAGACATCAAAGACATGTTTTGATAACGATGATATCAAAATGAAAATGTAAAAACAACTTAAATTTCACAGATAAATATTACTTTAATCAAAAGTAAAAGAGTTACACATAATAAATCAGCAAATAAAGCAGTACTATACATGTACCGTAGTTAAAACAAGGGGTAAAAGCAGGAGTTTGGTTTAAATTTAAAACTAAGCATTAAAACCCTGATAAGCATAGCCATTAAAACAGTTTTAGTTTTATGAAAGATATAATAAATCTATATCAGCATCTGCATATAAAACATTTACTATTGTTAAAAAGCGCTAAAAGTAAAAAGAATATATTTAAACACTGATAAGCATAGCCATTAAAACAGTTTCAGTTTAAAAAAAGATATAATAAATCTATATCAGCATATAAAACATTTACTATTGTTAAAAAGCATTAAAAGTAAAGCACTATCGTCTTACCACCTATTCATACAAACTGTCAACTACATTACTGTTCATAACAAATATAATACAATGTACATTAAAAGTTATGTTGAAAATTTCAAGGTAGTGGTCTTGTTGCTACGAATACGCTTCTTTTGGTTTGGCTTCCTTGCGGTGGTTGGAGTTTTAGGAATCTTTAATTTTCCGTCAGATGATTCCACAAAATTGTCTCTCGTTTGCTTAGATTCATAAACTTTCTGAAAATGGCGTCCTTTTCTTTTGCACATTTCGACGACCATACCACTTCTATTACTTGAAGTTTTCTAGCCCAAGGAGCCAACGCATAATTCCCTGGCCATGTAATGCTCGGCGATATCTCGATATTGTAATTGAACAATTTTGTATAGTTTGTCTATAAGGTCCGGGAGCTTAACGGCTTTCCAATTTGTCGATAGTTTCAAAATAATATTCATGGATTCGCATGAATTGTTCTTCCAGTTAATTGGGGCAATGTCTTTTGTGCGGTTCCCAGACATAGCTCTTCAGAGATGATGTATTACTGCTAAAATAACGTTGAAGCGGGAACACTGTGCTCATACTTCGCTTCCAACTCCATTACCTTTAGGTCAAACTCAACATCATCTGGAGAAGAGAGGAGACCATCTACGCCAAAAACATCGTTCAGCACAGTGTTGTAATTTGGGTCTTTTTCGCCAATGACTTCCCGCCAATGTCTCTTAAAATTTTCCTCAATGTGACGTGTGCAAAGAATTTGCTGGGAATCTGGAAAGCACTTGTGTATTGCTTTCGTTAAAGCCTTTTCCTCGTCCGAGCCAAAAACAAGGCTTTTGCCACTAATCTGTGCTCCAGGAATATCGTCCAAAAAGCACTGGAGGTGGCTAAAAAATCGGTGGTAAGCGTGGAAGCTACCGTCCCAGTGGAGGTAGCATGGCCCAAGCATGATTGGCGCTGGAGTGTTTGAAACCTTTCTTATTAAGTTATGGTTGTGGAACACTGTAACAGTAACATATGCAGCCCCCAAATTAAAAGTGCGGTCCACCCCAATGATATGTTTAGATTCTGATGAGCAGAATTTTTTCAGATCGAGAAGCTGTTCATCAGTATACACTACTACTGATGGGGGTTTGCCGGAGAGTTGGACAATTTCTTTAATGAATGGGTGACCATGTTGCATACTCATTAATGTTTGTATGTCGTCGGCATTATTAGATGCCTTCTGTTGGTGCGGTCGTTCCTTTTTCTTCTCGTTGTACTTAAAATTTTGTATCTGTTTTAAGTCTCTTGGGGCTTCCATTGAATCATCTAACGCTAGATCGATATAAATTTCCCTGCAATTCTGTGTTTTTACCATTCCCTTGATATCATCAACAATTTGTGCATTTGTTCGGATGTAATCGCCATGTCCATTTTATTATTTCCATGCAAACTTCTTGTTGTTGGGAAAATGCCAATATATTCCACTAACGCTACCCCATTACCGCTTGCTGGGCTCTCGGGACTGGTAACAACCCATGATATTCTCCTTTGATATTCGGCAAGCGCTGTAGTTTCGTGTATGCTCGCTTCAACACTAACACTTCTGTTGGATTTGGTTGTGGTTCTAGCGAACTCTTGCACCCTTTACTGTTTTTACGAAACGCCTTTTGGAGATCAATATACTGCAGACGCCCATTTTGGTACACAAATCTGTGGGTCTTCAAAGAGACACGACCCCATGCGCCACAATCATCTACATATTGTCTACTTTTCCCTTGCTTTTCCCTCTGTTCGTTATTTGTATTGTCAACCATATATCCAATGTTGTTTTTAATTCCTCGTGGAATATGCGGCTCCTTGTTTTTAGCATCATTTGATAAGACAAGCATGAGTTCGTCAGTGCTTAAAAATTTGCCATTATTTTCCCTTCCTTTTGGAACTTTAATGCTTGATTGTTCACTATTGTCTAAATCGGATATTTCAGAAAACTCATCGCTCGTGTTTTCTGCCATATAATCATCTTGCATATATGTACGTGCTCTTATAGGCGACGATGTCTTCATAGTGACTGAGTGTTCCATGATCTCAGTGTTATCAAGATCTATAGTAGTTTGGTAAGTTTGGTACATAGAAGGTTTTCTAATCAAAGGCACAAAGTGATTCGCCGACCATGTGATAGTGTGATCAGGGGGTGAACAACTTGTCCACATGACAGTAAAGGTTTTATCTGTTTCATTTGATGGTAAGCATGTGGTATTCAGAGTAATGAACGCAAGATCACCAGTGCCGTTAACTGGGGATACACAACCTAATATTGTTTCCAGTGACATTGCTCAATGCGTGAAGTGTCCATTGTGAAGAATAACCACGGGTTTTGAACAGTCAATACATGACTTATTGTAACTTATATTAACGATTGTGGTTAATCGGATTACCGTAATCAGCGTGTACAGTTAACGATTGTTAATTAGTCTAATCTAATTATATTACCAGATATGAAATACACACAAATGGTTTTGAATATTAACGATTGTGGTTAATCGGATTACCGTAATCAGCGTGTCGTGTGTACAGTTAACGATTGTTAATTAGTCTTAGCTTATTATATATATATATATATATATATACATATCATTTCAATTTTTATTACTTTAAGCATATATATGATTGTTAAAAATGAAAGCGGGGTAGAATAATGAAATATTAAAATTCCATAAGCGTACATTTTGGCTGAACAAAAAGTTTTATTATTTTCTCTCTATTATTTATATAATATATTACAAATCTCACCTCTGTCAATCGTAAAAAAGCTGATGTGTATGTGTATTCATCCGACTGGTCATGGGAAAAACACCCTTTGCACGAATAATTCACATTTTTGTCTGTGAGGAACATCTCAAAGTCTGCCAATTCCAGCTCTTCACAGCGTAGATGGTACCTCGTATCACAATTGTCGCAGCAGATGCTAGCAATTTTACAGTTTTTACGGCATATTCCACAAGGCCAGAATATCATTTTAGCTTTAGCTTTAGCAGTGGGTTTAACTTTTCTTTTCTTAGTGGCAGGCATGTTGAAACCCTTCCACGATCTTCCACCGTCAATTCAAGTGTGTTTAATAAAATACAAAACTTTGAAAAGTGTTCACCATGCAGTTGCGAATATTAGACCTCAGGCACTGATTATTTTTAAATAACGAAATATACGTTTTGATCGAGGACAATATCGTTCATGATTCTTCTATATACTCTTGTTTATACTTACTTACTTACTATATACAATTTTGAAATCTAAAATGTAAAAGTGCAACAACAATATCTACACACTTTAGATGTAGCATCATGCATATCACCATTTATATTAGGAAAAATTTATTGTTATAAAATATTATTATTTTATTCTCCCGGCGCTATTTTTCCTTCCCCGGGCGCTTTTTCTTTTCAGGCGCCCCGGCGCTTTTAGTAGGACGGTTTTACCTAAATAAACGTAAAGTAAACTAATATTTATGATAAATTCAGAACGTGAATCTCAATTGATAGTTTGGGATAGAATGTGAAATTTTTTTCTTAGCAAATAAAATTCCTCTTTAATTGTCATCTTTTAAAAAATAAATCAGTTGTGCCTGTTTTTGGTCCTTGCACCAGAAAACTATGACAATACACAACTCAATAGTTGGGTACGGAAACGCAGAAGCATATGTAAATAATTTTGTTAGACATTACTTTGAAGAATTTTTCAGGTTTCTACCTGCCAAAGAAAAGATTGTTACAAATACCATGAATACACACGGAGGCGATCTCGAAATTGTCAAACTTCAAAATTGGTCATCTGTTCATTTTAATTCTTTTGTTTTCAAAAGTTGTATTCCAAAAATTACAAACTGCTTATATTAATAAAACAATATATTTAGAAGGAGCAGATGCATCAGATATGGAAATATTTAAAGCTGTTCAGCACTAAAAGGCCCAAAGGAACAGGAGAATATTCTCTTGAAGTTACTAAATTTGGACTCTTAAATTTAATTTTAACTCTATAAACATGATAAATGGACAATGATATCAACATGATCAACTGTTATATATGTGTGTAAATTAATTATATTTTATTTAATGATAATTTATAAATAGTGTACATAATCATGATAATTAAACACTTAGCCTGTCATAAAGCTTTTAAATTCATTTTGTAGTTCTGAAGGATTGTTTTGCGTTACAATAGTTCTCCAAAATAAGGTTTACGTGCTAAGAATTTTTGTGCCTTAAAAATTTCTGGGGAAAACACTGTAACGTGTGAACAATTTATCACGAACGTACACAAAATCGAGAAGGAATTGTCTTACACCTGTTTCTATATCCTGTAAAAATATGTAGTTCTTGAAAAGTTCTTGCCAAATACCAAAGTACGCTAAGACCACGAGGACCTCATTAGGGGATGTGCACGATTGTGATTTGACTGTTTGACGGTTTTTTCGTTTGTGATTCTTGACTATAATATTGAAAGTCAAAATCACAATTGTTTTAGATTGTATATCAATGTATAATTATGTTACTGCCAATTTCAGGATACGTGTAGAAAATTCTTTTTAGAATGTTTTTTAACTCAGTGTTGATTTCTCGTCTGTCACTTGGAATTTCGATCACTACTGAAAAACATGTAAATAAATTGTTATCACTTAATAGTAACATATGTGATGATGGAACTATTTTTATGTGAACGTACACTACGGTCTGGTGCTGTCAACAATCATGAATGAACATATGAAGCTTATATCCCAATGGTACTTACAAATAGAAATATTTATTTCTTTGGTTCATAAATTAAAACAAAAAAATTTTTATTGAATCTTGACTTTATTTTCAACTTTATTCATGTAACTAGAAGCAATGCACATATGTGATGTTTTCAATAATCACACATGTTATTGATAAAATAAAATTGTTTAAACAGACCGTTTGTTGCCATATAAAAATAAGATGTGGTATAATTTCCAATATGACAACTCTCCACCAGAGACCAAATGTTGTTGAAGTTAATAGCAATTATAGTTCACCCTACAGCTTCAACATGGAGCAAAAGCTCACACCGCATAGCAAGCTACAAAATGATAAGTTTAAAAAAATTCAAATGAAAAAACCAACGACCAGATTTATGTATAAAACTATAAACAAACAAAAAATATGATAAACAGCAACAAAGACAACCGGGACAGACACATTTAGAAATTGACATTGCAGGTCGGTTGAGAACTAAACTTTACGACAAAAAAGATGATTTCAGCTTCCAAATTGTAAACTTTCCATTTCTATGTAGCAACATTCCAGCAGCACCTGCATTTGAAGACCATATCTCCCAGTTGATATGATATTTCAGAGCTTGCATTTCCTATCATGATTTCCTTGATAGAGGGTTGCTGCTTACAAGGAAGCTATTAAAGCAAGAGTTCCAAAAGGTGAAGTTGAAATCATCCGTTGGAAAATTGTAAGGTCACCCTCATGAGTTGTTGACCGTTATTGAATATCTGTTTCACAAATGACGATGGTTATGTACCAATTGTCATTACCACAATCCTGACCCCTTTTTTCGTGAATGTCACCTACCGAATTAGACTTGTCACCGGGTTTCTACTTACATGAGCAACACAACAGACACCACATGTGGAGCAGTATCTGCTTACCCTTTCAAAGCACCTGAGATTACCCCCGGTTTTTGGTTGGATTCGTGTTGCTTAGTCTTTAGTTTTTTATGTTGTGTTTTGTAGACTGCTGTTTTGTTTTTTAAACTTCTTTCGTTTTTTGCCATGTCATTGTCAGTTCATTTTCGGCTTAAGAGTTTGACTATCCCTTTGGTATCTTCTCTTATATACTGATCAAAAGGTTTGCTACATGTACATGATTAGGTTTTTCAATTAGGTTCTTACACTGTTGACAATATTGAAAGTACATTAGTTCATAGCAGGAAAATGCTCCACCAATTACCATATTCTTATATCATGTACATTGTGTTTCATTTGCATTGATTTGTCCTGTTTGTGTATTATTTATCAAATTTCAGAATGGGGCCTCTTATAATACTGCAGAATGGAAGTGGAACATCATAAATATTGTCTCACTGTGATATTAAATACTAGATTATAATAAATATGCATTTAATATTGAATTGCAGAAACTATAAATCCTAGGATAAATATTTATGATTAAATTGAATCTAGAAAATCAAAAGATATATATAAATGTTGTAAAAAGTCACATATGTTATACCAGATGTCAAAATGTCAAATATAATTTCCATTACATTTGTAAAATATAAATTTTCACTTTACCAGTTTACGGCAATACTTTTGGGAGGATTTTTTACAAATAATAAATCAATTGCCAAAATATCATTCACATATGCTATAACAAAGAAATAAAAAAAAATCATTGCCTCATCTTCATTTGATTAATTGTTTCAATTCAAATGACATCTACTTTTGTTTCTTAGCATTGTTGACACTGCTTTCAAAGTGAAGAAGATTTCATAACTAATATTTTTTGAAATGGATATTTGACATGTCACATATGTTACAAATGTTTATTGGTAAAAGAAGGCGTCCAGAATCAATTTTATAATGTTGTATTATTCTGGATGCTTTGGTATATCCTCCCTGAATCAAATTTTTTTTTCAACCTGTGTCACATTCTAAAATATAACTATGATGTCCCATTTTATGTCATGGTTTATAAATGGACAGACCCATATCTACATCTACATGGGTAAATCGTAAAGAGTCGGTTGACTCATCACACTTATAGTAATACATGTACATTGTATGTTGAGATAAAGTTGTGGTGTCATTGCTGTATCATCTCACTTCGCAGAGTTTTTGTTTTATGAAATTTTACACCAAAATAATAACTGAAATGGACTGATTTGTCTATTGTGCATTAGAATAGAGATAGCCGTATTGTATTTGAAGCATGGTTTCACTGTAGCAAATTGAGTTTACCTGGTCACAGGGTTGCCAAAGTATTACCCGGGCGTGCTGGGCAATACTCCCAGAAATGGGTAATACTGGGTAATATGATTTTTCGAGCTTATTTTTACACAAAATAGTAAAGACTTATAGTTTAATAGTATTATAGCTAAACATATACATTTTATACAGATAACCATTGAGAGTCATTCCTGAAGATTGAAAATTCAATTTCTTCCTTTTCTGCACTAATTCTATATATGTAGGCGGAATACAAGTTTTGCACATTTCAGGATACCTTGTTATTTCCAAGGTTTTTTTTCAATAATTTGAAACTTTGAAAAAAATGCATTTTATTGCATTGTATAAGCATGATAAGTGAATTGTAAATTTAATTGTTATACAATCATATTGCTAAATAAACACCCTAAGGGGACAGGCCATGAACACTTATAGATGTACATAAACATATGCTAAAACTTAGTAAACAGGAATCTGATGTTCAGTAGTTGTCGTTTGTTGATGTGGTTCATAAGTGTTTCTCATTTCTCGTTTTTATATAGATTAGACCGTTGGTTTTCCCGTTTGAATGGTTTTACACTAGTAATTTTTGGGGCCCTTTATAGCTTACTGTTCGGTGTGAGCCTAGGCTCCGTGTTGAAGACCGTACTTTGACCTATAATGGTTTACATTTATAAATTTTGACTTGGATGGAGAGTTGTCTCATTGGCACTCATACCACATCTTCTTATATCTATTTTAAGTAATGAACAAAAAAAGTTTAAAAGTAATTTTCCTTACATATAATTGTTAATTCTTGATAATAGTTATAGCTATTAAAAAAACTAAATTGAATTCTTTGACTTAAGTCAACACTTTGACCAATCTAGACAGAATGGCGATTAGATAGATTTTTAGGAGGATTATTAAGAAAAGCTTTTCACATTTGTCTTATGTGTCTTCATGTGCATTTGTCTTAGAGTTGCTGGACAATTAACATTTTCTCAGATTTATACACTTTATGCCATGTAAAAATTATTGTTTGTTTCCCCTTACCCTGCCAGGTTTTTTTTTTACACTTTGGGTCAATTTTTTTTTTTCTCTTTTTTTTTGTTTGCAGATGAAAAAAAAATGTGTTGCTCTGGTTTCTCCTGACAATTTTCAATGATGCTTTTTAAAATTGTCTGATAATCTCACAAAAGTGTGTCAACATTGCTCATTTATCATTCCTTTAGTTTCACATAGCTTATACCACAATATTGAATGTAAAACAAGAACTTACGGTCAGGATAATAACATACTCTGTAGAGCAAAACTGATTTTTCACCAAAAAAATAAAATAAAATAAAAAGTTTTTCCTGCCTGCCGGGCCTCAAAAATTTTCATATGTTAGGGGAAACCAACATTCATTTTTCCATGGCCCTATATTAAGAGTCTCAAACAAGTGAACTTATAAATTAAAATACTATATCTTATCTTTATGAAAATCTTTAACGTAATTGCATTTGTGATTAATCCTCTTTAAAATTCAGGCCAGTATTTCATATTGCCCAGTATTACCCGGTAAAACCCAGTAAAACCCGGGTTTTCCCAGTATTTCCCACTGGGCTGGACAAGACTCATAAAACCTGGGTTTTTGCCAACCCTGCCTGGTCGTATAAATAAGATGGACGTAACGCGGAGCAGCCAATTTTTTGTATAAATGTGTTTGCTCTAAAAGTAGATATACCGCTATCTTTCTTTGTCTATAATTGTAGTTGAACTTGAACCTTTTTTTCCAAGCCAATATCTTGAAGGAGATGAAGGGATTAGTTATATTAGTTATAGTTAGAGTAAGTCATATAAGTTGTGCATGATTTATGAATCTATCTGTTAAAAAAAAGGTTAAATATAAATAAGAAGATGTGGTATGAGTGCCAATGAGACAACTCTCCATCCAAGTCACAATATGTAAAAAGTAAACAATTATAGGTCAAAGAACGGCCTTCAACACAGAGCCTTGGCTCACACCGAAGAGCAAGCTATAAAGGGCCCCAAAAAGACTAGTGTAAAACAATTCAAACAGGAAAACCAACAGTCTAATCTAATCTAACGAGAAACCCTTATGAACCACACCGACAAACAACCACTGAACAACAGGCTCCTGACTTAGTACAGGTGCATAAAAATGCAGCGGGTTTAAACGTTTTAACAGGCGCCAACCTTCACCATAACCTGAAACAGTGGTATAACATTACAAGATAAAAAGACACACAAAAAATATCAATTGAAATGGCTTAAAGTTCAACTACAATTATAGACAAAGAAAGATAGCAGTTCAGTAAATGCAAACTTTATCATGTTGATCTTTTTGATTTCAGAAATGGACAGACTACTGAGGTTAGGTGGTGGAATGCCAGGACTCGGCCAGGTATTATTAAACATACATGGCTGTACATGTACATTTTAATTAGCATACATTTTGTAATTGTAAAAGTATCACCATATACATATAGCCAAACTTTATGTCAAAACTGTATATATATGGTTAATAATATTTCTAGTTTGCTACTAACAAACATGACAAATAGGAGTAAAAAATAGTCACAGTGTCGTATGAATTATTGTTATTTCTGTCTTGGTCAGAAAAATGAAAATACAGTACACACAAGGTCACTCAGTGTGTTAAAAATCTCTAATGATGGGCATGGTACATATATATTCCAAAAATAATGCATGTAATTGACAAGGGTCGTACAGTTTTAATATGACACTCTGTTTCATACTCAATCACTCAACCGAAATGAAGCACACATTTAGACAACCACTAGTCTGTTCAAAATCATGACATTTAAGTGAAGTCTTCAGTATTTTTACTAACCCTGGGAAAATTGCAGTGAGATGTGAGTTTTTCTGTGTTGAAGGCCTCATAGTCTCTTTTAGATAAGCATACCGGGGTTCATATGTTTTTCTCATTCTTGAAGGCTGTACTGTGACCTACATGTATAGTTGTTAACTTCTGTGTCATTTGGTCTCTGGTGGAGAGTTGTCTAATTGCCAATCATACCACATCTTCTTTTCATGCCCGACCTACGATAGTACAGGGGCATATGTTTTTCGGTCTGTGCGTCCGTCCGTCCATTCGTCCGTCTGTCCCGCTTCAGGTTAAAGTTTTTGATGAAGTTGAAGTCCAATCAACTTGAAACTTAGTACACATGTTCCCTATAATATGATCTTTCTAATGTTAGTGCCAAATTAGAGTTTTGACCCCAATTTCACGGTCCACTGAACATAGAAAATGATAGTGCGAGTGGGGCATCCTTGTACTATGGACACATTCTTGTTTTTATATAAAAAATTAATACATCATCATCACTTAATTTTCGTTAAAAATTCAAACTATTACCGTTTATTGTAAGTACAAACTGTAATTTCTATTGGATGTCATTAAAATTTGTGAAATATTAAATTATCTAATTTGATAAATTAAAAGGGTTGTTTAATATTTATTGCCTTTGGTTTATGTAATTATTTCCAACATGCATGACATGTAAAGATAAAATGAATAAAATAACTTGTAGTAGTATTAAAACCATATTACCTCTTTTTGTCGAGCCTTCGACTTTTGTCGAAAAAGCGAGACATAGCGTCGTCGTCATTGTTGTCGTCGGCGGCGGCGTCCACAAATATTCACTCTGTGGTTAAAGTTTTTGAAATTTTAATAACTTTCTTAAACTATCCTGGATTTCTACCAAACTTGGACAGAAGCTTGTTTATGATCATAAGATAATATTCAAAAGTAAATTTTGTAACAAAAAAATTCCATTTTTTCCATATTTTACTTATAAATGGACTTAGTTTTTCTGCCTGTTAACATTACATTCACTCTGTGGTTAAAGTTTTTAAGATTTTAACAACTTTCTTTAACTATCCTGGATTTGTACCAAACTTGGACAGAAGCTTGTTTATGATTAAAAGCTAGTATCTAGAAGGAAATTTTGTTAAAATTTTGTTCAATTTTTTCCGTATTTTACTTATAAATGGACTTAGTTTTTCTGCCAGTTAACATTACATTCACTCTGTGGTTAAAGTTTTTAAGATTTTAACAACTTTCTTTAACTATCCTGGATTTGTACCAAACTTGGACAGAAGCTTGTTTATGATTAAAAGCTAGTATCTAGAAGGAAATTTTGTTAAAATTTTGTTCAATTTTTTCCGTATTTTACTTATAAATGGACTTAGTTTTTCTGCCAGTTAACATTACATTCACTCTGTGGTTAAAGTTTTTAAGATTTTAACAACTTTCTTAAACTATCCTGGATTTGTACCAAACTTGGACAGAAGCTTGTTTATGATTAAAAGCTAGTATCTAGAAGGAAATTTTGTTAAAATTTTGTTCAATTTTTTCCGTATTTTACTTATAAATGGACTTAGTTTTTCTTCCAGTTAACATTACATACAGTCTGCAGTTTAAGTTTTTAAAACATTTATTACATTCATAAACTATCCTGGATTTTTACCAAACTTGAACAGAAGCTACTTACAATCAAAAGATAGTATAGAGAGGAATATTTTTATTAATTTTTTTCCTCATTTTTGTTGAGCCTGCTATTAACAGCAAAAGTAGGCGAGACACTGGGTTCCGCAGAACCCTTACGAATTTTTTATGTTAATTATTGAAATAACTTATTTATAAAATTTTAGAAATGTGATGATAACTATTTACTAACTATTGTACAAATCATCTTTTTTTTCTGTGACTATTATGCATTTAACATGTTTAATCATAACATCATAATTTACTTTGAAAATCATTATCATTATACAAAGGTGAGTCGAAGTAATAATCAGTAGACTGAATAACCTACATGTTGAAGTATGTTTTTGTTTTTTTTCTGTGTAACTTAAAAATTATATCTCATCCTGTTGTTAGTGGACCATTACATGGTTGTTAAGGATTGAAAGGTAAACAGACAAAAAGTCACAATCAATTAATTCACAATAGTTTAAATATTGAAGGAAAAAAAGCTAGAAATATTTCTTTTTATGCCATACCCACAATAGGAGGGTGAATTATGTTTTCTGGTCTGTGCATCCATCCTAGAATAGTGAAGCCAGTCAATGGACAACTCTTTGACAGCTTGTTTTCTCAACAATAATTTGATCATAACTAATTTTCTTAAAGAAAAATACAAAACAGTTATATTTATGGTTTACCTAGACTCACGAAATCTACAAAAAATTGATATTCCACTAATAATATTGAATTTTACCCAGAATGCAATATACTCTAAAATGAGGAATTCATGTCACAAATCAGAACACACATACAAAAACCCAAAGCTGTTCTTCATCTCAAAGTGTATGTTTTAATTATTTCAGGGTGCCCCTCCTTCAGATGCCCCTGCAGTTGACACACAAGAACAAGTGTATATATCATCTTTAGCTCTGTTGAAGGTAAATATGACTACTGTACAGTACTAACATAGTAGAATTATAATTTTCCATCATTGTATTTTGGCAATGGAATACTGTAATATTTGGCATGGTTGCAGGCCATGGTTAATGATGTGGATATGTCGTAAATGTCATTGTCCAAAAACACATTAAAAGGAATAACTGGAATCACCAGAATTTTAATACCCCACAATTTATACAGCAGATCATTGTATTGAATGTAAACTTCCATTTAATAAAGTTGACAGTCAGGCTGTGGCAGGAAATAATTTCTTTTTAAAAATGGAATGTTATACACACTTATTTAGTGTCTAAGAAGCAGAAGGTTGAGGTCCTAACCTTGAAATCCCTGATGGGAATACCTTTTGGAAAAATAAATTATATTAATAAATTACAAAAACCTGACAATTCTTTTATATTTTTCCTAAATCAAGAATTTCTTCCAACTATTTTAGGCTATGGGTTCATAATTCTGTTAACTTTTTTTATAAAATGCCTTTTCATAAAGTTTTATTCTGATGTATGGAGTTGAGAATGAAATTTAAGAAATGGTTTGTATTAAAGAAATTGCAAAGTATTTAACCCGATGTGTGTTTGAGATGTTCCCTTTCAAATAATAAACAGCAATACATGTATAAGTGTAAAAGGTCAAAACTTTGCTTCAAGAAATATGAATAAAACAAAAAGTGGGGTATTGGTCAATGAGACCGCAATCCATAAGAACAAAAATGCCAAAAGACATTTAAAGGTCAATATTTTGTCTCCAACAATAAATAAGTGTCTCTACAATATGTCTACTCTAAACAGTGTCATAATTATTGTAAAAAAATGTGTTACTGAGCAGCAAATATGATAAAATGAGGAATTGAATTTGACAATTTCTATATATTTGATTACAGATGTTAAAGCATGGTAGAGCTGGTGTTCCTATGGAAGTTATGGGTCTGATGTTGGGAGAATTTGTTGATGATTACACAGTCAGAGTCATTGATGTGTTTGCTATGCCTCAGTCAGGAACAGTAAGTATTAAAATAAATCTGGTCAGGAGTTTACCTTTTGTCTCTATTGTGTGGTCTTGTATTAGGATAATGATGGATGTCCGTTTAACATCCAAGTGGGAAATTAAATGTATATTCAGGACAGAAACATGTTAATGTGATATGAATATGAAACCTGCTTTGCACTAGACCAACAGCATGAGCCTGATTTTTAACGTGGTAGTTTACAAGGTAACAAAAAGGTGCAGAAAGACATGTCACCCTACTCGGACATATTATTCTGACTTTAGTGGTAAAATCAGTCTTTGCTCTTTCTCCTTAAAACTGCCTCCTTAACAGAAGCAGTAAATACCAATATAAAAGTCTATGACATTTATGACAATGGTTAATACAAATGTATCAGTTATGTTCCTTAATGAAAGGTCACCTCCTTAAATAAAAGATGTGCTGTGTTTCCATACCTTTTTTTGTCTCAAGTCAATTAGAATATTGTTGTCATGATAACAACTTCTTATTGGCCCAATAGACATAATATAACTGTCAATGACTGTGTAGCAATCTAATATTGAGTTCAAATTTCACCCAAATTTCAGTGACAAATAATATAAATATTCCTAATAATTCACAAAATAGTCATCTTTTCCCAACTACTTTTGTGTAGAGCAGTGTGTAGCAAGGGAGATAATTCATAAACTATTTGTACTTTGTTTTTTAAAGGGTGTAAGTGTAGAAGCAGTAGATCCAGTATTCCAAGCCAAGATGTTAGACATGTTAAAACAAACAGGAAGGTATTGCAGATTATTAAATTAAGGTCACATTACAGTAAATGGGCTATGTCATAGATTTTCTTAAAATTTTGTATACAAAATTGGCTTGTTTAACTTTAACTGAGAATCATAAAAATAATGCATTTAACTCTTTTATTTTCTGTAAAATAGGTGAACATTTGTATAAAAAGCACGTAAAATCAGGGGAAAAAGTTGAAAGAATTCAATCGGTTATATTTCAGAAAACAAAAGAGATAAATTTTACCAAAATCTGTGACGTAACCCATTTACTATTACTTGACCTTAAAATTCTTTCAACAGAATGATCAGAAATAATATCAGAATGTTAATTAAACTACTGTGGATTTATTATTATTGGTGGGATACCAACTTTAGTGGATTTCATGGGAACATATAGACCACAAATTTAAATGTTCAACGAAGTACAAATTTTCTTTAGGCTTGTATGTAGACTTTTGTAAAACCAGGAAATCAAATATCTGTGAAAATACAAAATTAATTGATACCCAATAAAATAAATGAATCCACAGTATAAGATTCAATAAATTACTGGTGATATTTGATTTTCTGTCTCTGACTCAGACTGTAAGTTGATGTAAGTTTATGAAGCAGTGAATAGTTAAATCAGGTGTCAGTCCAATCTTAAACCCTTGTATCCATCCATTGTATATGCTGTAGTAAATTTATGTCTTATCTGTTTGAATAAATTAATACACAAGTTCCTGTTCACTGATAGCTCAAGCAAAGAGAAAACAAATCTGAAATTTTCTGATAGATATAAGAAGATGTGGTATGAGTGCCAATGAGACAACTCTCCATCCAAGTCAAAATTTATAAAAGTAAACCATTATAGGTCAAAGTACGGTCTTCAACACGGAGCCTTGGCTCACACCGAACAGCAAGCTATAAAGGGTCCCAAAAATTACTAGTGTAAAACCAAACGGGAAAACCAATGGTCTAATCTATATAAAAAAACGAGAAACACTATAGCTATGCTTTTGGTGTGAAACTAAAATAATGTTGACCAATAGTCAGTTTTCAATTTGATTATTTATGCATATTGATTCTTTCTAAAGAATAACTGAACTTAATTTAATTTTACTTTTTTTCTAATGATTTTTGCCAACATTATCATTTTTTGTTGTTTAATATATGAAAATTTAAGAAAAATACTAAAATTTATTTATTTTTTTATCAGACACAACAGGAATGTATGAATGCATGCAATATGTCATGGTTAGCATACCCTCAACAACTTTAAATGTGGGGACATTGATAGCAATGGTGGGAGACAGTGTAACATTATCATATATTTTTTTCAGACCAGAAATGGTTGTTGGTTGGTATCATTCCCATCCAGGATTTGGTTGTTGGTTGTCTGGTGTAGATATTAATACACAACAGAGTTTTGAGGCTCTGTCAGAGAGAGCTGTGGCTGTTGTGGTTGATCCCATTCAGTCTGTAAAGGGCAAGGTGAGTATTCTCAACAAATTTTTGAGGCTCTGTCTGAGAGAGCTGTGATGGTTGATCACTTTCAGTATGTAAAATGCAGGGTGAGAAGGAAACATAATCCCATGAAAATATTATAACAAAAATATATATGTGTCTATCTATAGGACACCTTGCCTTGCTCACATTATCACATTTTTGTATTCAGTGAACTGTGGTCCAACCAGAATTTGACATATATTTTGAATAGCATTCACCAATATTCATGCAATAACCCTTTAATTGTAGAGTGAAGCATGAAAAATTGTTGAAAACTGATGACAACACTAATTTGAAGCTTTATTTGCACTAGTGCAATTAAACTCTACAATAAAAGGGTTATTGCATAAGTGTTGGTGAATGTTATTCCTCTAAACTTTTGGAACATTCTGTATGAAAAATGTTGCTATACAACAACACGTGTTCTTGAATGCTATCAATAATCAAATGACAAGGTTCGCTTTTGTGGTAAAATATGGCCTTGGATTTCTACTGTATTGTAGAATATCAAAAGTTCACAATTTAATTCTCAAATGGATCTATTTCAAAAGCCTAAATGCTAGGTAAAAGAAGTCTCTTCATAATAGTACATTTTATGCTCCAAAGTCACGATTCATATAACACAAGACAGAAGCTATATAATACAAGCTGCTTCAGTGTACTGTGATATGGTTGAGGAAAGAACTACTTTAAATAACATTGATTTTATATTTGCAGGTTGTAATTGATGCTTTTCGATTGATCAACCCAAACATGATGGTATTAGGACAAGAACCAAGACAGACAACATCAAATTTAGGTCATTTACAAAAACCATCAATTCAGGTTTGTAATTTTAAGGGACTGTCATACAAGTGAGAGGTTTAGCTAGCTATAAAACTAGGTTTAATCCACCATTTTCTACATAAGGAAATGCCTGTACCAAGTCAGGAATATGACAGTTGTTTTCCATTCGTTTGATGTGTTTTAGCTTTTAATTTTGCCATTTGATAAGGGACTTTCCGTTTGGAATTTTCCTTGGAGTTCGGTTTTTTGTTATTTTACTTTTTTGTATAGATCATATTAAAGGCTAAATTTAATAGAAGTCAGAGAACAATAAATAGGTTTTATCATAGGTTTTTGTAACATTCTGCATACAACTTTGACTTTTGGACTCTGAAAATGGAAAAATTGTTTTAACTTTTATTTTTCTGAAATATGATACAATGAACTGTTATTGTTGATTTACGTACCTTCTATAAAAGGTAGGTCTTTTTTAAGAATTTTTTGCCAAATTTAATCACAAATAATTTTGTTTGTCTCCCCTTGGTGAGGTCACAGAGCCCAGACTTAGATGTGCTGTTTTCAGTGTCAGGGGCATCAACCATTTGTAATAACTTGTGATTAGGTCAGTATAAGGGGGTCTACTAATGGCAAGTAAATACTATTTGGTATGCAGTTTGTATTAGCATCGGTACATCTCATTGTCATTGAAATTATTTGGCCCTGACCCCTCGTTCAAGGTCTTTTGATTTTGAAACTTTTGCATAATTTACATGTTAAAGTTTGATTAGGTCTGTTTAAAGAGAACCACTTACATGTATGATAAGTCAATAACATTTGGTATGCAGTTGTTTTAGAATTAGCACATCTCATTACCAGATTTACCAAAGATTTTATATGCATTCCTAAAGTTTTTGATTTTTGTAGCAATCACTGTTACTTTCAGAATGTCTCTCTTGTATAAACTAGTTAATTACTAACTATAAATTTCTTGGTATATTATTAGGAACGCATGTATTAGATTTTGGCCTGGTATAAAAAAAAAATTTTTTGTTATTTCAATATACATAAAACTTTTAAACTTATTTTCTAATTCTTATATGTTCCACTTGATTTGAGAAAATGATTTTGCATTAAATAAACTTATCTTGAAAAATAACATTTTCTATAAAAATATAGGGGCATTGCTCCATAAATTAATATCTATCTGTAACCACTACAAATGTTTTTGTTAAAGTAATAAAAAGTTGTCTTGAAGTCTTCTACAAATTCCATTACTCATTGCCCAACAAAAAAGATGATTATAAAAACTATAAATAAAAGGACAACTACATGGCATTATCAAGACCTTCTTAGGAAAAGGATAAAACAATGAATTAAATATTAAATTTGTGTGGTCTCATATTAATGTCATACATTGGTGTGTTTATATTTTGTAGGCATTGATTCATGGACTTAACAGACATTACTACTCCATTGCTATCAACTATAGAAAAAATGAACTAGAACAGAAGGTATGTTAACTTATAATGATAAAAGGAGATGTGGGGTATACATCATAGAGACACCAACCCAATGACAAAAATAACCATAAGACATCTGGAGGTGCACATCTTGATTATGAGCTAATCAACTGTAAGATGTGTAATACAGGGCCTTTTGTAATAACTATTGCTTCTAGTATTGGCTTCCATCAATCACAGGACTCTCTTTCCTCCTCCAAAAAAAAAATAAGATGCTTATTATGCTCATGTGGGGTAAACTGCTTGACTTCTCTTTGTCTATTCAACTGTCCATCCCTTAAATTTTTTATCTCATATCTCATGGATACTATAAATCATAGCTTCCTAAAATTTAGTAGCAAGCTTCATGTGAGCATTCCTTTTGATGTTATGCATTAACACAGTCACCTGTTTACTGTTTAATTATATATTTTTACACAAAATGGCCATGTATGAAATTTTTGTCATATTTTTCTCGGGAATTAAGAATCAGAGCTTCCAAGAAATTTGATATCAAGCTTATTTTGAGCATGCTATACATTGCTATGCATTGCCAAATCTATCTCTCTTCCAGTCGATTATATACTTATAGTGGGGGTATCAATAGCTATTTGATGATAGTTTTCTGGATGGTCTTTACTAAAATACATGTATTTGTGTATTGTAGATGTTACTTAACCTACACAAGAAGAGTTGGGTCGATGGTTTCTCTATATAAATGTATTTGTGTATTGTAGATGTCACTTAACCTACACAAGAAGAGTTGGGTCGATGGTTTCTCTATATAAATGTATTTGTGTATTGTAGATGTCACTTAACCTACACAAGAAGAGAGTTGGGTAGATGGTTTCTCTATATAAATGTATTTGTGTATTGTAGATGTTACTTAACCTACACAAGAAGAGTTGGGTCGATGGTTTCTCTATATAAATGTATTTGTGTATTGTAGATGTTACTTAACCTACACAAGAAGAGTTGGGTCGATGGTTTCTCTATATAAATGTATTTGTGTATTGTAGATGTCACTTAACCTACACAAGGAGAGTTGGGTCGATGGTTTCTCTATATAAATGTATTTGTGTATTGTAGATGTCACTTAACCTACACAAGAAGAGTTGGGTCGATGGTTTCTCTATATAAATGTATTTGTGTATTGTAGATGTCACTTAACCTACACAAGAAGAGTTGGGTCGATGGTTTCTCTATATAAATGTATTTGTGTATTGTAGATGTCACTTAACCTACACAAGGAGAGTTGGGTCGATGGTTTCTCTATATAAATGTATTTGTGTATTGTAGTGTATTGTAGATGTTACTTAACCTACACAAGGAGAGTTGGGTAGATGGTTTCTCTATATAAATGTATTTGTGTATTGTAGATGTTACTTAACCTACACAAGAAGAGTTGGGTCGATGGTTTCTCTATATAAATGTATTTGTGTATTGTAGATGTTACTTAACCTACACAAGAAGAGTTGGGTAGATGGTTTCTCTATATAAATGTATTTGTGTATTGTAGATGTTACTTAACCTACACAAGGAGAGTTGGGTCGATGGTTTCTCTATATAAATGTATTTGTGTATTGTAGATGTTACTTAACCTACACAAGAAGAGTTGGGTCGATGGTTTCTCTATATAAATGTATTTGTGTATTGTAGATGTTACTTAACCTACACAAGGAGAGTTGGGTCGATGGTTTCTCTATATAAATGTATTTGTGTATTGTAGATGTTACTTAACCTACACAAGAAGAGTTGGGTCGATGGTTTCTCTATATAAATGTATTTGTGTATTGTAGATGTTACTTAACCTACACAAGGAGAGTTGGGTCGATGGTTTCTCTATATAAATGTATTTGTGTATTGTAGATGTTACTTAACCTACACAAGAAGAGTTGGGTCGATGGTTTCTCTATATAAATGTATTTGTGTATTGTAGATGTTACTTAACCTACACAAGGAGAGTTGGGTCGATGGTTTCTCTATATAAATGTATTTGTGTATTGTAGATGTTACTTAACCTACACAAGAAGAGTTGGGTAGATGGTTTCTCTATATAAATGTATTTGTGTATTGTAGATGTTACTTAACCTACACAAGAAGAGTTGGGTAGATGGTTTCTCTATATAAATGTATTTGTGTATTGTAGATGTTACTTAACCTACACAAGAAGAGTTGGGTAGATGGTTTCTCTATATAAATGTATTTGTGTATTGTAGATGTTACTTAACCTACACAAGAAGAGTTGGGTCGATGGTTTCTCTATATAAATGTATTTGTGTATTGTAGATGTTACTTAACCTACACAAGAAGAGTTGGGTCGATGGTTTCTCTATATAAATGTATTTGTGTATTGTAGATGTTACTTAACCTACACAAGAAGAGTTGGGTCGATGGTTTCTCTATATAAATGTATTTGTGTATTGTAGATGTTACTTAACCTACACAAGAAGAGTTGGGTCGATGGTTTCTCTATATAAATGTATTTGTGTATTGTAGATGTTACTTAACCTACACAAGAAGAGTTGGGTCGATGGTTTCTCTATATAAATGTATTTGTGTATTGTAGATGTTACTTAACCTACACAAGAAGAGTTGGGTAGATGGTTTCTCTATATAAATGTATTTGTGTATTGTAGATGTTACTTAACCTACACAAGAAGAGTTGGGTAGATGGTTTCTCTATATAAATGTATTTGTGTATTGTAGATGTTACTTAACCTACACAAGGAGAGTTGGGTAGATGGTTTCTCTTTATAAATGTATTTGTGTATTGTAGATGTAACTTAACCTACACAAGGAGAGTTGGGTCACAGGTTTCTCTATATAAATGTATTTGTGTATTGTAGATGTTACTTAACCTACACAAGGAGAGTTGGGTCGATTGTTTCTCTATATAAATGTATTTGTGTATTGTAGATGTTACTTAACCTACACAAGAAGAGTTGGGTCGATGGTTTCTCTATATAAATGTATTTGTGTATTGTAGATGTTACTTAACCTACACAAGGAGAGTTGGGTCGATGGTTTCTCTATATAAATGTATTTGTGTATTGTAGATGTTACTTAACCTACACAAGAAGAGTTGGGTCGATGGTTTCTCTATATAAATGTATTTGTGTATTGTAGATGTTACTTAACCTACACAAGGAGAGTTGGGTCGATGGTTTCTCTATATAAATGTATTTGTGTATTGTAGATGTTACTTAACCTACACAAGAAGAGTTGGGTCGATGGTTTCTCTATATAAATGTATTTGTGTATTGTAGATGTTACTTAACCTACACAAGAAGAGTTGGGTCGATGGTTTCTCTATATAAATGTATTTGTGTATTGTAGATGTTACTTAACCTACACAAGGAGAGTTGGGTCGATGGTTTCTCTATATAAATGTATTTGTGTATTGTAGATGTTACTTAACCTACACAAGAAGAGTTGGGTCGATGGTTTCTCTATATAAATGTATTTGTGTATTGTAGATGTTACTTAACCTACACAAGAAGAGTTGGGTCGATGGTTTCTCTATATAAATGTATTTGTGTATTGTAGATGTTACTTAACCTACACAAGAAGAGTTGGGTCGATGGTTTCTCTATATAAATGTATTTGTGTATTGTAGATGTTACTTAACCTACACAAGAAGAGTTGGGTCGATGGTTTCTCTATATAAATGTATTTGTGTATTGTAGATGTTACTTAACCTACACAAGAAGAGTTGGGTCGATGGTTTCTCTATATAAATGTATTTGTGTATTGTAGATGTTACTTAACCTACACAAGAAGAGTTGGGTCGATGGTTTCTCTATATAAATGTATTTGTGTATTGTAGATGTTACTTAACCTACACAAGAAGAGTTGGGTCGATGGTTTCTCTATATAAATGTATTTGTGTATTGTAGATGTTACTTAACCTACACAAGAAGAGTTGGGTCGATGGTTTCTCTATATAAATGTATTTGTGTATTGTAGATGTTACTTAACCTACACAAGAAGAGTTGGGTCGATGGTTTCTCTATATAAATGTATTTGTGTATTGTAGATGTTACTTAACCTACACAAGGAGAGTTGGGTCGATGGTTTCTCTATATAAATGTATTTGTGTATTGTAGATGTCACTTAACCTACACAAGGAGAGTTGGGTCGATGGTTTCTCTATATAAATGTATTTGTGTATTGTAGATGTCACTTAACCTACACAAGGCGAGTTGGGTCGATGGTTTCTCTATATAAATGTATTTGTGTATTGTAGATGTCACTTAACCTACACAAGAAGAGTTGGGTCGATGGTTTCTCTATATAAATGTATTTGTGTATTGTAGATGTCACTTATATAAATGTATTTGTGTATTGTAGATGTTACTTAACCTACACAAGAAGAGTTGGGTCGATGGTTTCTCTATATAAATGTATTTGTGTATTGTAGATGTTACTTAACCTACACAAGAAGAGTTGGGTAGATGGTTTCTCTATATAAATGTATTTGTGTATTGTAGATGTTACTTAACCTACACAAGAAGAGTTGGGTCGATGGTTTCTCTATATAAATGTATTTGTGTATTGTAGATGTTACTTAACCTACACAAGAAGAGTTGGGTCGATGGTTTCTCTATATAAATGTATTTGTGTATTGTAGATGTTACTTAACCTACACAAGAAGAGTTGGGTCGATGGTTTCTCTATATAAATGTATTTGTGTATTGTAGATGTTACTTAACTTACACAAGAAGAGTTGGGTCGATGGTTTCTCTATATAAATGTATTTGTGTATTGTAGATGTTACTTAACCTACACAAGAAGAGTTGGGTCGATGGTTTCTCTATATAAATGTATTTGTGTATTGTAGATGTTACTTAACTTACACAAGAAGAGTTGGGTAGATGGTTTCTCTATATAAATGTATTTGTGTATTGTAGATGTTACTTAACCTACACAAGGAGAGTTGGGTCGATGGTTTCTCTATATAAATGTATTTGTGTATTGTAGATGTTACTTAACCTACACAAGAAGAGTTGGGTCGATGGTTTCTCTATATAAATGTATTTGTGTATTGTAGATGTTACTTAACCTACACAAGAAGAGTTGGGTCGATGGTTTCTCTATATAAATGTATTTGTGTATTGTAGATGTTACTTAACCTACACAAGAAGAGTTGGGTAGATGGCTTATCTTTAGAAGATTATAATACACATTGTACTAATAATGAAAAGACTGTTAAAGACATGTTAGAGTTGGCAAAGAACTATCACAAGGTATGTTATGGTTTATGAACAATACGAAGATATGTCGGTAAATATCAGTGTAACAGCTAACCAGTCACTATTTGATCTTCAAGGATGAAGTTTTGCCACTGTATGGCAAGTCTAATTTGCCTAGAACCTAGAATTTTGTGAGTTATTGCTATAGAGAGAGAGAAAGATGATGCCTTTAAATCGCCCCTATTTCTAGCTTAAATTTCAAATTAATATATATTGACCAATATTACAATGAATCATAGTTTAAACAATGACTAGATCGGAATTAAACCTTTTTGTTGAAAATTTACATATAAGCTTTGTTCTCATTACATCACTAATAGCACACATTTTGATTTTCTATTAAAATTCTAGAAAACATTTAAATTTCCATTGATTTTTTTCACTGGAAACAAAGCGCATGAATCACCATAAAGGATCTTTTAACATTATTTTTGTAATGATATTTTTCATATCTAATTTGAATATTAAGTTTGTCAAATCCTGTGCTCTTTGTTTCCTATGACTAAATTTGGTAGAAATCAAAACGATTTTTGTCAAATTTCATCAAAATCTCTACTTTTGGCTTTAATATTGGGGTTGTATTATTAACACTTTAAAAGAAAAGCTGCACAAAAATAGTTCTATTTTACTTTCTTACTTGTCTTATCATCAACTTGAAACAACTTTTATCTTTAGACAAAGGACTAAATATTCAGGGCCAATTATGGTGCTTACCGAACTTTCTCCTTTAGAATAGAATATGGATTATTCCACTAGAATATATTTTTGAGGGAGGGAAGGAGGTTAGGGTTAGGGTTGTAGTTTGGACATGTGTTGTGTGACATTGAGGATTGTAGGTTTATTTTATGAAAAATTATTTAAAGATAGTATGTTGGTTGTGGGGGGATTTTTGAAGTTACTATATATCCTTTTGTATCCATTTTAATGGAAAAGTTATATACAGCTGGATACTGTAACTTGTAATTTTTTGAAAGGCATTTATTTTTGTGAATTTTAGATTAAGATAAAATCGTAAAATATCTCCAAGGGAAAATTAAATTGTTAATAATCAGGATCAATAAAAATGTGAAAATAAAAACTGTGCCAACAGGTTTGGAAACTAAGAATGGGTATAGTGAAGCCCACGAAAATGTACCTTTTTTTTTTTTTTTTATACAGGACTGCTGATTACAGCTTAGCCAATAGAACAAGTAAAAAATAGAGAAATTCTTGCACAAGATAGGACAATGTTCAGTATTGTGTTAGAACCTAAATGCAAAAATAGATCAGATTGTTTCTTTACTTTTGTATAAACTCTCTTTCACACTAAATAAATCATTTTTGTCGAGCCTTCAACTTTTGTCGAAAAAGCGAGACATAGCGATCCTACATTCCGTCGGCGGCGGCGGTGTCCACAAATATTCACTCTGTGGTTAAAGATTTTGAAATTTCAATAACTTTCTTAAACTATCCTGGATTTCTACCAAACTTGGACAGAAGCTTGTTTATGATCATAAGATAGTATCCAGAAGTCAATTTTGTATAAAAAAAATTCCTGTTTTTTCGTATTTTACTTATAAATGGACTTAGTTTTTCTGCCAGGAAACATTACATTCACTCTGTGGTAAAAGTTTTTAAAATTTTAATAACTTTCTCAAACTGTCCTGGATTTCTACCAAACTTGGACAGAAGCTTGTTTATGATCATAAGATAGTATCCAGAAGTCAATTTTAAAAAAAAAAAATTCCTGTTTTTCCGTATTTTACTGATAAATGGACTTAGTTTTTCTGCCAGGAAACATTACATTCACTCTGTGGTTAAAGTTTTTAAAATTTTAATAACTTTCTTAAACTATCCTGGATTTGTACCAGACATGGACAGAAGTTTGTTTATGATCAAAAGCTAGTATCTAGAAGGACATTTTTATTAAAATTTTGTACTTGTTTAACCATATTTTACTTATAAATGGACTTAGTTTTTCTTCCAGTTAACATTACATACAGTCTGCAGTTAAATTTTTTAAAACATTTATTAGATTCATAAACTATCCTGGATTTTTACCAAACTTGGACAGAAGCTTCTTAAAATAAAAAAATTGTATTGAGAGGAATATTTTTATTAAATTTTTTCCTCGTCTCATTTTTGTTGAGCCTGCGATTAACAGCAAAAGTAGGCGAGACACTGGGTTCCACGGAACCCTTACGAATTTTTAAATAGATAAACCCTCAGGCACAAAATAAGTCAATACTTTTTATATGAAAAACATGAGGTTAAAAGTGGGAGATAACTCATGTTTCTTTGATTTTCTAAAAATTCAGAAAAGTACTTTTTTAACGTATAAATTGTCCAATTCCATAATTTACAGCAGTTTTTTGAAAAGTAAGGATTTTTTTTTATAAATGCTAAACAATTTTTAAGGATATGTACAGGATACAAAATATGTTTTAGAGGTTTTCTCTTCTGTTAGAAAACATTTACAATAGAGATAGCATTATAAAACTATGAATTATCTCCTTGAACAATATCTTTTCGATAGATATTCTAAAATAATGCTATCTCTTTTGTAAATGTTTTCTATCTACAAGATATTGTTCAAGGGAGATGATTTATAGTTTTACTGATATCTAGAAATACAAAACAAACAAAAATGTTTGAAAGTCTGAAAGAAGTTAGTTTTAGGTCAAAGTTAAAATATACCACGGAAGAATTCATACACTAGAGAATATCAGGAGATATAAAGGTAAAGCCTATTTTTCAAGTTGTTGAAATATTTATCAATTCATGCCTTTTCTGTCAACACTATAGTTGCGGGTTCAAACCCTACACCTGGCAATCGTAATTGACTAGGATTGCCAGTTTTCCTGCTAAGATCGTGGCAACTTCCTCCAACAACAAAAACTGGCCGTCATGAAATCACCAATAGTGAAAAAAGTGGCGTTAAACACAAACAAAAAACAGTCATGTCACATTTTGTCTGATAAGCTTTATCAAATGTTGAAATGGATTAAACTGTGATTTATCTTTTTTTAGGCTCTTGAGGAAGAAGAAAAGATGACACCAGAGCAGTTGGCAATAAAAAATGTGGGAAAACTTGTAAGTATACAGCTGAGATTACATGTCAAAATGTTAATCAATTCTACAATTACAGATCTGACTATGTTTTATCATGTTTAATCTTTTATGACAATTAAAACTAGAAACTAGAGCACATTACAACCTTGACCACAATCTGTAGAGTATTGGTTGTTTTCATGTACATTAATTTTGAACTTTAAAACTCATTATGTGCATACAAGGATTGAACAGGTGTAAAAGACCCACCTACCTAACCTTGTGTGGCAGGTGTTTAGGAATTTAGTCCAGGCCAATAGCATAAATTTTAAGTACATGCTTTGATTCAATTCTTGGTTCCACAGTGTTTTAACTGCAACAACACAATTTGTACATTTAAGATTTTATTGACTGAATGAAAATTTGACAAAGCATCACTTAATGAATAAAGCTTATTTTGTTACTTGCCAATATGTCATGACAGAAACTTTTCTATAAGTTTCCAAAGGAGAACAAATTGATGGAAAGTTCACATCATCTGCATACTTTTTAAAAATCACAATTTTCCCTTTTGGTTTGATTTTAAAGCATCAATACATTGTCTTAGAAATAACTGTCGAAAGATGGATAGTATGTTGATGCCTAAATGATTTTTGTAAGATATTTTGTGGCCTTAGTAATAAGATCAAAATTACATGTGTATTTGATTAATTTAATTTTGAATAAATAAGTAACAATTTTTAGATACTACATTTTTGATAAGAACTAATATGAGGTCTGGATGGGGTTTACACAATAGAAAATTATGGGCAATATGTGCAATAAGGGCTAAAAAAATAAGGGGGGATGAAATATAAAGAATAGAGAATAACAGGCAAACTTTATTAAGAATAGAGAAAAATTGCCTAAAAAATAAAGAATACAGAACTGAAGGATCCCCCATCCAGACCCTTTAAATATATGAATTTTGTCCTCTTTCACAGGTAATATTGACTGGATAGGGGGTCTCAAAAATAAAAGCTCACATTTTAAATTTTTATAGCTTTATTTGTATGCAGCATTTGCTGAAATTGAAATTGTTTATATTACATTTTTGTCAATCACAATAATAAACGGATGTACAAATATCTGAATTTACAGTCCTGTAAATTCAGACATTATTGCCAGGTTTTTATACTTGAGTATCGCAATAATAAGAACTTGCATTCTGATATCAAATACATATATCTGTATGTAGCTTTTCCTTAAATCGTAATAATTAAACTCACATTTTTGTTAATTCTTCAAAAATCGCAATAATAAATGCATGCAATAATTTCTGAATTTACAGTAATTGAGGGTTTTTCTATTATGCAGGATCCCAAGAGACATTTAGAAGAACATGTTGATGTACTCATGACAAAGAATATCGTCCAGTGTCTAGGAGCCATGTTACATGCAGTAGTGTTCAAATAAACTTTTCTGTTCTATGTTTGATCTGACATACATTGTAATTTAAATAAAATATATGACAAAAAAATCATAACTTATTATTTTTTATTTTAATGGTAAGTCATAAGGACAAAATTATTAACTTTTTAATTACAATATTTCCCTTTTAGTTTTATTTTTCCCTATTTTAAATCTGCAGTTTGTTTCACTAAGGATCCAGATATAATGGAATTTATTTGCACATTTGTTAATTATATGAGATATGGATATAAAATTAAGATGTAGTATGATTACCTATGAGACAACCCTCCACTTAAGACCAAATGACATGGAAGTAAGCAAGTATAGATCACAATACGGCCTTCAACAATGAGCAAAACCAATACCACATAGCAAGCTATAAAAGTCTCTAAAATGACAAATGTAAAACAAGAAAACTAACAGTCTGATTCATGTACAAAACAATAAACCAAAAACAAGTATATACAGCTACAAACGTCAACCACTCAATGACAAGCTCCTGACTTGGGACAGGCACATATAGAATGTGGCAGGGTTAAACATGTTTGCAGGCGTCAAACCCTTGAAAACAGTGGTGTAACAACACAACATAAGAACAAACTATAAAATCAGTTGAAATGGGCATAAATCATCAGATTGATACAAAGCACAAAAACACTAACAAATACACAAAAGACACTAGATCTGAGAAAACTCACAGCTACCCATCTTCGCTAGCCAAGGATTACGATTCAGTTCCCTCCTCTCAACCCTTGGCAGATCAAGCCAACATTTGTGATTACAATGCTGCGCCATCTGCCAGTAGACAAAATTCACTCTGACTACATCTTTCTTGACCAATGGTAGCACTTGAACACTCTTCAGTAGGGAGGTGTAAATACGGTAGTGTTTACAAACTTCCTGAAGCAAGAAACCGAAAATTAACATTGGCACTCCAACATTTGCGCGAGAAACATACCAGAAACTTCAATTTGTTGATTAAGAACTTTAAGATTGTCACTATTATATATATTGTCCTATGTTTTGGGAGTAAAAATTTGTTGCACAATCTGCACGTGGCAATTGTTTATTTGCATTTTCTACATTTACACGTGATCATCTTAAAGGCTCTTTTTGATTGGATGCAGCCAGTTACAACTGCGACCAATAGAAATCATTACATTGTGGATCCGAAATTCTACCTTAATCAACCAAGGGTGGAGAGGAGGGGAATGCATCGTAATCCTTGGCTATTGAAGATGACAGTTACAGAAAGCTAGTTCAAAGCCAATAACAATTTTAAAACAATCATGTATCTAAGACTAGAATATCAATCTGTACACATCCAACATCCAATGGATTTAGTGTAATTATGACATAAATAGTCAGAAAAAAATTGACCTTGTGCATTGACAGAGTATGGAGTATATTTATTGAGACAGCAACCCAGAAATAAAAGTAATAAATTATCATTTAATCAATCAAATTTTGTTTTTAAAACATCTTTCATGGGTTTTTTAAGTTCTAGTATGTTCCTACTTTTTGTCTATTTCAAAAGGTTTTTTGTATTCAATTTGAACACTATTTCTTGAAATATGTTGTCTATGTGTTCTGGGATTCATATCTTAGTTCAATATTCAAGAAAACAATGGGATATTATTGCTTCAAAGCAAAATTTTTCTAGCTACTAGTTTTAGTTTTGGTCAGTTTTGTTACCAAATATTTTATTCATATGATAAGAATGCAATTATGAAAATGAGCGGACATGATTTTTTTGTGTCTTGCCTTAGAATGTTTTGCAATTTGTATGTTGGTGTTTTTTGTAAAAGGAGTTGCTGTAAGCATTTTTAACAACCTTGTTCCAGGCTATTCAGAATTTGCTCTGACGTCTTCCAGTATTTTTAGGATTTGCTGGGGCCGTCTAGCTTGTTAGGCTCTTGTATATGGTGAAAAACAGATCCTTATAAACAGCTGGTTTATGGTAGGAATAATCCTTGCAAAGCCTTCTCAAAAGACTTAATTTTGTGTCAATCTTACCACCAGCCATAATGTGTGTTTGACAAAACCCATGTTCAATATTTCTTGTCAGAAACCTCTTAACCTATGAGGCTGTTTTGTGGGATGGAAGAACTCTTATGGTACGTGTTGCTTTTATTTGGATATACACCTAGAGATGGCATCCAACTCTTAATTGGTGATATTTAAATTGAATTATATGAACTTCTTATTGAAATCTTTGAAATATGTGTTGACCTATAATGGTTTACTTTTATAAATTGTTACTTGGATGGAGAGTTGTCTCGTTGGCACTCATACCACATCTTCCTATATCTAGGAACAGAAACTAGATTTAAAATTTTGATAAATATTTGAGATCAAAGTTTATCTTAAACCCTACATGGGGGATGAAATGAAAGGTGAGTGCTAACTTCAACTTAAAACAAGGAATTATTTGAATCTGGAATAATTTTGAATTCTGGAAAATTGATAAGAAATGTATGATGAAAACTAACCCAACTAAATAGGGTTAGCTAAGCACACATAGCTAAGGTAAATTTTACTTTCACTCATATTTCAGTATGAACTAACTAACCCCCCTCCCCCCTTTTAGCCATGCATGCATGGCTAACCCTCCTAAATTGGGTTAGTTTTCATCATACATTTCTTATCAATTTTTGTGTTTTCAAAATTATTCCAGATTCAAATAATTCCTTGTTTTAAAGATAATTTTGCTCTTGGAATATGTGTTTATAATGCTAACATTGTTCTTCTGAAATTTGTGGTTTTAGTGCCTATTTCAAATCGAAAATAGTTCTTTGGTCTGAATATTGTTGTATATAATTCTCAATGGGGAAATGTCAATTCCTTCTTTCATAATATTTCACAGATAATTGTTTTTCTTATCCTTTGTAGACAATTAGATGATGGTTCTTCATGAAATTTATAATTGTGTAGCCCATCCAAGATGGCAGCCATTGCTCATGTGTTTTCACCTAACTTATGTACTTACATCTATAGACATATACTAGTATGCTGTGCATCCCTCCTCAGGTTTAAACTTTAAAGTTGCCTCTATGGTGGTAGTATGCTAGCCTTGAGTTCTAAACTCTAAACTTGATATTGCATGGTTGCTTTGCTGTCCAGCATGCAGCATGTAGAAATAGCAAAGATGGGTCCACTATGAGTACAAACAATGTGTCTAATTTGGGTCACATATCTTCACGATGAGCTTAGCACATTAAAAATCTTACTTTGAATGATAGACTAGTACAAAGAAAAGTATCGTCATTTGACATGAACATTTAATGTCCTGAATGTACATTGAATAATTGTTACTGGGTGTTATGTCATACAAAAAGAAGCCAGAGATACCAAAGGGATAATAAAACTCACAAGTCAAAAACAAGCTGACAATGTCATGGCTAATAACGAAAAGGATAAACTTTAAACAACAGGACAGAGATTACAGCTAAAAAAAATGCAGGACAAAATTTTCATCCTAGACAAAACATTACACAAAACACAACCTAGAAAAATAGAGACTGAGCAACACTTACACCACCAAAAACTAGGGGTGACTTCAGGTGCTCTGGAAGAGTAAGCAGATCCTGTTCCACATGTGACACCCGTCATGTTGCTCATGTAAGTACAAAATCGCCCATACGTCTAATTTGGTATGTCACATTCGAGGAAAAGAGGACGGATTGTGGTTACAACAGTCAACCAATACATGATGGCGTTTGTAAAATTTTCGAAGAGATGATATTAACTTCACCTCTTGTAACTCTTGGTTTATAAGCTTCCTTAAAGGCAGCCACCATCTATTAAGGCAATCATGATCGGAAATGCAAGCTCTTGAATATAGTATCAACTGTAAGATACATACTCAATATGCAGGCGCTGCTGGAATGTTTCTACATAGAAATAGAAAGTTCACAATTGGAAAGTAAAAACATCTCGTTTGTAGTAAAGTTTTGTTCTCGATCGACCCTCATTGTCAATTTCTATATGAAAGTCAAGATATGAGGCAGACTTAACTGTATCTATTGTATCCTTTATTTCAAGTTCGATGGGATAGATGCGAACAACATAGTCACAATTTTTTAAATTATTTAGTACGAGGGCATCATTTATATAGCTGAATGTGAAGTCAAGGATAATGCTAGCCATATGAAGTCTGTCTACTACGAATAAAGGAACAAGTCGGCAAGAAGAGGAGCACAGTTGGTTCCATGGGAATGCCGATTGATTGTTGAAAAACACGTCCTCCAAACGTAACAAATATATGGTTTCATTCTAGAAATCATCATCTTGATAATATCAATTTCAGAGAATTTTTTTGTTTGAATTTACGAGTTGTTTGAAATAAATCATAAATCACTAATCAATCCAGGTCAATTATAGATTATTCAAACAAATGACTGACTGAAAACATTAATTCACAAATAAACGTAGGCGTTACCTGACAACAAATATGACACCATTGCATTAGTGGATCCATCATACGGTAATTTTAGTACTAGTAACTAGTAACTAAAAATCAACGGAAATTTGACTGTAACCCCTCTCAGTTGAACCCTCTATACCAACCCTTTTAGGAAAGATTTGAGTTTTAGTTCTATGTCTTTCCGCCTACATCATCGTCATAAAAAAAAACAGGATGTAGCCACAACATCCACACTGAAATGTAGTTCCCAATACTTTCCATGGATATGTCAATATGCACAAATGAATTATAGGTTATATCTTTAATGTTGTTATTAGTTTTGTCAATGTGCTTGTTAATTTTTGGTTTGGTATATTTTTTTTTCTAAGTATTCAAAAGTTTATGTTATGGCAGAGAAATGCGTATATATGTCTCTGTATGGTTATGGTTACGAGCACCATTGTGAAAAAACTTGCAATAAAAATCTTAAGCTTCTCATAAGTATACTTGTAAACGTATAACATATGAATTATCGGGGTAAACAAATTTGACCCCACGAAGCGTTGATATGGGATTAAGAACCTGACCGATACATGTACCAAATTTGGCCAAGTTCGAATGGATATCTAGAGTAGATGGGATTGACATGGTCATATATAACACCTGTTATGATTCGATATAGCTTTCCCGCCATTAGAACTCGAGGAGCCCTGGGTTGTGGCAGGGTTCCTTGAGATCGACTCGATATCCCGGAAGTTATGACGTCAATCCAATCAAATTTAAATGTAAACATATTCAGAGTAGGGGCTTTGTACTTCCGGTAATCTAGAGACCGTACTCTTCAAAATTATTTACCGTTCATATGGAACTCTAGTCAGAACTCGAGTTCCATTCGAACTTGGCAATATTATTGTTTTACCCCTGTCCGTCCGTCCGTCCTTCCGTCTGTCCTTCCGTTCGTCCGTCCCAATATGGGTATATAGCTATTTCAGATAACTCCTCAGTCCTACAGTTTGAATGCTAGGAAGTTTTCACTTTGCTAGCTGTTTGTACATATATTGAAGCTGTGCATGTGGTCAGGGTTTGATTTTTATTGATATTTGCTCTTTTGGGAGATAGTTGAACTTTGTCATTTTTGGAGTAAAGAGACCAACAAAGTAGCAGCACGTGATAAATGCAACAACTTCCGGTAGCGCAAAGTTGCATATACCGAATAACTTTTTCAGGCTGATTTATTTAACTCTATATAAGAAGAGAGATAGAAGATGCAAAGGAAATTGATCCCAAGGTTCTAAATAGTAAATTTTAAGTCATTTCTTTGAAAGTTTTACGATTACCATCATGATTTAAATCAAACTTGTTGGAAGTTTGTGTCACAGACAACCACAAATAAGTTCCACTTGTCGTAGTCACAATTACGTCACCTCTTTATACCCCCGCAACAAAATGTTGAGGGGCATATTAATTTACCCCTGTCCGTCCGTCTGTTCGTCCGTCCGGATATCATGAGACACATGGTTTGTCCGGCTATCTCCTCCTACAGTTTTTGAACTACAGAGGTGTACATGTCCACAGGATTTTGATTTTGTTTAAATATTCTCTAAACGCCAGGTTTTTGGACTTAAACTTAAAGTCAGAAAAGGAGGGGGGTAGATATTTACGAAAACCGGTAGTTGGACTTCATTTCCTTTTCACTTGCTATATAATTGAAAACATGGTCTGTACTTCTACAGTTTAATGTCCCTAATGCAATAAATAAGATTTTTTAGTATTGTCAAATATTTAATCAATACCGGTAAGTTGAACTTGGTGACCACTTGAAATAGAAAGTTGAACTTGATGACTACTAAAACTGGAAAGTTGAAACCTTTTGGCTGGACATTCAGTCCTTCAAGTGTAGACATTCAGAATAAAAATAAAAGATAAATTATCAATTTCTTATGGTCAATCGAGGAATATTGTGTCTTACAGTCAGCGCAACAATTTCAAGTTGTGTTTCAACATCACAGAGCACGGAGGAAAGGGGGAGGGGGGCATCGCCCGTATCTAGTTCTCTATTGTGACACCACAGATGCAACTTATTTCCTGATTTTTACATGTTATCACAGCATTTCGGAAGGGGGATCATTTATACAATCCCTTATTATCACATCATGGGTATTGTTAGGTTTTCACCTTGTGCCTCATTTTTTATATCTTTGATACACGTGCATAATTTTGTTTTGATACTCTTTAGATGTCTGGATTATAATTAACTGATTGTTGTTGTTGACTCACGTTCAGTGGCATATATTTCATATGATTCAGTTAACAAATTGCAAATAAACCTAACAGATAGGCAAGAAAAGTGAATTTACAAGGCTGAATGACGGGAATTTCGGACTAGCACTGGAAAATGTTGAAATGTTATAGACAGAAGAACACTTGCATTTTGATAGTATACACAGATGTGCCGATGGAATGGCTCCTTTTTTATATATGTCGAATATATCAATGGATTGTGTAAAATGGCATTGCATGAGTCAGTAATTTTCATATTTCGATAAGATAACGCTTAATAATCGTTTTAAATCAAATAAAGATGTCACAGATTGTATATATGATAAGTGAGTTATGATTTTGCGTATGTATCTTGATGTCCTCAAAACTTTAATATATCGGAATGGTTTTTATATCCCAGCTGCACGTCTGTACCAAAAATCCTATAGAGATCTCCTATGTGATGACAGGACTCTGTCTTTAGCGATCTTTATTGTCACTGATATATATTTTTGCCGAATATTAGTCTATTATTTGTGCCATAATTACGAAAGAAAAATATGCAAGATTTTTTCTAATAACATGCATGTTTATATACATGTAGTGGGAACTCGCTTTTGCTCTAGTCCTTTAACATATATGCATGATGCCGGTGGACAACCGTCGGTGTAACTCATTCATAAAAACTAAACAACTCGAGATTGGTTTATATAAGTAGTTCTAATCATCTCTTCATCTTCTGTCATGAAAAAATCATAACTATGCAAGATATACTAACTGGAACCGTGATGTAGGCATGTACATAACGTATTTCTTAAGGCAATGGCTATTTTGCCGGCGCCGGCAAAATAGAAAGTATGACATTTTGCCGGCTCTGATTAGAATATCTTAATTAAAGCCGGCCTAATAGCATATTTCTATATCAATGGCTATTTTGCCGGCGCCGGCAATATAGCGAATTTGTTATTTTGCCGGTTCTTTGTAAAGAGTGAATTTTAATATTTACTTTTGAAAAGTACTATGAAAATGTGCATTGTCAACATAAAAGAATCAAATTATTACTCCCATAGTTAAGGTCAAGTTATAGTAAATGGGCTATGTCGCAGTTTTTCTTAAAATTTTGCATACAACTTCGGCTTGTTGAAATTTAACTGAAAATCTAAAAAAATTTGCATTCATCTCTTTTATTTTCTGAAATATTACTAATTGATTTCTTTCAAAATAGTTGAGCATTTGTATAGAAAGCAATTTTAAAATCGACGAAAACGTTCTTAAAGGAGTAGGGCCACGAAGGGTTAAAACGGCCCTGTCTCAGAAATTGACGAAATTACTGCAGAAGGATCACTAACTAGTGTAGTTCATAAAACGATAACCATTAGACTTGTAACTGTGTTTGTATAATTTTCCAGGGCGTCAGAAAAGACCAAGGTACAATGGTATTTTAGCCATTTGCGCGTAACGTTAAAATTGTTTTCATTAACGTTCTAGTAACTTTATAATCATTTTACCACAAGAATTTTTTTACAAAATATTTCTTGAATCTCGTTCATATATCTTGTTTTTTTTTTTACTCTATTAACAGAAACTTACTAATATTAAGGTTTAAGCTGCACATAAGCGCTTCAATTATAATTGTGTATAAGTGGCCCGAATACTCGTTTTCTGTATTGATATTCACGAAATAGAAATTGCAGAGACTATGTAAACAAACATAATTCTATAGCATAGATTAAATTAAAAGTCATAAAGAATTTTAAAACATAAGCAATGAACGTCTTCTATTGGGCAGAAGGAATTTAGATTGAAAGCTGTAAAATATATTGTCGAGCGAAGTACAGTGACTGTCGTAAAAAAGTATGAGGATAGTTGATCACACCACATCATCTTATTTGTATATGGAAAGAAAACCGTGATTCACTTAAACACAGAAAAGTTTATTTTCTAGTAAAGAAGTAAAAGATGAAAACACAGATAAAGATAAACATTGTGTATAGACAGTACATAGCATTACATGTACTTCAATAATCATAGAACACATTATAATTGTACAAAAGTCATCAGACACCAGAACCACACGTGCACTCATAAACATCATTCTCATTCCGGAGGATTACATGCTTACTCTCAAAGCAACATTCAGAATTAAACACTTGAAGTTGAATGAACAATAGTTTCATATAATACTGCCATTCATACGTCACTGACCACATTACATAGTACTGCTATCTCTAATTGTACCTAAATCGCATGAAATATTTAGTCATCTGTAAAATTGAAATATAATTCTTTCGAATGGTTCAATGAATCCTTTTATATTTTCCCAGAACTTTTTACTAGACAAAGTAATAGTTTAAAGGCAGTGGCTATTTTGCCGGTGCCGCCAAAATTGAAAATATGCTACTTTGCCAACTCTCGGTAAGCGGAAGCCAGCATGCCAGTAAAATAGATTTTGTTTACAGATATGCAATTCAAAACTGACTACCTATAACGACAAAGTTATTTTTCATTTACCTGTATATATTATGAAAACCGGTTTTTCAAAAGTTATTATTTTCTAAGGGTTAAATATTTCGCGATGGTGTCTTGCCATGGCTTTATTTGGACTTTTTTGTTTGCTTTTTGGCCTTGAATGTTTGTCCCTAATATTTTATTAACTATGTATTTACTTTCAGGTATCACAGATCGAATTTATTCGTTCATAGTGTGTTAATTTACGTTTTGATTGAGTTAAGCCTTCCAATTGATGTTTTATCGTGTGTTTTCTATGTTGTGATGTTATACTATTGTTTCAGAAAAAGGGAGAAGGTTTGGTACCATTAAAACGTTTAATCCCGCTGCAAATGTTTGCACCTGTCCTAAGTCAGGAATCTGATGTACAGTAGTTGTCGTTTGTTTATGTAATTTATACGTGTTTCTCGTTTCTCGTTTTTATATAGACTAGACCGTTGGTTTTACCGTTTGAATGGTTTTACACTAGTACTTTTGGGGCCCTTTATAGCTTGTTGTTCGGTGTGAGCCAAGGCTCCGTGTTGAAGGCCGTACATTGACCTATAATGGTTTACTTTTATAAATTGTTATTTGGATGGAGAGTTGTCTCATTGGCACTCACACCACATCTTCCTATATCTATTATTTCAAAACTAAATTTAATTTAAACATTTTTGATTTTGAAGCAATGTGATTGATTTTTTTAGACTGTATAACGTTTTTATCAAATGGAGATTTTTGTCTTTCATTTTTTTACAGCATAGTTTAAAAATCTGAGATTTTATTCTTATGCATACATGTAGCATTAGACTGATTTTAGAAGTAATTTCAACTACATGTTTTGATATGATTTCATTGCTACAAACGGATGCTCAATAGTTTTATTTTCATTCCTTTAAACAAATTTTTATTTTCACTTGGACTCATAAATGTTTTTAAACGATTATATGTATCTCAAATATTGTGACATTTATCTTATTCAACTATATGTCGAATAATAATTTGATTCGTTTATGTTGACAATGCACATTTTCGTAGTCTTTTTCACAAGTAAATATTAAAATTCACTCTTTACAAAGAACCGGCAAAATAACAAATTCACTATATTGCCGGCGCCGGCAGAATAGTAATTGCTATCGAAATATGCTATCTTGCTTGTTTTAATTAAGATATTTTAATCAAAGACGACAAAATAGCAAATTTTCTATTTTGCCGGCGGCGGAAAAATAGCCACTGCCTAGTTTAAAAAACTCAAAAATTTGACAGTATACTCATTCTCAGTTGTCCATTGTGGACGATTTCATTTAGCGATTTAGTTATATTCAATTGAATCTATCCGACTTTTGCATGTTTCTATCAATTACGTTTTAAAAGAACAAATACTTTTATTATTTTATGATTCATGTTCTCGAAAGGGGCATTAGCTACGAGATATAGAAAAAAAGATTTGTTTTGTTCAATCATTAATGAAAGTGAAATAGTGAAATAATTATTCGCTTTTAGCAGCCAGTTTGGTTCAGTTTTGTCAAAATAAGCAAAGAAACATCGCTAATGAATTATTCACTTGCAAGTGGATAATTCGACCTCATTAAATCCGTATTCATGTGAAGTTCAATTGAACCCCTTAGCTAGAGATGGGTTACGCATGAACTAGGCGTGTTCAGCTATTAAAAGAAAACAAATGTCAACATTGGAAGTGAAACAAGGGTAAACCATTTGGTTGACTAATTGGATCTACAAAAACTCATTCTTATACAGGTAAAAACGATTATTAACATATTGATTTAACCGATAATATCAAATCAAACAGACCTAAAAAAAATTCCAATTGCACGAGTTTGCTATCTAATTATATCTGTTTATGTTTATATCGGTCAAGATGACCGTCGGCAGTCTTCAGAATGTCGCCTCGATGGTTAATTAGATGGCGTCTAGACTAAAATACACACGAAATGCTGATACATACTATCGAGTCTATGCATCATAAATTGTTTATTGTATACCTTTTAATTTGGATATACGTTTTAGTATGTTATAGGTCGAATATGAGAATTTGAGTCCAATCGGTGAACATGAATTTGACAGCTAATGCCCTTTAAGTTTCAAACTGAAATTCTTTTAAAGGTTATCGACAATTGTCAATTTATTCTTAATTAGCTTTTATCTTGTAATCTGAACTAGTCTTGCTCGTAGTTAAAGTGTTCCGGTATTCCACATAACCTGTAAAATGTTTTAAGAGTTTTAAAAAATTTGCTTAGTTGCAAAAGAACGATATAAACAAAAGGTCTCAAAAGATGAGCAAGAGGAAAACTGAGATAAACGTCAATGTGACAGCTACCTAACAATGATAAAATTAATATTCTATTCTTCAACTACACTCTGCTCACTATCACTTTCGTCCATGGCATGTGGGATAAATGCTGCATCTTCAAGAGAAGTTCCTCAATTCTGAACTCCATGTGTGATATCCAGATTATGTCTTGTATACCCTAGATAACAGAGTCTAGAGGCAATGTGCGCAAATCAACATGTTCTCGTCCGGAATATGCATCTAACTTGCCGCTGGACGTTAAACAGTCATCCATCATCATGAGACAAACAACTCATGTAGTAAAATGGTGTGTTTCTTTAATATTCAATTTTTTTTTCTTCTTTCCCAAAAAGTGAAATAATAGACGCGTAAATATCTTCTCAAAAGATTTAAAAAATTTTTAATCATTTATTTAATTATGTTTAAAGTCATTATTGTACTGTAACTTTAGAGGAGATATGATTGATAGTTGTTTGACGAACGTCCAGTGGCAAATACTTCATGCATATTTATGTGGGAGAGCAATTTAGAGAATCTATTTCAAACAGGAAACAAGAAATTGCATGTGTTGTCATTGAACATCAGAGAAAATTCTTCAAAAAGGGGGGTAAAGAATCACATGACCAATAAAATAATACAACACCATTAACATATAGTGGCGACAAAAAAAAAAAAAAACAGCAATAAAAATATAAAAACAGGTATCTACAGATTGAACACGAACCTCGGGCCATCACAAGAAACGAAAAAATCAGAAATATAAAGATATCTCATAGATAATTTATTCATAGTAAGCAGCCATTTTTGTTGGTCGCTTGTAACATAGTCTCACTCAATTTAAAAGAGACCACTAAAAAGGGACCAAATAAATAATTGCTCCTTGTATGCATTCTGACCAATTATGCACGCTATCCCGCGTGAATATCAGATATTTATTTGAAGTTACCCAAGCTATATGATTTTGTCGGATAGTTTTGTTTCATCTTTATTTCAGTTTTCATTGAAAACAAATATTTGTTATGGTTGAATGTCACGGACAGTATACACCATGCCCTCTCATGGATTCGTAATTTTCATTTTATTTAAAGATTTATTGAAAAGCTTATTTAACCACTGTGCAATATGATATCAAAATTCTCACGTGGTTTCTTCTTATGTCCTACGATTTTCTATGTATGTTATTGTTCATAGTTCTGTAATTCATTTACACCATCCGTAGTAATTATTTAAAATGTTAACTTGGCATGCCATACATGATAGAAAATGCGGACGTGAAAGAAAGCACTTCATCAAAGCGTCAACATGATATTACATTCCGCGGAGGTTACATTTCGACGATTTCGTCTTTAAAAAACAAAATATGTGTATCTAAAAAGAAAATTTGTATTAAATTTTTATGTTGACACCCATATCGATCTGCTGGATGTAGAATTTTACGGAAAAAAACTACGACTCTAATTTAAAACTGGAATATTTTTGTTTGCAGACCGGGATAATTATTACAAAATAACGTGGAAATGAACTTTAAAATAATTTGCAAATTCATAATTTTTATTTCCACCAATTTGTCTTGTTTTTCTAATAAAATTAGTTATGAGGACATATTTATCATCCGTGTTTAAAAGCGGTTAACAAAGCTTCGCTAAAAACAAAGACTTGTTATTCCATTTTCTTCTTTTTGTTTGTTATAAATAAAAAAATAATAAATTATAAAATTTATTCTATCTATAGCAACTGTGCAAGTTCTTGGTACAGTTATTTCGTCACAGAATCTATCGTACCTCGGAAATGGCGGCGATGATTCAGGATTTGCTTGTTAGCAAAAGTTAAATTTTCGATATGGCCACAGGCCTCGACCACGCTAAATATTGTTGCAAACTGAGTCAAAGTGTCAAACAATCAAAATAAGAGTAAAATTACTTTGGTCGAGGCCTGTGGCCAATGCGAAATTTAACCAGGAAGTGTGAAATTCTTGACGAATTTGGACATTTTGAGCGTTCCGGTTTGATTCCGGGTATTACGTCACATTAATGACGTCACAAAAATATGATTTTATACTATAATAACAAAAACGATATACGTAGATATGTTTTAGCTATAAAGGATCCACCTTATTTCTCTTTTATTTTTTGTCACCTCACAGGGCCAATATCGGCACTTCGTGGCCATACTCCTTTGTCTTAAAATCATCATCATATTTCAAATTAATAATCCATAGACTTTTCTTAAAAACTATATGCTGTTGGTAGAATGCATTATTTATTTTTCGATTATCAGATATGATTCAACGGGCCAAAGTCGTATGCAAAATTTGTTTAAATTAGATTTGCTTTTGAAATAATATTAATAGTCAGTTCTTTGAATTGCATATCTGTAAAACCAAGGACATGAACGAAGGAGGTTGTATGAGATACGAGCCTCCTCAGTGACTTATTTTCATTTTATTTTTTGTTGTCACTGACAACAAAAAATAAAATTGAAAATAAGTCACTGAGGCCATGGACTAGATGAGATGACCTCCTTGAAATAGTCGCCGGCAAAATAGAAACTGCCATTTCAGTGGTGGATCCAGGGGGACGGGGGTGGTTCCGGGGGTTTTAACCCCCCTTTTTGACGATTAATACTTTTGAATGGGGACATATGGTAGGAAATCTGCCCCCCTCCCCCCTTATCCGGGGTTGGACCCCCCTTTTAAAATTTAAAAAATGGCTGGATCTGCCTTAGTTTTTAGTTGATGTATCTTTATTTTTTTGTTTGCCTATTATTCTCTATTCCTTTATGTTTTAGCTCCTAATTATTCTCTATTCTTTCACCTTTCATTCTGAATGATTTGCCGTTTATTATTTATTTTGTCTGATACTGGACTGCTATAAGCCTAGTCCAAAAGAGTGTGTTTGTTTCTGAAACCTCATGCAGAGACATACACATATATGTGTATATATGTCTCTGCCTCATGCATCCAGACCCTCAACTAAAGGCCGATTGTTGCTTTTTATTGAATCCAATATAATTTTCCACTTTTATCTAAATCAATCATATCGAACAAACCTAACAATATCGGTTAAAACGTGCATGTTCTATCCAATAATCGCCCAATCGATTGAAAAGATAACGTTCGTTTTCTTCGTCATATTTTTATATTTTATTTCATCGTTTAACCGAACCGGAAGTCTAATCACTCAGCATCACATGGCAACGCTCCAGCAGATCTTGACCAAACTGAAAAAAGATACTGATAGTAAGATTTGAATAATCCTCCTTTGTATTTAAAAAAAGAACAACAACAAACCTGTGCATGTCTCTTTTGCCGTTTAGAATTGTGTTGTTGGATTGCTCAGTTGCTGTCTCTCGGTCATCGACTTTTATCTCATGATCTTTAGGGTCTCAACCACTAGTGATATACTATTCAACTATACTTAACTAACCCTTAAACATAGCCCTAACCTAAAATAAGAGAAACCCTAAAATAAAGAAGGCCAATGTTTGCTATTTGTACCATCTTTTTTATCCGAAATTTGTAAATAATGTTGGACAAACATAAACATAAACCTGTTATTTACACTTTTGGTATTTTGCTGATTTTTGTCCCCGAATGACATTAGATCTGTCTCTGCATAACCTTCTGGCATCAAGCAACAATCACTTTTTAATTATGATGTCAAATTTTACGTGAACTTATACGTGTGATTTTTAGAAATGGCGGACACATTTGCATATAAGTGTAAATACGTCTATTTCTAAGGTCATAAAAAGGATCAAACTGAACAAAAAGGAATACTCAAATAAACTTAAAATGTACTAAAATTTCTCATATATATAATATTGTTAATCAACCTAATTTAAACATTATCCTTTGTATTACCGATTTCTGACAAAAATCTTATTGTTTCAGATAAGTAAATTTGACAGTAAATCCAGCCCGTAGACTTCATTTAAAATGCAAAACCCTCATGCTCTCTCAAAAATGCACAATACTTGTATTCTGATAAGTCTTTGGCTTGTGTACAAAGTTGTTGCAACGAAGATATGGCCCAAGTTAGAAGTACAGTAAAAAAATGATCATGTTCAGCATCTGTTTGTCTGTATAGCATGTATAAAATATACTTAAAAAACATAATATATTTATAAAAAAATATGTTATGAATATGATATGCTTAAATTCTTAGCTAACGTTCATTATTTGAATACTCCAAGTACTGTAAATTCAGAAATTATTGCGTGCATTTATTATTACAGTTTTTGTGCAGGCGTCATCAGGACAATTTGCATACAGTATGTTTGGGCTGCAGTACTTAAATATTGGTACATTATAATGTGACATCAACAATTGATAACATTATTAATAATAACAATTTATTTTTATAAATCTATTTTACATATATATATATATATATATACATTTTTTTGTACATTAACATTTTAAAATACATATAAACATAACCATTATCAATAGTTGTCATCACATTATTAGTGTTTGAAGGAAGTTTAGGTAAACAATTTTACAAAACACAAAAAATGCAGCAGTATGAAACACCAAATCTGAACAATGCTGGTCCCTGTTGACTACTACTCTTTGTTCATAGGGTTAATTACATGCGGATTCAAGTTCATGTTATGCAATGCTATGAAAAGAAATGAAAAATATGAAGTGAAGCAAATTAGTTTTGATGTTTAACTGTTAATATCGGAATTTTGAATTAGAGTTGCATATTAATATAGATTAGGTAAATTTTGAAAAAAAATAATACATGTGAGGGTGTAAACGTATATATGTTGTATATATGTTCCGTCTAACAGAAGTTCCCCTGGAAACATTGTTATAAGAAATGCCATAATATCTGTTCCTGTTGGGACAAATATTCTATACCCTTTTTCTGAAAGGAACAAATTCTGTAACATTTGTTACAGTGGATATAATATCGCAGAACATTTCGTCCATTTCAAATTTATAGTATAAATAAATTTTTAATTCATGACATTGACAAGGGCGCCCTCTACAATTTCAGTAACATACATGTACATTGCAAAATGGAGTTTTTCTCTTATTTCTTGCTTATAGTACTCTATAAATCACACCCATACCTGGCTGTTTTGATTTTAAAGTAAAATACCTCATATAATTTAAGAAGGAATTCTGAGGTACCAATTTCATTTCATTGAATATCAGAATTGTTTGCATTTGGATAAAGAATTTTTCAAGCATAATAAGGCAACATTGGGGAATTTTACTGAAAATTGAGGTCGACATATACTTCTCCTTAGGGCAATAATATCTCTCACTTTGACTGGTGTAGTGACCCCTGAGGGTGTTGGTTTTCTCGTTTGAATTGTTTTACAGTTTGTCATGTCAGGGCATTTTATAGCTGACCATACTGTATCAGATTTTCTCATAGTTGAAGGCTGACCTACAGTGACCTATACATGCCATACATGTAGTTTTTATAGGACCGCAACAAATTTTGCGGTTGTATATTGGTATCACGTCGTCGTCGTCTTCGTCAGCGTCGTCCGAAGAGATTTGGTTTACAGACAATAACTTTAGTATTAGTAAATAGAAATTTATGAAATTTAATCATAAGATTTATAACCACAAAAGAAAGGATTGGCTTTGGGGGGTTATGGCTCAAACTGTTAGGAACTAGGGGCAAAAAAAAAATGAAACAAAACAAGGGTGTCCTGGTTAATGGACAATTTCTTAAGTACGAATTACAGTGTAAGGGAGGTAATTCAAACACAACTTTGAATTACCTCCCTTACACTGCTTTTAAATTGTGTATAAAGAAATGTTGTATTGTCTTGAGGTGATTAGCTGTCAATTCATTTTTAGAAGTTACTATTTTAATAATTTTAAAAATGCTGATTAAGGTAAATTAATTTGAGCTATGATTATGCATGTCATTTCTATTTTAAGACTTTTATGATGTATTTAAATGGGTTATTATGGTTGCAAATTCATTGGAAATTTGAATTGAGATTATGTCAATTTATGACCATGTCTTGAGGGAAAGACTTTTTTTTGGGAAAAGGGGAGGTTAAAAAATTTTTTTGGGGTAAAAAATTGGTGGTGGGGGGTGGGGAGACAATTTTTTCTCCTCAAGATTTCAGAAATCAAAAAATAAATTTCTTTAATTTTTTTTTTTTTTTTGAAAAAAAAGGGGGATAAAAAAATTGGGGGGGGAGGTCAATTCACAACAGCATAGTGTATTGCACAAAAGCAAAAAATTGAATCTAAATTAAAATCATATAACTAATTCTAAGTTCTTTGACTACAGTTATTCTGTGTCAGAAACCTATTATGTGTCAAATATTAAATTACAATCCAAATTCAGACCTGTATCAAGTGCGAATATTGTGTCCATTTTTGCCCCAACTGTTCAGAGTTGGATCTCTGCGGTCGTATCCAGCTATGCTGGACGAAGCAATTTATTTACATTGTCATCACAGTCTTCATGATAAACTTTTAAATCTCCAGGCCATGGAGCTCAATTTATGGAAATTTTTAGGTAGATTCTGTTGGCATGTGGACCATAAAGGCCCGTAAGCAATTTTACAAGCCTGGGCTGCTGGACCTGTGGTTAAGCATGAAGACTGTCATCATTTGATTTTGGTGGATAGTTTTCTCATTGGCAATCATACCAGTAACTACATCTCCTTATTTTCTCCCGTGCGACATGTTGTGGGGACATAGCAATACTGGATGTCCGTACATTGTCTGTTCATGGTTATGTCCACCCTGTCTTGTTAGCGCTCTCACATGTACAATTCTTGCCAGACAGCAATAACAAACAATTATCAAATTCGTTTATTATATATATACATTGCATAATCATGTCAACTGTATATTACTACTTAAGTTTAAAATTATTTGTATTACAAATTTCAAATGTCAAGGTAATTTTCACACTACGACCTGGTTGTAATTAATGACATAACATGACTGCAGCCAATCGATAATATAAGGCAAATCAGCATCCTGTGTGCAGAACAGGGATGAGGTCAATTACTTTAAAATGTAATCGATTAAATTACAATTACTTTGCTTATTTAATGTAATCGATTACATTACAATTACACCTAATTGCAAATGTAATCAATTACATTAGATTACTTTTCTTTAAAGTAATCATGATTACTTTGGATTACTTATAATTACATTGTATATTGTATTATTAAAGATTTTCTTATAAATTGTTTATCCTCATGAAAAAGCTTATTTTGGTGATTTTTTTATATCCTTAATTTGTTCATCTTATTAAGAATTTAGACAAGGAGCAGTTTAACATGTGTAAAGTTTGATAGCATAGACAAGTGTCCTTTCTCTGTGTATAAGATATAACATTGTTTTTCTAAAAATTTAGCCAACTGCCCAATTAACAAAAACCTGAAGAAATAATGAAAAATCAATTAAGTATAGTTTTATTGTCTGTAGAGATATAATTGACACATCCATATGTTTTACAGGTGTTAATCACTACCTCCTTTTTAACAAACAATAGGTGAGCTTGGTATTAATATTTAATTGTAATAATTGCAATATCAATAAAGTTATAAGTAGTTTATTTTCATTATGTATTTAATTGTTTGAAAAATTTCAGTACTTGATATAGTTAGAAAGCACAAAATTTTTATGGAAAACAAAATTTATACAAATTGCCAAAAAAATAAATTTGGTTCTAAATTCCATTATTGATAAAGTGGGTTCATTTATGTTGACCATCAAAGTCAAATTGGAACTAAATGTTTTATGCTATTGAATTTCCATTTAGTTATACCAAAATATTGCTCAAACTTAAATTGGAGTTAATATCAGAAGTGTTCCATCAAGGAACACAAAATTCTTTCAAAGCATATTCTTGTATCAAAAGAGCTTAATCTCACAATGAAACATTTGGAAAGGTAATTTCCTTTAGTAAACTCTTTACAAAAAAAAAATCACACATTTTCACTCTACATGCCCAAATTGGTTATACTAAACTTGTTATATAGATGATACGATTAATCACATTAAACAATGATCCATCATAGTGAATACTAGTTTGATCATTTTTCATATATGTTTCACATCTTCTTATTTTTATATTGTCTATCAAAACCATTTTCATATACAAAATGTGTGATCAGCAAGTCATCATATGAATGTAATCTTAAAGTAATCTAAAAGTAATCATGATTACACCTGTTTTCACAATGTAATTGATTACATTATGATTACTTGTAATCAGAAATTGCATGATTACTGATTACATGGGATTACTTTGCAAAATGTAATCGATTACAGCTGATTACAATTATGATTACCCCATGCCTGATGTTGTCCCTCTTTTGGTATTATATGGTGAGGTAAAAATCTTTGAAAAGTGCAGATCAAAAAAATTTGAGATTCATACAATTTCGGAGTATCTGAAATGTGCATGTATATATCATATACCATGACCTGGGTGAATATTAAAGCGAGGCACTTTTTTTTATCATTTCAAGTCGGCAGAATAATGATAATAATAATCTTATTTCAAGAGGCCTAGCTATAGGGAAGGCTAAATCATTTTCTTATGAGGTCCTCTCATTCAGAATGTAATACTCAAAATTTTACATCTAACAAAGACAACATTATACATTTTATAAACTATGCAGAAGAAAATATTTAATATTTTCTTGATGATCCAGTAAAAACTTATAACACTCTGATTTAAATTTTTTATTTTAAAACATGTTTTCTGACATTTTATTTTTATTTTATCCAAGATTTGAAAAAATTCTGATTCCAGTGTCAGATATCTAGTTTTATATAAGTATTTTTATAGACAAATCCACCACTTTTGAAGTCACTAATGAATGGGCATTCAAAATATGACGTCAACCAGAAAAACTGTTTATTTCACCCTGTATTGGAAGTTTTTATTGAACTTTTACAGGACATTAACATTATCAAATGCAGATATATATATATATATACAAAACGTCTATGAAATTTTTATCGCCAAATCAAATCTAATTGTCATTGATGTAAATAATCCAATTTGATTTGAATCATATTTGTTGAGGCATACAAACAATTCTACATGTTTACATATTGTCTGGACTTAATAGTATTGATTTAAGAATTATCACCTCAATGAAAATAGTTATAAACTCATCCTCCTTAGTTATCAGACAGGTAAAATTAACCTCCTTAAAAGTTCAGTGATTGTTCAGATCAATATTCTGATACAAGGTAAAAAAAAAATCACCTGTTTAAAAGTTACTGTTCATTAAGTCAGAAACTACCGCTGTTATAATGTTTTTCTTGAGTAAGCTTAACTATGTAAATTATCGTAGTTGAACAGTGAATGGAAATAAAATCACAGTTAAAAATGATATAATTGCCTTTTGGCTTTAATGGAGTGATTACAACGCACAGTGTCAATTTTATCTTGCAGCGGAATAAATAGAATAAACCTGACCAGTCCAAAAGATTCATGTAGCATGGCGAGGGGTTAGAGAATGAATCCTCGTGTGTCGAAACAGCGTAAGAAAAGGTAAGGCCATCTAATCATGTTTTTATCATATCATATATATTGATTTACCGTTAGCCACTTAAGGTGAAAAGTTTAAATTGCTTTTTGTATTGATTCTGGTTGTTTTGTTTATTCTTTAAATTACATATTTGTTCAAAATTCAGATAAATATTATCTCATATTGACGGTAATTAACAGATAAACTTTCGCAATAGTTTTTTGGTTCAAAATTCAAATGAATATTATCTTATCCTGATGGTAATTAACAGACAAATTTTCATAATAGTTTATTCTATAGATTACAATTCGGGTCAAAATTCATATAAATATTATCTCTTTTTAAGGGTAATTAATAGATAAACTTTTTTAATAGCAGTGTCATCTTACATGTATATGAGGATCTGGAGGGAGGGGGGGGCCTTCATTTCTGTATTCTTTTAATTTTAGGTATTCTTTATAATTTTTGCCCATTATTCTCTATTCTTTATACGCCCATTTACGGGACGTATTATGGTATACTGTTGTCCCTCCATCCATCTGTCCTTCCGTCTGTCCGTTGTCAACATGTCGGACAATAACTCAAAAAGGCTTTAACCAATTTGCATGAAACTTTGTTGAATTGTTGATATCTATTGATGTGAGCTCCCTTTCGATTTTTATAAGTTTTGGATACTACGTGTCCAAGTTCTGGGGTTTTGTGTATTAAAAAGGGGGGATTTTCCAGTTTTCGGACAATAACTCAAAAATGCTTTGAGCAGTTTTCTTAAAACTTTGGTGAATTGTTTATATATATTGACACAAGCTCCCTTTCAAATTTTATAAATTTTAGATTTTTCGTTTCCGAGTTATGGTATTTTATTCATAAAAAAGGGGTGATTTTCCAGTTTTCGGACAATATCTTTAAAGTACTTTGAGGAGTTTTCATGAAACTTTGGTGACTGGTTTATATCTATTAAAATAGCCTGTCTTTAGTTTTTTATAAATTTCTGATACGACATTGAGATGTTATTGAACTTTATTCTTTGAAAAAGCGACGGGCATATCATGCGCTCATGGCGCAGCTGTTTATTTGTCCCGTTTTTCTCTATCCTTTGTTTTGTTTACCGATTTTTCTGTAGTATTAGCCTATAATTCTTTGATCTGTAAACTCCATCCACAGACTGTCTTATAATTTGTCTCTAATGTTTACTTAATTAAACAAGAATTTTAAATACAGTTTGACATGTTTGACTCATTTGAAAGAGTATCCTGTAAACTGGTGGTCCCATATACATGATATAAACACTGTTAAATTATTTAGTTAAGTATGAAACTACCACTTATACGGGTCATTTTCAAAAAATGTCAAATTTTCAGTACACCTAGATGCTAAAATTTTTATTTGTAAAGGAAATGTAGTTGTAAGTGTTTAAATGAAAGTTTGTAGAATTTAAGAATTGGAACATCAATAATTAACACGATTTAGATCTATTTTGATAAGATTAAAATATATTTAAGTAAGATTTTTGCTTAATTTATGTGCATACATAATAAGTACAGTGTCAGGGTAACACATTTCAAATGATTTTTGTCCTATTTTCTGATTGCCTTGATATCTGCAAAAGGAACTATTTTAGAATGTTAATGAAAACTCTAACGATAAATCACAGCTTTTTATTATTCTATGTAACATTTTTTTACAAACTGAATTCAATCGGCGTACATGAAATGCATGTCTATCCTGTTACCGCTACTAAATCAACCATTAAATTATTTCTCCCTATGAATATGGGACTATTCAGTGATGACTTCAAAAGCACAATATTTTATGCATCCTAAAAATTTAACACAGCACGTTTCTTGCATAACAATGTAGAGAAAAGAAAATTCCTGTTACTATGGTTACTATGGTTACTATGGTTGCAGCAACAGGATAGACTGAATGTTGGTGCCTTCTTCTTATAATCTCTAAATAAAAGTGTTTTTTTTTTTAACTTGCTGAGTTTGGGTTTTACTGGTCATCTTATAATAAATATTGATGTTCTTAACATTCAGTCCAACTAATAGAATGGGAAGTAAGTTATCCTGATAGAAAAAGCATGAAACTAACCTGCCATATTTTCTATAAGCTCAGTCTGTATTTTAGATTAGGGTCTGCATGGGGTTTAAATAGTCTTTGTTAAATATTTGTTTGTTTTTGTTGTGATTAAGATTGTGACACGGTGTTGACTGCTGTACCCCTATTTTGACATTTTTACCTTTTATGTCTGTTTGTTTTATTCATGCATCGTTGTCAATATAATGGAATTTGATAACAAAGGCCAGACTGTCATACAAGTCAGAGGTTTAGCACGCTAATAAATGGAATTTTAGGTTCAATCCACCATTTTCTACATAAGAAAATGCCTGTACCAAGTCAGGAATATGACAGTTGTTGTCCATTAGTTTGATGTGTTTGGGCTTTTGATTTAGCCATTTGATTAGGGACTTTAATTTCCATTTTGAATTTTCCTCGGAGTTCAGTATTTTTGTGATTTAACTTTTTGAAAAATAGACTTAGAGAATACAGGACCAAAAGTGTAAAATAAAGGACAAAAACATAAGGAATACAGAAAAATAGACCCAAAATTTAAAGAATAGAAAATAATGGGGTGCTGAAATATAAACAATAGAGAATAATGGGCAAAAAAAAAGAAAAGAGAAAAATGGCCTAAAAAACAAAACAAAATATAGAAATTAAGGAACCCCTGACAACTGTCTTTCAAAAAAAATAAAAAATACATGAACATTATGAATAAAAATACAACAATGAACAACTGATAGTTGTTTGGTAAATTTCCACAGTCCAGTGACAAACAGTTCATGCATAACAAAGTGGAAAGTGGAAATTGGTAAAATTATATCAAGAAGAGTGAACAACAATATATGATGTACTTATTTTTCTTCAAATTTTCTCTAAATTGCATGTTTGTACAAAATTCAAACATGTAATTGTCCCATAGTATTATTAGCCATAAAGTTTATTTCAGAATTTTACTTTTAATAGAATTTATAGCAAAAATTTACTGATTGGAAAAAGGGATACAGGGTGCTTATAATTATTTACATGAAACCAATCCATTTACGATTAGAGATATTAATAAAGATAGATTTACAAATGGAAATAGGATACATTTTAAATCATGCATGAAGACATGTAACAAAATCATCATAGAACTGATTTATAACAGGAAAAACAGCATTCATGATTATACATGAAAGTTGAAATATTGTCACAGAACAATTTTGATATGAATATTCTAATGGAAAAAGGATACTAAAAATAATACATAAAGGCATGTTGATGCTCATCGGTAATATTTTCAAATGTAAGGGCGGTTTTATATTATTCTAATTTCCACCTTGAAATTTATTTTATTACAATGATAAATGCGATACATGTATACCACCAGGCATTTTATACATTTAAATGGGTAAATAGTAGTGTCATTTGCATTTAAATTAGTACATCTCGTTCTTTAGTTTACTATTTTGCTAAAAATAGATTTATAGGTTTAAAGTTTAATTAGTTGTAAGCCTTTGAAAGAAGATGAAAGACGGTTTTTAACTTGGGCTTTCATTCTATGACCGAGAAATATCTACTGTTTTATGTCTTAAGGAAAGGCTGTTAAAAGTTATTTATTATAGATAAGATTGATTGGTGTTTGATTGCTGTCCAGCGGCAAAGATTTCAGTAAAGTATCATATATATCTTAAAAATTGAAATACAGTTGGTTTTGCAATATCAGGCATCAAACACAAGATATGTCTCAGCGGAGGGGCTCGATAAAGTGTTACCCTTGTCTGTCTGTCCTTCCCAAAATAAGTGTCCATTCTCTAACTTTAGTTTGCCTCAACCAAATGTTATGAAACTTATACACAATGCTTATTACCACAAAACACAGATCGGGTTCAAATTTGGGTGGTGTCACTTTTACTGTTTTTGAGTTATGTCCCTTTATAACATTATATTCAAGCAGGAGCATCATCTGTGTCCTTCTCCATTTATTTCTGAAGGTTTGAATGTAAAAATAAAACAAATAAAGAATGTCACTAATTGACAGAAAGTTGAAACAAAGACATGTATATAGAATAAAACTTTAAAAATGTTGTTAGAAGAAAAATTTGGTCAAGTACATGCACTTGAAAGTTGAAAAACCATGAGCAAGTGTTAACTTCTATTTTCAAACGGCTAGTGATTTTAACATAAATATTTTTGCAGTTACAACATACCATAAAAAGTGGGAAATATGCATAGAAGTTAAGCTTTTATAATATGATATCGTACCATAAGATCCTGTTATCTAAGCTCTCAAAGTATTTATCTATCAATAAATGGTGATTTTTCAGATTACATTTATTTTGACAAGTTTTTATGTCGGTCCTCAGACTAATATTGACTTAACAGTGATCGAGTCGGAGAAATGGAAGTAAAAGACAGGCATTTCAATTGTACTTCAAATAGTCAAGTTTATTAAATTATCAGAGAAATGTGTCAGAATTCAAACTTTTGAAGATATTTTTATCTCACAGGGTGGCTTTTGTTTGTAAGGTGAAATTAGGGGATTTGTTAGGTAATAAAATTAACATAAACATAGTTGCTGAACTGTAGTAGCTCTCTGGTTGGTTAAATAAAATTACTGTTAATTCAGAAATTATTTCAATGTTTTTATTAACGGGGAAAATATGATAATATCCGGTTTGGAATATTAAAATCTTGCATGTATAATTTCAATTGCCATTTTCCTTCACAAAAGTAGATCTTGCATTTTACCAATAATGAGCGATTTGCAATAATAAATGCACACATGAAATTCTGAATTTACAGTAGTACAAAAAGACATATTTTATTTTATTTTTAATTAACCCATGAATGGTATTAATAATATGAGGAGGCATTGTAGCGTTAACTGTAGCGGAAAAGAAAAGTTATTGAGTTGTTATTCATGACACAAAATCTCTACACACAGTTGACAAAACCATTTTAAGCAAAGATACAGTGATTTATCGCTATTTTACGAATTTTTCCTTTGATCTTGCTGACTGATAATTTCCGTTCTCAGCGAAGTCGAGTGATATGAAAACGGAGTCGAGTGATATGAAAATTATCGCTAGAAACTAAGGGAACACGTGCCGTTGTCAAGGAAATTGACAACGTCTTCATAGGTAAAATAGCGATAAACAGATTATCATTGGTCATCTCAACTCGATTCCGCTCTCGTTTTGCCGTACAGGCTCAAGCGAGAAAATCAATCTTGTTGAGATAAACAACGATAATCTATAATTATTGCTGTTCTTCATCTTAAAGGAACAGTGAGGTTCTCAAGGAGCACATGCTCTCCACGAACTCACTGCAAATTCTAATGTCACCTTTTTCAGGGGTAGGTTGTTATTTTAAAAGCAAAAGCTCATTTTCAACTGGCTTAAAAGGGGGGGATGGTTGGGTTAGGTAGAAAAAAAGTCTATTAAGCATCAACTTAATAACAGTGACACAATTTGATAAAGAGTTAATTCCCTTGTGTTGCCTTGTTGGAGGACAATTTTAATTTTTACCTTGCATAATTCCTCACTAAGATCTAGTAAGAATATCTTCTCAAACTTGCTGCTTGTACTACATGTTTTAATTTAGTTTGCCTTGAACATGGCAGTCAAGGAAAATACTCAAACTGGATTTACATCCTATCAAAATCTATCTTAACCATACAAGAGTGACATAAAATTATGTCATCTAGTTGAAAAGATTATCTATGTAGTGTAAAGTTGTCCCTCTTTTATGTTGCCCAGAAAGAGTAAAACCACTGTCACATATGAGATTTTATGTGTTTTAATCTTTAGAATGAATGTTCTAGATATAAACTTATCAATTGTGTTATTTTTCTTTCATTTCAATCCGTGGGAAAGTGAATTTTGGCAATCTGGTAAGTGCTGGATTAAGGGTGTTGAATATATATATACAAATTTGCAAAAAACAATAGCTTAAATTTTTCTTTATTTTATTTTGTATGCCTACCATTAGCAGTTTAAGACACATTGAAAAAATGTGGTTTTAAGAATATATCCAGTACATTTTGAGGCAAATTAATATGTGGCCCTGTTAATTTACTAGAAAAAGAATATATTATATATCATAGACATAATAACTGAATAAGACAGGAATGAACTGGCGATCAGGAAGGGTAAGTACTTCCTGTCCAAATAGTGGCACTGGTTATGTTGCTAGATCATGGCCAGAAAAATTGGGCAACAATATAAAAATAAGGAATGTGATATGATTGCAAATGACAATGAGACAACGTTCCACCAGAGACCAAAGAGAGAGGATATGAACAACTATAGGTCACCTTACTGCCTTCTACAATGAGGGTAACCCATACTATATAGTATTGAGCTATATAAGTCCCTGACATGAACAGTCTGCACCGTTAGCCACTAGTCTGATGTCCCAGACTAGTAAAATTTTATTCGGACTAGTAAATTTTTGCCAAACTTTGTTAAGACACATAAGGAAAATGTGTGAATACTTGTCTTTGGACTAGTTAATAAGTTGGAAAAGATTGTGGTGCAGACTGCATGAAAAATGTAAAACATTTCAAAAGAGAAAATTAAATCTACAGCTTGATTTCTGCTAAAAACAAAAGTTGGCAGACAGCAACCAGTGACAATTACTGACTTGATGGCTTTTGGCTTGGAACAGCGTATAACGAATATCCCATAACACTGGAACACTGGTGTTACAGCACAACATAAGAACAAACTGTAAAAAATCAGTTGGAAAAGTCTTAATTCTTCAGATTGTCATGCAGGAAGCACACAAAAAAAATATTTAAAAAAAAACAACAAGGTACTGATATAAGAGTACTCTCAGTTACTAAAAGCTAGTTCAAAGTAAAGATATTTATATAGAAATAAGGAAATGTTGTATTATTGCCAATGAGACAACTATCAACCAGAGACCAAATGACCAAATGACATGCAAGACATGCATGCATGATTTTCTCGCTGCGTTGAAGAACCATTGGTGGCCTTGGGCTGCTCTTTGGTGGGGTTGTTGTTTCTTTGACACATTCCCTGTTTCCATTCTCTTATCATTCTATTCAAGCAACTATAGGTCATTGTACGACCTTCAATAAAGAGCAATACTCTGTATAGTCAGCTATTAAAGGCTCCTTCGTTTAGTTCTCATTTTATAATGGAATTAATTAGAAGCTATATATATAAGTCTGCTACATAGTTTACATTTGCTTTTTTTGGTGTGAACACCTGACTGTTTTTGATAAGTCTGACTAATGAATAACTATTATTATCTCATCTGGTCATAATGACCTATTGACTTCACTTGGCATCATTTAGATAAATAATATAGAAAAATGGTATAAAAATAAAGAATAAGGAAATGAATGACCCCCTTCAGAACCTCAATTATTTCATAGTTTACATCTGCTCACCTGGTCATAGGTCATAATTGACCTCACTTGGCATTATTTGTTGTTGTTGTCATGTTTAATCATTTTAAACTTCTTAAACCTTCCTCTCTGAAACCAATTTACCAATTTTAAGATCAAACCACCAAGATGCAAAACAACTTTAGGTCAATGTACAGCCGTTAACATTAAGTAAAACCCATACCATATAGTAAATTAAGAATGACCTGTTATGATAAATGTGATACAGCTCAAAAAGAGAAAGAAAACAACGAGCCTAATACAACAAAGAATAATGGTGGTTTATCATATACAGGAGGGTCTGGATAGGTGTCCTTGTTTTAGTATTTTTCTTTATTCCTAAATTTTAGTATCCTATTTTTTTCTATTCTTTCTATTTTTTTTTAACTTTTATTCTGCATTTTTTCCTCATTATTCTCTTTTCTGTAAACTCAATCCAGACCCTCATATAGATAAAGGCTGAACTTGATTGATGGTTGTCTTCTTAATGCCCATTTGCAAATATTTATTGCAATTTCAAATAAAGAAAGCAAATCTATTCTGACCTGACATTTTAATATTTCAACAGTATTTTGTAAGACAAAGAGAAATTATTAGATTTGAAAAAAATTACATTTGAAAAACGAACATTTGGTCTCTCAGCCTGCAACGTTAGCCCCAGACTAATAAAATTTTATTAGGACTAGTAAATTTTTGCAAAACTTTGTTTAGAAACATAGGGAAAATGTCTGAATATTTGTCTTCGGACTAGTATTTGGGAAAAGTTTTGGTGCAGACTCTGGTGATTTTTTTTTTATAAATGGTAAAAATGAATATATTTTTCTAAGTTTTTTTTTAAACCTAAATGAATAAGCTTTCAATTAAAAATTATTCTAACCCTGTATCATCCAATCAGAAGTCGCACAAGATTTTATTCTGAGTGCCATCTTTGGGTAAACAATTTGCTGGTATTAAGTAAACAGATAGTTGCACTCTTGTAACCTAAAGCAACCCCTTAGGATTTTAATGAGAATGTGATTATTTATGGTATCAAACCAAATTCACACTTATCATGTACTTTTGTAAATAAAAGTTATTATATTTCATGACTATTGTGTTCTTTTTTTTATTGCCAACAAAAATTCAGTAATTTGCAATAACAATTAAATGACAATAACCTGCTTAATATAAATACTCTGTTGTCCAATTTCTGTTTTTTTTTTTAGAATTCCACACTTAATCATAATATATTCTCCACAAAACTGAAAATTACATTCAACACAAGGTGATTAACTGGTGAATTTTCACTGTGATTGCTGGTGAGTTTCTAACTGTAAATGCTGGGGATTGTCTGTGTTTCACTTTAGAATATATCTCTGTTTATTCCATAGTTAATATATATGGCAGGGTCTTTAATTCAGAGTTGTCACCCCTAATCACCAACAGTCACTCAACACCAGCTAGAGTTATTTTGACTGAACAACTTTTGTGTACCATACATAACCATTTCTACAAAGTAAGTGCTCTTAATTGGTATGAATGGGCTGTATTCAGGTCCTTATATTTTTTTTTATAACAAATGATTAACCTATTTGACTTGAAAATTTGTCAAACCCTGTCTTCTAGGTATCCAAGGCCAAAAGGGGTTGAAATCCAAAAGATTTTGTCAACTTTCACCAAAACCTCTGTTGTGGCTTTTTAAGGATGGTACATGTAGTACCAACCCTTTATAAATTAAGATAAAAAAAAACATTCTAATTCACATTTCTCATAGTATATGCATCAAGTTGAAACACTTTTGTCTTGGAATAATGAACATAATCTTTGGGATTTGGGGCCAAATAAGGTCCCAATCCCTCCTACTCCTTTGATGGCCAGGAATGAGGCAAGTGGAAAGTACTCATTTCAATTTCAAGTACATCAAAACAAGTACATCGAAACAAGAACATCTAAAAACAACTTTATCAAACAAGTACATCAGAACAAGTACATCATAACAAGGAGATCAAAACAAGTGCATCAAAACAAGTACACCAAAACAAGTACATCAAAACAAGTACATTAAAGCAAGTACATGAAAGCAAGAACATTAAAAATGAGTACATTAAAACAAGTACATCAAAACAATTACTTCAAAAAAAAAAATCTCAATACAAGTACATCAATGCAAGTACATCAAAACAAGTATATCATGACAAGTACATCAAAGCAAGTTAATCTTAACAAGTACATCAAAACAAGTACATGAAAGCAAGCACATCAAAACAAGTAAATAATGACCAGTACATCAAAGCAACTACATAAAAAAAAGTACTTCAAAACAAATATCTCAAAGCAAGTACATCAAAGCAAGTACATCACAACAAATACATCAAAGCAAGAACATCACGACAAGTACATAAAAACAAGTACACCTAAACAAGTACATCAAATCAAGTACATCAAAGCAAGTACATCACGTACATCAACAAAAACAAGTACTTCAAGGCAAGTGCATTGAAGCATGTACATCAATGCAAGTACATCAAAAAGAATTACTTCAAAGCAATTACGTCAAAGCAAGTACATCTAAACAAGTACATATAAAACAAGTTTATCAAAACAAGTACATCAAAGCAAGTACATCAAGACAATTACATCAAAGCAAGTAAATTTAAACAAGTACATATAAAACAAGTACATCTAAAACAAGTTTATCAAAACAAGCACATCAAAACAAGTACATCAAAACAAGTACATCAAAACACTTTCTCATGTACAAACCATTTTTAAAATCTGAGCCAAGCTATAGTCATTTATCTACATTCATTTAATGAACAACTCTTTTATCGGCAATTCATATATTTTCCCTTTGATAATACTGCCTAAGATTGTTGGACAGGACTTGACATATAAATATTCGGCAATGATGTCAAGTATAAGTGCAGCAATGTCACGTGTTCATGTTCATCGTATCAATTTATCAATGAACTTCATTCATAAAACCAAACAACTATCACAACATTTTGTATGCGTAAAAATAGTGTTACTGAATACTTCGTTTTATTTTATATTCTCAACCAAAAAAAAACATACAGTTAAGACAAGTTGCTAATAAAAAGAGTAATGATATTTTATTTTTTGATTCTGACTTCATCAGCTCGAATACAAGCTCACCCTAGCTTGATAGTCTTGCTGATAAAGTAAGTATCAAAAACAAAAATGTCATTACTCTATATTTATTTCCTGCCTGACAATTCAATACATTCTGTTCAGGACATAGGTATCTTATTGCATGTCTTTTTGATCACAGGGTCAATTTAAATTTGATTGTGGTGATTAGAATATGAATTACCACTCCAAATATCTCAATACTTTTCTCCTGTAAATTTAAGACCATCGGCTTGATATTGTGCATGCTTGTGTTATGTAAAATAGTATTAAGAATTATTTTCAATTGGACCCGATTTGTTTTACTAAATAAACTTTTACACTTTGATGTGAGGGCTCACTAAATCAGGTGTTTTCTTAAAAGAAGAAAAATTTGTTGGTTAATGTTTTATCAAAAGATTTAAGTTAAATAAATTGAAATTGAATATGTTTGTTTGACATGATTATCTTGAACAAAGATTTTTTGGACACTATTAGTTAATTTCTTATTAGTAAAGAGTATTTTATGCAAAATCTAAGTGAAACACTTTGCTATAAAAATACAATGAAATTCATGACAATAAAAATTTTGATGGCCTTTTGACATTCAAATACCAGTAGGACTGAACATGCTATGGTTTTACTCACTTTGTTGCCATTATCTATTATCTGTAACAGTAGAGCATTAGTTGTCATAATAGTTTATTACTGTACCTGAGCCATGGTTCAAACATGGGACCTCTCCAGATTTCCACTTGTTCATGGCGGGCAGCCCACCAAATACCCTTCTAACCTTTTTTTGTTTGCAGCAATGTTGAACACAATTTATTTTCTTTTTCATGCCGATTAGTTTAACTTGTAAGTCTTTAAGTGAACCAAAAGAAATAGCCATGCCACTTCGTAGGATGCGCACAAGGGAACATCTTGAAGTTTTCCCACTCTCAGCCTTTTGCTGCCATAGTGGACAGGTGGAAATTGCAAAATCCGTTTTAGCTGTACTGTATATATGAAGGGTACTTTGAAATTATCTGGTTCCTGTATGAACCTCTGTTTACAAGACGTTAACCCTCTCATAAAAAGAACATATTTTTATTCCCCTTTACAAGTTGGACCTGTATATGCATTATAATAATTATTAAACTTCACGCTAAAATGCCAATTTTTGATTGGTTAATACGAGGAAACAATCTACACTATTTTATGGCTTATATTCTATAACCCTTCATGGAATCGCTTGATCATTTGTGCACTTTATTAGATATGGATGGCTATTTAGTGTTACGTACATGACATCCTTATTTATTATTTTCAATTTGGAATTTAAAATTTAATAACAGAACATTCAGTGTCATAAATTGAATAAAACATAGCTGAGACACAAGGGGTGAAAGAGCAGATTGTTCCCACAAAAAACATTGTCAACCTCGGGATCACCTTGGTTGACAATATGTTATCTCAGGGTAACAGTCTGCTCTTTCACCTCTCAGCTATGTGTTATTTAGATAATGTTGCATTTTAATCAAAACTTAAGGCTTAAAACATACCAATACATTTATTTTAAATTTACAAAATGTTTCTAATTGCATATATGAAATTTTAACTGCAAAGATAAAACTTATAAACTGAGCTGCAACAGGAAGAATTTTAATGCATAATTTAATCCTGAGATCAAATATCACGGCTATTTGAAATGATTAACCTTGTTTACTGGAAAAACTGAATAAATTCATCACATTGGTGGTAATAACTACACATTAATAATATTTATTTACGAAAATTGACATAATAGAATCCAAATTCAATCAATTTTGCCATAAAAGAGATAAATCTAAGCTGTTTTATAGCCTCGTTCATTGATCATTGGATTTGACGATTTTCTGTATGCATTATTAAATCAGTAATATTAATGATATCCTTTCAAAAAAAGAGACCATAAAATATGCTAAGTGAAGTTCAAGAGCTTCATTTATGAAGAGGTAATTTTGAATGTTATATAAAAATAAGGAGATATAGGTATGATTGCCAATGAGACTAACTATAATCCGACAATTTCCAAATGACATGCATGTAAGCAAGTATAGTTGACGGTACGACCTTCAAAAATGAGCAAAACCTGTACTGCATCGTCCCCTATTAAAGGCTCCTGCATTCAGTTCACATTTCAAATTGGAATTATGAGGGTCTGGATGGACTTTACAGAATAGAGAATAATGGGTGAAAAGTGTAGAATAAAGGGCATCTGAAAAATATAAAGAATACTAGAGAAAATACTATTAAATAGGCAAACAAAAATAAAGAATTGACAATAATTGGGTGTTAAAATGTAAAGAATAGAAAATTATGGGAAAAAGATAAAGAGTAGAGAAAAATGGTCTAAAAAAAATATGAAATGTAGGACCCCCTCCAGACCCTCAATTATTACATAGTTTACATCTGCTTTTGTTGGTGTGAACACCTGACTGATTGCTTTTGATATTTCTTGCTAATTAATAAGCTCACCTAGTCATATGACCTATTGACCTCACTTGGCATCATTTGTTGTTGTCATGTTTCATCATCTTAAACTTCTTAAATCTTCCTCTCTGAATCCAGTTGACTTAAATTTCAGTGCAAAAATACTCTGAAGGTTAATTTTAATTTTGGCCTTAAATGACAATTTTTGACAAATTTTCACATTTTTACGGGCATTCCAATGTATTGTTGCCACAGAGATTTGACTTTCGTTTTTGCCTGGTAACCGTTTGTATAAATACGCGGACATTATTGAGTGCAAAATAAGATTCCTTATCGCTTGTTATAAATTCATTTCTTCAATGAATACTCATAGAAATATTTTTTAGAACATAAATTAATAATATGAAAATGTTTTGTCGTTAGAAATATATATAAGTAAAAATCATTAATATCTATGCACACGTACAGAAAAATTGTGATAACACATGCAGATGAATATCTCAAGAATGTTTTGCTGGAAAATATGGTTGCCTGCTCAAATCCAATCTATTAGAAAAATGGAATTAATACAGAAGAGTGTCCACCATGTACTTGCGCTGCACTATTATAAGAATAGTAGAATAGAATGATATACAAATAGATGAAAAAATATATACATGTAACTGTTATATACAAATATTAATATAATATATAACAACAAACCAGAGTATACTGATTTGTATCACTACAATATAATAGTTATTACGGTGAGGTTGAATTCCCTGTCATTTATTCATCATCCACGCACGAACTTGTCTCAGAAAAAAATATATCTCTGTACATTAACCTCACTTTCAGGTATAGAATGTGATTTTTTTTCTGAGACAAGTGCTTGTGACCATCCACAAGAACTATTATTATAGATTAACAGAAATTCTAAACAGCTAAAATTATTCAATAGTACCTATTGGACTGAAACCTTCAATTGACTTCTTATAGGACTTACTGCCATTAAATCTTAAATTGTGATTTTTAGCTCTGACACCTGGCCTAAAAGGCCAAGTGAGCTTTTCTGATCACTTGGCGTCCGTCGTCCGTCTTTTTAATTTTTATGCCCCACCAACGATAGTAGAGGGGCATTATGTTTTTCGTTCTGTGCGTCCCTTTGTTCGTCCGTCCATCCGTCCGTCTGTTAGTCTGTCTGTCCCTCTTCAGGTTAAAGTTTTTGGTCAAGGTATTTTTTGATGAAGTTGAAGTCCAATCAACTTGAAACGTAGTACACATGTTCCCTATGATATGATCTTTCTAATTTTAATGTCAAATTAGAGTTTTGACCCCAATTTCACAGTCCACTGAACATAGAAAATTATAGTGTGAGTGGGGCATCTGTGTACTATGGACACATTCTTGTTACAAAATCTTCTCCTCTGAATATACTGGGCCAAATTTAACCAAACTTGGCAACAATCATCACTAGGGTATCTATTTAAAAATGTGTCCGATGACCCGCCTGCCAACCAACATGGCCTACACAGCTAAAAAAAGAATATAGGGATAAAATGCAAGCCTGGTCTATAATCTTGAAAACCCTATGAATGGAGAAAATCTGTTGAAAGCAAAATGTTCAGAATGATGAGTTCTGAATATGATCTATTTACTTTAAAACTGTCAGACGACTTCTTATAGCAGTTATTGCCCTAATATGATGAATTTTAACTATTTTTAAACCCCAGCTTTAAAAAGTCGGGGTATACTTATTTACCTCTGTCTGTCGGTCAGTCCATCCATCCGTCCATCCGTCAGTCCATCCATCAGTCCATCCTTCAGTCCGTCGTCCGTCCGATAAATATTTTTCGTCGCATCTTTCTCAGGAACTACATTACAAGGATTTCTGAAATTTGGTTTCAGGGTTTATATGAGTCAGCTATACCCTGTGATGCGCTTTCAGATTCATCACTCAACAACTTCGTGTTTACCTTATACTTTGAGCGGGCTGGGGTATCATTAGTGAGCAGATTCACTTGTTTCGTTTTCCTTATATCTAAAAACTATAATAGACATAAAGAAACTTTATTTTCAAAATGTTAAACAAAACAATATCTACAAATAAGTTCACATTGTTGAAATTTTCAGTCGACTCTTTATTAGAGTTATTGTCCTTTAATGATGATTTTATCAATTTTTGTGTTTTGCCTAATATCTGAAGAACTATCATAGATAGATAGAAACTTAAATAATCAAAAGTGATCAGCAAGACAAGATCTACAATTAAGTTTACAGTCTTGAAATTGTCTGACGACCCATATTGGAGTTATTGCCCTTTGATAATGATTTTACTATTTTAATTTTTTTTGGCGTTTTGCCTCACATCGAAAAAACTATAATGGTAGATGGGTAGAAAATTAAATAAGCAAAAATGATCAGCAAGACTTGATCTACAAATAAGTCAAAAGCCGAAATCATCAGTTGGCTTCTTGTAGGAGTACTTGCTTTTAATGATGATTTTTACCAATATTTTACATTTTGCCTATTATTTTAAAAACTATAAAAGATAGCTTGACACTTTAAACAGCAATAATGATCTGAAAGACAAGATCACAAATAATTTAAATTTTGCCGAAATTGTTGGTTTACTCTTTTATAGGAGCGATTGCCTTAATTAATATTTGTTTACAGTTTTTTGTTTTTTGTTTTTCAAGCAAAAACAATGTTGGAGAGAGTCCATTGTTGAAGATGCTCATAGACCTAGGTTAGTTATGAATGTATACGTACAGTTTTGGGAACTTTTTTATTTAAAACTATACCATAGTAAATAGAATTAGAAAAAAAGGATCACTGAGGCTAAATGTACAAATAAAGACATGTGACAGACACTGTTGATTGACTATTTAGTGGAGTTTGTGCCATTTAATTTTGTGAACTTAATGTAAGCTATGTATCACTTGTAAATTATCAAGTCAGGGATTTCGTTACCACAGATTACTTAAAACCTTTACTGAATTCTTTTATAGAGATACATATTTCATTTAGTAGTTTCCTTGTTCCTGTAGAAAACATATTACACACAGGATATCACATCCTTGGTTTTACTGTGATGTTGTTTACAGAGCCCCTAAATTTAGATACGATCCATGTCACTGTATAGATCCTTTAGATAAACTTATTTTTAAAGGTTATCAATTTTTGGCCAGTATGGGTCATTCTGTCTCTCAAAATAAGGAACTCAAAAGTTCGTGTAAACCTCTTGTTTTTGACATGTTTCTATTATAAGCCAGATATTCGGAATCCTCTGGTTTTATCCATGTAGTGCCATTAAAAAATTTTACCCACTAACTCATACTTTTCTTTTCATAATTTGATTAAATATAGTTTAAAATGCCATCTTTGAAAAATCTTATTAAATCCTTGGAATTTTTTTATACTTTTAGACAGAAAAAAGGTGCCAATGTTAAATGTATGAAAAATCTAGAGAGAATCATTTCCCGCCAAATTTTCAATGGCTTATATCTCGAAAACAAGCACACGGACCCTTCATTTAGCAGTCCTTTAAAAAGCTTATTATTTTGAAACATTAGTAGCGAACATCCTTAATAAAAAGCCTCTAGTCTTCTTTGGATTTCAGATTTATTGTTTCCTTCTTACACAATTGGTTTTATGAGTGTGTTGTATGTGTAATTTACACATGATAACTATTCTTCATAAAGTTATGCTTGACAGCTAATAACTTGATACTTTAATTAAGTCCACATAAAATCAAATTGTTACTGGTTCTTTTCAAGGGCCATCAGACTGCTAACTGCTGATCATGTGTCATTGAATATTTCAAAGTTGCCCTTTTTAGGAGTAAACATTGAAACAGTTTTCAATGTCAGATGAATGGGAGAAAGGCTCTAGATTGATCACTAATAATATTTGTTTGTTGAAGGAAAGCAAGCAACTAAATTTCTTTGGATCTCGGGATTATAGAATAATTATAACTCAAATAAAATAAATTAAAAACCGTAAATGGTTCTATAATAAACCCAATAGGGTGTTCATTCATACAAAATGATTTTTTTTTTTTGAATTGAATCGTAATCTGTTAGTTTAATTTTAATAATTATCAATATAAATTGAGTATTACATTTGGTGCCAGATTTATTAAAATCAAATTATTATTATGAGTATGCATTAATTTTAGATTTTTAAATTTCATTTTAAAATAGACGGATTAGAGATTTTCAAAAGAAATTTGAATCTTTTGATTAGTTTTAAAAAGAATAAAGTTTGATAAAATAAATAAAAATAAATTTCAATACATATTTTAATGCTAGATTTTAAATAGGTGATTTTAGAAGTAGAACTGATGAACTGCAAAGTAAATCTTGGTGTCTTGTAACGTTATAAATATTCGTCTTAAGTTGAACATTCAAACCTTTATTTCTGTGTGATAAGAGAAAAATCCATATAGTTTAATTGTGTTGTGGCAGGATAAATTAAAAATCATTGAAATGATATCCTAGTGCATTAATATTGTGTTGTGATAAATTATGATTTTAATGTTGGGTCGTCAATGTAAATTTCACTTGCGATAAGTCAAGATCAACCATAGATTCTAATTTTATGGATTGACATCTTAATAAATATCCAAAGGTAAGTATGTAAACTATGTAAACTAAAATTTACTTGAGAATTATCCTTGGATTTTTTTTCCAAAATTTTATTGATTATAAACTACCAAAAATTGTTTATACAGAAATTTTTACTACCTGACCTCTTCATAAACAATAGGATAAATGTGATAATTGAACTTTGACATTTCAAGAAAACAATATATCAATTTAATTTTTTGGCAAAAGAAAATTGTAATTTTAAACATTATTGAAATTTCCCTAATATAAGCAGACGCATAATAGTACCTATCATAAGGATAGAGGCACAGATTTTAACATGCTAGTTCACAATGTAACAGTCTGTAGGAAGATATGTCACCCTACCCAGGAACATTATTCTGACATTGACCCGACCAGTCTGCTCTCACTCCTTAATGCTGCATGCATACCGGGGAAGCAGCAAGTACTAATTTTAGTGTTTGGTTTGACCCATCCAGGGTTGGAACCCATGACATCTTGCACTCGAGACAAACACAGTAACCACAAGACCACCGAGACGGTTTCTGAAAAATATAGCATGATGATTCAATGAGACAGCATACCTACAACAAAAGTAAAGTAAAGTTCAGACATTTTTGGCTAATAATTAAGAACAGATGATTTAAAAGTCTTGAACATTTTAGATTAAAATCTATTTAAAATAATTTTCAAAATGAAATTATCTGACCTTATCCAATGTTTATTTTTCAGTTTCAGTTCTAAATCTGTATATAATATTTCTAACTTAATGTTTTAAAAGCAGACTACAATTGATATTTTTAGTTACAGTTAAATACAATATTTGATATGTTAATTTCCTTTACAAATCTGAGTACCTTGATGGAATGGAATTCTATACATTTGTTTTGTATTATATATCTGTTTATTTATTCATTCATTAGGCCAGGGATTACATTCCCTGATGGAATCAGTTACATCAGAACAACCTTGGACCGAGAAAAAACCCGGTATACAGTTTGTTAACATGTCTTGATCAAGGCTTGAAACTTCATTTTTGTCTTATTAATACATAATTGTTGAATTGTGGTCTATTTATGTTTTATTTCTATAACCAAATTACTAAACTATGTGCATGATTTGGAGTTTGATAATTATTTGTTTTTCTAACCATCTCTGAGGACTCATGGTAGGCTGCTCCTTATTTGGAGGTTAAAACAAAAACTTCACATTTGGTATTTAATTGCTGCATCTCTGCCATGAAAACAGCATTGAGGAATATTATACCAACCAAGAGGATTTAAATCCAGTTGGTTACTAAGCTTTTTTCTAGTGCTTCTATAGCAGGGCATCTTTGTCCTACAGACCCATCATCTATATGTTTTGGCTTATATACATATAGTACATAAAAATGTATAACCATACCCTGGAGTCCCTTCATTTCATTTCTATAATATAAAGTAAACAGACTAACTGAGGGAAAGAAATAACCGACATTACTGACACGCCTGCATTGTATTACCAATATTAAGATGAGGAGATGTGGTATGATTGCCAACATCTCTGTCATTCAGTCCTTCTGCCCTTAAATATCGTTAATTCTGAAATCCATTACTTTGGATTCATGATTATAAGTGGGACATCCACATTTGTGGATTTCATGGATATCTAATGTGAACAATGAATTTAAAATGATCAGTGAGTGACACATTTTCTATAAGGTTGTATAAGCAGACTTTGGCAAAACCATGAAATTAGATATTAACGAGAAGGCAATTTTTCTTAAATCCACAAAAAAAAAAAAAAAACAATTTACGGTAGTTGTTGGGACTGTTTTTCCTTTTACCAGCTGTAGATATTAAGCTTAGGGTGGTCTAGTCTTAACTAATCCAGAAATTTGACTCCTGGAAATTCAACTAAGCAGCAAGCATGGCGGCGCATTTGTGTTCAGCCCCAACACATTAAGTGTTTTACCCCAAAAGACAAGCATAAAAAGAATTTAAACAGTAATACTACAAAGGCTCATAAAATTTCAGAATTGATCAAGGCATGTATGTTAGCATGTTTTGAAACTGTTTTACTTAGTTACACTGATATTTTTACAGCCATAGATAAAAAAAATGCTAGAAATATTATTATGGTACAGGTCTGCCATATGATATAGCTACGATGAATTATGCCATTACTCTATATAGGTAATCAAATTCCTATTAATATTTAAAAGCAGTCTCAGAATCAGTTAAAGGACTGAGAAGTTGGTTTTATGTCAATGTATATGTCCATGGATAACATTACAAAAAATTAGAAATTCACCGTGAACAAAAATAAAATTTTAGCTTTAATAGTGATTTTCAACATAATTGAATTCAAAACTGCAAAAGATGGTATTTCAGCAGGAAAACATGTTAGAAAAAATGCCTAAAAAGTAGGATTTTTCTGTCAAAAAAGGGTGGGTGGGGTATACACCCTCCATACCCCTCATGAACCGGTCACTGGCATAGGATAGTCTATTGCAAAGAATGCAACATTCAATTAATTCAATAGGAATTTAAAATATGATTCCTAATCGAGCAACACTTACATAATTGTGTCAAAACTTCACAATTTAAGAATTCATGAATTTATTTTTTATTAGTGCAGGAAAACAGATGATTGAAAAAAAATGAAATACGTGACATCATCAGTCCATAGTGAAGATATAATGCTGTTGCTAGAAAACAAATCATACGTTGATGTGGTTTAGCCATTTAAATACAATATGCAATAATTAGGGCAATGATAAATAGCATGCTTTGCATTTAATTAATCCTTGCTTTTTTTTTATTATTACATACAGACTTTACTGAATAGGTCTGGACAGCTTGTCATGCATATAAAACATCTTCCATTTTAACTTTTTGGCTTTTAAAACTTTAACTCACTGTTAACTCAGGTGCCGTATGACTTGTGCCTTTTGTTTAAGGTTTATCAATCCGGTTCCTTTGAGTCCATAGTTTTATGTTTTGTTTTTATTTATATTTTATACATTTTGTTTTGTTTTGTTTTGTTTTGTTTTGTTTTGTTTTGTTTTGTTTTGTTTTAGTTTAGTTTAGTTTAGTTTTTATTTTTGGTTTTGTTTCGTTCGCGTTCTTGTTGTTTTTGTCTCGCCTTGACAGAGTCAAAAAGCGAGACAGGTATGCTGTTTTTCGGTGGTGGCATCGTCAACAATGTATTAGTTTGTGATTAGGTCTAGTTTATGGGGTGAACCACTAATGGTAGGTCAATGATATTTGGTATGCAGTTGTATTAGCATTGGCACATCTCATTACCATGGAGATTATTTGGCCCCGCCCCCTCAGTCATGGTCTATTGACTTTGAAGCTTTAATTGTTTAGTTTACATGTATTAGTTTGTGATTAGGTCAGATAATGGGGAACCACTAGTGGTAGGACAATGATATTTGGCATGCAGTTGTATTAGCATTGGCACATCTCATTACCATGGAGATTATTTGGCCTGGCCCGCTCAGTCATGGTCTGTTGACTTTGAAGCTTTGCTTAGTTTACATGTATTAGTTTGTGATTAGGTCAGTTAATGGGGAACCACAAGTGTTAAGTCAATGATATTTGGTATGCAGTTGTATAAGCATTAGCATATCTCGTTTCAATGGAGATTGTTCAGGCCTATACCTTCAATCATGGTTAATTGACTTTGAATATTTGCATAACTTAACATGTTAAAGTATTTCTATTTTAATTTCAACATTTGCATTATCAAAATAACAAATAGCGAGACATATCTCTCTGTTAACAGTTTATTTTGTATTTAAAAAGCTTCTGTATTTTCAGTGTATGATCAACATTAAAGAGATAATAAATTATAGTTGTCAGATGAAATTATCGATTTTCACTTTCATAAATTAACATTTTATTCTTTATTTTATCAAAAAGTTAGTAGGTCTGATTTTGAAATGCTCAACACAGTTCCTTCAACTTTCAACTTACAGTAGCCTTAAAGCAGATTTTGTATTGCAATTTTTTTTTTTCATTTTCCTTTTGGTTGTTCTTTTTTAGGATACGAAGAATGAAAGATCGTTCCAAAACAGAATCACAAGCAAAACCACTAAAAGCACTTCATCTTCCGTTCATTGTACCACTTGGTATCACTGCACAGAGCATTCCTGAATTCGTAAGTACACCAACAATATTGTTATCTGTTTATTTTCACAGCAACATCATCCTTGTACTGTATAGAATATTTGAATACATGTACATGCACATAACATTTGTCAATCATGGTAACAGTGCTGTCAAGTCTCACGCAATTTGCGTGAGACTCGTGCATTTTCATGCTTATTTGGTGGCATTTTCCTTTGATCTATTGTTTTTTCTCTTTGATCTTTTACAATTTTGGTCAAATCTCATGCATTTGCTTCATGAAAAATTGACAGCCTTGTGGTAGCCGACAGACCTATATGGCCAGGGTGGTTGGAGAGGTTCATCCAACCCCACCCTGAAAAAGTAAATAGTAAGGACAAAATCCAAATTCAGATTAAAGTTTACTATTAAAGTCAGAAACTGAGATAGTCATGAACCCTAATAATCCCCCTAAGAGACATCCTGGCGAAGGACCTCAGCCTCAGGCTGGTATTTGTTAGTACAGAGACCAATATTTATTGCTATGGTGACTTTTGATTTTTGGTTTTCTGATATCAAAGCAACACTGATGCTTTTTTTCAAATGAATAGAGTAACACAATATTCCTTACATTGACTTTAACACACAATGTGTGTCACCATGATAACTTGTGATGCAATCCTTTTTGCTTATTTTTTATGTGTAATAACAAAATTTCCAGTGGACCTAATTCTGTTAGGAGGAACAAATATAAGTTGACAGTATAAACACCAAGGTTATACACAGTTTGGAACCTCTAAACTAAAAGATAGACCTTATATTGCAGATCATTGTTAATTTTCATTTTCAAGTATTGAACTTAAAATTCACAGAAGTAAAATACTAAAATTCGGTTATAGGTAGGTTCAATAAGGTTGTACAGTGATGCACTTTATAACCAGGGTGTATACATGTACTAGTAGACTAGAATTCAGGCCTGATTTATAACACATAGAATTGATTTGCAACTTATTGAGACTATTTCTGTATTTGAATGGACGTGGATATAACTTTACCCAGCTACCTGTTTATCTAGGGACTAATAATAGTGAGGGATAATTAGATGTATTTAAAATGGAATAAGATACGAAAATAATTGAAATGAATGTTAGGGATTTGCCCTCTATCAAAGAATTGTATTATTATTACGAAGATCTTTGAAAGATTAAATTTTGGTTAAATTTAAATTGATATTATATATAGACATGTATATACACTATTAGCAACATTAACATAAGCAAGTCAGTACCCATGATTCAGTACTAACTATTTTGATATTTAATCAAACTTTATTAAAGCTTGAATATTTTGAGCATGCTTGCATGTAGAAGATCTGCTATTGATGGACAAATTTTCATTCTCAAAGTGTTATTATGTTGCATGTAAAAGGAAAAATTGGTCAAAGTGCAAAAAAACAAAAAACTTTTCAGTCTTTTATGGGTAAACAAACTTACATATATGTATAAGAGTTTAAATTTTTTACAAATTTTTTTTTTCATTTTGGGAAAAAAAAAAATTAATTGTTTAAAAGGGACATTTAGCTACGAGATATAAAAGAAATTAAAATATGATTTTTTTTTGGTCAATCATTAATGAAAGTGAAGTAGTGAACTAATAATTCGCTTTTAGCAGCTAGTTTGGTTTAATTTTGTCAAAATAAGCTAAGAAACATCGCTGATGAATTATTCACTTGCAAGTGAATAATTCGACGTCATTGAATCCGTATTCATGTGACCTTCAATTTAACCCCTTAGCTAGAGATGGGTTACGCATGAAGTAGGCGTGTTCAGTTATTAAAAGGAAAAGAATGTCAACATTGAAAGTGAAACAAGGGTAAACTGTTTGATTGACTGATTCGATCCACAAAAATTCAGTCTTATACAGGTAAAAACAATGATTAACATATAGTTTTAACCTATAATATGAAATCAAACAGACCTAGAAAAATCCAATTGCACGAGTTTGCTGTCTATTTATATCTATATTTATGTTTATATCGGGTTATATGACCGTCTGCAGTCTTCTGAGGTCACCTCGATGGTTAATTAGATGGCGTCTAGACTGAAATACACACGAAATGCTGATACATATTATTGAGACCATGCATTGTAAATTGTTCATTTTAGACTTTTTATAATTTGGATATACTTTTACAGTTTTAGTATGTTATAAATCAAATATGAGAATTTGAGTCAAATTGGTGAACATGAATTTGACAGCTAATGCCCCTTTAACAGAAATGAATTTTGCTGCTTTTAATGAGTCTGTTTGAAATTATGTATCTGTGCACATAAATGTTGAATTTACAGATACACTAACTATACTCGTGTATAGTCATAGCAGAAATTAATATAAAAGGAATGATATTTTTTTATTTAGTTTCTTCATTGAATATTGTACTACGTGTTAATGTATGTATATCACATTTAAATGTTCTGTTATTGTTAGAGTTTCTGTAAATTCTAAATTTGATGCTTGGATTTCTCTGTATGAAACTTTGATATCATTATCAACAAAAGTGTAAAAGTGTTTGACTTTTAGAAAATTGCCTATCTTTTATTATTCCGTTCTAAATTTCGATATGAACTTTGGGAAATGTTTGACATGTAATTGCTTTATAACAATGAGATGATGTAATAAATCTCAAAACGAAGAGTGGAGGATTATTTGTTCAAGTGTTGTAAAATCGTTTTAATGCACCAAATATCATCTGAAGTGCAGTGAATTGCAGATTTTATAGTGCTTATATGTACAATAACATGTTGAGAACACTTATATAATACCACCTACAGAATACAGGAACTAAATCAAAACTAGATTTCTGTTAATAATAATGATGACATCGACCCCTTGTGGGTATGTAGAAGAGTTTTACAACTTTTAAAAATACGACGACATATGTTTATGTGCAGTGTGGTTTGTTCTTAACAATTAGATTGTTGGGAACTAAATCAAAACTAGATTTCTGTTTAAAGTAAAGATGACATCAACCCCTCGTGGGACCAGGGATAATGCACAAGAGTTTTAAAACTGATCTAGGTAGACATATATTATTTGTTTAATTTTTTCTGTATTAAACAATTCCATTGTCTAAAACAAATTCAAAACTAGATTTCTGTTTATAGTAAAGATGACATAGGTCCCTCATGGGTATACAGAGAAGAGTTATAGAACTTAATATGAAGAGATATATTTATGGACACTCCCCTGTCAATGTGCAGTTACTAACCATGGTACAACCATGGTTAACCATGGTCAACCATGGTCGTATTGACATGGTTGACCATGGTTTGACAAAATTGTTAATTGGCCGACCATGGTTAACCATGGTTTTGATGACCATGGTTGACTCATCAATAACCATGGTAGGAACTTTGATCAACCATGTTTACAACCATGGTTATATATCGATGGTTCAACCATTGTCTTCAAAAACCATGGTTAACCATGGTCGGCCATTTAACAATTTTGTCAAACCATGGTCAACCATCTCCATTAAACCATGGTTTACCATGGTTAGCCATTTAACATTTTTGTCGAATCATTTTAAAATGTTAAATGGCTGACCATGGTTAACCATGCTTCCTACTGGCATGTTCAACCAAGTTTCCTACAATCTACAATTATCTTGAAACACTGATCGTCTACTTGTTATATCGCCTTGTATACTTCTCTTCCTGTCTGTATCAGGACTACCAACAAATGCTGAATTACAGATTTGCATGAAACTCTTCAAAGATACCCTGAGGCAGATGTGTTCATCCATAAAATTAAAAGCAGTTTCCACCTGCAAGAACATAAAATTCCACAAAGAATCAATAGCTCCAGATATTTTATAAAACAGATTTTAAGGATCAAATTAAATTTTATTTAATCAGTGTTGTTTTTATTATTATTTTGCAAATTTTCAATAAAAACAATAACATTATGAACACATTTTATTTGTCTAATAATTGTAACCCCCCTTTTTTACCTTTCAAACAAAAGAAGAATGATTGATGTATTATTAATTATTTTAACATAGGAATTGAACATCCACAGTTGTCATCTTGTACAATTTTATCAGTTATACCTGGAATTCAAAACATTTCATACATTTATCACAGTTAATTTATGCTGACATCGAGATGCTGACTGACTAATATAAAGACCACTTTCTGATGTGTTCAAATGAAAGCCATATCAAATATGTAACAATTTTTATATCTTATAAACAAAATATCAAACAGATTTCCTGTAAATATACTTATCTGACAACAAATCTGCTTTACGTGACAACTCTGGACATCTAATATATGGAAGTTTTTAACGACCTTGACTGGCTATACAGCCCTTGCACGGTCGGTTCTGGACATCAATCTCTTCACTTGAATTTTAAAGCGCGAAATAACATTTGCTGACGTCACATGACTTTTGTTCCAAGTCATTTAAATGTTTTACTCTGAGTGAATCATAGTTAACGGTAGGTGATAATAATTGACATTGACATCGCATGTTTTCCGGTGAAAAAACAATAACAATCATTATCATTAATCTGAAATGTTTCAAGTTCTTAAAATATGCTGTATGATGATAAAGAAAGGCAGCTAGATTTATGAACTTGGGGATTGAGTCAGAAATTACGTCTTTGGAAGAAAGAAATAATAGTTTGACAGTGTACCACTGTAAAAAAAACGAGTAGAAATTAAATACTGAAAGTAAGTTCCAGTTTGTAAAAGTCCCAGATTTCATCCGACTGTCGCTATCTTTCTCTGTTACTGCAGGTTGAACTGCTCAGTTTATATGTGTTTTCAAATGTAAAGAGAATATATTTTTATTGACATAAACATGAAAGGAGAGAGCCATAACTTACATCTTGGCAGTCTTCACGCTTAACCACAAGTCCTACGGCATTGGCTTGTAAAATTGATTTCAGGCTTGTAAAATTCTTCTACAAGCCAACAGAATCCAACTAAAATTTTTGAAAAAATTGAGTTTCTGGCTTGTGGACTCAAAAGTTAAGCGTGAAGACTGTCTTGGGAAGGAAGAATTTAAAAATTGTCATTGAACAGTGTACCACTGAGTCTGAAAAACGAGCATAATTTAAATGTTAAAAGTCTCAAAGTAAGTTACAGTTTGTTATAAATTTCCATGGTTATAAACCAGATCGTTTTTTAATTCACCATGGTTCAGGTTGTCAAGTTGACCATGGTCAGATGCAAGACCATGGTCACAAAGACAGTAAACCATGGTTGTCAAATTGACCATGGTCAACCACGGTTGATTAGAGCATGGTGAACCATGGTCAGAAAAGTGGACCATGATTTTCAGCACATCCAACCATAGTTTGACCATGGTTATCAATGGTTAGCAATGGTAACCATGGTCAACCATGGTTGCATTTTGACAGGGGTTGTTAATTGTTGTTTAATTATTTCTGTATTTAACAATTTAATTGTCTGGCGTTAACTATGACAGTATTTGTTAGGTTCCTTTGCTTTATAATTATAGTCTGTAATTTATAAGCAAATTTAGCTTGAACTGATTAATGAGGATTCATTTATATTCATGGGCTACCAATTTTTGTGGATTTCATGGATATAAATAAACAAATGTTCAACAAAGCACAAACTTTCCAATGGCGTGTATGAAGACTTTGGCAATTTCACTAACTCAAATTTCCATGTCTGATAATACAAATGTTCTTCAATCCATGAAAATTGTTGGGTTTGGGGTTTTTTATAAGTTCTTTAATCTTTTTGCATGTTGTCTCCTTTGACACTGATGGTTTTCTGTTTGCCACTTTGGTAACTAACTTTTATTATATTTGTCCTTGGTTTGTTTTTACTGTTTGCAGAAATCAAACCCAGGACCTCTGTCAAAGTCAGAGCTCTATCTGACTGAGCTCAATAAATACTTTCCCTGGACAACAAATTATGGCTGGTTAAATATGTACTGCTCAAGGGAAGCAATCCTGTCACAACTCCATTGTATCCCACAATACATCACTTGTTCACACTTGTTTTCTTACCATTGCTGTAAGATGATTTGCAAACTGACTTCTCATTATTAGTTTCTGTAAATGCAGAAATTATTGCATGCATTTATGTGACTGTCATACAGGTGAGAGGTAAATAGCTAGCTGTAAAACCAGGTTTAATCCACCATTTACTACATAAGGAAATGCCTGTACCAAGTCAGGAATATGACAGTTGTTTTCCATTCGTTTGATGTGTTTGAGCTTTTAATTTTGCCATTTGATAAGGGACTTTCTGTTTTGAATTTTCCTTGGAGTTCGGTATTTTTGTTATTTTACTTTTTATTATTGTGGTTTTTAAGAAATGAACAAAAATGTGTGATAAATTATTGCGATTTCAGGAAAATCTGTCTATGTAAGTAAGTATCAGATTTCTGAATGCAAGTTCTTATTGCCATACTCACCCAGTCGTATTATAAAAACCTTGCAATAATTTCTGAATTAACAGTACTGTTATGTGATGGGTAGTAACAGATTAGATTTGGGTATCATTTCAGTTGAAATATTGACAGAATTTTTGTTTGCGGACATCTTTAGTAAGTATTAGTTTCAAACTATCACCAGGTTTTATGTGTGATCACCAAGACACTATATGTCCTAATGATTTATTCAGGTATTGTGTTGTAATGCTGTTAGAGTGAGAGCAATGAATTTGTGATATAATGCTAACTTTATACAGTTTTTTTTTATTGATATATGGGGCTTCAATACAATGGCCAAGATGATTACTAACCTTATATTTTTTTACATGTTGTATTGATATATGGGGACAATACAATGTGCAAGATGACTTATATATTTACAGATGTAAATTTTAAAGTAAAATTCTTTTTACAAGATATTTTTCAGACTGTAATTAAGTCAAATGCTTGATTTATTGAAGTGCTTTCGTGCTGCTCCAAATATAAAATAGTTAGTAGTATCTTAGTTTATTTGAATTTTTACCAAATAAATTTTATTATTTAGTCAATGCTGACATTTGCTGTCAATACTCTTACTTGTAGATAGATATCAAATTTTCATCTTGTCATTGGCCTTTAACATTCAGTTTTTGTCATCAAGGAGAGTTACCAAAGTGATTTGAGAAAGCTTTTAGGCTTTTTTCTTTAAAGTTTTATTAATTAAGTTAAGATACATCATAACATGTATGTAATGGGTAAAAGTAATGAAAACAAAATAATAAGATATTATGTAATGTAATGTACCCATTTAAATGCATTTGGAAATCCTGAATCCATCAAACAGATACAATCTAAATTTGTAAATTGTAATTGTTAAAAAAAATTAAAAGTGTATACTCAGGTTTCTTGTAAAATTTTATCAAAATTAAGACAATTTTAATACTTCAGGTCTGGTTATACTTATCCTAGGGACCTTTGTGACTATTGGTGGTCTAAGTAGTTCAACTACTGTATCACTAGTCTTGTGTCAACACTGAGGTTCATCATCATCATGAGTTAAGGACCTGCTTATAAATAAGGGAAAATTGATTTTTATGCTGCAGCCGAGGGGGCATTAAGTATTACTCTTGTCTGTCTGTATGTCCCAAAATTTGTTTACGTTCTCTAACTTTAATTTGCCTCAGCCAAATGTTATGAAACTTATACACAATGCTTATTACCAGAAAACACAGATCAAGTTCAAATTTTGGTTGCGTCCTTTTTACTGTTCTCGAGTTGTGTCTCTTTATATGCAAGTGGGGGCATCATCTGTGTTCCATGGACACATTCTCCATTTATTTTAACTACAAATGCCCAGGACCTCTCATCCTTTTCATATGTGCTTTATACAAAACTGATCACTTACTTATGGAGTGGGCCTTTCACTTGAAAATCAAATGATTCTGATCCTTACATTCTATAATATTTTAAGCAAACGGCACCGTTCACTTTTGGCAAAATATGGCCTTGAATTTCAACTTTATCATAAAATAGAAAGAAGGCTATCATTTGGTTCTTAAATGGATCTTTTTTTAAAGCCTAAATGTTAGGTAAAACAAATTTGTTTTTAAAAGTACATTTTAGGCTCCAAAATATGTTCATTTTGGAGAAATTGTCAAAAAACGGTGATCTTGTACATTGTTCAGACCTATTTATATGCTTCAGGAAAACCTGTCTTGGCCGCAATATACTACCCAATATGTTCTTGAACTTAAAGGTTCCAACTAATTCCCTTGACACAACCACTTTCTGGATCAGGGGGATGCAGCCAAAGTTAACCATGCTTAAAACTGTTTAGATTAATGGAAAATTGGACCAAAACTGACGTTACAGCACAAATAATGCATTATTATAAAAATAAGGAGATGTGGTATGATTGCCAATGAGACAACTATCCACCCACAGTGTTCTCCCAGAAATTTTAGATAGCATCACATTTGGCGTAAAAACTATTTTTTCAATGTCATTTGTCGTGTCGCGGCGATGCTCTATTTCCTTTATGTTATATGTTTATATGTTCAAATCATAACTGAGAATACAATTAAACTATACCCATGATAACAGTTGTTTCAATTTATGTTTTCTATATCCATTTATAGTTATTTTTTCCTCTTGGGCCAAATATAAATAAATGTGTGGTTCCAGTTACCCTACCTACCCAACTAAAGAATGAGTGAATGAATGAATTTTATATAAAAAGGAAGAGAAAGTATCATATAGCAATAAAATTTCAATTTTTCTTTGTCATGTCTATGAAATTCATTGTTTCATGGTACTCAATGAATTAGTCCCAGTTGCTTCTTTATATCAAAATGATATATATTTTTAACAAAAGTTATGCTACTTTAATCAGTATATTGAAACAATGCATTTTCAAAAAGAATACATTTAGTAAGAAGTTCTAACAATTAGTCAGTTAATGCGTTTGAAATGCGTAGTTTTCTCTTTTGAGATAATTTTTTCTGTCAACTGTACCATTTGTGCGGATTTTTATCGTATCTGGCCCGGTTCCGATCCGTAGTTTACACAAATATTTCAATGTCGGCGAAGGAAAATTTACGAAAATAAACAATATTTGACAAGAGATTGGGAATGCATATGACGCTTTTAATGCATTAAAGGGATGAAACATTAACCAAAGCCAATTATGATCACTTTCTAAATAAGTATCAAACTTATTTAGATCAAAATCGAAATGTTTTATATACGGTCTTGATTGACAAGTAGTACAGGAAGGGAAAGAAAGTAATTTTTGAAAGTAGTAAAAACATGGGGTATTTGTATCCAAACAGTTATCACCCAAAGGGCAATTAACACCTATTTAATCACTCTAAATTGTCTCTAGTGTCCGACTTGCAGGGATTACAATTAAAGGTGACATAATTTTTATGATCACAAGCGGTAATTAGATGAAAGTTCAAAATTTCGGACATGGTTTTACGATAGAGACAAGAAAAATAGCATCCTCAAAATAATTATAGCGTCGCGGAAATTATTATAGCATCACAGGAAAAAATATAGCGTCGCGGCACCGCTGACGCTTAAACGGCCTGGGGAGAACACTGACCCAAGTTCAAATTAAGTGGATGTAAGCAATTAAAGGCAACAGTACGGCCTTCAATAATGTATTTAATTGGTCAAAACTTCTTAATTTTTAATGTGATGTGCCAAAAAGAAGTTATTTTGTATCAATAGTTATATCACAACTATTTTTATTTAAAATTTATAGTAAATTGGCCAGATGAAAAAAACCAACTAAAATCTTAGAACCAATTTCAACCCTTTGTGATCCTAATTCTTTGAACCCTAGCAATGTCTTGGCTATAAGCCTTGAATTTCAACCTGTTTCTATAAGCCAATTAGGGATGAACTGACTATAATACATTGTAAGGCCAACATTAAAAATATCTTTGTTTCCCCTCCCCCGACTGAGGTTGTCAGGGTATGGGTAGGTAGGTAGGCAAATTATTTTATTTTATTTCTTGATATGGTTTTTCTATATTGAATTTGTACAAATTTCAACAGGTAAGTCTCAAGTCAAGAAAAGTGGGGTATTCCCTGTATTCAGTGTACACCCCAGTTTTCTGGTGTTAAAAACAGTATACAGGGACCTCCTTTTTTCCTATTCATTTTATGGTATGAAATCAACAAAAGCGCACATTCTACATGTGATAACAATGTTTAATGATAGCAAGTGTTTTATTAGTTAAAAATCAAGTCTAATTTGATGCATAACTCACAACCAAACAATTCCTTTGTTCACCAATTCATACCTTGAGCATCAATTATGAGATGACAAAAAGATATGTTAATCACATGGGAATTAAAATTCAATGAATAAAAATTTTCAATAGAAGTAAACATAATTCAGTTATGGTCAGTTACACCTGGAGCATGCAGCTTGGTCAAGTGATTCCTCAACAAAAGATTTGTATGTTTTTCGAGTTTTGAAAGCAGGAATACATGTATCCCACATTTCTTGACTTGTGTCCAACCTGTTCGAAGACAAAGTAGATAGATTTTAAAGCACGATTCGGGGGGGAACAAACAATATTTTATTTTTGGCCTAACTGATCGTAAGATTGATTAAAAATCAGTTTCAATTACCAAGTAAAACACAAATATTCACTACAAGCCTTTTAAAGGTAAAAAAGTATAATTATGTCATAAAACAATGTCACGTTCTAGCCATTGATCGAGGCTGTATAATACGGTCGGAATGACTGTGTGTCAGGCGAACATAGTTAATTATTTACTGGCTAGACAATTAACCTGTATAAATGGCAGTTAAATTGGCTTGGACACTAATTGGCAGATCATAAAATGGATTGAATTGAATTTCTTTGGAATATTTTGCCTGACTATATAAGTAGATATATTGAACTTGGGAATTTTAGTCCCTTAAGAGATGTTGTTTCAACTTAGAACAATTACCTACTGCAAACAGAGAACATATAGTAAAAATTGACTTTGATATACTTATATCATATATACTCAAAAGTTAGAAATTTGGTAGATATTTTTACTCATCAAAATTGTGTCCTGCACTTGCGGACTAGATCATTAGCAGTTAAGGATTCGGGTGGGGATGTAGAGGGCCCACACCCCATCACCTATTGACCTGAAAAAACACAATTTTGCCATAAAGTGGTTGGGGTTGGGGTGGCAAAGGCCGCCTCTAAAAGTTTCCTGATAAAGTGTTGATTTCATCTGATAAGAATTAATTTCAATATTGTACAGTTTATTTGTTTCCTTTTATAAAACATTTAGGTAGGGCGGGTTTAAAATAGTCTAATCTTTACTGAAATTCTCAGTATCATCATAAGATTCATGTGTATTTTATTTGAAGGTATTAATTCATTTCTGAACATGAAACAAATAAATGTAACTTAAAGAAAATATAATAAAAAATTTTGGTAGAATTTGACCGCATAGTTAAAGACGTTCCTAAAGGAAAAAGGAAAATGTACCTTCAGTGAAAAGTGAAACATAATACCTTGCAAGAGAACTGGTATCTTTAATAAAACTCAAACCAGTTGCAAGAGAACTGGTATCTTTAAATAAAACTCAAACCAGTTGCAAGAGAACTGACTAACACAAATGGTTTTGTAAATAATTTATGTTATAAATGTATCCCATACATGTATATCTTAAAGTGGAATATTTTCCTCTCAAAAATGAGTACTATTCAGTAAGCACCCTGGATATTTCAAAACCCTAAACAGTGAAGATGTACCATGAAGTTGACGCTGAGTATTCAATAAACCAAACAGAAAGACAACAAGAATTGTCCAAAATAAGCATCAAATATTTGCCACTGGGCATAAAGCAAACAACAATCAATCAATCAATGCAAACTATATATTTGAATTGATCAATGTTGCAAATGTTTAGAATGGATTGATTGATTGATTGTTGGTGTTTTAACGCCACTTTTAAGCCCCACATTTGGGCTATTTCGTGGCGGTCAGTTTTATAGGTGGAGGAAGCCGAGTGCCCGGGAAAACCACCAACCTTCGATAGGAAAACTGACAATCCTAGTCAATTAAGATTGAGTCGAGTGCACCCGCATGAGCAGTGTTCGAACTCACAACCTCAGTGTTGACTGGCTAGTGATTACAGTAGTAGAACTAAGACCACTTGGCCACCGAGGCCCCTTTTTAGAATGGATGTAGTTTTTATTGGCCAGATTTAAATTTTTTCCCAAAATAAAAAATTGATGAGAAATTGACAGTTATCATTTATCATGTTTATAATTAAACTATCAAAGAAGATTTTTATCATTATAAAATTAAAGCACTACCATTATCTTAATTTGTAGTTAATTTATGAGTGATTGAGTACTTAATGTAAGTGCAAATGCACTTAGTGAATAAATTACTTGATTTATTATGCTCTGTGTAATGGCTAATGTTCAATGGTTCATTTACCAATACACTAAATGACCTGAGGCAAAATGTTATTTATTGAAGAATTCTTTGGAATTATCAAAAGTTAAATGTCTATGGCAAAAAAAGATGTTTCTATTGTACCTTGAAATTGTTTGTTAATATTAGATATAAAAAGCCAATTACACAATAAATCAATTTAACTACCTTAATAGAAAAGAATGGAAAAGAGGTATCCATATATGCATCCATGACACAAAATCATTACATGCACAGCAAAAAAACACTAGAAGCAAAGGAACAGTGCTTTTATTGCCGTTCTTCATCATGTTCTTGTATGATAATTAACTGAGTAATTTTGGTGTCATAAAAAAGTACCAATAACATTGACAGGATTTGTAAAAAAATGCAATTGCATAAAATAAACAGGTTTTACTCATATGAAAGAAATGATTGTAAATCAAGATAATCATTGCAAAGAATATTTTATATAAAGGCAACAGTAGTATACCACTGTTCAATACTAAGTCATAAATTGATTGAGAGAAAAAATCCGGGTCACAAACCAAAACTGATGGAAACACGTCAACTATAAGAGGAAAACAAAGGAACAACAGAAACACTGAACTGCAACAAAAACAAACGCCAACATACATAGAAACGAACTATTTGATAACAACTGCCATATTCCTGACTTGGTACAGGACATTTTAAGAAAAATGGTGGGTTGAACCTGGTTTTATGGCTAGCCAAAAAAAAGAGATACTGTGGCTTCTTTAATTGTCAGTGATTGCTTATTTTGTGGATTGAGGAAAAAATTGTATTTTTGTGAATACTTGATTTTATGGCTTTGACAAATTCTGCATAAGACACTTATGACCTTTAAGTTTTTGTCATATGCTTATTTTAGATTTGATTAGTTTTAAATCTAACCCAGTGTTTCATTAGTCCTTAAATGATCAAATAAAAATGCAGCAAATCAATTATTAGAAAAGTAATAAGTACCAAGGATGCAAAATCATAAATTGAAGAAGTACAGAAAAGTAAGACAGAAAAATGAAACACATTAGGAAACAAAAGAGTAAGTTATGTATATACATAAGCTTTAATGAATATAAGGCAAGTACTGTAAATTCAGAAATTATTGCGATGTTTTTATTATTGCGAAAAATGCGACAGGGTAATAATCGCAATAATTTAAACTTGCATTTTGAAATTTTTTATATGAATTAAACAGGATTTTTCTTAATATCGCAGAAATTAAAATCGCATTTTAGTCTAAAATAACAAAATCGCAATAATAAATGCACGCAATAATTTCTGAATTTACAGTAATGAACTCAGATGCTGAAATCAGTACACTGAGTACAGCATTTATAGGTTTCACATACAGGTATGCCTTCTATTTATTGCACCACTGAGACACCCTTTATTAATTATTTATTGTTGTTCTTTCTTTTATTCAAAAATTAATGCCAACCATCAATGGCGAAGTTACTTTTTATTATTTTATTGGTTGATTGGGATTGCTTGGGTAACAAACTTTCAGTTGCAATTTTTATTATTTGAATACAAACTTTTAACGATGTTACTTTAATTATTTCTTGATGCTTTTGAAATTTTTACTTTCACATTTCTATTAATTGCTATAGCAATTGATCAGATTCTTTAAAAAATCATACATTGATTGAATGATTGTTAGTTGCTTAACATCCTGTGGCAAATATTTCTTGCATGTTTAGGACGAAGAATCATACATTATCTTGTAGATTCATGTTTTTTGCTGCAGATATGTTCCATTTATCTTAGACAGACAATTCTGTCCTTTCTTTGAATTTGACATTACGTAATGTGACTATATATAATCACAAGAAACTTAATTATCAGTGTTCTCCTCAGAAATTTCTTACATCATCTTGGTAAACAGGAAATTATGAAAGAGGGTCATAATGGGGGTACCTTCATGACGAATAATGGTAAAAAATTTTGCCAAATGACGTTAACAGTAATTTTTGGTGAATGACGTTAAGATGCACACTTTCTTTTAGACGATTAGAAAATCAACTGATTTGACGAATCACGTTAAATTTTTTCCCAAAAATGACGGTAACGATAATTATTTGAGACCTCTGACGCATCACGATAAGGATATTTTGACATATCACGGTAAAATTTTAACCAATTTGACGCTAACGGTAGCCGAAAATGACCGTTTGACGCCTGACGGTAAAGGGCATTACTACCCTCATGAAATACCATCTTGTTTCTTAATCTAGAAATTATACCATCACATCCATAACACTATCTATAAGAAGCTAATTTCAGATAACATCACATTTTAGCAATATTGCATCACATTACCATGATACTAAAAGGCCCTGGGGAGAACACTGAGTTTGGGAGAAGGTAAATGAAGGGTGCCTCACAGTAAGCAGGATATACTTACCCCTCTATAGCACTTAAGTTCGCATTTGGTATTTGTTGAAGGTCAAAGTCTCAATCCAGGTGCAGATTTAAGGTGGGGCCGGGGTGGATTGAGATCCCCCTTATGGAACTTTTTTATGGTTAATCCAGACTTTTTACTGGTTCCACTACAAATTTTGTCTAGTTTGGGGCCTGTGGACCCCCCTTTTCAAAATCCTGGGTCCGCATCTGCAATCTGCCATTACAGTGTAGTGTTTTGTTGACTGTTGGTTGGTCTTCTTTCTTTTGGTTCTAATTTTGTCTGTCTTCCTTCAACTTTTGAGATATTTTTTATTGCCCCTTGCATTATAAGTTAAGTCTGAATTTTAGTTTTACTATCCCATCCTGTTGCTGTAGAAATGGTCCAGTATTGAATGTCTTAATAGGGACTACAAAATCCAGTCTCATGAATCGTTGCTTTAGATATTGTCCAGTTTGATTGCCTACATATATAGAAGTCATCTAATTTCTTGTTTTGGGTTGAATAGACTATGTCTTTACAGAAAACATTCAGTTTCAAGACTTTCCGCCAAGTTATCTTACATAGATCTTGATGTGCTTGTGGTTGTCTAAATGTTATTCTTGTTTCTGTTTTTGTCGGTCAATATATTTGAAATCTAGCAAAGAATTATGCTCAAATTGGTGCATGGGGCCATCTTGAATTTGCAGTGAAGAGAGACTTTTTAATCCACGTTGAAGGCCTCATAACATTTGGATGAAGAACACCAATACAAGCACTGTTCCTTTCCATGTGCACATAATGATTTTATTTAATGAAATCACTGTTTGAAATTTAAAGCATTCTGGGTAAAAGAAAGCGTGCACTTGAGAGGCCCCTCATGGGGGTGTCCAAGTAATCATATAATCACAAATTTTTTGCCAATATAATTACATAATCATTAATTATTTTTTTAAACAAGATAATCAAATAATCAAAAATACAGTCCTAGAATATCAAACAATCAAATAATCATAAAATATTTGATCTGGTAATCAAATAATCACTGTAAAAACGGCCAATTGCATTAGTAATCACATACTCAAAAACCCCATGAGGAGGCTCACTTGAAGGCTGTGATTTACCTAACTACGTCCTTAACATTGGAAATTCAATCAATCATGTGACGTTACCCATAAGTCTTTAGATTATGAAACAGTGAACTGATATACCATTATCCTTTGAATTCAATTATAAAAGTCTTTGATAATTGAATGTAAGAACTATCATAAAATAAGTTAACTAATTATTAACATCTTAATTATTAATAAATGACCATTAATGGAACCATATTGTAACTAGCATTGTCAGTAATTCTATGCCATAATACAGATATTGAAAATTAATTAGATATTCAGCTGAATGAAGATTTTTTCAAAGTGGTTGCTATATGCTCAAAGTGGTATGACAAGAGTCAAATTACCATAAAATACACGTGAAAGCAATTAAGAAAGGAGTGGGTTATTCTCTATAGGATATTGTAAGACAAAATTAATTGGAAGGTTAATGATAATATACATTTTGAACTAAGAAAACTCAGGTGAAAATATACAAAGATTTGGACCGTTGACTCTTAACATTGCAGGTCGATCTACACTTAAAGACACAAACCAACCAAAAGGTTTAAATCTGATTAAGACTGATTGATTTTTAGTGTTTACTGTCACTTTCAACACTATTGGTTATCTTGTGTCTGCCAGATTTTATTGGTGGAGGTAGCCAGAGTGCTGAGAGAACCATCAACCTTCTGCAGGAATGATTTAGACTGCATGAATTTTAAGAAAATTTATTTGATCATATTTTTATGTGACATTATGAAATTACAGGAAAGTTAATAATGGATATTTTTGGGAATCAATAGATTTAAAAGTGGAAAAAGAAAAAAAAGGATTGTGTTTTTTGACAGTGATCCCCTCTTGAAAGAACTGATTGTAGATGTATGCTTCTATAATCTGTGATATTTGTCTTTAGAAAGTTTATTGGTTAAAAATACTATTTTAGAGCAATCTTACAGATTAATATTTTGAAATCAATAACTTTAGAATTAAAAATCACATTGATAGCTTTTCATAAAAACTTAAACGGAAAAAGTTTATTTAATATTGTTTGCTATATGGATTTAGCTATTTATTGTACAGCACTTGTGAATAAAATCGTGGTCAAATATTGTCTGTCTGAGTATAGATGGCTAAGTTGCTTTAATGCATTCTCCGACTATTGGAATCTGCAGGTCAATGAATTAGTGTCAGTTTAGAGCTTGATGTTTAGGACAACAGCTTCTAGATTGTAAAGTGTTGATTTGTAAGCAGTAACTGAGATTTTTTAATATATGTGATCTTCCATGAAGTGTTAATTAGCTGTATATTTTAAAGAACCTTGAACAGCTTTTCTAACGTGATAATATAGAATAAAGTTTAACTTTAGTATTGGATTTTAAGTGTGTTTAATGTAACGGGACAGAAATTCAACTCTGAAGACAGTCTCAAAGTTAAAAAACGCTGAAAAAAGCACAGTAACGGAGGAATATTTACTTTGTTAGTTGGCTAGAGTCTGTTACATATTGTAAAAGAAAAAGGAGGAGAGGAACAAAAAGTGAGCTTTAGAAAAGTTACTGGACTTTTATACACCTTTGGTTTGTGATGTTTAGAATGCAGAATGGGATACCAGTTTGTGATGAATGAAGAGTCACAGGTAATTTCTGTTATTCAGGAATGAAAAAATAGGGAGGTGCTTGTTTTTCATTTCAGTTTAGTTCCATCTTATATGTAAATAATGTTCTAAGCAGTATTTGAAATATTTATTGATTAAAGTACCTAATTGTAAGATTCAAGATAACAGAAAAAAGAATAATTGAACAAACAAATAAAGAATAGAGAATGATGGGATAACCAAAATATATAAGAAAAAAAAAGGCAAAAAAAATTAAGAATAGAGAATGATTGGGTTCTAAATGATAGAGATTAATTGGTTAACTAGCATTAAGAATAGAGCAAAATGGGTAAAATAATTTTAGAAAAGAGAAAAACAGCTTAAAAATTAAAGAATACACAATATGTAGACTCCCATGATCCTGACCCTCAAAATTCAAGTGATGGAAATGAAATTTTTTGTTTAAATTCCATGGAGCCAGATTTATGATATTTAGAAATGAATAAATATTTCTAACCTAAGTTAAAGTTAAAGACATACAAACATGTAGTACAAATTCTTGTGTTTTAAAATCATTATGAAAAACTACTCTTTAGAGATCATGGGTAACATGCAGTTATTTTAAGTGTTTATTTATATAGTTGTATGATAAATAAAACTTGAATTAAATTTATAGGTGAAATATTGAAATTGGAAATCTGCAAAAAATATATATAGAAAACGAAAAATACTCAAGAATCTTACGTTTTAAGAAATTTGTTTGTACTTAGAAAATTGGTCGGATGTTTTAATCGATATAACTATTGAATATTGCCAACAGAACTTGATAACTTGGTTAATGTTTTTTTCAGAACTTGGTTAATTCTCCTTTTCCTGTAATTTTCTACCTTTATCAATGGAAATCAATTGTAAGAATTTTCCTGGAATGAATTATACAGGAGAACTGGCTTCTGTATAAAAAATACTGTCTGACTTTATTTTGTAATTGGTATTAATGTATAGAAAATGGGTGTGTGGAAAGTAAGGAAAGCATTGAATGACATATCTGATCCATAATGAAAAGTAAGGAAAGCATTGAACAACATATCTGATCCACACTGAAAAGTAAGAAATTGAATGTTCTGAAAAGTAAGAAAAGCATTGAATGACATATTTGATCCATACTGAAAAGTAAGGAAAGCATTGAACGACATATCTGATCTATACTGAAAAGTAAGAACTGATCCATTCTGAAAAGTAAGGAAAGCATTAAGTGATATATGATCTATACTGAAACGTAAGGACAGTATATGATTCATTATGAAAATAAAGAAATTTTAGCATTGAATGACATATCTCAAGTCCTCACTGAAAAGGAAGGAAAGCATTGAATGATATATCTGGTCCTTTCTGAAAAAGTAAGGAAAGCATTGAATAACGTATTTGGTCCTTTCTGAAAAAGTATAAGGAAAGCAATTTGAATGATATATCTGGTCCTTTCTGAAAAAGTAAGGAAAGCATTGAATGACATATCTGGTTCTTTCTGAAAAAGTAAGGAAAGCATTGAATGACATATCTGGTCCTTTCTGAAAAAGTAAGGAAGGCATTGAATGACGTATCTGGTCCATACTGATAAGTAAGGAAAGCTTTGAATTATATTTGTTCCATATTTTTGTGATGTTATCTCAATCCCAAAAGTTTCCCTTTTACAGTATGAGAGAACTAATAGGATAATTATGTCAGAATGAAAAGGGTTGGTTTCAAAATGTGTCTCAAAGAAATTAAAAGAATTTCTCTGGAGAGATGATAATTTTGTGTGATGTCATCACTTAAAAAAAACCAGAATGCATCTTTTTTTTTAAGTAATAAAATGAAAAATAAGACAATTTTAATACTAGTTGTGTAGGTACTACTATATGACTCACAAATCATAAAAATATTTAAGATATTGGAGTGGCATTTAAGTGACATATGAAAGAAAGTCGTGTAGCACATTTAAAGCAAGAAGAAATGTTGTTTCATGCATATATATGTGTGAAAAATGCTTGAAAATTAACCTTTAAGCTGTATTTGATAATATTTATCAAATTTAGATTAAAAAAAAAAAAAAGTTCTCAATTTTATAAAAAAAATATATTACAGTAAAATATTAAGTTTCCAGCATCATAAGTCTTGAAAAAATAAATTAAGAATAATTTTTTATAATCTGATGTTAATTTATAATACATAGAAATGAAACAATAATTATTATACATATTGGACAGTACAACAGTTCCTACTCTAAATAAATAGATTTACAAATAAAGAAAAACAACAAATAACAATATATGGTCAAGACTCAAGATAGCCTAACTTGATACACATACAAAATATGGTGGGGTCAAACAAGTTTTATGATTTAGGAAGTAAAATATAAAAGGTCAGAAGGTACTGATAATTATAATTTTGGTATGAGTGGATCACCCCTGGAGATATATTTATTTAACTATTGAGTTTATCTACCTTTCAAACACTTATTCTATCTTAATTGATAACTTATACATGATAGAAGAGTTCACTTAGTGTTGGAGTGTACCTCACTGGTCTTTTGATTTTGCCATTTGATAAAGGACTTTTCATTTTGAATTTTCCTTGGAGTTCGATATTTTTTGTTATTTTACTTTTCACCAATTGAAGAAACTGAAAACTACATAACCTAACTATTAACAACTGTCATACAAGTGGGAGGTTCAACTAGCTATAAAACCAGATTTAAATCACATTTTTCCTCTGAAGATGCCTCAGTACCAAGTCAAGAATGTAACAGTTGTTTTTCATTCATTCTGCAGGCTGATTGATTTTGTCCGGCTTTATGGACTTCTCCCTTTTTAGCTCACTTGGCCTAAAGGACCAGTAACATGAAAAGTCACATGACTTTTTTGCAGGATGAGTAGATTTTTTTTCTGTTTAGTTCAGTATGAAGTGTTTGTTTAAAGGACTCTCATTCACTGATTAAAACCGACAAAATGCTTGTTTGACCAGTAAAATGAGAATTTAACTTGACCCAAAATCTCAGTTTATACTGAAAAGACAAAGTTGAAGTTGAAGTCTGTATAAATGGTGAATTTTTAATTATAAACATGATTATAGATTGTCCAATGAATTTTTGGATCAGTAAATAATAATGCCCACTTGGCTAAATGTCCTGTGGTGACCTGGTAATTCAGCAACTTTCTACATTCAATATATATTTTAAAAATAGTACAGTTAAAACTGTATATTGTGTGCTAAGGTAACTGACCTCACATAAAATCTAAGGTAAATCAACCAGTTATGCCTGGAGCTGACTGGTTTGAGATGGTAAGGATGCAAGTGTTTTTTTGTCTCACCTGCAACAAAAGTTATGAAATCGTGATTTAGACATGCTGTTTCTGGTATCAGCTATGACCACCAAAAGTTAGTGGTTAGATCTTAGTACATGCCAGATTTATCTCTGTGTTACAAGTATATTTTGGTTCAAGATCACCTAGACATCAACGAGCTGTTTCTGGTCGCGGCTATGTCAGCGTAAAGTTTGTGGTTAGGTTATACAGGCCACACACATATATCTATGTGTTTACAGTTAATTTTTGTTCTCAGTTATATAAGGGGTAACTTATACTAAGTATTATATTAGTACTCATCTCAGTACAGCAAAGGTACTTATTATACTTTTAACTGCATTTAAAGCTAACAGCATATTTATTGCTATGTCAATAAGTCATGACAGTATGAATATGTACTTATGTCAAGGCCTGACTCAAGGGGGACTATTTTTGTACAAAGTATGTGCATATGGGATTAAAGTTGACATCAAATCAAACATAAACTTTAAATAGTTAGGTTGACATGAACATAGCTTTCTCTTCCGAATTTTTTTCATATTTTTCATGATGATACCTTTTATAGCTGTCTTTAAGTATGAGTTTTCTCATTGTTGAAGGTCATATACAGTTACCTATAATTGCTTATATCCACATATTTGAACTCTCAGGTGTATAGTTGTCTCATTGGCAATTGTACCACATCTCCTTATTTTTTTTTATATTAGTTATGTTGACATAATCTTTATCTTATACATGTACATGTTCATGTATATGTAAACTTTGAAATATGAATAAAAAAAAGATGGGGGGAATACTTCATTTGGACAGTTACTCAACAAAACAAATAACTAAAAGAGAATTAGAAAGCACAATTATTTGTTTATTCATTTATTTGTGGATAGCAATTTTCATGATTTGTGGAGAAGCTGGTTATTAATCAGATTTCTCAAAGAAATGTTAATTTTTATAAATAGTAATGAAGATATCATGTATTATTTTAAGCTGTTTTTGAGGGTAATTTAATAGTAATTCAGGTTGTTCATTTTTTATATTTGCAAAAGTTGTCTCTCTTTGAAACATATTTGTTTTTAGTACTTAACCATTGTGTTGCACTGTTTTCAATTATTAATGATGTTTCAGAATTATACTTAATTACAGTTAATGATGTTTCAGAATACACAATGTAATTAATTATACAGGTAACGATGAATTAGTTGAACACATATTAGATTTCACAGATTTCTGGGAATGTAATGGGTTATTGTCTACCTGTAAAATTGAAGCTGTCGATTGGCATGTAAATATTTTTGCAATAATGGTTTCCTCATTGAATATAGCATAGATAATTTGATGACTGTGAGTAATATCTAAGGTTAATAATTTGAAAAGCATTTTTGAAGTTTAGGCTCGATATACTGTGAGTAAATTACATTGCTAGTCTTCTTTGCCTGTGAAGTTTAATTGATATTACGCTGCATTAGTTTTGTTAAAATTATTGAGATCTAGCCGAGAATTTCACTTTTGGATATTGCTTTTCAGAAGTTTTAAAAAATTGATAAGTAGAACGTAATGACTGTGCTCTATGTTGATTTAAACAAGATATTTTTAAAGGAGTAGGGGCATTTAAGGCCTAAGAAAATAAATTTTTTGCAAACTGTTTCAAATTTGCATATATAATGTTTGGAAATGCATAAAATAAAGAAATATAAATGAATTAAGATTTTTTATGTTGTGACATCACAATTAAGATGTCACAATTTGCACCATTTTCATGAAAACAAAGAAAACTGCTAATTTTATGCAGTTTTTCATCAATATTTCTTTCAGGAAACATCATGCACAGGCAAGAAACAACAAAATAATTTAGGAGATAACCATTGACATATTCTAACCAAATATAAAGTTGTTTCTTGGGTGTGCACATACTTTTCCAATCTAAAATATACTTAAAAGTGAACGTAAAAAAAGAAAAATCAAGAAATTTTACAAAATATACACATTTTGTCATAGTTTTTTCCACGGTAACTTGTTAAATGTGAAAGTTGTTTTTTTTATTTTCTGAACACCTTGTACATTAGTATAGTTTGGACAAAGTTATGAACAAGTATGATAACTTTTCAGTTTGCACTAATATTTGGGCCAAATAAGGGGCCTTTAATTGCCCCTTAACTCCTTTAGCCTAATAAAACCAAATATTCTAAAATAAAGCCTTTCTGTTTTATAAGATACATTATTTAGACTTATATAGACTGTCCAAATGATCTAGTATTTAATTATTCGTGAACTTTTTTATTTTTAAGAATTTTTTTAAACAATAATTTTAATTGCAAAAAAAAGATGATTATCAGAATTAGAAAACCACATTACATATATGTTCCTTTGCAAAATAGATTTGTCCTAAATATTCTTGTCTGAAATGGTGATCTTCCACTTTAGAGGTGAAATTATGTTGGGCTCCAGTAGAGTACCCCCCTTAGGTCACAATGTCAGGTTTAAAAACTGCTTCAGGTCAACAGGTCACATTTTGAATGACTTCAGGTCCAAGGTCGTCTAACAACTTTTATAGACTCTGGACAGTTTAGAGCTTGACATCACATATTGTACAGATACTTGTGAATTGATCAAGATATATTGTTTTCTACTGATGTCCTTTGCTTATGTGTTTCTTTGCATCGACATATTTAAATGATACACCACATCTTCTATAGAAAATGAAAGGATATGGAGTAAATGTACATGGGACAAAATCGCACACAATACATAGAAAACATAGAAAATTATCAATGAACAGGGCTTTTATTCCTGTTCTTCATCTTGACAGTTGATGTAGGGTCTTCATACTTTATATGGACACTCATATAAACCTAAAACTCATTATCAAGTATAGAACATTTTTTTGGTCATTCTAGTCAATTAAATTGGCGTTCAATGCAACTCACAACCTGGGTGTTGACAGGCTAGTGATACAGTAGATGGATTACTTTCTAAGACTACTGTGCCAGCGAGGCTCCCTTATCAAAAGAAAGGTCTTTTCAATAACCTTTGAAATCTCAAATGCACGAATATATTAAATATTGAATTCCACTTTATATATTGTTTGTACTTTAAATAGGTATAAATAAAATAAATTAAATGATTCATTAATAATGTAAAAACATAGTTTGAGTGAGGAAAAAAAATATAAAAAGAATTGACACATGTCAGACGTCTTGAGAAATCAACAATTAGACTGTCTATAAATATTCCGCTAATTAATTTCTCTGTAATTTGATCATTTTCAATTGTGTATTGCTCAGGTTCTGGTTGATTTTCAATTGAAAAAAATACTAAACAAAATATTGAACAGGATAAAGGACACATGGAATGAAATTTGTTTATTAATTTTCATAATACGTGTTCCCTATTGGAATTTGTACACAAAATATCAATTTTCAATTGAGGTGATACATTGTATAAGGAATCATAATGTGAAATTTGTTATTTGGAATTATTACTTTATTAATACAAATATTAATTTTAAATTTGTGATAAATTATAGTGTTTATTCAGTGAAACTAAAATCAGTTGGTCATAAACATTTTTATTAAATGTATTTAAATGACTAAATGAAAACAACGGGAACGTAATGTTGACATTTCTTTGGAAATAAACAATAAATATTTTTGAATGGAAGAAAAATTAAGGAAATTTGATAACAGAAGAGAGTAAAGGTAAATTAACCGTATAGAAGTTTGACTATTTTTAACGAATTTAACGATTTCTTAAGCGTGTTAAATAAGAAATATGGACTGTTTGGATAGTTTTCATTAAATCACACATTGTTACACTAGAGTATGGTTGCTTCAGTTCCAGTGAGGATTAATATATATATATACATATGATAACATAAGACCTCCTTATAGCTGGAAAAGTTCAACTGTGATTGAGAAGAACTGATAATTAGAGAAGTGAATTTTGAAAAAAATCTGTTCAATCTACTGTTAATACCACAAAACTGTAAAGGCTTAAAGATCATGGAGCTGTTACCTTAAAAATGTGTTAGCATATGAAGGAGTAAGATAGCTTTGGTGTTGAACAGTTTGGATTAGGATGACTTATCTTATTCTTTTCACTGTTGCTGGACATTTACATCCCTTAGTTATGTTGCTTTGAAGTTTATTTTGTATTTTGCAAAAAATCGTGACAGGAAGAGAAAGTCTGTGGGAAGAAATACCAATAACTATAATTTACAAACGGACATGTAGGAAAGGTCCCATAAGTGAATCTATTTAATTGAAAGAAATTCAGCACGCTATTGTGGTTTAATAAATTTATAGCTAAATTTCTGTAGGTTGATGATTTATTGAGATAAATAACAATTTGATAATTGTTGTTTGATTGGTGAACAATCGTGGTTAATTTTAGAATTGCGTGGATTTGACTTTCAAATACGGAAAGGTCAATCTTGATTCTGATTGATAGATTAGTATCAATGCTGTGTAGGTCTGAGGTTTGTTTTAAATACTAAAAGATAAAGAAGACTAAAGGTATTTAGCAATCATCAGATTTTACAAGCAGGGAACTTAGACTGCATTTACTTAGCAGTCGATCAAACTGGAATTCATAAATAGTGTAAGACATATAGTCATAAAGCCTCTAAGAAAAGCAGGTTTTGTCTGATTTTTCAAGCAGGAAACTTAGACTGCAACTAATCAGACAAATAGGAATTCAAAGATTGTGTTAGACAATCAGTCAGAAAGCCTCTTAGAAAAGCAGGTTTTGTCTGATTTTTCAAGCAGGAAACTTAGACTGCAACTTAACAGACAAATTGGAATTTATAGATGTGTTAGACAATCAGTCAGAAAGCCTGAAAGATTTGCAAGATAATTTACTGGTACTTTGTATATTAGTTATTAGTTGGTGATTTTGAAAGACAGTATCCTGGCTTGAGATGTTCATACCAAACTGAAATTTGAATTGTCAGATGGTCAGACAGATTTAAACACCTATATACTTTAAAAAGAGATTTGTACTACCAATATTTCTATTGCGTGTTTCATATAGACAGTCTTTCAACATCCAGAATATTTGTGTCTTGTTACATCTTATAATGTATAAGCCTAGCTGTGAATTGTTCTAAATGTGCATGAAATCCACAAAACAAAGGTTCCTGAAAGAACATATAGAGCCAGACATGCAAATCAGGTGCTGTCTAAGTGATGGTAAAATAGCTTTACCTTAATGTACCCAATCGGAAGTCTTAGATTATTAATTTCTTTACTGAGGAGTGCTATATTTTGTTTTCTCTGTGCAAATTTCATTAGTTATTTAGTTTTGGAAAAAATATTGATGTTCGACTCTTGTTGAACTTTTGACTTCCATAGATTTAAGACTTGCAAACTGAATTTGAAACTTCGGCTGTCAAATAAGAAATAATAGACAATATGAAGTGTTGTCAAATTTTTGTTAAATTTTGTTCATTATTTATTAAGAACTTGAAACTTGTTGACAATCATTTAAATGTAGGAATTGTTTAAACTTGTCTATTATAATCAGTTTTGAAATAAATGGAAGATATATAGGATTCCATATAATTTGAATATATTTGTACCTGACCAACTTTGAATTGTTTAAGCTGTTTTGTAAGGTATTGAATTGCCAAGAATTCACAGCATGTAACTGTCACATTTAGACTTTGATTCTATGTTTTACACTGATCAACAACTAAAATTATCGGAGAAACAAAAATGAGTGCAATCCATGGCAGAAAACGAACTCATACTTTTCATATTAGCACTCTTGTTCAGACACTGTAAATTAGGACCAGTTGAATTGCAGACAGACACTTTGACGAAATGCGAAGAAGCGGTACGAGATGTTGATCCCTAATATTTTGGTACATGTGAATAATGATAATTAAACGTGGAAAATAAACACAAACATGCAATTAGACATTTGGATAAGGAATTGTGATGACATGTTACTTAGCCATGGAGCTTTGTTATATGAAGAAATTGTGCTTTATTTTTGAGACTATTGTGTCTTGAATACTTGGATACCTATTGGAAAATACTTTCAGACATAATATAGTGAAGTTACTTTTTGACAAAAGACTTTGCGTTGTGGAGTTTGTTAAAAATATTGAATAATTCTAAAGCATCAAATCAATGATTAGTCTCGGATAGAGAAATTATTTATGAAAGAAAATGCATACTTTTATTTTGACGATAAGAAAAAATGTTACTTCAAGTGTTGATTTAGAATTGATAGTCTAGCTCTAGTCATCTATAATGGGTACTTATGCCCAGTATTAGATTGTTTACTGTTCCCACTACTATGGGAAATGCTGCAGGAAACCAGACTGGATCATCAACCCAGGTTATTCAGGTCCAGCATGTACATGTATGGTTGAATGTAAGTGAAAAGTAAAATAACAAAAATACTGAACTCCAAGGAAAATTCAAATCAGAAAGTCCTTTATAAAATGGCAAAATCAAAAGCTGAAACACATCAAACGAATGGAAAACAACTGTCATATTCCTGACTTGGTACAGGCATTTCAGTGAAATATGTTTACTAAATTACAATTTGCAGCCTTTAATTATATGTGTCCTCTAGAAGTACCTGAGATTTAAGTCTAAATATTTACAGTATGTGTTCAATTTATACAATTCATACAATTTTTATCTTTTATTGGTTGAAAGATGAATCATCTGATTCCATCATATGCTTTCAATTTGTATGAAACCTTGCTGTATGAAAGCAACCCAAGATTATGGAACTATAAGCTCTGGCTATCTAATTGGACATCACTATTTTAGCTCACCTGAGGTCGGGCCAGGCTTTTGCTATCACTTGGCATCCGTTGTCTGTCAACTTCTGTCCTTTTCCGCTAACTTTTACAAATATCATCTTTTCTGAAACTAATGGGCCAAATTTAACCAAACATGGCCACAATTATCAATTGGGTGTCTAGTTTAAAAGATGTGTTCGATGACCCCACTTGCTGACAAAAATGGCCAACATGGCTTAAAATAGAAAGGAGTGGAATGCAATTTTGTCTATTATCTTGAAAACCTCTATAGATAGAGAAAATCTGTCGGGCAGAAATGTTCAAAATGATGAGAACTACATAATGTCTATTAACAACAAAACTTCGTTTAGGAATTATTGCCCTTAAATGACCAATTTTACCAATTTTTGGCATTTTGCCTGTAATATTGAAAATTATTATAGATAGACAGAAACTTTTAATAGCAAATATGATCAGCCATACAAGATCTACAATAAATCAGCATTATTGAAATCTTCAGTCTACACCTTATTGAAGTTTATAATTGCCCTTTAATGATGACTTTTGCCTGAATAATCTTGAAAACTATAATAGATATATAGGACTTTAAATAGCAAAACTGATCAGCAAGACATTTAGATTCACAAATAAGCCAGTATGGCAGAAATCTTAAGTCGACTTGTTATTGGAGTTATTACCTTTTAATGATTATTTTTACCATTTATTTTGCATTTTTTGTCTATTATCTTGAAAACTGTAATAAATAAATGGAAACTTAAAGGATCAGATCTACAAATACGTCAACATGACTGAAATTGTCAGTTAATTCTTAATAGAGCTATTCCTCTGTAATGATGATTTTTACTAAAAAGTGGCCACTGTTGAAGATGCAGGTGAGCAACACAGGTTCTTTAGAGCTTCTGCATTTGCATTTGTCCATGTACTTTGTGCAAACAGTAATGCTTATAAAAAATTGCAAATTTTATTCATTTGAAAAAAGTAAATTTATTTGTTCACAATATTATTATGCATAAAATAGCAAGTACAGGGACAAAATAGCGGGAACCAAATTTTGGTCATAAGTTTTAAGGTAAAGTAAAATGATTTGTTCCAGTAAACAAAAGGTAAAAAATGAGAATGTCTGAAGCTGTCATGACCCTCATGACAATTTGAGTTAAGAGCTGGTAGACCTTTTTTTTTATAATTTTGATGTAAATTGTCCAAAAAGCAGTACACTAAATGTACTACACTGTAAAGGTAAAAAAAAACCTTATTGAGAAAACGAAAGGTTGGGAATTTAAAATTGTCATTTATTGTTTTAAAGAAATTCACTTCAAATTAACCATGTTCTCAGGCCTAAATAATATGCCCAATCTATTCCACAATGACCTGATCTCTCGTTATAACTTCTTTACAAGTAAATTAAACTCTCAATATGTGTGATAAGTAAACAAATCTTTATAATGCATATTGTATGTCATGTGCATTGAGTCAATATTTTTATTGAACAAATGTAACTGTTTCTCAATAGGTTTTTTTTTTTTTTAAAGTGAATTTCTTTGTGTTTTGACGACTTTAATTTAAGGGGTGTTAATAGGCCTGGGAACTACAGGAAGATCATCTCATTCTAATAATTATTAAACATAGTTTAGATTTACTGTGAAAATTGAATTGCTGTCAAAACAGTACTGTAAATTCATAAATTATTGCGATATTTGAAGAATGGACAAAATTGGAGATTAATTATTGTTATTTCAGGAAAATCTGCATACAGATCTATTAGAATGCGATCTCAGTTTTTATTATTGCGATACTCAGCGAGTTACATTATTTGCAATAATAAAAACCTTGCAATAACTTCTGAATTAACAGTATTGTTTTGTAGGGGTTATATGTTTAGTATACCTACTTGTTTTATAGGAGAGACTCAGCCATCCAAAGACAGTAATAACCAAATGACTTTTAAAGGTCAACATACAGAAGGGTCTGGATGGGGGTCCTTCATTTTTGTGTTCTTTATTTTTTTGGTCCAATTTTCTCTATTCTGTAAACTCCATCCACACCCTCATACATGATGATAGACAGGTTTCTATACAATTTGTCAAAATCTAATATCACACCTGCTCCTTAAATCAAGTGGTAAAGTGGTTTACTGTACATGTGGTACCTCCATTTTCTTCCTTTGTAACAGAGCTTCCTGAAATTTTGAAGAAAGTTTCAAGTGAGCATTCTATACTGTGTGATGTATAAATGTTAAATTCATTGCTGATCAACTGCCTGTTTACCAAATACTGTGGATTCATTTATTTTCTTGGATACTGATTTTTGTGAATTAGGGAAAAATTGTAATTTCCGTGGATAGTAAATTTTGTAGTATTATCAAAGTCTGCATACATTAATTATATAAGCCCATTGAAAATTTATACTAAAGAATCCAGGAAAATTGGTATCCAACAAGTATTGATGAATCCTCAGTGGTATATCAATTTAGTAAGCACTAACTGAATGTGATTTCAACTTGATTGTCTGTCGTCTATAAAAAGTTGTGAATACATTAAACAAGGAGTATCATTTAAAATCTGCCATCTACACCAAACTCTTCAAATAACAAAAAATTGTATCATAATTAGAAGCTTGAGTATTGTAAAAGTGAGGAATATTGACCTCTTAATGTCTTTTGGTAGTTGGTTGTTCAGTTGCTGTCTAATTGATGTCTTTTGGTAGTTGGTTGTTGTTGCTGTCTCATTGATGTCTTTTGGTAGTTGGTTGTTGTCTCATTGATGTCTTTTGGTAGTTGGTTGTTGTTGCTGTCTCATTGATGTCTTTTGGTAGTTGGTTGTTCAGTTGCTGTCTCATTGATGTCTTTTGGTAGTTGGTTGTTCAGTTGCTGTCTCATTGATGTCTTTTGGTAGTTGGTTGTTCAGTTGCTGTCTCATTGATGTCTTTTGGTAGTTGGTAGTTGGTTGTTCAGTTGCTGTCTCATTATGTCTTTTGGTAATTGGTTGTTTTGTTGTCTCATTAATGTCTTTTGGTAATTGGTTGATGTTGCTGTCTCATTGATGTCTTTTGGTAGTTGGTTGTTCAGTTGCTCTCTCATTGAGGTCTTTTGGTAGTTGGTTGTTGTCTCATTGATGTCTTTTGGTAGTTGGTTGTTCAGTTGCTCATTGATGTCTTTTGGTAGTTGGTTGCTGTTGCTGTCTCATTGATGTCTTTTGGTAGTTGGTTGTTGTTGCTGTCTCATTGATGTCTTTTGGTAGTTGGTTGTTGTTGCTGTCTCATTGATGTCTTTTGGTAGTTGGTTGTTGTTGCTCATTGATGTCTTTTGGTAGTTGGTTGTTCAGTTGCTGTCTCATTGATGTCTTTTGGTAGTTGGTTGTTCAGTTGCTGTCTCATTGATGTCTTTTGGTAGTTGGTTGTTGTCTCATTGATGTCTTTTGGTAGTTGGTTGTTCAGTTGCTGTCTCATTGATGTCTTTTGGTAGTTGGTTGATGTTGCTGTCTCATTGATGTCTTTTGGTAGTTGGTTGTTCATAATTAGAAGCTTGAGTATAGTAAAAGTGAGGAATGTTGACCTCTTATTGTCTTTTGGTAGTTGGTTGTTCTGTTGCTGTCTCATTGATGTCTTTTGGTAGTTGGTTGTTGTTGCTGTCTCATTGATGTTTACATATCATCTCCTTTTAGTCATAGGAGCTTTAGAAATTAGAGGGAGAATTTGTTTCTCAAGTTTTTGTGATATCTATTCAGTCTTATGTAAAATTCCATGATTGGACTCCTACAGTACAACATGTCATTGTGATGTTGCCAATAAAGCTAAGCAATGTAAAGTCATTAAGCTACAAATCACCCTTCCCAAAATGTCTGGTTTATGCTTGAGAAAATTTAACCACCCAGACTGCTATTAAAACTACAGAAAACATTGATTTCTAGACCATTTCATTTTATACGCTTACTTCAAACTATGTGTATGTGTATTGTAGTTATGTTATATTGTATCTATTAAATAGAAAGTATGGGAGGGATGTGGGTGGTTCGATATTACAAGGACTAGACTATGAAGTTTAAATTGTTATTTTGAAGTTTCAAGGTCTCCAATACAAAGAGAATCATGTTTGATTTTAGTGGTAATTTTAGTTGTTTTATATATCATTTTTAAACGCAAAAAGCTCAATTTTTTCATATTTTTTAGCTGAAAGAAACATTCATTTATTGAAGATAATAAATGCTCAATGTAATCTCAAAATGTCCCCTTTTCCTCCTGTAGGTATTAATTTTGGTGAATAGGATTTTCTGTTATTTTGTAGTTGTCTAATTGTCAAATTATGTGAGGGAACATATATTATTGTTCTGCATATGTGGAGTCTACATGGTGTAAGTTTTGCTCATTGTTGAATGCTGTATGGTGATCTTAAGTTGCTAGCTTCTTCAGTGGAGAGTTGTCTCATTGGCAATCAAACCACATCTCCTTATTTTTATATCTATAGATATGTACTTGAAAAAAGAACTTTTGGACAAAAATCCTACCTAAAAATCATTCCAGAATACTGATTCTTGACTCTTTCTAATTTGTTCTGTCTCTCTTAATTTTTGTCTAGATTTAAGGTGGCTGGGGTGTCTTCCTCCATCTTGGATTTTGAAGTAGCAGATAACAATTGGTCAGTAGATCTTTAATGAAATGTGCAAATTTGAGAGTAGTATGTAATTCATGTGTAAAACTTTTCATGTTAATACAGAAAATTATGTGTTTTATCATATTTACGGCTGTATTTTCTAAAAAACACAATATTTTTGTTTGATTCATTTTTAGCTCACCTGGCCCGAAGGGCCAAGTGAGCTTTTCTCATCACTTGGCATCCGTCGTCTTCGTCGTCATCGTCCGTCGTCGTTAGCTTTTTACAAAAATCTTCTCCTCTGAAACCACTGGGCCAAATTTAATCAAACTTGACCACAATCATCATTAGGGTATCTAGTTTAAAAAATGTGTCCGATGACCCTGCCAACCAACCAAGATGGCCGCCATGGCTAAAAATAGAACATAGGGGTAAAATGTAGATTTTGGCTTATATCTCTGAAACCAAAGCATTTAGAGTAAATCTGACATAGGGTAAAACTGATTATCAGGTCAAGATATACCTGCCCTGAAATTTTCAGACAAATCTGATAACCTGTTGTTGGGTTGCTGCCCCTGAATTGGTAATTTTAAGGAAATTTTGCAGTTTTTGGTTATTATCTTGAATATTATTATAGATAGAGATAAACTGTAAAAAGCAATAATGTTCAGCAAAGTAAGATCTATAAATAAGTCATCATGACCAAAATTGTCAGTCGACCCCTTTAGGAGTTATTGCCCTTTATAGTCAATTTTTAACAATTTTTCATAAATTTTTGTAATCTTCTACAAAAATCTTCTTCTCTGAAACTACTGAGACAAATTTAACCATACTTGGCCATAATCATTATAAGGGTTCCAAAAATCATGGCCGACTTGGTTAAAAATAGAACATGGGGGTAAAATGCAGTTTTTGGTTTATATCTCTGAAACTGAAGCATTAGAGCAAATCTGACAGGTGGCAAAAATGTTCATCAGATTTAGATTTATCTGCCCTGAAATTTTCAGACGAATACGACAACATGTTGTTGGGTTGCTGCCCCTGAGTTAGTAATTTTACAGAAATTTTGCAGTTTTTTGTTATTATCTTAGATATCATTATAATATCTAATATCTAATACTATTAATTATGATTTTAACCTTATTTTACATAATTTCCAAAGCATCAGTAAATACAGGTGAGCGACACAGGCTCTTGAGAGCCTCTAGTTTTTCAACTTTGACACATAAGGGGAGATAACTCAGAGAAAGTAATTTTTATAATAGAAAGTGTTGTGAATTTACCTATTTTAATATGTAGCAAGAAAACAAGTCCGGTCACCCCATTTTCTTTTTCTTATCTGAAAGCATGTTATAAGAGCTATCTTCTCACATTTTATCTTAAAATTCTATGGTGTATATATAGTTTTCTTTTTATCACACAAAATTGGATTTTCCATGCATAATCTATACAAAATCTGACAATTTTGCACAACCTGTAGCATGAAAAAAAGTCCAGTGACCCATACTTTTTATTATATTTTGGAAAAAAGCATGATAAAAACTACATTTTGACAAATTATTAAAAAATTCTATTGATAATTTTAATTAAGACCCCCCATCCACCTTAAACCTGGCAGGCATAGGAAAAATTACATTATATATATATATATTCAAATTATTGATTGAATTCATTGATAATTTATAAGAATGATTAATTAATCAAGTTTGACAGATGAAGTTTTCAATACTTTTCAATCCTTCCAATTTATTACACATTTATCGTTTTTGACAGTTATGGATAACGATTAAAGGGATTAATGTGATTAGCATTTAATCGGTCAAAAGAAGAATGGAAATAATTTATTATTAATTTCAAAAAATAACTCATTTAGATTGGAAGTGATTTGAGGTCCGAAAATAGATGATTTGATCAGTTTAAAATAAAATAAAGTTAATTGGATACATTTAATAATAGATGACGGTTAATTTATTAACTGCACCTATTTTTTGAAAAAATTGCTTATTTTAATTACTTGTTTTCAACCCATGGTAACAGTCCTGACTGGTACCTTTTTCATAACAAGAAATTTATGATTGATTAATTGTCTCAAACAAAAAGAATTACCTAATGGAAATGATTGGCAAGTTTTGGATTTTGCAAAGTAATAATGTAAATGGATTTTACCAAAATAAAGGAGACAGAACGCAAGTTTAAACATTCTCAGTTTATTTTTTCTAATTGATCGTAGTTTGAAGTTTTAATTGATCATTGTTTGGAAGAGGATAACTAATACTTAAACATCACTATAATTTAATGCCATTGAGATCAAAGGAACCACTGTCTAACAAAAAACTTGAATCTGACAGTTTCGAATGTTCAGAGGAGTTTCTCCTAAAGATTGAAAAAAATATAAATCGTTTTTCTTCAGATGTTTTATACTACATATTTGGAAGAAAAAATATAAAGTACTCAAAGTGCTGTATTGACAATTACAGCCTGTCGTCTGTATGAAGTGTAGTAATTTGTTTCTTAAATTTTGGAGCCACTGTTTTCGCAGTCAGTGGGAAATTTCAGATTTTCAATAATATCCTTGTACATGGCTGGCATAAATATATCATGCATTAAAAAAACTGGATTATAAATTTTTGGCTGTTCCAAAGCCAAATACGCTGCTGTTGGACATTTTTTAAGACTTACATTAAAATTAGATTAAAAAGTAAACACTTGATTTCAATTTTACCCTAAATCAAAGTGTGCATAATATTTGTGACAATTATTGGTGATATATGGTGTTATAGAATAGCCGTGTTTTTTCATATTAATGAATTGTGACCTACAATTGTATAGAGTTCAAGAACAGCTGTGTTTTTCATGACTTTTCATTATTATAGAGTTCAAGAATAGCAATGTTTTTCACAACATGGGAATTAACTAGATCATGATATGCCATTATTACTACTGATACAATAGAATTTGTGCCTATCTATCTAGTGTTTGATGTATTGAAACATGAAATATGGCAGAAATTATAAGCAATTTGAAACTTTAATGTGTTTAAAATTTGACAATTTAATTTTGAAATAATATAATTCGGCAATAAAGTTTATTTTTAACAAGCTTTGGAACATAAAATTTTGCATTAAAGTGCATTACTGTGACATTGTCGTTAGTTGTTAAATTTTAAATTTCACACAAGTTGGTTTTGTTTGCCTATGAAAAGAAAAATGAAATTATTAAACAAAATTTCATACAGAGTGCATTCAAGTACACTTAAAATTCAAATCACGCTTTAATAAAACACTTCAAAATATTATATTTGTTAAATTGCGTTTTCAATAATTGGAGTGCAACTTTAAAATAAGTTATGACATATATTGTCATGCTTTTCGATAATTGGATGGATTTTGGTGAGATTAGGTATGAAGAAGCTTATAAATGTGTCAGTGATAAATAGATGGATTAGAAAAATACGCCAAACCTTTAATGATTACTGTAATTTTATGTGATAATAGAAAAAAGGACAACACAACTGTCAATAGGATCAGAAAATCGTTCAAATTTTGAAGAGATAATTTTTCTTGGCCGATTTTAGAATTGAGGATTTTATGTAGAAAGATGGTGAAAACAGAATTTCCAGATTTAACTGTTAATTTTCGAAGTATAAATGCTGAGGTGAGTGGTAAAAGTAATCATTTTAATCAAATGAGTTTTTTTTTAATTGAGTCAAAGTTTTCTTTAAATTTTTCTGGATATTAAAAGTTTTTTTTGGTAAGATTGTTTTGAAATAATATTTGAATCATATATTTTGAAAAGATTTTATATTATATGGAATATTGATAACTCAGAATATAGTTTTTGTGCAGCTTGATATTTTTATAACATTCAGAGGCAGATTTAAGGGGAGGGGAGTGGGCCCCTTATGGTCTACATATATATTTTGTAATGCATAGACTTTTACATGTTCCACTCCAAATGTTGCCTAGTTTTGTGGGCCCGGGGCTCTCCTATTTCAAAATCCTGGATCCGCATCTGTCATTAGATATTTTAACTTAGTTACTCTTGTTTTTCAAAATAGAAACTGTCACCCATTTGTCATTCTTACAAGTCATATTGCATATGTATTCAGTGTTGTTTGAAATGTAAAAATTTCCACTTTACAATTATGACAAACAAGGTCAGAGTAATCGTAAATAGAGATTTGAAGAATTATATATATCCTAATTAATTCCATTTAATTCTGATTATCTAACTTTCCACTTTAAAGAATAGAAATACTTGTATAGTTTTTTAAAAAGTACAAGTATGGGGTACCCAAGGGAGTTCTGGACATTCTTCTCTTATGCAATTTTCTATTTAACGTTTCTAAAATTCAAATTAATCATGTTTTTGAAATAAAATATTATTAAGTTCACATTTAATGTAGCCCTTTATAAAGAAAAGTAATTTCTGAAAGTAAAATTTGATTGTAACTATTTTTACACAGATAATGCTAGGGTATTTCTGTTAAATGTAGGTAAATTACTTTCCAAATAATAAATTACCCTCTCAGTGCCTCCTTGAGAATAATACTAATCTGGTGTAAAACATAATCCTCTTTATCTGTATTATTGGTTATTAAATATTAATATTTTCACAAAAACCTGGAGAAAACTGTTAAAAAATTGGGATGACAATGACCTGACATATAAATATGCATGAGACTATTTATAGAAAGAAGGTAAGACACTTTTTTATTGTTGTTTGTTTGTGAAATTCGGCAGAATCTTGTTTTTTTCATGTGTCAATTTATTTTACGATGGTTGTTAAGGGATTTACCCATTGTGGTTGTTCAACTCAATGTTTTCTGTTGAACAGATTTCTTATAAAAATTTGTGTATTATTCATTATATTAGTTGAATAAAGTAAAGATGAAAAAAATAATATTTTTCGCTGTTTACAGTAGTTAGTTTCTTTTTCTTAATTTATATTTCTAAAAGTTTAGTTCGCTCACAGCTCTTTTTATTGATATAAATCGATGTTAGTTGAGATTATTTGTAGGAGTAAAAATTTGTATTGACTGAAATGTGATTTGTTTTCTGAATCTTTTTATTCTCATAAACTAAATACAAAGTTACAGAGAATGGTACATATAAATAGATTAACTACATGCATGTGTGAAATACTACATTTAAATATCTAGTTTATCTAGGAGGACCTACTTTCACATTTATGACTTGAAGTAAATTTACACAGTTTTTCTTTTTGTTCAGTATTTGCAGAATTGAAAATAAAACATTAAATTTGTACATATTTGGATTTTTCCAAAAATAATCAGTTACAAAATTTTTTCTATCTGCTTTCAGTGTTTCACCAATGTCAGTTGAGTCACAAAGGTGGCATACTCTTATAGTTTCTTGAAAGACCATGCCATCTTCCTGTTTCAATCACAATTGGTGACTACCACTTTTTGTGAAGCACCTATATATGACAAATGTGACTCACAGTTTATATTGATCTTGTAATTTTGTTCAACACTTTTGATACCCATTTATCAGCAACTTAAAATTTAATGCTTTCAAAATTGATAATTGTCTATGAATTTTCACAATATGAATCAATGCAATATTTTCCTTATGAACAGAAATTTTGAATGTAAGTTTGTTCCACAATTTAAATTTTTATTTACGGTATACATTTTAAAATTATAAAATTAAGTATTTATTTATGAGAAAAAAACTTCTTTGATATGTAGGATTTTTATTTGTTTTACAATACATGTATTTAAGGATACTATTTTGTCTTTTGCTTGAAGTTTTCTAAAGCCTTTAAAAATCACAATATATTTATTGCCCATTGAAATATGTTAAGAATAGAGTTAGAACTTTGTGAAGATAGGGGACAGGTCTGGTCATTGAATAATTTTTTTTCTAAATTAAATGACACCGATACTTTATTTAGTTATTTACTACACATTATTTTTCTGAGGTTATTTAGTTTGAACCCTCCATGTGATAGGTGCATTTGACTTGAATCTTAATTGACTAGGATTGTCAGTTTTCCTGCAATAGGTCCATGGTTCTCTCTGGGTACACTGGGTACCTCAACCAATTAAAAGTGACCACCAAGATATAGGTAATAGTCTTGAAAAAGGTGTTAACTAAAACACCAAACAATCAATCAGTCACATTGTTTTTAATTAACATTTCAAAGACAGCAGCACTAGAAAAAATCATGCATTAAATTTCGGGGCCTTTTATAGCTGACTATGCGGTATGGGTTTTACTCATTGTTGAAGGCCGTACAGGGTGACCTATAGTTGTTAATTTCTGTGTCATTTGGTCTCTTGTGGAGAGTTGTTTCATTGGCAATAATACCACATCTTCTTATTTTTATATTGTAATATTTTTGGTACTGATTAAAAATATTTAATGAAATCTGAATTTAAATTTGTACTAGTTTGTAAAAAGGTTGAATGATACTGAATGTATTTTTTTGAATGCCCTGTTATACCAGAAAAAGATTCAAAAGGGAACAAGACAATACACCAGTCAAGTGTATAATTTAATGCAGTTTTCAACTACTGTAAAGTCAGAAATTTTGCAATGTTTTTATTATTGGAAAATTGTGATGGAATGGGCATCACAAGAATGAATTCTCACATTTTGAATTTTGACAGCATAATATTTGTATGCAACATTTTTACTGAATTTGCAAAAATATCACATTTTTTGTCAAGTCTTAAAAAAGCACCATATCAAATGAACTCAAAAATTCAAATTCTGACTTTACAGTACTAACATTTAGGCATTTCTGTTTGTTTAAAGATAACAAAAGAAAAAATATCATAATTGGCAAATATTGTGAGAACCTTTTATGATTTATTGCTTTATCTGACCCTAAATTAGAAGGAAGTTCTCCCAACTTTGTGACCTTCTTCATGACCTTTCATGCTGTGTGACCTTTTGCACCTGTGTTTATGGTGAGATGTTGATCAGAGTAGTAGAATTGTTAAAGATAGACCATTGTCATTCCCTATTTATTGTTTCATGGATATTTTATGTCAGATAATAGCAACTATGGTTCTTAAGATAGATCTTTTAAGAGCATTGTAAATAATTTGAGAAGTTTTTTTCAACAGATAAAATGGAATTAAAATTGATTCACCATATGGTTACAATTAGTAGTATTTAAGGGGTATAGAGAATAATGATTGAAGATGAAAAAGTGGAAATGCTATAATTAGAGGAGGGATTTTGGGACAGTTGAGTAGAATATTTATAAATTTGTCTAATTCTGACCACTTTTAATTAACGAAGGGTTCAAATGTCAGTTCTCATGTTATGAGTGTTTGACTTTAGCAAAGAATACATTAAGAAGGTAATACTGTAAATTCAGAAATTATTGTGTGCATTTATTATTGCGAATTTTGAAGAAATTGGACAAAAATGTGAGATGAATTATTGCAATTTCAGGAAAATCTGCATACCAATATATGTATCAGATGTCAGAATGCAAGTTCTTATTATTGCGATACTCACTCAGTCACAGCCACATTATTCGCATTTATGAAAGCCTCGCAATAATTTCTGAATTGACAGTATTTGATTGACCATATAGTCTATCATATTAAAATTTTCATAAAATCTGTTTAAATGGATTCTACGAGCAATTTAAGGTTATCAGATTTAATACCGACTATAATGCATTCTGTTGACTTTAATGGTTATTACGGGCGCTTGAATCTAATCTGATGGGACAATAGAGATTTACAAAATCGGTGATCAATTTAGTATTCAAGATCAACATGGCAGCCGCCAAACTGATACAACCGCATTGTTTAATTCTATTTTATCTTTCTCTATCATCATATGATATGTATATATATATTTTTCATAAAACTTTGCCCAATGTTTTGAATATATCTTCCATTGTATAATATATAGCGTGAAAAAAATCAAATTGAATAGCCATAATGATCATCATTGTTACGGCCCAATTATATGTTAGATAGGCAAACAATTCCTTCGGGTTAATTATTTATATTTTAGTCGTTGAGCTTACAACTCCTTTGAATCGACAGTATTGCATAAATTAGTCTTTGTTTTCATTGCAATATGATACGTCAGTAAATTGTTTAAATGCTGATTTTGGATGTATCATTTTCGAATAGTTAAAACGTACTATGGATAATAATTTAAAGTCGTTTAAAAGTCACTTAAAATTTTTGATGAAATATTAATTTGAGTACTGGTTGCTCTAATGGACCTCTATTATTTAGTGTTTGGATATGTTTCTGTTACGGAAAGAAAAATAAAATGATTTTCGGAATGTGATATATCATTAACCATAAAAGGAAGGAATATTTAATTTATTGAATTTGGAATTACGATGGCAGGTCCTGGATTTTCAGTACCATTCGATTCTCCTCTAATGAGGCTGCCTATGGTGAATAAAAATCGGAAAAAAATTGCAATCTCCTCAGAAGCAGTAGTTAAAGATAAGATCATAACAGCGCCACCTAAGGACAAAATAACAATAGAGAAAGTTCATGCCGGAGAAAAAATTGTACCTGCAGAGAAAGTTTTTATGCCACCTGGTGTAAGTTTAAATTAGATTTATAAAAAATTTTGATAGCTGCATCAATCTGCATTAGTCATGTTGTAAGAAGTTCCAAGTACAAAAAACATCCAGTTGCTTACTTAACTCATGGTTGTATAGATCAATTACCGGTAGTATGCATGTAGATCCTTTTGGCAAATTTTTAATTCGTAATATAGGGATAATATATATGATTTTTATCAATTGTTTGTTTGAGAATTTTCCTTTTCCTTATAATACAAGGACTTCTGTTGTTATATATTTTTTTTTAGTTAGAGGTTAAAATTAATTTTTTTTCGTTAAAATACAATGATGGCTTAATATATGTTTTTGTAGTCAGAGAAACTTTCTTCTGGCTTTAAAATACAAAGTGCCTTTGTAGCTGAGTGGTCTAAGTAGTTCAACAACTAAATCACTTGAGCTTGTCAACATTGAGGTTGTAAGACTTACAATTGAACCCTTTATGTGGCATGTGTGTTTGCCTCCAATCTTAATTGACTAGAATTGTCAGTTTGCTTGTGGAAGGTCAGTGATTCTCTACGGGAACTCTGGCTTCCTCCACCAATAAAAATTGGCTCCCACGAAATATTTTTTTGGTCAAGCTCTGTTAAAGTCAAGACATTGTTGGTTATAAATGCCGTTCAAGTCCAGATATTTTTGGTTGAGCACTGTTAAAGTCAAGACATTGTTGGTTATAAATACTTTTATACATAAAGTCCAGAAATTTTTGGTTCAGCACTATTAAAGTCGAGACATTGTTGGTTATTAACACTTAAAGCCTAGACATTTCAATGCCCCCATTGAAGGGGAGGGGGCATTAAGGTATAAAACCCTTGTTCCTCCATACGTCCCAAAATAAGTTTTTTGTTCTCGAACTTTAGTTTCCATCAACCAAATGTAATGAAACTTATACACAATGCTTATTACCACCAAATACAGATCGAGTTTGAATTTGGGTGGCATTACTTTCACTGTTCTTGAGTTATGTCCCTTTATAAATGGAAAAATTGACAAATTTGCTGTTTCCACTATCTAAGTTTTGTTTGCCTCAACCAAATGTTATGAAATTATACACAATGCCTATTACCACCAATCACAGATCAAGTTCGAATTTTGGTGGTGTCACTTTCACGGTTTTTGAGTTATGTCCCTTTGTAAAATGAAAAATTGCTGAATTTGCCATACCAGTATATTTAAAAGTGGGGGGGCATCTGTGTCTCATGTACACATTCCTCATTTATTTATTCAGCACCATTATAGTCGAGTCATTTTTGGTTATTAACATTGTCAAAGTCTAGACATTTTTGGTTTGGCACTGTTTAAAGTCAAGACATTGTTGGTAATAAACACTTAAAGCCTAAACATTTTTTATTCAGCACCATTAAAGTCAATACATTTTTGGTTCAGCAAGGTTTAATTTGTCCAGACTTTTTTGGTGAAGCTCTGTTGAAAGTCCAGATATTTTTGGTTCTGCAGGGTTAAAGTCCAGACATTTTTGGTTTAAGTTTGAGTCAGTGTTAAAAATGCAGAAGATTTCTCGTATCTTATTCTATTTAAAATTAAAAATTGTTTTACCTATACCTGAGAGGAAGGAAACGTATAATTATTTTTATTTTCCCTTATTTGACCGTAAGATGGTCCTTGATTATGATTTTACACATTTGGATATTTTCTATTGTATATATATTTGGAAAATATTTGGAAATACAATGTATTTAAGTAAATGAATTAAGTCTAACTAATACACTCATAGTTAAAAGATTTAATCGTAGAAAGCTATCAATAAAATTTAAGTAAGCTTAAAACCTACAATATAAAATCGTCAAATGAAGCATGCACCAATACAAGTAAGCTGTATGAATAATTGAAATTAAAATAATTTTCTGAGACCTTTTTTGTGGTATTGATTTCTAAATATCAATGGGAGGTCAATTTTTTCAAACAAAACATATTTTGTTTTATTTATTTCTTTGGAATGAGGTGTAATTATCTCAGAATTTATTCTTCAGCTAAATTATTGTGTTAATTACTTAAGTTTACACATTTTTTTTTTTTAAATCATTGGTTTGGTATTTTGAATTGACTATATTAAGTTTTCTCTATTGAATTGTTTCATATTTTTCATGTGGGGGCCTTTTATAGCCGACTATACGATATGGGTTTTTCTCATTGTTGAAGGCTGAACGGTTGCCTATAATTGCTTACATCCACTTTATTTGATGGATAGTTGTCTCATGGGCAATTATACCACAATTCTTTATTTTTATATTTAAGATATATTAGAATATTTTATTGTAAGATCCTGATGGATTTAAATAATAAGATTCAATTGTTCATCTTAAAATTTTGCACATTCAAGAAGAAAGTTGGAGATTGCTCTGAACATCTGACAGCTTAAATTTTTGGGACTTGCTGATGCCATGGACTGTCAGGGCAGTCTTGGACTGCAGAATGGCATTTCAAACTTAAAATAGCTCACTCCAATGTCTACCAACATGAAAAATATTGAACAATTCAAACCAGAAAACTAGTGGCCTAATTTATAACAAATTATTTTTCAAAAAAAAAAAAAACAAATATGACAGACATGACCCAATGATAACTAACCCTAATTCCTGCCCTTTGATATAAGAAAAACAGCTTCAATAAAATAAATAGACCATAAGTGTGACCCCAAAATCATTTGTCTGACTGGTATAAGTAATGTTATGTTTTTCTTTATTTACCTTTTCTATTATCCTGTTTTACGATAACAAATTTATTATACATGTTAAACTGCTTTAATGGACCCATTTAATAACAACAAAATTTAAAAATCTAAATATTTTGACATGGAATTGAGAATTGGTGTTAAATTTTAAAACACTTTATTTTCGAAATACATAATGACACATGGCACTTAATGTTATTTAATTGTTATGGAAGAAAATAAATAAAAGGGATTGTGGGGTCTGTTAGGGATATAAATGGAAACCTTGTACTTTGCTCACCTGATAAGCAGGACCTTCATCATTGAGCTGTTGTTATTTTGCTTGAATTACGAAATGTATTGATATATATATAGGACAGAATCAAGGCAGGAAAAAATAAAAGGGGGATCTGAAAATGGGAGTGATGAAAAACTATTTTTTTTTTTATTATTATTTTTTTTTTAGATGATTTTCAGTTAAGCATTGGTATAAGCTTGTTTGGATAATGGTTGAGACATAGTTTCTTAACTTTCTGCCAGACAGAATGTACTGACTGAATTCCATTATTATCAAAGATGCCAATTTACAAATACAAATAAATAGTTTGACTTAAAAAAAAAATGTTTTCATGATACCTAATTTTTCACTGTTTAATGGTATACAAAATATTTAAAATTTGTTTCAGCATTGAATTAGCAGTTAATTGACTTGTTTGTATCTATTAAATCATTCAAAATGATTTAACATTATCACAAACTGAAATGAAAAGGGACTTAAATTAAATACAATTAATTGAGATTCAAACTGTGACAGGACATGTTTTTACTTTCATACTTGCTCCTATCCTACCATTTAACAATAAAACATTAAGGAATTACATATTTTAAATTATACAAAGACCTTGGTTTCAGTGACATTCAATAATACTGATTTAAGATAAAATTTCTTTTAAAATTGTGTTATTCAGTTTACTGAATAAAAAGCCCTTTGATTAAGATCTGTACATAATTACAGCTTTCTAATTTAAACTCTTTTAGTGACAATTGATGAATTCGGTCAGTAAGCAATTTTGATACTGATGACCGTGTTATTTTGACCAGGTTTAAAGATTTCAAGTGATCCTGTAATTACTCACTAAATTTTGATGTGTATCTATTTAAATTTTCTGTTTTATATAGAAATTCTCAATATTCAACAATAAGGGTATTATATATTGTCACATAATTTGTGGTATATCATCGATAAAGAAAAATATTCATAATTTAAAATGAATGAAATATGTGATTAGTGGAAAAAGTGACAGTTATTAAAGATTTGAAAAGATTTTGATCTAGAGTAACTGAACTTCAACAAATTTATTAGACTTGGAGCTATTTAGAGCTTTATATGTTGTACAGACACTGCTGTTTATGGTTGAAGACTGTTTGTAAACATTTTTAGTGCCAATCTGCCTAAGAATCAGGCAGTGGTGAAAACATGACAAAAAAAAAAAACCACTCAAGTTGACATTAATTTAAGTTCAGAATGTATAATGGTGAACAAATATAACATTCATTTAGTTTTCCTGTTCTGGTATTTCATGATATAATTTGGTTGAAATGCACAAGAAATTAACAATTAAGGGGAGATAACTCTGTAATTTGCTATCATTCTAACCAATAGCTAGCTAGATATTTCTCGACCTACCAGACACACAAAATCAAAAGATCTACCATTTCTAACTCAGGATGAGGGTAACTTCAAAGTAGGATAGTAAGGTTGGTTGTTTTTTTTTTGGCCATGTTTTGAAATTTTTCTAAATTGCCTGATTCTTACAAAGACTGGCATTTAATGTCTTTTGGTTATTTTGTTTGATTTCTGTCTCTCATGATGTAAACCCAACATCTATTATCTTGTCTTAAAAAAATCAATTTGAAGTCATGTAAAGCTGAGCATTTAGAATATGTGGGACATTATTTCATTCTCCAGTGCATTTAACATGCTTGAAAGTGACCAAACAACACATTAATTCAAGAATGCATGCAGTGATCAGTGAGTGAGCACAAGATTTTTTTATCTGTGCTGTTTGGGTCAATACATGTAGTTGAATATTTTTAATATTTGAATTCTTAGATTATAGTTATCCTTTTTATTATATTGACTGTGGGCTTTTTAATGGAAATAAAGTAGAAAATACCAAGGGCTATATCTTTTTCTATGCATTCCCAATTCGTTTTTTATGCAACGTCATCGACCTTTGTTGTATGATGTCAGAGAAGTGAAATTATCAGATTTTATTAAACTGGGAAATCACTGTAGTATTGCATTGCAACCAATGCAATAAAATAAGTTTTACTCTTAATTAATTACTTATTCTTCATCAAATAGAAAACTTTGGGTATCAAATAATGAATAGAAAAATAATTAACTTTTTGGAAGACGAAAACCGAAAATAATAGAAATATTTAGAATATGTTTTGGTAAAATTTTAAATGCTTTTGATTGGATCATAACTGGTTTAAGAATTTTCTTGCTTCCATTAAATGTTGCTTGAAATAATAACATTGTTCATTACAAATCACAATGTATTTAAATCAACATGCATATGATTTATATAGTTACATTTAATTGTAATCAATCATAATCTTAAGAACTTGTCAAGGGAAATAATTACCACTGGTCAAAATGATATTAAGTTTAATCAAGTAAGAAATTAAATATCCTTCAATGTGCCCCAAATATTTATAAAAATCCTTAAGCAAAACATTAAAATCTTTGGATAAATTTGACAATTTGAATATTAATGTGGACACTTAGATCTACAGATCCGTCAATTAAGTTCCTCATGTGGATAATTCGTTTATTGTTTCTGTGTTAAATTTGGAAGCGTTGGACATCTTGATGTTAATTAATGTGTATAGTTAATGCATTGTGATCTACGATAGATTTTAAACTCGAAGTGGTGTAAGGGATCGTGGGAAAAAATTAAATAGTGGACCACTGATGTAAATATGGCAAGATAAAATCATGTTTTTTGTTGTTATAACGGAATTATGGAATATATGAAAAATAAAACTTTTGTAAATGGAAAATGACAGTAAGTTTTAAGATAGTAGAACACAAGAAAAAACATTGCATATCCAAACTGAGTATTGAAGTTCAGCATTGCACCTCTAACCTGAGTATCAAAGTTCAGCATTGTACCTGCAACCTGAGTATTGAAGTTGAAGAGAGCATTGCAAAGAATGAAAAGTTTAAACAGTAACTTAAAATGATGTTCTTACTAAGAAAAATGATAGTTTAGCAATAACTGGAAACATTTTAATTGGAGAAGGCTAAAGTTCAGTGCATACTTGACAGTTGGAAACATCCAATGTGGATTTTACAAGATTACTTTAAATCAGAGACTAAGGATAGATTATCAACATGCAGATGGACTTTGCCACACTGTTAGAATTAAGGGATCTTCATTCCGCCCTTAAAAGACACAATGCTATCAATGGAGGCTTTATGTTTCAGAAAGTTAAGGTAATATTTGTCAAATCAAAGTATTTGAATGTAACTTGTATATATTTAATGTAGTAATCAAAATTGTTTCTCCTTTTGTGTCTCATCTTGCCCCTTTTGAGCTTCATACTTATTTTGTAAAACTTAGTTTCAAGTTCAAAATTGCCTGTATGTGCTATTAAACACAATCAATCAATCAGTTAATCAATCAATCAATCAATCAATCAATCAATCAATGCACATGTGTAGAAAAAAATGAACAATTATTGATACACGTACTTGTTTTCTTTCCAGAAGCATTTGAAATGTGGCTCCACACTCAGAAAAAGTTATACAGGAAATATAGGGAAATCAAGATTTTGTACAAAGATTTAAAAAAAAACCTGCATGTTATAATTGTTGTTTAAAATTATCAACCATTTCTCAGTTAAGATTTATAAGGCATTAAGTTGGAATTTTATGGGCATGTAAAACTTGTTTAACCTCACTTCATTTTGTACTATTTTATGCTATCTGTTCCCATGTGTAAGTTGCTGCTATTTGTAGCCTAGGTTAGGGGGAGGGTTGAGCACTCACAAACATGTTAAACCCGCCACATTCTTTATGTGCCTGTCCCAAGTCTGGAGCCTGTAGTTCAGTGGTTGTCGTCGGTTCATGTCTGTCATAATTGTTTTGTTAAAAATTAGGCCGTTATTTATCTCAATTGAATTGTTTCAAATTTTTCATGTCAGGGCCTTTTATAGCCGACTATACAGTATGAGTTTTCTCATTGTTGAAGGTCGTACAGTTGCCTATAATTGCTTACATCCATTTTATTTGAACTTGGGTGGATAGTTGTCTCATTGGCAATCATACCTCGTCTCCTTATATTTTTTATGCCCCACCTACGATAGTATTTCCCCCATTTTCACGGTCCACTGAACATAGAAAATGATAGTGCGAGTGGGGCATCCGTGTACTATGGACACATTCTTGTTTTATGATGTCTAGGAGTCTGGTGTTAATATGTGGTTGGTATGGCCCTGAGTGTTATACTGGTAAAAGAAACCAATATTGGTGGTATTTCTTGCTGTCTTTTTTATGCACTATTGACTTATATGGGTAAATGATATTTTGTTAAGTCCCATGGTTGTTCAAAGGAATACAAAACACCTAAGGACTCCTGGAGTCTCCATTCGATCAGACTTTATACAAATTAACCTCACAAAATTGAATTTATCCATATTAGTGTCAATGTTTAAATAAATATTGATATTTTCAAATGAAATGTGACAAAGTATGGTATAATCCCTTGTTATGGGGTTTAAAGTAAATATATAAAATAATATTAATAACAGAATAAGATGTATCAATTGTGACACATTTAACATTTAAAGTTGTGATTTTTAAACATAAAGATTTGTCATTTTAACCCTGCTTTGTGTATTGACTGCGATTGACGGCTGTTAACTTTCATTGGCAAATCCTTGTGTGGAAAACACTTGATGAAGACTTTATAATTTGTAGCCCTCTTCTCAGCAGTTCTACTTGCTCTTTTATAAACTGTACAAGCATTATCAGGGAGTCACAGACAGATCGTTATCAAACAAACTAACAACAGCCCACAAAACACCCCAAAGAAATCTAGATTGAATCATAAACTGCTGCATTTATCATACATATATCATTCCACTTAAATTTGTCCACAGTTTTTTTTTTTTTTCATTTTAAAGAGCTTTTCTAGAGGATTAACATTTTACACCAATTTCACAATTCTTTTCTTTCTTAGATCTCGATCCCTGGTCTAGTAATTTTTATTTCATAGTTTTTTTCTCTCTAATTCATCATAAATCATCATTATAGTATTTGTTAATTTGGCTGTTCTGTACCTGTAACATTTATCTGTGCTAATTATAGCAACAGCAGACACTTTGCTACTAAGGGGACTCGTTGGCCGAGTGGTCTAAGTAGCCAAACAACTGTATCACTAGCCTGTCAACACTGAGGTTGTGAGTTTGAAACCCGCATGCGGCAGATGCCCTCGACTCCAATTTTAATTGACTACTGAAGTTTGGTAGTTCTCGATGGCCACTTCAGCTTCCTCCACCAATAAAAACTGACCTCTACGAAATAGCACAAGTGCTGAAAGTAGTGTTCAACACCAATCAATCAATATATCAACAGCAGACATCTTGCTACTAGACTCTGGGATACTTGTATCACCATTATCACCTATTCAACAAATTACAGGGTTCATTATTCAAGAGATCAAGTCTGGCTTACAGCCCCATCCCCTTCTTTCCCTACAATGCTTCATTTTGTCTATTTGTTGAAAATTAGTATGGGAATTCTACTCTCTTTCCTATAACTAATTAATGACAAATGCACCATTAAGATTTCTGCATCCATTACGCCTTTTCAGCTCATGAATCAGAAATGTTTTAACCACTCAAAAGTACACGTACATATAGAAAGCTAAAAAATCGGTCAGATCTTATCTACAAATTTCATAATGAGAAGTAGACCAATGATTTAGTGGAGCATAATTAGACTAAGTCACATGGTCTGGCTAAATGTACTTCACGATTGTTTAGATTTTTTGTGAGAAAACAATAGTTTAAAATACACACGTTTGTTGTTTAGCTGATAGTACTCTTAGTAGTATTATTTTACATTTATATTGAAGGCATTATATATAGAATAATGACATTTTGGTTTTAAAATTGTAACATTAAAGGCAAGCTGATAATCAAGCTGATAAAGTCAGTATCAAAAAATAAAATGTTATTATCCTTTTCTTTTCAAATTATCTTATGATTCTTGGGGTAAAATTTGAAATTAAAGGAACCCCCTTTTGAACTTCCTATAGAACAGTCAATCTTATCTTTGCAATTGCTGTTATTTAGTTTTTACAATTCATGAATTGCCTGATTGTGATGTAGGTATAGGTTATAAAAAAAAATAAGAGCTAATGTGACTTTAAAAAAAATTTTTATCAGTACAATTGTCATGTTTTCCAAGTGAATGAACTTTTCAAAGAATAAATGGCCATTTTAATTTTTTTTTAATTAGAATGACTATGTGGTAGTTAGATACGTTTTTCCCTATTGTACCTATAATAATGACTAACGGAAGTTCAGATACATTTTTACCTATTGTACTACACACATTAAATACTCTTTATGAGATACTTTGAAGTAAAAGTGATTAATATCTTAGTCTTTTAATGTTGGGGGTTCATAAATGCAATTTGGTTTTTAATTTTTTTTTTTAATGTGTTTAAATTGCTTTTTATGATGTTTTTTTTTTTTTCTGTGTAGCTTAATGTATTTAGACCAGAACATTTTTATATTTATGTTAAGGTTATTTAAAAAACAATTGTATGAGAGGGGTTAATGCATCTATTTTTTTATTGATTTTTGTTTTTTTAAGTGGTTAGGTGAATTTCTCCAGAATTTATCACACTAACTATGTGACTGTATTACTAGTAAAAAAAATAACAGTACTGCACCTTTCACCATGAACTCCACTTACAGTAAAACCTTCTTATTTTGTAGAACAGTTGCATATGATATTACCAGAGATTTGCATGTGGAAATAATTGGATTTAAGAAAAAAAAAAACAAAATAAACAGTTATTTAAGTCTTTTTTGGATGTTAGAAATTTCCCATAAAGAGTACATAGTTTGTCTGTACATATCTATGGTCTGTACATATCTATGGTCTGTACAACTCTTCTTAAAGTATACAATCTTATACCTTTGTCTTTTGCCAACCATTAGGCCATTTTTGAATCTCTTTCATCCTGGGTAATATATTTACAAGCGTTAAACCAAAAGGTTGTGATTGGCTAACAATGTAATGGCTTCTCACAATTTTCAAACTGGGATGAATGAAATTACCGATAATCTTTTAGATGTCTGAAGATGTCCAAAACAGAAGGGTTTTTCATAATTTTTCAAAAAGTTTTTAACAATTTGTTGATTTTTGTTGGAATTTGCCGGATTTCTAGATTTGACGTTTCTTTGCACCTTATATTCCTTTACAATTATATTTCTGATATATCCACATTTTGGCGTCTCTATCTTTATTCACCCATAGTAAAATCTTAGGGAGAAAGAACCAATTAAGTTTAGCCTGAAAGAATTATAATATATAACACTAACGAAAAAACTTATTGTATCTAGACTATTTTAATGCGTTATAAATTTATATTAAAATGATTTTAAAAAAGGTCTCTATGGAAGATTGATTGGTTTTCAGCAATCATATAGCACCGTGTACATTAATCATGTCAGATTTTGTGATAAGTTACAAGTGCACAGCTGTTATTTGAATTTTGACAATGGAAATGATCTGTGGACCTCATGGTATTTTGAAGTGGGTCTTTATTTAAAGGTGATAATTGTTTGAAGTAAGGGCTGTTTGATTTTCAATTTCATTCATTATTTGATGTGAAATTTGACAGTGTAATGATTTGACAGTCTTCTGATACATTGAAACAAGTTGGTATTTTAAGGCTATAATTGTTTAAAATTGGAACTGCTTGAACGTCAATTTTACAAGTATTTGATAAGTAGTCAGTAAGCGTTGATACAAGATTTTTTATTAAATGATGAAAGAAGGAGCTTTTGAAGTACAATTTAAAAATAAAAATTTAATGACATCAGGTATGTATGACAATTAAAAGTTATACAGTGGTTTTTGGTTGTAATGTGTTTTGAAATAATACGGCCTTGATTTTGAAGAGAAATTAATCATATTTGAATGTTAATTTCACAGGTGCTTGATAATACTCAATGCATGATAATACAATTAAGTTTATTGAAAAATACTGAAATATTAACTGAACTACAGGGGACGAATTCCATATCAACTAAAAGTATATAGAAATTTGAAAAATGGAGAAAAAATAAATAAAAATTGCTAATTATTATATATAATATTTGACAATAATTTCTGGTAGTCAATTTTTTTTCCGACAAACTACTACTTTAAATGAAAAATGGAGAGAAAGGGGGGAATGTTCATTATTATCTTCAAAGTTGGAGATTTGACCACCCTCTATCACAAGATAGGACTTCAAAGAAAGATTTCCAAAATGAATAAATAGAAGGAGTTTCCGTCAATGTTTGGGCAGTTGGCACCTATGTAATTGGAATGTTCAAAGTAAAAAATGCAAGGAAAACACTGGAATTTGCACTTTAAATTTGGGTTGCTCAGTTAAAGAATCATCCATATTATTTTTATGCCCCATCTACGATAGTAGAGGGGCATTATGTTTTTCGGTCTGTGCGTCTGTTCGTCCGTCTGTCCCGCTTCAGGTTAAAGTTTTTGGTCACTTCAGGTTAAAGTTTTTGGTCAGGGTAGTTTTTGATGTATTTGAAGACCAATCAACTTGAAACTTAGTACACATGTTCCCTATGATATGATCTTTTTATTTTAATGCCAAATTAGAGTTTTGACCCCAATTTCAAGGTCCACTAAACATAGAAAATGATAGTGCGAGTGGGGCATCCGTGTACTATGGACACATTCTTATTTTATCATAATTTCATTTCCACTCTTATTAAAACTGCATGATACTATTTCCCTGAGCACAACGGGTTTCTATAAAAAAAATTTTTAATTCATTAAATCACAACAAAAAGACTCCAAAGATTATTGAATTTAATATCCAATTAGTACCATAATATTAGTTCTTTCTTGCAGACTTCAGACAGGCGACCATTATTAAGGCTAACATCCTTTATGTAAGTTTAATGTACCTTAAAATTTTAATTCTGACCAGTTCACTAAGTAAATTTTTCGCTACGATGTTTCATTAAATCTGATAAATTTAACACATGCATATAGGCAGAAAGTACTTGGTCTTAATATAACTTTAATCCAATGGTTTTTGATTTAATACCATTGGCTTTGTTGATCACATAAACGTTGCTAATTATTATATGTTAATCTGTAATCAATTTATTTTGGTGCTATAAACTGCGTCGTGATATTGGGAACCAAGTGCCTGTTTTGTGTGTATCAATATTTTTCTAGAAGAAAAAAAGTGTTTCTTAAAGGAAAATAGTTTCAAATGATCATCTATGATCTGGGTTTTTGTGTGGTGTGAATGATATTGCTGTAAAGAAAACTTAGAACTTAAAGACTGAAATCTTTGTGTGACAACAATTTGGATTTTTTTTTAAAGTCAATAAGTTCTTTCGGGATATATTACAGATTTATCAAGCAAGTGTTGTGAATAAGGTTTGGAAAAGCAAAAAATGGTTAATTTACAATTTAACGTGTTTTAATTCTGCAAATAAGCAAGTGAAAAGAAAGCAGCAGACTTGACCTGGAAGTTTTGAATAATGTATTATTCTGAAAATTCTATAAGAGATTGTGAGATGAGAATGAATACTTTTACATCTTGATGGAATAAAGTACTTCAATACATTTAGTGATATATCATGTAAAAAACATTTGTTATATCAAGATTTTAAGGCGGTCCAACTTCTGCTATTAACAGGAGATAATTTGACTATCAAGGGACATAATTCATTTAGATTTAAAGTGTTATTAAGTGAAGAATTACATTACGTATTAGCTGTACCATCCTTACTGGAGCATGACGGTAAAATATATTTGAATAAGTCAAAATTTAAAATAATGAAAAAGTGAAATAAAAAAAGAAGAAGAAATATCAAAAACACAGATGACCTATAAGTTAAATTAATATTTTTAAAAGGAGTAGAAGATATGCAAATTGTCACTTTATGAAAATTTTCACTGTGCAGCAATGAAAATTAGAAGGGGACTTTAGTCTAAGAGCTCTTGGAACAGAATGGTGGCTAAGACTCTTACATATTGGTTGCAGATCTGTCTACAAAAAATTTTGTTATTTTCTTTGAAGTTTTGTGAAGTCTTGAAAGTAAACAGCCCTTAATTCTGTATTGATGGAGAGGGGAAAAATGTGATTTGAAAATAAGAAACATATCAGACTTAACCTATCTATTTGCAAATTTATAATTGGAAACATTTTATTCTTGATATTTTAAGTGAAGTCTTAATATTAGTTAAGGTGGTACCCAACACCTTGACTAATATTAATTTGGCTCGTTTAATTTTCATAAAATTTTGACAAAATGTTTACTTTGACCCTTTGACAAAAATATAAAAATTTCAAAAAATTTGAACCAACCACTTTATCAGAAAAATTTCGTTGGTTATATAGCAGTTTGACAAACACTAATTTTGATCATTGAGAGGCTTAATATTTCCTTAACAAAACAACGTGATTAAAACGTTTAGCTGATTTTTACAGAGTTATCTCCCTGTAGTGTTAGGTACCACCTTAATAGAAAAGATTTGGAATAATAAATTTAACCATAGGAAATTTACAAATCTGCACTAATTGGTTTTCAATGGTTCCTCTGAAGTGACATGAATTATGTATGATGTACAATTGAATATTGATCTTTTTTATATACCACATGTAGATTTAGAAATTTTACCTCCACTCGCTGAGTGGGAGGCTGAGTGGGAGGTTTAAAGCAATGACTATGATTTTTTTAAAAGCAAATTGAATCTTTGACGAAACCATGTCCATAACAATATTTATCCTCTAGGGAGACTTAAATTTCAATATTTAAAATATGAAACTTGCCATGCATATTAGAAATTGAAGTTTCAATTTTCAAGAGTGAACGGATTTTAAAATGAATGAAAAACATAAGTTATAAAACCTGTTTCATGAATGATTAAATGCAAAAGTCTAAAGTATATCATGCAGAATAGATTTGGCAGGAAATTAAATGTGACAGGTTATATCAGCATGTTATTTATCTGACTGTTCAGAATCAGTAGAATATGAGAAAAAATTATGTCTGATATGGTGTGAATGAGACCACATTTTGATTGTCTCAACATTGGAGGGTTACAACTTGTTATAAAAAGGAATAGATTGATGTATATACTCATTATATATATTATTTTGCTTTTCAAATATGTTTTTTCTTAATATTTGTAGAGCCCCAGTCAAGGCCATCCGAAAACACATCGATCACTTGGAGAGGGGCGATATCAGTCACAGATTACAGTCAACAAACAGCAACCAGTGTCTCATACACATAGTAAACAACACAAAAATACAGTCCATACAACAGAGGTAAGGGGGATAACTCTTATCAAAACTTCCTGTCAGACAAGATAAAATTAAACAATGATATTACTGAAGAATTATCTTAGATAAGTTTTATTTCTGTAAAGAACGCAGACTTATATACTGGTGTTACCACTGTTTGTGTGTTCATAGCGTTTTTCTCATTAACTACAAATCTCAGCTTCAATATATATGGCACCAAGTTTCATCTGGAAATGTCATACCCTGTGACACATTTTGAGTTCCTTTGATGTTCTAGAGGCAACATCATTGAGGGGTGTATGATAAGTTAACAGTTGTTCGCAGCACATCTTGTTTGTCAGAAGATGGACTTGAAAAAGTCAAAAAGAAAAACATTTCTAATTATTTGTATATTAGTCATATCCATTTTTCGCTCTCTCTTTATTTCAGAGTGGGAAATTAGTTGCCACTGTTGCCCCAACAACGACTTTACCTCACCTTGGTCAACAACATGACCAGAAACACTCGCACCATCGCCAGCATCATGAAGACAACACACTACCTCAACTCAATAAACAACAAACTTCAGACTCCAACATTACAAGACAGAACTCATTTTCCACAACTGGTACCCCTGACCGAGCAAAGCGGGACCAGTATGGGAACAAGCTGCCAATGACCCCTCAAGGTCAGTTTGATATCATAGTACAGACTATATTTAGAAGCTGAAGTGTTTGGACAATTTTTCTAGATAGATCCTTAGCAGAATTCATTGTTTTATATATTTCAATTACTTCAATGAGTTTGTTTATTTTGATAGTTTCCTTTTTCAATGCCATTTCTCATAGTAATCATTGTAATCATTAATCGGCCAAAAATAGTATATATAACATTTTGTTTTTGCTGCCAAAAATTAATACAAGCTTAAGTGATGGGTGATCTCCCCATTTTGTGTTAACTTTAAAACCTGCTTAATAAAGACCTTTGTGTAAATGTAAATATAAGGTTAGCCTTGATGATGCAATTTGAATGAGATGTCATTGAAGTGGCATCATAATGCCAATAGCCAAAAGTTAAATGATTTTAAAAACATTTAAGCTTAATTATAATATACCACAATCATCACCCAAAATAATGTTTTTTCAAAGAGTTGGTAAAGACATCTGGTGCTTTATATTACTTCTTAGCACCTGTCAGTCAAATGGTCCCATTTTTGGCTGAATTGCCCTTTAAACTTAACATTGATCCATGAAGATAAAATATTTGCATCTCTAATAGCAATGTTTTATTGAGTACATAGATTCAACATCTAGTTCTACAAATTTGAGAAATTTGAAAAGCAGGACAAAATTGAGTCCAAATTCTACTTTCTCTTTGTAAGAATAGTAGTTGACACATAATCAAAGTATGTTATATTTTTTTTTTTCATTCACAGAGGCCTTAAAACTATACAGGGGGAAATTGTCTGCATTTGAACAAACAGAAATTTTAGATTATCCTGAAATATGGTTCCTTGGATTAGAAGCCAAGAAGATAGAAGGTGTTCCCGGTGGTGCTCAAAATAACGGCTATGATGATGAGAGTGGGTCCTATATTAAGGTGTGTGACATTTGGTAATAAGACATTCAGGCCTTGCTATTATAAAAGTTTTAAGATGATGGTACTCAGACTCAAAAATCAACCAACGAAAATACTGGATTTGGTGTTACAAATTTTGTACTCTTGAGTACTGAGTAAAGTTTCATCTTTCTATTGATACTTTCTGTTATGAATTATTATGATCAACAGGGAAAGCTTTGAAAAAAGAACTTTCATAATAGTAGTCTCAACTTAAGTGTTAATTAAGCTCCGGTCTCAGGAGGATATATAGTAAATAATCTTAAAGGGTATTTATATGGAATTGTAAAAAAAGAACTGACTTCAAACTGACCCATAAATATATAAAAGGGTTAACCTAGATTATTTTAGTGCTGTTAGTGCAATAGAATTTTTTAAATTTGACAAACATCTGATCCTCTTCTTCAGATGATGTTATCTTAATTTCATTCATTTTCAATTGAAATAAACCTAATTATCCCCCAAATTCTGGTTTGAGATTGACATTTTCAGGTGGGTGATCCTGCTAAGGATAATGAACAGTTTACTTCTTAAATGTCGTCTGCTTTGAAAATAATAGTCTGTGTCAATAAGATGCTTATACAAGTATTTCAGAGTACTGTTTATAAAACATTTTGTTGACTTCCAATAGTTAAGGGTCTAAGATATAAGAATCAAGAAATTGGTACCGCCAGACTTAAGATTCACAAACTCGAATAACTCAGTCGTTATATTCCTCTGATCTACGATTACTTCATTAACACCTGAATGCATAGACAATGAAAAATCTTCAATCAATCATTCAGAATTAGCTCGGGATTTACCTATCTAGATAAAATTGAGATGATTGCTGATTGGTCACCTCTTCTACAGGGCACCAATCACAATCCAGGATTCGTGAAGAGTTTTTATCGTGTTAGGAATTCAGGTTCTCGCAAGTAGGAGGGACTGAATTATTCAGGTTTAAGATTTACATGGATGATAAAATGGTGTTTCCGTTTTGTATAATTTTACAAAAATTAAAATTTTGTCAATATGTTGTACTATGTGAATATTTGATACAGATCCTTGGTGACCATATAGGATATAGATATGAACTAGTCGAAGTCATAGGTAAAGGGTCATTTGGTCAGGTGGTTCGAGCAATTGACCATAAACGAAGTATGGATGTAGCAATAAAAATCATTAGAAATAAAAAGAGGTACTTTTTTGAAATTTTGCTTGGCTGAGTAGTTAGGTAGTTAGATGCATTCGTGAATGACAAATTTAAGAAAATAAATTTTGAATAGGTATTTGTGGGGAAAATATACACAAAAAAACTACTTTTGATGAATTAAAATGTAAAGATTCTTTTGCCCTCAAGAGAAAAATACTTGATTGTAAGTTTTACTGAAATGTTCAAGACTTATGGGTAATTTTAGTGTAAGGATTTTTGTTGAAAGAGCCTCTGATCTTACCACGAACATTTCTTAAATTTGTCTTAGACTCTGTACTCAGCTTGCCAAGCACATGTAGCATAAGTTTTGCTTTGAAATTTATTACTATTTCACCAGACCATCATAGCTTTAAATTATTTCACCAGGATATCATAGCCTGAAATTTTATCTTCCTTGGTTTTACTAGAGTTATCTCCCTTGAATCATGTGGTCTGATGAAGTTATGTATTTTGCACTGTTTGAATTTGAAGTGTACAGAACCTATATAGTGTGTATATCTGTAGATAGCAGACCTAGCCTTGCATGGTTGTCAAATTTGTAAGAAGTAGATTTAGGATTTTTTTCAATGATTTTGCAATTTTCATTTTCAAAATTAATTTTTCAAAAAATTGTTTAAATTTAAATTTCAGAAAGGCTAATGGCCTTTAAGGGCATGTTTGAACATAAAAATGGTTAAAATGAAAATAAATTCCCTTGGCAAGAAACTTAATACTTTGATTATTTCCAAAAGTTTCCACATGATCCCACAAAACATTGTCATATTTTATGAAAATAATGAAAGTAGATATAAATTTAAGTGAAAAAGATAAATTTTGTGGGAAAGTTGATAAACAATACATTTGACTAAATTTAATCCCATTTTGTGGGCCACAAAATTCCATTATCTGAATGAGAGAGTAAATGTATAGAACAGAGAAACAAAGATTTTCTGTTAACTAAGACAACTTTTATACCTTTTAAATGTTTTTTTATACCTATAGTAGCCTTGTTTTTTTTTTTTAATGAAAAAACATATGAAGCCTGATCAGTGTTACAAATTCATACATATATTGTATAACTTGTCCTGCTTTAGTACAACCATTACTAGGCTAGCCATACTAACAACGCTTTCTCTATATCTGTGCACTATAGGTTATGCATGATCACATGGTTTACCGGTATGAGATTTTAGAAGTGCTTGGGAAAGGGTCGTTTGGTCAAGTAGTCAAGTGTTATGACCATAAAACTGACCAGATGGTAGCTGTTAAAATTATACGGAACAAAAAGAGGTAATATACATGTGGAGATACTTTTCAATATGATATAATTTGAATTAGAGTTATTCCCCTTGGTAGCCATGTCGGAGGTCAAGCTAGTTAAATTTTGAGGCCAACCAAATTAAAACAAGTGGTGCAAGAAAGTCTGATAAGAGATCCTTACTACATTGCAGTGATGAATAATACAAGGCTAAAACAAATGGAGCTTTTTCAAAAGTAACTTTTTCTATAGTCTAGCACAGTCAGTATATCAAGTTTAATTTGCTTCATTTATGAAGGAATTGTGTGCATATTTATTGCCATGATGGCTAAGGGAAATAACTCTTTATCAAATTGTGTCAATTGAAAATTTTCTGATTACCTTTGCCAACTTCTTTACAGTGGTTAGGTTAAGTTTTTGTGAGTTATTTATTTTCGTTGGAACCAATTTTTGTGGATAGAGAAAAATTGTATTATCGTGGATACTTAATATTGTGGTTTTGACAAATTCTTCATACCAACCTTTAGGAAATTTGTACTTTAGTTATACACCTAGATTTGTGGTTCACCAATACCCAAGAAATCCATGAAATTTAACATCCAACGAGAAAAATAATGAATTCATAGTATGTAGCTGTAAGATTATTTGTCAGTTTTCATTTGTAAATTTAAATAGAGCAATTCAGAATATCAAGATTGATTCTCATGAAGTATGTTCAATGTGCAGTCTCCATTTTTAATAATAAATGTGTTTTGGACCATTTGGAAGGTGATGACATTCTCATAAATATTTTTGATGAATTGGTAAATTAAGTATTTATAAAACCGGTAATTCATGTTTCATATCATTGCTAGAGCTGTTCCAGAAATAAATGCCCCCCCCTTTTTTTTTTTGCAAAAAAAAAAAATTCCTTTAGTTTTTCCAGCTGTCTTTCTTAAATAGTCACTGTCCATTTTTACAGAAGTGTCTTCCAACTCCCACATGCAACTGATTCTGGAACAATACATATAGTACTATGTCAGAAAAGGAAAGATCTTAGTATTTTTAAAAAAAGAAAAATTAGAATATTATGCTTTTCATCATACTTTTAGCAGGAAATCATATCAAGGTTACAATAAAGTACTTAATACTATACTTTTGCTCTTATATCACAAACTATATTATTCAAGGATGGTAGAAATTACTTGCAAATCCTTACTATTGAAAATTCAGAAATTTTTTGGTGAATTTATAGCAAATTTTAAAATGGACAAACATTTGAGATTAATTATACGAATTTAAGATAATGCTGAGGTTTTATCTGTTCAAAACCTTCCCTGCCACATTTTCGCATTAACAAAAAAAAAAATCGCAAAATTTCTGAATTTACAATCATCCATTTGGATCATGAAGCAGAAATGTTTCTTTTAAAAAAGTGCAGTACAAGATATGCAACTATTATAAGGAATTTAATATTTGTAATAAAAGGAATTTCTGTACCTTCATATTGCTTGATATGATAAAAAAAAAGAAATTTAAGAAATTAGTTTACCTTCATATTGCTTGTAATTTGTAGATTTCATCATCAAGCCTTAGTAGAAGTAAAAATATTAGATGCTCTGCGTAGGAAAGATAAAGACTCTCAATATAACATCATACACATGGGAGAATATTTCTACTTTAGAAATCATTTATGTATCACTTTTGAACTAATGGGGTAAGTATATGAAAATAAGGAGATATGATATCGTCAGATCATATGTTTTCGTACGTCCTATGAATTCGCACTATACATGTTTTTTCAATGGAAATTGTGACGTCACAATGCATTCTTAATAGCACAATAATCCATAATACGAGGTATGATTGTAAATAAGATCAAAGGACAAAGATGTGACCAATTACAGGTCACTGTATGACTGTCAAAGATGAGAAAAACTTAAACTGTATTAAGTAACCTATAAATGACCTTGGCACGACAAAAAATAGGGCCTCAGTGGCCGAGTGGTCTAAGTAATTTGTATCACTAACCTGTGAACACTGAGGTTGTCAGTTTGAATCCCACACGTGGTAGGTGCGTTCGACTCCAATCTTAATCAACTAGGATTGGCAGTTATCCTACAGAAGGTCGGTGGTTCCTTCCAGGCCCTCCGGCTTCCTCCACCAATAAAAACTGATTGCCAAGAAATATTACAAGTAAAATCTTGTGGAAAGATGATAAATCTTTCCCATGCCTGTATCTCTGCTTCTAACTTTTAACATATATATGTTCTTGGCTATGTGAGGTCAGATGTGTTTGATCCTTTATGAACTTTGACCCAGACTTTTCACAGACATTATGATTAAGCTCACAATTTTAAACACACTTATCAAGTCTACATCCTATTTAAAAAAAAAAAAAGATAATGAAGACCACTTTAATAACAATATTGAGGCTGTATGTGGTACCGGTGTTCGCTCGACAGAGAAAAAAAGAGAGGATACCAATCAAAAACCATACGGAGAAGATAAAAAATAACAGCATCAAGATCAAAATAAATAGACCAACAAAATTCCAAAGGAAGCATACGATTGAACAACAAAAACCCTGCACAAAAGTTCGCAGTGAACTCAAGTGTCAAGAATATGATTCATTAAAAATGATTTTATTTTTATTTCAGTATGAATTTATATGAATTGATAAAGAAGAACAACTTCCAAGGATTTAGTATAGCTTTAATACGTAGATTTGCCTTCTCTCTATTACAATGTCTTAAGTTGTTACAACGAGACAAAATAATCCACTGTGATTTAAAACCAGTAAGTATAGATACATTGTCAGTAAAACCAGGGGCCACTGTGGTCAAGTGGTCTACGTACTATATAACTGGAACAGGGACCCAATTATTTCCCCCATTACTTAAATGCAATTTTATCCAAATTGAGGGGCAGATTTTTTATTCCCTATATTAGACTGCATAATTTCAGTTACTTTCTCCTAATAGTAGCCCCCTTCGTGGTTTCTTGGAGAATTCTTGGAGGGTCATGACCAGCATTTAAGAGAGCAATACCATTTTGAGTCTTAAAGGGGTCATTTTATTAACTTCCTAGTTAAAATCAGAAATAAAATTAGGACCATTTACTCAGACAATCATCCACCCTTTACATTTCAGAATCACTTAAAATTTAACAGAAGTTGAAAGTTTAATGAATACCCTTTAAATATAATACAATTTTGAACATCTTTACATAATTTTCATCTCTGTACAATATCCCATTTAAAAGATGGTAGATTTATTGAGGGATTTCATTCGTGGGTACTGGACTGGTATCCTGTAACTGGGATCTTATTCCAACTATTGTAGATACACTCCACTCTAAACTTAATTGACTAGGATTGTCAGTTTTCCTATCGAATGCCAAGGTTCTCTCTGGGCACTCTGGCTTCCTCCACCAATAAACTTACTGACTGCCACTAAATAGCCAATAAAGTTGAAAGTGGCGTTAAAACCATCAATCAATCAATCAGTAAAACCAGGTTTAGACAAAATAATTCACTGTGATTTAAAATCTTTTAGTAATGTAACATTATCAGTAACACACATTTAGTTTTGCTGCGCTATACCTGAGGTATATATGAATGACCAATTGTCTGTAAGTATGACATAGTGAGCATAGCGTAAACAAAGCCAGTCATTGGTGATGGACAACGTTAAAGCAGGTGTTTGTATTTTTCTGATGTAGAAGTGTAGAAGTATAATACAGTAATATCAGATAACAGATGTTTTGAACGTAATTCAGATATTTTCGTTGGGGTTTTAGTCCAACATGTTGTAAGGTTCTTTTGGAAATTCATGAAGATTTGATAAAGTCTTTGGATCTCGAGGTTTTCTATTGTGAATATACTGGTATGCAAGTGCAAGATTTTTTATTTAAAATATTTTCTTCATTTTTCAGGAAAATATATTATTACGACAAAGAGGTCAAAGTTCAATCAAAGTGATAGATTTCGGCTCTAGTTGCTATGAGCATCAACGTGGTAAGTGGTTGAACCTTTCATATATCTTGTGATTTATATTGTATAAAAAGAGAAGTAAAATGAAGGTTAATAAAACAGCAACTCAGTATTAGAATTGAATTTAGAAAAAGCTTCTACAGTTCAATATGCACTCTTCAATAAAAGACAAACATATTTACCATATATATGCACGTAAATCTATCAGAACCAAAGTCCTAATAAGCGATTTTGTAACTTTCTTGAGAATATTTATAAATACAATGTAATTTTAATATTTTGCAGTATACACTTATATCCAGAGTCGATTCTACCGATCGCCAGAAGTGATCTTAGGTCTGCCTTACTCCATGCCTATAGATATGTGGAGTTTTGGTTGTATTTTAGCTGAGTTATACACAGGGTATCCACTATTTCCTGGAGAAAATGAGGTCGAGCAGCTAGCCTGTATCATGGAAGTTATGGGACTACCACCAAATAATGTATTAGAACAGGCAACCAGGAGGAGATTATTTTTTGGTAAGATTTACTTCTTTTTGAAAAAATACAACAGGTAACCAGGAGATTATTTTTGGGAAAATGATTTTCTGATGCGATTATCTCCCTTATATTGTCAGAAAATGCTTCAATAGGTACTTAGGATATCTTTGATTTAGATATTTTTACTCTAATTTTGAATTTTACGACTTTTACTATAAATCATGTCAATGTTAACCTTTAATTTGCTAAACAATCACTTTTGATCTGTGATATCAAGCTTTTTCTCATATGATTTAAAAAAATTACAAGAAAATAACTTTCTTCAATGGTGGAAAAACTAGAAGTTGGTACATTGAGTTTTATCTATTGTCATTTTTTGTTTATGTAACAGATTCTAAAGGTAATCCTAGAAGTATTACGAACAGTAAAGGGAAAAAGAGACGAGTTGGATCTAAAGACTTACAGCAGGCTGTTAAAACTAGTGATGCTAACTTCTTAGATTTTATACGTAGATGCTTAGAGTAAGTTGCTATATATATAAGGCAAACAAAAGATATACATAAGTTTTCAGTTGTATTAGGACAAAAATTTGTATCTGAAGTCTTCTCGATTAATGTTTGTAGCCACAGTTCAGATGCTATTTAAATTTTTTGGAAAATATCATGTAAATTCTATTGGCCTGTAGTAGAGATTGATTTTTGTTTCTTTGGGTTTTTTTTAATATGGAGTTGATTTTTTATACGACCGCAAAAAAATTTTGCGGTCGTATATTGGTATGACGTTGGCGTCGTCGTCGTCGTCCGAAGACACATTGGTTTTGGCACTCTAACTTTAGTTTAAGTGAATGGATCTCTATGAAATTTTACCATAAGGTTCAATACCACAAAAGGAAGGTTGGGATTGATTTTGGGGGTTATGGTACCAACAGTTAAGGAATTAGAGGCCAAAAGGGCAAAAAAAAGCATTTTGTAACTTCCAGACAATAACTTGTGTGTAAGTGTATGGATCTCTCTGACATTGTACCACAAGGTTCCATATCACAAAGGAAGGCTGGAATTGATTTTGGGGTAATTGCCTCAAAATTTTAGGAATTAGGGGCCAAAAAGGGCAAAAACAAGAATTTTTCTAGTTTCATGACAATAACTTGTGTGTAAGTATTTGGATATTTCTGAAATTTTACTACAAGGTTCCATATCACAAAGGAAAGCTGGAATTGAGTTTGGGGTAATTGCCGAAACGTTTAGGAATTGGGGCCAAAAGGGGCAAAATAAGCATTTTCTAGTTTCCAGACAATAACTTGTGTTCAAGTGTATGGATCTCTCTGAAATTGTACTGCAAGGTACCATACCACAAAGGGAAGGCTGGGATTGATGATGGGGGTAATTGCCTCAAAATTTTAGGAATTAGGGGCCAAAAGGGTAAAAACAAGCAATTTTCTAGTTTCAGGACAATAACTTGTGTGTAAGTGTATGGATCTATCTGAAATTGTACTACAAGGTTCCATATCACAAAGGAAAGCTGGGTTTGAGTTTGGGGTAATTGCCCTAAACGTTTAGGAATTTAAATAAAGGGCCAAAACACATTTTCTAGTTTCCAGACAATAACTTGTGTTCAAGTGTATGGATCTCTCTGAAATTGTACTGCAAGGTACCATACCACAAAGGGAAGGCTGGGATTGAGTTTGGGGTGATGAACCATAAGGGGTTCAAAAATTTGGAGGGGGATTTTTTTTTTCTTTTTTTTTTTTTAAAATTTCCATTTTAAGTTGGTTATTTCTGATTTATATTTAAAAGCAAATAATAATGATATGGTAGGAGATACACACCAAACAGGATGTGTAAATTATTATATAATAAGTATTGTGCAATAGCAAGAAATTTTCAATTGCACAGTATTGCACAATAGCAAGAAATCTTCAATTGCACAGTATTGCACAATAGCAAGAAATCTTCAATTGCACAGTATTGTGCAATAGCAAGAAATATCCAATAGCACAATATTATGCAATAGCAAGAAATTGTCAATTGTACAGTATTGCACAATAGCAAGAATATTCAATTGCACAGTATTGTGCAAAGAAGATACTTCATATAAACTGCTTATTTCTTGACCAATTTCAATGGGGTTTTATTCTTGAATTCTTGGGGTTCTTTAATATGCTGAATCTAACTGTGTATTAAGTTTTTGGATTTTGGGCCCCGTTTTAAATTGGTCCACATTGAGGTCCAAAGGGTCCAAAATTAAACTTTGTTTGATTTCATCAAAATTGAATTATTGGGGTTCTTTGATATGCCGAATCTAACCGTGGATTTAGATTCTTAATTCTTGGTTCCGTTTTCAAATTGGTCTACATTAAGGTCCAAAGGGTCCAAAATTAAACTTAGTTTGATTTTAACAAAAATTGAATTCTTAGGGTTCTTTGATATGCTGAATCTAAACATGTATTTAGATTTTTGATTATGGGCCCAGTTTTCAAGTTGGTCCAAATCGGGGTCCAAAATTAAACTTTGTTTGATTTCAACAAAAATTGAATTTATGGGGTTCTTTGATATGCTGAATCTAACCATGTATTTAGATTTTGGATATTGGACCATAATAGGTGAATGTCCAATTTAAAATTTTTAAGTTCTTAGACCACATTCATTCTGTGTCAGAAACCTATGCTGTGTCAAATATTTAACCACAATCCAAATTCAGAGCTGTATCAAGCTTGAATGTTGTGTCCATACTTGCCCCAACTGTTCAGGGTTCGACCTCTGAGGTCGTATCAAACTGCGCCCTGCGGAGCATTTTATTATAAATAAGTCTAAAATTTAGCTTCATTTTAAAAAAAATGAAGACTGAAATTAAAATTAAGAAAAAGAATATAATTTATGTACTGTTATTTAAAACAAAATATAGATATTTCGACGATTCAGTACACATATTGAAAGTAAGCAGATTTAGGACTGATGCCCATGAGATAATATCCCACAGAAGTTATAGTATTGACATGTCTTTATACATTGTAGATGGGACCCTAGTATTAGAATGACACCAGAAGTTCTAGTATTGACATGTCTTTATACATTGTAGATGGGACCCTAGTATTAGAATGACACCAGAAGTTCTAGTATTGACATGTCTTTATACATTGCAGATGGGACCCTAGTATTAGAATGACACCAGAAGTTCTAGTATTGACATGTTTTATACATTGCAGATGGGACCCTAGTATTAGAATGACACCAGAAGTTCTAGTATTGTATTGACATGTCTTTATACATTGTAGATGGGACCCTAGTATTAGAATGACACCAGAAGTTCTAGTATTGACATGTCTTTATACATTGTAGATGGGACCCTAGTATTAGAATGACACCAGAAGTTATAGTATTGACATGTCTTTATACATTGCAGATGGGACCCTAGTATTAGAATGACACCAGAAGTTCTAGTATTGACATGTCTTTATACATTGCAGATGGGACCCTAGTATTAGAATGACACCAGAAGTTATAGTATTGACATGTCTTTATACATTGTAGATGGGACCCTAGTATTAGAATGACACCAGAAGTTCTAGTATTGACATGTCTTTATACATTGCAGATGGGACCCTAGTATTAGAATGACACCAGAAGTTATAGTATTGACATGTCTTTATACATTGCAGATGGGACCCTAGTATTAGAATGACACCAGAAGTTCTAGTATTGACATGTCTTTATACATTGCAGATGGGACCCTAGTATTAGAATGACACCAGAAGAGGCCTTACAACATGAGTGGATAAAGGAAGGTTTGGTCCACCGACGTCCACGGGGAGAGTCCAATAGGGACAAAACTAAACCTAGTCATAGGCCATCTCCTGCTCAGTCAGAAACATCAGGACCACCAGACCCTTATAAAGTGCCAGCTCAACCTCCGGTGAAAGGTCAGAATTATGGCCTTTTGACATTCTTTAGACTCTAATAATCATGATAGATTTCCTATGTAACTTTTAAATGAAAACAATAGTTTTAGATTTGAATTTAAATTGTTATTGGGGCCTCTGAGACTTAGACTAAGTAATTTTAATCTACTATATCACAAGGCTGTCAACACTGAAGTTGTGAGTGCATGTGTCAGGTGCGTTCAACTCCAATATCTCAATTCACTAGGATTGTCAATTTCCTGATGAAGGGAGTGGTTCTGTTCAGGCACACTGACTTATTCCACCAAAAAAAAACCCTGACAGCCATGATACAGCCAATAGTGCTGAAAAAGGCATTAAACACCAGTAATCAATCAATCAATCATTTATTGTTATCACTTCACATTTCTGGTTACTGTTAATTCAGAAATTAATGCATGCATTTATTATTGCGATTTTTGAAAAAGGACAATAATGAGATTAATTATTGCGATTTTAGGAAAATCTGCTTACAGATATATGTTTTATCATAATGGCAGTTTTTATTATTGTGATACCCACTCAGTCGCATTGTTCGCATTAATATAAACCTTGCAATAATCTCTGAATTTACAGTATTAGTTTCTTCTAGAAAAAAAAATCAGATACTTAGATATATATAACCTTAAATTCAAAAGTTGTCAAGACTCAAATGCCAATGTATAAAAAAATTGATACCATACATTATAGATACCCAAAAGTCAGAAGAGTGGAGGGTAACATTAAAGGATAGAAAGAGTGCCAAACGAGTTCCACCAATTGGTGCCTCAGCTGAAACACAAAAACATGAAGAACAACTCAGTGCCAGAGGTATGTACACATTGTACCTAGACAGAACCTAGAAATTTAGACAAATTTTTGAAAGTGATTTGAAAAGTTACATACTTGATACACAATGTAAATTTCCGGGTAAAGTACTCTTTTCTTTCACCGAGATTCCACTTTCTTGTCCTTCATGAAATAGGTCTTTGTTTTCTGGGGTTATCTATTATAACAATTTAGATAAGTGTAAATTGAAGAAATAAAATCTAATTTCATTTTATTTTTTTAACAATAAAAACTCATACAAGTGTAATATAGTAGTCTTGCAACAGAGAGATCAAACTGAATTTTACTCAGAGATATTTAAACGTAACAATACTTTATATGAAATGACCTCCGCTAGTAGACTTTTTCTGTGTTTGACCAGAGTAAATTTCTTCAAAAAAACAGATATATTTTTTAAATCTCTTCATATTCATAATGTTGAAATAAAATTGACCATGTACAAGAAAAATTGTTAAAACTTATATGATTTCATATAAAGACTTATGCGGAAAGAAGACACAAACAGCAGATACCATGGAACTGAAAAAACTTTTTACAGATGGCAACATTTACTAAATTTATTTCCACTGCCCACCATGTGCAGTCGACAGCTACCCATTCAAATTGAACTTTAATGTAAAAAATGTTGGACATAAAAGTTTAACTCAGTCTTCCAAGGTCTTGGATGTTCAGTCCTTATGATGAAGGAGAAATAGCATGTCCAATTCCATAGGGTGGGTAAAGGGGACAGTGTAGAAGCTTTATCCAATTACTACCGTGGATGAGTAAAATGACAAAATATATTATTTATCTTTGGATAATGTCATTTTTTATCGAAAAGTATGTGATAAAGCAGTTGATATTGGAAATATTTATTACAAAGGCTTTAAACTATGGAAAAGAAAAGCAGTTATATCTTCAATTTTGATAAGTTATTTTAGTACATATAATTTTTAGTTTGGTATTTTTAAAAGCTAAGTTCACATTGTAGCATTAAAAAATATATCCATAGTCAACATGTGAAAAGTGAGTTAGCTCAGTTCTGTTTTTGTGACATCATTTGTCATAGAAATTTGGACAGTTTTGTTTCACACTGTGTTTGTAAATACCATTGAAAATTCATAAGCGTTTATAATATAAAAAATTTGTTCTCTTGTTCAGTCAGTCTTGCCTCAAAATTGAACAAGTTTCTGTTATCCTTAGGACGTCTGCTGCCAAAATTCAAAATGAAATTTTCATTTATTACTTTTTTTTCAATAGATAATGTATGCTGCACCAAAATTACAGAAAAATAAAGAAAGATGGATGTACTTGTTATATGAGATATTAATTATCAAAGAATTTCTAGGGGGAAATGGGTATTGGAAAATAGGGCCCATATACCTGTTCTTGTTTTTGGGATACTAGCAGCTGAAATTTTGGATTTTTTGGGCTTAACTTGGATATCTGTAACTGTGGATTATTTTCATAAAATATTTGGTAATAATTGAATGTTAAAATGTATGAAAAATGTACTTGAAATAATAATAATGTCAAAATTTTGACTAGATATAAATGTGAGATGTACCCCTTTTGAAGAATATATTAAAATATCTTCAATTTATATGATTTATTTTAGTACATATAATTTTAATTATAATTTTTAATATTTTTAAAGCAGTACCTGGGCCCAATTTTTTTGTAGTTCTTAGTCTAAGAAAAAGCCAGAGGGTTACAAACTATAGAGAGTGGTTTAAAATGAGAGATTCAAACAAAAGAAATTGAACTTGATGAAATATCTGTTGATCAATTATAAACATTAGAAACTCATTCAATCTTACTGTGGGAAAGATCAGTGAAAAGTACATCCAGATATCTATAATTAGATTGTGAACTTCCAATGGTATTTTTAAACACAGTGTAAGATCCATTCATGTGTTTCTGAACAATTTTATTTTTCTGATATTGTAATGAAATGTTTAAAAATGCAATTACTGATAAATTCACTCACCAAAACGTAATGGTATTGATTTGAAAGAAAATTGAGAGTTTTTTAATTTTTTTTCATTATTGAAACATATGATTGGAAATGATAAATGTCCATATTTTCGCTGGTTTTAGACTGAGTGTAAATGATACTGTGATTTAAGGTGTGGAGAAATTTTATGGCTAAGAATGTACTGAGTGTATTTTTGTCTTTTTAGCTGTTATGTGTGGAAAAAGTTGGGTGTTTTTAAATATAAATAATGTTGTTAATTTGTGGACTTGAAGATCATCAACACTTCATTTGCTCATGCCAAATTTTGTTTTGCATTTTCACTTTTCATTGACTATTTATTATTAGAGTTATGATTTATTTCATTTGTTAAGTTAAAAAAAAAACCAGTGTAGTCATTTTTCAAGATCTGATTACAGTATGAAAAAAATTAGAATATTGATTCAGTTTGATGTATTTTTTAGCACTATCTTTGTTAGGAATGATACAGTTTTAAATCTCACAGTCACATCCTAATTTTATGGGCATTATCTGTCCAAACATGAACAATTTAATGTAAGTTGAAATAGGTTTTCAAAATAAGATAAATGATAAACAAAGAATATTTTATCAAAAATTCAAAACAAACACACAAAAATTACTTCAGTGCTTTGATTTTATTAAAAGTTATTTACCATTAGACCCAAGATTTTAGAAATGTTTAATTTTTTAATTTTTTTAAGTGAAAATAGGGCAATATTACCAAGCTCCATTAAACTGGCTTGTTTGGAAAAAATTGTATTCTGGGTATCGTAAGTAGTGAAGGTAACTAATTTTGAAAACATGTAATTTATTAATTTGAAAAAAATAAAAGACGTTAAAACTGCATGAATTTTTTCATCATCTAGTATTTTAGGAAGCGTTTTTACTGAATTGGTTTTTAAAAACTCATTTGTTCACAGTTTTCACACTAATATGGGAACAGCACTCAGCTTGCTTCCAAAATTGTGGAAAATGATTTTGTCAGTGTACAGTTTAAAATAAAAAACACAGACTTTTAATGACATGTTTTGGCTTTGAGTAGATAATCATAGATATTATACAGAGGATAATTTTGTGAGGAATTTATCTTTGCAAATTTCACAGTTAAGATTAAATCATGAAAAGTTCCCATTTAATTTTTATAAGCAAGGAAAATCAGAATTTCAGACAATAAAACAATGTAACATAGGATTTGGTCAAATGAAGTCCACATAAATAAATGATTTCACAATAGTTTTAATGTTGACAGAATGACAGGTTGGTTTATATCAACAGTGATGTCAACAACAATTCAGAAACTGAAGCATTATGGATAATATTTTCAAATTTTACTTTCTTTTTTGATGCACCATGAAAACAATACTGATCCACCATTGGCAATAATGATTATGATTGGTAAGAAAATTTGATAGTTAACCAATGGCAGAACAGTATTGTTTTTTTTTTTTGGTGCATCAAATTGAAAATTACCTATAATGCTTTAGATACTGGCATTTGGTTATAGTTTTAGATCACAAACTGATGATGGAAAAAAACTTGTTCTTATATAAATGTTTGTTTAATTTTTTATTGGTTGAATGACATGTCCTGACTGTCTGCAAACAACATGAGATAGTTAGCTACCATAACTGAATTGCCTAAGGGAGATAATCTAAAAAATAATTCCTTGTTGGCCAAAAAGTAAATTTACGTATGGTAGGTTATATTTACCTATTTGATAAGTTATTTCTTTCATGGATTCCACACAGGTTGACAAGCAATAAATAAGATTGAGGTTTAGGATTGTCTAAGTATCGCTGATAGCAGCTTGTGCAATGTTGTCAGAAAATTTTAAGAGTATTTTTACTTTAATAGTAGTTAAAGACCACAAGCCTAAAGTACCGCTGACGTTGGGATTGTACTTCCAACAACACAAATCCTGATATGTAAGACATTTGTGTGGTGCCCTAGTGAGTTAGCACTGTAGACCAGAAACTAGTAATTCCTTGTTTTAGCTACTTCAGAACTACTGCTCCACAGCAAATGACAAATTTCTTTAATTAAACATGGCTGCCATAAACATTGAGCATGAATTAAACCTATTTGTTTACAAATATAGTTGTTGAAATATGTGGTGATGCAATTAAAGATTATCACAAAAAATTGCAATTAAGTGAAATATAAATATGATAGGATGGTAAAAAAAAACACTAATTTGATTGTTACTTGTAGGGGTTTGGCAAAAAGCACAAGAATTATAGCTACAATATTTCTCTTTGGCATATAATATTTGAATTTTTTTTAGCTAATTTAGAAACAGGCAACAATTAGAATTAGTCTTCTGTTTTGAAAATGATAAAATTTTGAGATTTTTTTAAGCTGAGGTGGCAATTTTATTTTGATCATTTTAACTACCTGAAAAAATTTGCCAAAGAAAAACAAGATTTGCTTTTGTCATTAAATTGTTTTTTTTTTTTTTTTTAATAGATCTAAGGACAAAATCTCCTTTTGAATCATCTTTTTTTTGTAAAGTGATTGCTATGTAGTTCTGAAGTTTCTAAAAGTAACTAAATTAGTCACATTAATCCTATATGTTGAAAACCAATGTAGTTTAGACAGGCTAAATTAAAATTACTTATAGAAATTGTTTTGATAAAACAGATAATAGTTAACTAAAATTACTTATTTAAATTCCAGGAAACTGGTAAAAATAACAGGTACTCAATTTGATAGATTGGTTTTGGGGCACTCAAAATTCACTAATGGCTTTGAATTGACTTACACTAAGTTGTTGGAGATTTTTTAGTTTTGGTCATACTCATTTTTGTACACTTAAAATAAATCTTTATCTGATCACAGTCAAATGTGTACTGCTATGAAATAATACACTAAATGAGATGAGGATAAAATTTTCCCTGGACAGGTGAAGTTCTAACGTTGTTTTCATGATGCATTAAATAGTCTGGTTTAAAAATGTTGAAACTCATTTAGACAGGATTTCATTTGCTCTCTTTACATATCCAGGAGTACTGGGGTACTGAGAAAGTATTTATAATCAAGGATTCCTTTTTTGTTGTTGCTTAATGAAAATTCACTGAAATGCAGATTTTTTAATTCAAATCTTCAAACTTTAAACAAATAATGGAAGCTGAACATTTTGTGAGGTTTTAATATTTGTGGTTTTTACAAACCATGGAAGTTCTACAAATATTGGTACTCAATGAACCAAATTTAAAAGTATCAGTCTTAGACCTTTTTCTTATGTAGGAGTGTATTTATTTTAATCCACCATCCAATCTGTGGTGTTTGGAATTACTGAGGCATTTACCTACTAGGTCATTGAGTATGCAGTACTTCAAAATGGTGCATTCTATTTAATCTTTTAATTGTTAAGGCCTTTAAGGCATGGTACAGGCATTTAATGCAAGTGCTGACTGTCCAAATTGATAATGGATGGAATTACTTTCGTAATCAAGCAGCTCCTCAAAAAGGTGTGTTCTATTCCTTATTGATAAATTTTATATGTATTTTAGGGAAGTTCAAGGCTAAAGATTTTATAACTGACTTTAATCCTGATCACATCTTACTCATATAAGCAAGTATGTCTCAGAGGAGCACACTTGTTTTGGTCAATGGTCAACTTTTGAGTGGTAGGATTATTTGTATGCTCCATGAGATAGTAGTGGTGCATTATGTTTTCCGGTCTGTGCGCCTGTCTGTATCAGTTTAAAGTTTTGGATGAAGGTAGTTTGCAATTAAGTTGTTGCCATGTTTACTTGAAACAAGTACAGATGTTCATTATGGTGCAAACTTTAAAAATATATACAAAATTATGGTTCACATGGAAATGTGATAATGAAAGTGTCAATTTTTCGAATTATTAAAGTTTTCTAAATTTATATTTTAGTTCCAGTTGTTCAGTTCCGTCTGTCTTCAAACAATCCAGATACTATTGGTAATTCCTTGATATTTTTCGCCTGTTTTCCTCCTTAAACCCTCATCGTGTTTATTACCTGCTTTTAATAAATCGGACATTAGAATATCTTCAAATTTTCAAATAGAATTTGAGCTGTAGTTTCAATTGGAATCCTCAACAATATTTTCTCTATAAATATGATTTTTAATCTCCTTTTTTTAAAATTTTTTCAAGTTCATCAATATTCTTATTTATAGGCTACTAATTAATGAAGAGTAAGTTCTAAAAAAAATGTTCACCAAGACGATGAATATGAAAGTAGAATATAGTAGCTTAGTGCTGGGCCGTGTTGTGCTGCACTAATGATAAAAAAAAAAGTAATGATTGTGTGTTTGTTGTATAATCGTCTGTCTGTCTGTTTGTGGTTTTATGTCACATTAATACAGTTTAACACAATTCTGACATGATAACACTTTGTGGTAACTTTTTATTTTGTTGTTATGTATGTAATAAATGACATTAAAATTATTTGAGATTTGATCTAAAATACATTTTTATTTGTTATTAGAATGGTAATTAGATATAACAATAGTTCATTGGTGATGTATAGAATGATTTTGTTTCGTGTTTTAGTAAATTTCCGCTATTGTTTATCTCCTTTTTTTCCATTATGATATCATTATAATACAAAGTAATGAATTGACTTTAGGTACAGTCATTCCTGTTCTTATTAATGAGCAAAATCATCTCTTAAAATTAAGAAGAATTATTTAAGGTGGTACCTAACACTACAGGGAGATAACTCTGTAAAAATCAGCTAAACGTTTTAATCACATTGTTTTGTTAAGGAAATATTAAGCTTCTCAATGATCAAAATTAGTGTTTGTCAAACTGCTATATAACCAACGAAATTTTTCTCATAAAGTGGTTGGTTCATATTTTTGGAAATTTTTATATTTTTGTCAAAGGGTCAAAGTAAACATTTAGTCAAAATTTTATGAAAATTAAACAAGCCAAATTAATATTAGTCAAGGTGTTGGGTACCACCTTAAAGACGTTAGGTTCTTCTGATATTTCTGATATACAAGTCACAGAAACTTATTTGAAGGTTAATCTTATACCGGTTATTAACATTCATGTCTTGCAGTGTAAACAGAAAAAAGAAAGAAAAAAAAAAACAGTATCATTATAAAAAGAAAAAGAAAAAATATATTATTGAGTGCAATGAAATACATATTTATCATAAATTCTGAGTAAAACAAAGTTGATAATTTCACATCTGAAAGAAAAGGAAGTTGCTTCAGATTTAAAAGGAGATGGCTTCAGCCATCTATCAATTTATAAATGAACTATAGTTTTGTAGCCAGACTGACTGTGGTGATTTTCACAGAATGTTATGAAATTGCAATGAGATAAGTTTTGCAAAATTAAAATTTGCTTTTCAAATTTTGTAAGCACTATTTGTATGGAACATTTTCTGTACACCTATAAACAAACTAGTTCATGAGCAGTATATGTAGGCAACATTCACGACTAGGAAAATACAGCAAAAAAAGTATTTAAATCACTGCAATCATGTCCGACTTGGATTTTCTCTTCCACTAATACACATCCAAAATTTTAGAAATAGGGAAATAAAGGGGCTAGATAAAAGTATCTGTAAAAATGAGTTTGATTACATTTGTTAATCTTTAATTTTAGTCCATTGTTTAACTATCGAAATAATGAATACACTCAGAAATTTTATAGTAGTGTAAATTCAGAAATTTTATAGTTGTGTAAATTCAGAAATTTTATAGTTGTGTAAATTCAGAAATTATTGCAATTTTTGGAAAAAAAGGACAAAAATACAAGAATGATTGTTGCGATTGTGGGAAAAGCTGCATATAGATATATGTATCAGATATTAGAATGCGAGTTCTTATTATTGCGATACTCACCCAGTCGCATTATTTGCATTAATAAAAGCCTCACAATAATTTCTGAATTTACAGTATATAACAAAAAGTACAACCACAACCTTAGTTATAACATGCAATGGTATTTTTATACTTGGTTTAACTACCATGAAAATGTACATAAATAAGAAAATAGTGTAAGGTTATGAATCACTCAAATCTTTTGATTATGTATATATATATGTAACGACAATAACATAGGACAAAGCTTTACCAAACTAATCATGCAGGTCCTCATTATTTTTCAGCTCCAAGTGCAAAAACTTCCATCAAAAGTGGAAGGAAAGAAGAGAGTAATTTATCGGAGGACAAATTACATAAGCAGGAGACCAGTATTGAAGAAGGAAAATTCTTGCCACCAATCGGAAACAAATAATCACGATTGTGATTGGAACATAAATATGATAACTGTGCTTACTGTATATATGATTGAGAGCTGTATTAACTTAATAACTGTGATGACTTTTGATATGGTTGTGATTGAAAAGAACAAACATGATATTTATGATTTTTATGATTGTTATGATTATTATTATTTATGGTAATTGTTATTACTTTAATTGTTATGGTTGAATTGTTATAGAACAGCTGGAATATGTTCAGAATTATAAATGATGGTAAAAGATATAAGTCTTAGTTTTAAAAGTATCTTTTTCATAAATATAGACAGTTTATGAATTTGTAAAGAGTTTTGCTCAAATTGACAGTCCTCAGCTTTAAGAGAAGTAAAAACTATTAGTAAAAGAATAATGAACCATGAAAAAAAATAATAAGACCAAGAAAAGATCAAAATAGATTTCATTGAATTTTCATGACATAACTTCAGTCATTAAAAGTCACTTAAAAAATGGCAGATATAGCAGTGCAGAAATTTATTTTTGAGTTCAGAAAATTAATATGATGTTTTATTAATAAGAAAAATTGATTGAAATCAGATCACATTATTTTAAACTTCTATTTTTTTCCCTCTTGCATACAATAAAAGATGGTTCTGAGTCGTTTAAATTTTTGATACATCAGTCAACATTGATAAGTCAATTTAATAGATGCAGGTTAATTTTTTTTTAAATATCTGCTAACATAAACTGTTTTAAAGGTCAATTGCTATTCAAGGTTAAGTTTCTCTATTTAATGTTCAAGATTACACTTGTTTTATATATTTTAGACCAGTTTCAAAAATCCAATTTTCTCATGAAATTACCATTATATTGGATTTAGTTTCTGAGGACATCACAAAATTCTTGAATTCTTTATCATCACTTATAAGGGTATGAATGTGTGAATGATAAATTGTTATTGTTATTTCGTCTCTCATATTATTTTTTTGTTTTTATAAAGTATATTTTAACAGTCATGTCGAATCCGTCCAGTTGAATTTTTTCTATAGAAAGGGACAGTTTTTTTTTATAAATAATTTAGAGCAAATATTTTTAAAGGATCCATTTTAACGGTCATGTTGAATCCGTCCAGCTGAATTTTCCTATAGAAAGGAATAGGATTTTAATATAAATAATCCAGAGCAAATTCTTTCTTATTTTAACTCAAGTGATTTCTTTTGGCTGTAGATCAGTCCACAAAGAGAGTTCATTTTTTAGAGATCATTGTCTTTTTGAAATGCAAATAAATCATTTATATAGTGAGAAAAAGCTAATATTATTTAGTACTTTTTGTTTTGAATTACTTCCAGAATGAAAATTCCATTTCGATTAACTTTTGCATCAAGATTGTTGAAAACTGTGGCTTTTATAAAGCATGTGCTGAATTTGGATTCACCCATGAAAGTTCCTTATTTGATTGGAGGATGTCAAGAAATAACATCTAACCACAGTGTACATCTTGCTGTGAATTTTTATCCTTTATAGTTGATAAACAAATGCTCTGTATAGACACATATACATAAGGAGCAATTTATTTACATGACTTTTGAGAATAGAAATACAATGCGAGTACAGTATTTCAATAATCACAATCAAAATAAAAAGGTCTACATACTATTTTCATTGAAATTTGATATGCAAGACAAATGTGCCTTTCAGTATTTTAAAGTTGTTGTTGTTCAAGATTATTCTAGCTTTTTATTTTTCTTTTAGTTTGATAAGTTATGCTTATTAGTTTTGGGTTCTCAGATGCATATATTATTTGAAGTTTCATGCTTAACTTGAAATTATCAAAAGTATGAAAAAGAAGGCCATATTTGTATGTTATTTTACGTTTTCGAAGAAAGAAAAAAGCAAGCCAATTCTAGAAGGAAAAAAATACTGTCATCAATAATTAAGGCTGAGATTTTCAATTGTTTTCCTTTTTTGCATTCTTGCTTGATTTTTTCGTTTTATTTTTTTATGGATTATAGAATATAAAAACCATAGCCAACAATCTTGATGACTTTCTGAAGTATTTAAAAAGTAATATTTAATGTTATTTACTCACATATTATTCTATATCATCTGAAACTTGATTATTTGTGATTTCAAAAGAAAAAAAAAATTTCTGTCCAAATACATCGCACAAATGTAAGATGACCTCAATCTATCAGGATCTCAAATGAACCAATTGAATTTTATTCTTTTGTCTAAAGCTTTCATACTTTTATTTATTTTTTTACCTCTTTGCATAGCTTATGTTTTTATTTCTCAATATTTATATTTTTATTTGTTTTAATGTGTTATGTTTCATGTGTACTGAACTAGTCACTTTGATATATTATACAGACAATCAAATGTTGCTAAATTGTCTCCCCTTAATAATCAATTTTATTGTCTCCCTTTAATAATCAAAATTATTGTCTCCCTTTAATAATCAAATTTATTGTCTTCCTTTAATAATCAAATTTACTGTCTCTCTCGTAAAACTTAGATATCTGGCCTTCATATATTTAGTTGCATATATGGGACAATCTCTTTGCCCATAACAGAACATTTGTGTATGAACAGGTAGATTTTTATTCTCTGTTAGAGTAAATTTGGTTCTTAATTTTGGCTGGCATATATAATATATATTCATTTTTAATTTTGTTTAATACCCAAAGAAATACAGATCATAACAGGTTAGACTCTGCCTATATTTTCTACACTTTCAGAAACTTAACCATGTTGACATTTTTGTACTGAAATTGTTATTGTATATTAAATCATTTAGATCATATCATTTTAGAGTTTCTTTCATCTTAAGAGATGGTAAAATTTGTGTAGCTTAAATGAAATTTCTCCAAAACTTAGTTTATTGAAATTAATATTGAACAGTTTCATACTAACCAAATTTATATTGGAAAGTTGGTTAGTATGAATTATAAGTGAAGATAATTTATTTTAGTTCACCTATACTCTTAATGTTGACATTTTCAAACAAAATCAGAGTCATGTTTATAAAAAATGGAAATTCAATAGAAACTTGAAACTAGTTTAAGCTACAGAGGTAAATACATGTTGCCAGCAGTTTAACCATTTTTTTTATTGCTGTCATTTATAACATTTTTACACTCAAGTGTGGTTTATAGCACATTAATAACATAGTTTCATTCAGCAGTTTGTCTATTTATGCTCCATTGTAGAAAATTTCCTTCATGCTTTATTTAATTACCATCATACCCTGCTGCATGCTCTATTGAATTAAAATTTCCCATCATGCTCTATTGTAGTATATTCCCATCATGCCTTATTATAGCAGATTATCATCATGCTCTATTATAGCAGATTTCCCATCATGCTCCATTGTAGCAGATTTCCCATCATGCTCTACAGAGCTGATAAATCTTACCATTATCAGTATTTTAATTGTAAATAGGCTAATTGCATAATATTATATCTATGGCCATGATATAACAACTTATTTTATCAATATTATATGATTGTTTTGGGCATTTATATTGCTTTTTTTGCCAGTCTGTTGATCTTTCAAAGAAAAATAATTTTTAATTATGATGGCCTAGTGTCTACTAAGAGCTTGAACTTTGGATAAGAAATAAAAAGAATGTGAAAGATGATAAATTCATTTAAAACAAACAAGAGAAAAGTTTACTTTTAGTATATCTTATGGTCCTGTTCAAAGGTATGAGAATAACTAATTTTTTAAAATTAATTTAGAAGTTAGCAAATTATTTCCTATGGCTTGAAGTATATGATTCATATTATATTGATTTTTTTTAAAGAAAAACTTAAACTGTCTACAGAATAATTGTACTTGAATTGAGAATGTCTTCCCAGGGTAGTTATAACTTGTGTTGAGATACTGATATGCATTTTCAACTCAAATTAAAAATCACTCACCCATTTACCAATGTACCTTTGGTATTAAAGATTAATTTAGATTGTTGTAGTAACTATTTAAGATACTGTTCGCTATTGAAGTCAATCTTTCTTAATTATGTGTCATGCAGTAAACAATCTTGAAAGTCTTATTTCCAAAAATACACTGAAACCTGTCTAAAAAAACTGTTGGGACATTTAATATTAACTTCTGATTAGACCAATATTAAGTGTTTGTTATACACAGGTTGAAATGTCCATTTTAGGCAAGGTTCTGTTTAGACAGGTTTCTTCTTAGTATCAATATAGTTTTGGTATTTTTAGCAATTTTGCAATTCAAGAATTTTAATTGTTATTAAAAAAAAATGCAGCATTTATTAAAAATGGCAATAAATATGAAATGCAATATCAAATGCAATAAATGTATAGATAAGTACAATTAGTTATTTTACCAAAATATTTTATTAAAGAAGAAAGTCTTTAGGATTAAAAGATAAAGTTTACTTATCAATTTGTATGCAAAGATTTGCAGTGCACAACTTAAAATTAACATTCTTTGCATTTACAGTTTTTATATCAAAAGATTTATATTTCTTTCAAAAAGGAAATATTCTTCAAATTGTATATATACAGTGGCTGAGAAAATAATTGAAAATATATAAGTTTTTGTTAAATTTCTTCATAATAATTTGCAGTTGAGATTCTTCTTTTTAATCTTTGCTGATTAATTTAACCTGATGTGAAAACTTACAAGTTGTTTTGAAATTTGAATAGAAAAAAAAATGGTTTCCTTTTTTACTAAGATATTTTGGTAAAATGACTGATTTAATAGATTAGGATAGAAAAGGTTAGTTGTAAAAGTAGGATAATCCCTACAGGCAAAGCCTGCATAGTTTTAAAAAATATAGTTACACTGCATTTGAAAATACCATTTAAATTTCATTATGTGATTATGGACCAGGAAGTTCAGTTGTACTCTAGGGTTGATGAAATGGAAACAGTTTCTATTTTCTCTGATCTTTATTTCATGGAAGGGTATCAAAGATTCAAATTGGTATTTTTATCCAAATTTCAAATATTGCAATTTAAAACTATTATAATTGTTTAAAAATAAATGCAACATTTATCAAAAATGGCAATAAATAAAATGCAATATCTATAATTAGTCCCAAGGGTTTCAAGTATGTTGATCTTTATTCAGAAAAATGAATTTTAAATAGCGTTTTGAAATGCAGTGTATTTAGCCTTATTAGTCATTTTATTTTGAGAATTTGTAAAACAATGCAAAAACTGTTTCTAGTGCCTACCTCTATATATAAATATTGCAATTAAAATTCATTTTGACAGAAAATTTATGAAAAATTTGGTTTAGGTTTTTTTATAAGAAGAATAATTATTCTGAGAATGGCCTCTTATTTCAATAAAAAAAAAAAAACGGAAAAAACAAATAAGAAATACTTGCAAAAGGCCATTCTCTTCACATCAGTTACTATTCTAAGGATTTAAGATTTAAAAAATATTTTTTGCACTATTTTGAATTATTTTATTTGTGACTAGTGTTTCTACAGATAGAAAATAGATTGAATACATCAATTTTAAGGCTTCATAAAACAGGTAGATATAAAGCAAAACATCACATGGTATAACCTCACAAGACAAAAGATCACATGGTATGACCTCACAATACAAAAGAAGTTCAATACAATGTTGCTCCATACAAATGGTTGTAGTTTGGTATAAAATACCATGGATGAAGATTTTGATAATTTATTATATCGGTTGTATTTTATTTTTAAGCTGTCTTTGTCTATGATAATGTACCCCTTTTTGGTTCCAGTATTGGTATTTTTATAGAACAACAACCCTCATCCTTCTGTTTTATACAATCCCATGCATTTGAATGATATCTAATGATAGCTTAGAAGATTGCCATCATGAGTCAGTGTCAATGACTGCTAGACTATTTATCATATTCAAGAAGTTTTGGGAGTAGCTCAAATTTTTCAAAAAAAAGAAAATAGTATGAATTTGATACTAGGCAAGTTGCAGTACACAAAAATTTAAACTAACACCTGTTTCTCTTTAATAAAATTCTTATCCAGTACTGGTAGAGTTATTTTTCTCCTATTAAAATAACATGAAAATTCTAGGTTAACTTTAGTTCACAGTTTTATATTTCTATGTGTACAATTTCGTATTGGCATTTTTTGGCTTTATTTTCTGAGCAATTAGAAATTTAGTTTGATACAGGACTAAAAAAGGGTACATAATCCTCAGAGGGAAAGATTGAATTTTAAAACAATTCATTTCATAGTTTCATGAGATAAAACTGTATTATTATATTGTTGTCATTAATTATATGATTCCGTCCATTATTTTTCATCAGAAATGCTATATTTTAAAGAAAAAATATGTAAAAAATAAAACAATGAATCAAAATGTGTGCTTCCTTGTTTTTAGTTGTGACAAAAACATCACTGACGAAGGCTATTTGTTCAGCTGAAATATTTGTCAACACGATTTTATAACATCGTCTTTGTATATTAACATCTTATATTAGTACCGTTGCGCAAATCTTTAGACTTTTATATATATAAAAATATATACGTCTAAACATGTGATAACTTTATGACAGAAATTCTCCATCAGATAATCTGAAGTTATACAAAGCTAACACCATAATATATATATTATTCATCTCAAATTTAGCCCAACAATGTTAGATCTGTAAATTTGCGTTCACAAATTTTTGTTCTGTATAAAGAGAAATTATTTACTTAGAGAATCAAATTATTATGGCTCTTCTTCCTTAAGGATGTTTGCTTGTCATGTTTTGGAATTTTTGTCAGATTTTCGGAATCCTCTGGTTTCATCCATTTCAATGCCTTAAAAAATTTTGCCCATTGACCCCCATTTTTCTTTTTATAAATCTTTTACATGTATAATTATAAGCCATTTGTAAAAGTCTTATAAAATCCTTGTTATTTTTTAATAGTTTTTGAGCTATTAAACTTGTCAATGATAAAGCTATGAAAAATCAAGAGAGAACATTTTCCCGCCAAAATTTCAATGGCGAATATCTTGAAAACAAGCACATTGACCTATATATTTTTTTCGCTCTTTTGGTTCCTTTAATAATCCCCTATCAATTTATACTAGTGTTATGAAAAGCTTGTTATTTTGAAACTGAGTAGCAACCCTCCTTAATTTGATGGTGGTGTGATTTAAGTAGTTCGTCTACAGTATCACTAACCTGTTAACACTAAGGTTGTCAGTTTGGACCTCACAGATGGCAGGTATGTCTGACTCTTGTCTTAATTGACCAGGATTGCCAGATTATTGCTCAAGGCCAGTGGTACACACTGGCTACATCCATTAATAAAAACTGGCTGCGATGGAATAGCCAAGAGTGTTAAAAGTGGTGTTAAACAACAACAATTAATCAATCTGTTGAAATAAGAGGAGGAATATGCTCATGGGAAATCATTTAGGCAGTACATCTAAATTTATTTTTAAATCCATTGCTGTTGAAAAAATGTGGTAATAACTATTGGCATCAAAACACACCAAATGACTGTATAAGCTGTTTATTCTTTTCCATAATGCAGAATGTTAATATCAAAGGTTGGGGTTGATTTAGAGGGTTATTGTCCTAGCTGTTTAGGAATTATTGGCCAATAACAAACATTTTTCTTGTTTTAGGACAATAACTTGTGTATAAGTGTATGGATATCTATGAAAATGCACCACAAGGTTCCATGCATGCCTGAGAAAAGGAAGGTTCGGATTGATTATGGGAATAATGGCCAAAACGGTTTAGGAATTAGGGGCCAAAAACAAGGATTTCTGGTTTCCAGACAAGAACTTGTGTCTTAGTCTATGGATTCTACACAAAAAAGAAAGGTTTTGATTAATTTTTGGGGTTATGACCCTAACTCTTTAGAATGAAGGGGCCAAAAATAATACTTTTCTAATACTTTGTATGAATTGCTTATTGACCAATTTCATTGGGGTTTAATTCAAACTCTTGCATCTTACTATGTATTTAAATTTTTAACTTTGGGCCCTGTTTTCAAATTGATCCACATTAAGGTCCAAAGCGTCCAACATTAAACTTTGTTTGATTTAAACAAAAATTGAATTTTTGGGGTTCTTTGATATGCTAAATCTAAGCATGTATCTAGATTTTTTTATTTTGGGCCTAGTTTTTAAGTTAGTCCAAATTAGGGGTTCAAAATTGAACTTTGTTTGATTTCAACAAAAATTGCAAAAATTGTTTTTTTTTAATATGCTGAATCTAACTGTGTATTTAGATTTTGGATATTGGACCATAATAGGTAAATGTCCAATTTCAAATTTTTAAGTTCTTAGACCACACTCATTTTGTGTCAGATACCAATGCTGTGTCAAATATTTAATCAAAATCCAAATTCAGAGCTGTATCAAGCTTGAAAGTTGTGTCCATACATGCACCAATTGTTCAGGATTAGACCTCTGCAGTAGTATCAAGCTGTGCCCTGTGGAGCATTTTATTATATTTAAGTCTGAGTTATGACACTTGGTCCAATGATCAACCAAAACTGACAAAATAGGAGCTGCACACAATTTTAAAATCTTTTCCATCCAACTGCCTCAACATATGCTTACCAAACTAACAATATTGTTAGAACATGATACAACATTAAACAAAAGTAATGGTTACTTTCGCGAGCAATTTAAAAAAACGCTCAAAAATTACAACCAAACAAACGCACATCAGAGAAAATGTGACATGATCTTTCATTTGAATCCTCACTAACAAAGCATCGGCGTATTGTACAAAATGCTGCCTTCTTTTGCCGTAAAGCTTACTCTAAATTTGAAATTTTATTCAGTTTGGTTTTTTACCTCATTGGTAATTGGTTCAATTTGACCTTGATATTGAATAATATCCAAACTTATCATTAAACAGGATAGAGCTTGACATTTAACAAGATATATCTTGACATTGAACAGGATAGAGCTTGACATTTAACAGGATGGAGCTCGTCATTGAACAGGATATAGCTTGACATTGAACAGGATAGAGGTTGCCATATCAAATATGTGATAGCCTGATATATTGAACAAGTAAGAGCTGAACACACTGAATAGGTTTGAGCTTGACATATTGAAATGGTTAGAATTTGTATATAGAATAAGCCAAGTTTGGCACTTTGAATAAGTATGACAGCTTGACATTGAATAGGTAAGGGATAGACATAATGAATGCGTTTTATTGATTGACATATTGAATAGGTTTGAGCTTGATATTGAACAGGAAAGAGTTTGACATTGAACAGGATAGACCCTGACATTAAACAGGATGTAGTTTGAGATTGAACAGGATAAAGTTTGACATTGGACATTGAACAGGATAGAGTTTGACATTGAACAGGAAAGAGTTTGACATTGAACATGATAGAGCTTGACATTGAACAGGATAGAGCTTGACATTGAACAGGATAGAGCTAGACATTGAATAGGTTAGAGTATGACATTGAACAGGATAGAGTTTGACATTGAACAGGATAGAGTTTGACATTGAACAGGATAGAGCTTGACATTGAACTTGATAGAGCCTGACATTGAACAGGAACGAGGTTGCAATTGAACAGACAGAGCTTGACATGTCAAATAGGTTTGAGCTTGATACAATGAATAAATAGAGCTTAACATGCTGAATAGGTTTGAGCTTGATACAATAAATAAATAGAGCTTAACATGTTGAATAGGTTTGAGCTTGATTCAATGAATACATAGAGCTTAACATATTGAATAGGTTTGAGCTTGACATATTGAATAGATTAGAGCTTAACATAATGCATTTGATTTAGATTGACATATTGAATAGTTCTTAACTTGACATAGTGGGTTAAAACTGGGTATATTGAATAGGTTAGAGCTTGACATAATATAAGTGTTTTAGATGGACACATTAAATATGTTGGAACTTGATACATTTTGAATAAGGCTAAGGGCTTGACATACTAGATAGGTTAGAGCTTGCAATATTTAAATGGTTAGAATTTGTATATAAAATAAGCCAAGTCTGATACTTTGAATAAGTATGAGAGCTTGACATTGAATAGGTAGGGGATAGACATAATAAATGTATTTTATATTGACATATTGAATAGATTTGAGCTTGATATACATTGAAAAAGGATTAAAGTACAACATACTAAATATGCTAGAGCTTGCATATCATTTGATAGGTAAGGGCTTGTGTGATGAATAAAATATGTCATTAAACAACTAAATGAAAATCATAAGAAGCTTTAATGTATATATACTTGTATGCACAATAATGATCTGACTAGATCTGAAAATGCATCAAGATAACTGGTAACTTAGAATTGTCTGGTGATCGTATAGTATAGTGCATAAACGGTAATGTTTATACTAGTTGTTTTGCAATACAGGCACATGGTGAGGGTCTGACATCTATGTCATTAGTTTATTGATTGTCAATAAGTGAGCTTGGTACTAAGATATACATCGTCATTAAGATCCTGGCTTCGTTATCAACATTAATAAAGAACAATTGGTTTGTTTATCATCGAGGTTAGGTGAATGGGCATCTGGCATATTGGTTCGTCTGATAATGGGGTTGTTATATATATATTCAACTATGCTACACTTGATATATATAATAGATTTGAGCTTCACATATTGAATAGGTTAGAGCAAGTTTGACATATTGAATATGTTAGGGTTTGACATATTGCATAGGTTAGGGTTTGATATATTGAATAGGTTAGGGTTTGATATATTGAATAGGTTAGGGTTTGATATATTGAATAGGTTAGGGTTTGATATATTGAATAGGTTAGGGTTTGACATATTAAATAGGTTAGGGTTTGACATATTAAATAGGTTAGAGTTTGACATATTGCATAGGTTAGGGTTTGATATATTGAATAGGTTAGAGTTTGATATATTGAATAGGTTAGGGTTTACATATTGAATAGGTTAGGGTTTGACATATTGAATAGACACTTGTCTTTTGAAGAACGCATTATGTTGATTGACGTTTTTTAAAGTTTTGCTTGTTGTTGGCTTTTCTGTGTCATAAAAAACGAAAACAACACGTTATAGTACGAAGCGCTTTTCTGGATTTACCCTCATTAGGAATACTCAAAGCCAAAAATTTTGAAAGCCAAGGATGTATAAGAACCGAAACAGTTGAAGAGCTATATGATCAAAAAGGGACCTAAAAATAGCGAGATCCATATAAGGACAACTTTGCCTGAGGGAATCGAAACCTGAGTTTGTTTATAATTTCGAAATCTATAAACGCACAATTTTAGAAAGATTTGTTAAAATGCATGTCAATACCGAAGTACTGACTACTGAGCTGATGATACCTTCGTGGACTGATAGTCCACCAGCAGAGGTGCCGACCCAGTGCTGTAAAAAATGAAAACAAAACGTTATAAATTTCATGCGTCCGAAGCGCTTTTCTGGATATACCTTCATCAGGAAAGCTCAAAGCCAAAAAAATGAAAGCCAAGGATAATTGACGTTTCAGTGACGCATGCTGCAAATCTCTTTGTATTCATACCAAAATGTCCACTAAAAACACTTTCACTATACCAAATAAACTTAGCAATAAGAAACTCAAGACAAAGGGGTGATGTTCTCCAGGTCAGTGTCCAGTAATGCGTTTTAAAAATCTTTTATAAACTAAATCGTGCTAGAAATTTACCTAATGTCCAAAAACAAAGATAAAAATCCTTGGTAGTCATTTATAATAGTACTTATTTCGAAAGAATACTAACGTCACATTTTGTAAACAGGTATAAATATATCTGTTGTTATGCAAGATTAAATAAAGATAAAGTGCCTTCATATAATTAAGCAGCGAAATACTGGTACTGTGTACTCCATCAGGATGTATTTCATGTAAGTAATGATAAGACGGATTCTTTCTAAAAAAAACAGATTGCAATAGCTTAAACCTTAAAATAAAAAAAGGAAAAAAAACAATAAAAACATGATGAACATTATATGGGTTTGATGAAAAGCAGTTGCAAACACATTTGTGTGGTTTTCTCAAACGAAACTTAAGTTAGATTTTAAAATTTATAGGGAGGGGGTGGGGGAGTAAACTGATGCATAATATGCAATTAATCTGTTCAATTTGCCATTTTCATCCTTACTTTTTTTTATTGTAAAATTTACCTGTTAAGGACCTTAATGGTTCTGCTTCTTTATCTGCCAGTTTGATTATTGGTGAAATGAATTTAAAGTCTTGTCGGGCAACGGCTGATAGCATATTTGCTGTAAAACATGAGCTTATGATATGTCGTTTCAGCAATTGTGAAGATGAAAGACACAGCTAAAAGAACTGCGATCTTGGTGTATTAGTAATTTCATAGCGGTTTTAGAGAGGATTTTTGTTTCATAGGTCTGCACGGAACATCGTCTTGTGCATTTTTAAATCTTGATATAAACCAGAAATTAAAACATGGCACAATGAAGCCACGTATTCTAGCCCGGATCCCTATCTCCGGGAGCCCAGAGCCCGATCGATGAAACATGGAGCCCGAAAACATTTCTCAAAGGAGTCTGAAGCACATAAATGAATAAGGATGGAGCCCAGTAAAGATTGAAAGGGAGGGTCTTGCATTGCTTATCTTTACCCTTTACTTTAAAAGAATGTGATGTATATGATGACATCAAATACCACGAACTTGTCTCCGTCTTATTGCGACTAATTACTCAGAATGAATTAATTAAACCACATAATGTATAGCTCAGAAACTTTCTGTGGGTGTATAATGGACTGACTACTAAATAAATCTAAAAGTGCGGATGTTCATAAAACTCTCTAAACATCACAATGATCTTAATGAGGATTTTGTGTCAAAATCAATCAACATTTTTTTTTAATTATGGTCAACCTTCCTTTTTGTATCTATTTTTGGATTTGATCGTCCTTTTTTGTATCTATTTCAGGATTTTGAGCGTCCTTGTGGTTGTAGTGGGATGCACAAATGGATTTTTATTGGTACCAGATAGTTTCCAAAAACAACCAACCAAAAACAGCCAAGCCTGTAGAACAGGTAACAGTTCATATTGCTACCCCGGAATGGACTGCTGGCCAAGCCTGTCAGAAATTGCACGTTTCAGTGACACGTTTAAAAAAGGCGATCTACTCCTACCTTCTGATAGTTTGTACAGGAATCTAACGGTGATGAAAAACTTAAGAGTAACAAAATATCCTGCTATCATTGCCGTTGTCAAAGATGCTGCAGAGATTCAAGCATGTTTGATTTGGGCACGTTCCAAATCAATGCATATTGTCGTCCAGTCTTCGGGTCACGATTTCCAAGGAAGGTCAACTGCAGATGGCGCTTTTATGATATATCTTGGAAATATGACAGATATCAGTATCAAACTTAATTCTACGAGGAAAGATTGCCCCTACGGAGAGATTGCTTTGGGATCCGGAAACCAGTGGCAAAATGTTTACAAGGAGGTACACGTTTTAAAATTCTTTTTCTTTCTTTAGATTAAGTTGAAAATACGCTAACACTAACGGTAACATTTTCCCCTATTGAATGAAAATGTACAAAGTATTGTTTTCTTGACGTTTTACTGATTTCTTGTAATGGTATTCTATTTTCATTTTGTTATTCATCTGCTCGAGTTAAAAAGGGTGAGTTTAGTTCTAAAAAATAAGATAAACCCTGACACATATTCATGTACCTGTTCCGTGTCGGGAACCCGATCAGTGAGTGCTTTACCTAGGTTTTTGTAGCGTTTTCTTTTTCTTTAATGAATTTGGTGTTATCGCAGATCCATAAAATCTTGAATTGTTCTCATAACTGCGTCTAACGTACAAAATTTTAATTATAAATCAACTGTTTACAAAACTTTGAATTTTACGAAATACTAGTATTTTCTACCCCAGGAATAGATTCCCTTATCTCCATTTGGCAAAACCTTTCGGAATTTAGGTCCTCAATGCTTTCAATTTCGTTTTTTTTTTTTATCTAATTTGGGCTTATAACTTTTTTGGTTCGAGCGTGACTGACGAGTCAGTTGTAGACGAAACTCTCGTCTGACATACAAAATTATAATCGTGATATCTCTGATGAGTTTATTATTTAAACTTAGGTCTATTTAGAGTTGGAATAATTATATAGATGCTTGTTTATCGTTGACGTCTGTTTATTCACCATTATATGCCTCTTTTATCAATGCAAAATTAAGGATAAGTGCTATCTGATTCAAAAAATGTAATTTTGAAATATACATATAACGGTAATGAATTATCCGTAAATAAGTTCAAATGAAGTGAATATAAGCAATGATAGGCAATCGTACGGCCTTCAACAATTAGAAAACCAATAACGTATAATCGGCTATAAAATGCCTCGACATGAAAAATATGAAACAATTGAGAAAACTAACGGCCTAATGTATAAAAAGACAATTTACAAAAAAAAAAAAAAAACCAAATATGATAGACATGAACCGATGACAACCAATGAACTACAGGCTACTGACTTGGGACAGGAACATATAGAATATGGCGGGGTTAAACATGTTTGAAGGCACCAACCCTCCCCTAACCTGGGACTGTGGTGTAACAGTACAACAAAATAGCAAACTATAAAAAATAGTTTATATCATTTATGGAAATTTTCCAGCTTGACAAAGTTGATCGTGCAATAATAGGAGGCAGTGCTCACACAGTGGCAATTGGTGGCTACACGCTCGGTGGTGGACACAGTCCAATATCCCGAATGTATGGTTTGGCTGTTGACAATCTCCTGGAAGTTGAAATGATTACAGCAGATAGCAGACTCGTTGTTGCAAATGACAAAGGGACTACATCGACGGATTTAAATGGTCGAACAACGCATTCTTCAAACACTGATTTGATTTGGGCTTCGCGTGGAGGTGGCGGAGGAACATTTGGTGTTGCTACTAAATTTACTTTCCGTCTTCATGAAGCACCTAAAAAGATGGTCCGATTTTCTTGCAATTTTCCTATGTATCTAGCGGCCCAGAAGATGAGCATATACGATCTTGTTATTGAGAAGTTCTTTTCAATTCTACCAGATATGCCAAAACAATGGGGCGGGTAAGATTAGTTGATCACATTTATGAGGGTCTGCATGCGGTTTGAGGAATGCAAAATAATGGAGAGAAAAAGGGCAAAAAAAAAAAAAAAAAGAATAGGGAAAAAGAGGAAATAAAATAAAGAATAGAAAAATAATGGGATGCAAGAAACTCTATAAAGAATAGGTAAAGAATAGAGAAAAAAGAGTCTAAATAATTAAGGAATAAATAAAGGACCGCCCATTTCAGACCCTCATCTATAAAGAGGGGTGTAAAGGGGGTATCTGCACGGAAGAACGCGAAATAAAATTGCCATTTCACGATGAACGAACAATTAAAAAATTCTTGCACGTTGATCTTTTTACCGATTTCACGAAACACGGTGAATAACGAACCTTTTTCACGGCTGCACGTGAAATAAAAATGGCAAAACATGTTGCACGAAAATAACCCTTTACACCCTCTATAAAGGAAGTTGTCTTCTTAGATTCATTGCAGCTTCATTCTTCTCAGGAATATTTTCCCGACATATATTCAGTAGTTGTCGTTTGTTGATGTGGTTCATAAGTGTTTCTCGTTTCTCGTTTTTTATATAGATTAGACCGTTGGTTTTCCCGTTTGAATGGTTTTACACTAGTAATTTTTGGGGCCCTTTATAGCTTACTGTTCGGTGTGAGCCAAGGCTTCGTGTTGAAGACCGTACTTTCGTAATTTCGCGATTTTCAACTTTAAAAATTTATTTATAGGCTCAATTGTAACGTGATACCAGTTTTAAGAGGCGTGGACAGAAGCTTGATCATCAGTATTAGCAGATAGATCATTAAAAATCTTACTATTCCTATTTAACATGAAAATGTCTTCAAAATTTTCATTCAGGTTGTAGAAAATGAGTATGATGAGAACCGATTTTGGCCGACATTGCCGTGAACAGGCTTATATAACCTGTGTAAAGAATTTACACCTATAATGGTTTACTTTTATAAATTTTGACTTGGATGGAGAGTTGTCTCATTGGCACTCATACCACATCTTCTTATATCTATAGATAAATTCCAATATTATGTTTAAAGTCTTTTTACGTTGGTGAGCGTTATGACAACCAAAAAGTTCCGGCAAGTAATATAAAACCGTTTCATGACGTCAAAAGTATGAATTTGTATACAGACGAAATATGTCTGTTAAGTGTTGATGACATTTTTGGACTGGACATAATTTTTATCGAATTTTATTGGAAATATAAGTTATTAATTATTACACTATTTCATTAATGTATTATTTCGGATGTTCATTTTTTAAAGTTAACATAAAGTCCTTGGTTTGTATGTGAGAAGGCCAAGATTATAAATCAATCTATGACTACTATTGCAAACCAACTAATTTTCGCGAGCGATTTATTTGCGCCACGTTCGCGAGTAGAAAAATAACGCGAATATAAATAGTCGCGAAAAATTTAAAACTTAGATCTTTCCTTATCTAGCTACATTAAGTAAATTTGAAAATCGCGAAATTAAATCGCCGCGAAGTGGACTAGAAAGGGCTAAACGCGAAGTAAAGTATCCGCGAAAATAAGTTGGTTTACACGTATGTTATAGTATTTAGAAATGCTCATGTGACAGTTGTACAAACCATTTGGTCTGAAACTGCATGCTGAATACCATTATTTATAGGCTCAATTGTAACGTGATACCAGTTTTAAGAGGCGTGGACAGAAGCTTGATCATCAGTATTAGCAGATAGATCATTAAAAATCTTACTATTCCTATTTAACATGAAAATGTCTTCAAAATTTTCATTCAGGTTGTAGAAAATGAGTATGATGAGAACCGATTTTGGCCGACATTGCCGTGAACAGGCTTATATAACCTGTGTAAAGAATTTACACAATAAAATAAATTGCATATCACCTTCTTTTCCCCCACTGATTCATTTTTGTTTGACAAATACTAATTTTATATTTTCAGATATTTCTTCTTGAGCATTTACCCATTCCAGGTCGTGAACGAGGTAGGGAGCGTAACGTTTTATTTTAATCATTTCGGAGACTGGGACAGTCCATCCCGTGCATATATGGATCATTTATTGCACTTTAGACCAGATCTGCAACGAAGCTGTAACTATGAAAATATGACCTCGTTTTGGGACTACGAAAAAGATGCTAATGATGCCTTGTACACCAGGTAAATTTAACAATGTTTCGGAACAATGGAATAGTGTTAAAAAGGAGCCTAGTCAATATCTCAAAAAGGCTCGTTCGATTAGGTTAGACGGGACTAAAATATCTTCGTCTATGGCTACCAAGTATATGTAAAACTAGTTTAACCTAGCCACGTTTTAATTTACGTAGAAAACTAGCCATGTTCCTTTATTGAATAATTACTTTTTCTTCTATTGTATTGATATCACGTGATTGAGATGAACGTAAAAGAGGCAGAAGAAACCAAAGGAACAATCAAAAGTCATCAGCCGAAAAAATAAACAGATAATGCCATGGAAACAAGTAAAACGATGGACAGACATATAACGGCCCACAACACTACAATTAAAGAAAACCCAAGACTATGAAACATGTAACCAACTTAAAAACGGGGGAGTGGGGTGGGATTTGATCTCAGATGCTTCGAGAGGTAAGACAGACCATGATCCACAAATAGAAAGCGGTGTGTTGTTCATGACAAGTGCAAAATCGTTGATAATTCGCATTCGATGAAAGCAGACAGGATTGTGACTACGACAATAAGAACATATCCAGAAATATCTGTGAAATAGATATTCCATAACCAAAGCAAGATGGCGTCCGTCTAATCTGTGAAACAGATATTCCATATTGGTGAACCAAAGCATGATGGCGTCCGTCATAATCAGTGAAACAGATATTCCATATTGGTGAATCAAAGCATGATGGCGTCCGTCATCTGGGAAACATATATTGCATGACGGTAAACCAAAGCAAGATTGCGTCCGTATCATCGTGATAGGGAAGATTTAAATAAAATTGCCATTTCACGATGAACGAACAATTAAAAATTCTTGCACGTTGATCTTTTACCGATTTCACGAAACACGGTGAATAACGAACCTTTTTCACGGCTGCACGTGAAATAAAAATGGCAAAACATGTTGCACGAAAATAACCCTTTACACCCTCTATAAAGGAAGTTGTCTTCTTAGATTCATTGCAGCTTCATTCTTCTCAGGAATATTTTCCCGACATATATTCAGTAGTTGTCGTTTGTTGATGTGGTTCATAAGTGTTTCTCGTTTCTCGTTTTTTATATAGATTAGACCGTTGGTTTTCCCGTTTGAATGGTTTTACACTAGTAATTTTTGGGGCCCTTTATAGCTTACTGTTCGGTGTGAGCCAAGGCTTCGTGTTGAAGACCGTACTTTCGTAATTTCGCGATTTTCAACTTTAAAAATTTATTTATAGGCTCAATTGTAACGTGATACCAGTTTTAAGAGGCGTGGACAGAAGCTTGATCATCAGTATTAGCAGATAGATCATTAAAATCTTACTATTCCTATTTAACATGAAAATGTCTTCAAAATTTTCATTCAGGTTGTAGAAAATGAGTATGATGAGAACCGATTTTGGCCGACATTGCCGTGAACAGGCTTATATAACCTGTGTAAAGAATTTACACCTATAATGGTTTACTTTTATAAATTTTGACTTGGATGGAGAGTTGTCTCATTGGCACTCATACCACATCTTCTTATATCTATAGATAAATTCCAATATTATGTTTAAAGTCTTTTACGTTGGTGAGCGTTATGACAACCAAAAGTTCCGGCAAGTAATATAAAACCGTTTCATGACGTCAAAAGTATGAATTTGTATACAGACGAAATATGTCTGTTAAGTGTTGATGACATTTTTGGACTGGACATAATTTTTATCGAATTTTATTGGAAATATAAGTTATTAATTATTACACTATTTTTACAGAGTTCATTAATGTATTATTTCGGATGTTCATTTTTTAAAGTTAACATAAAGTCCTTGGTTTGTATGTGAGAAGGCCAAGATTATAAATCAATCTATGACTACTATTGCAAACCAACTAATTTTCGCGAGCGATTTATTTGCGCCACGTTCGCGAGTAGAAAAATAACGCGAATATAAATAGTCGCGAAAATTTAAAACTTAGATCTTTCCTTATCTAGCTACATTAAGTAAATTTGAAAATCGCGAAATTAAATCGCCGCGAAGTGGACTAGAAAGGGCTAAACGCGAAGTAAAGTATCCTCGAAAATAAGTTGGTTTACACGTATGTTATAGTATTTAGAAATGCTCATGTGACAGTTGTACAAACCATTTGGTCTGAAACTGCATGCTGAATACCATTATTTATAGGCTCAATTGTAACGTGATACCAGTTTTAAGAGGCGTGGACAGAAGCTTGATCATCAGTATTAGCAGATAGATCATTAAAATCTTACTATTCCTATTTAACATGAAAATGTCTTCAAAATTTTCATTCAGGTTGTAGAAAATGAGTATGATTGCTTAGAACCGATTTTGGCCGACATTACCGTGAACAGGCTTATTTAACCTGTGTAAAGAATTTACACAATAAAATAAATTGCATATCACCTTTTTTCCCCACTGATTCATTTTGTTTGACAAATACTAATTTTATATTTTCAGATATTTCTTCTTGAGCATTTACCCATTCCAGTTCGTGAACGAGGTAGGGAGCGTAACGTTTTATTTTAATCATTTCGGAGACTGGGACAGTCCATCCGTGCATATATGGATCATTTATTGCACTTTAGACCAGATCTGCAACGAAGCTGTAACTATGAAAATATGACCTCGTTTTGGGACTACGAAAAGATGCTAATGATGCCTTGTACACCAGGTAAATTTAACAATGTTTCGGAACAATGGAATAGTGTTAAAAGGAGCCTAGTCAATATCTCAAAAGGCTCGTTCGATTAGGTTAGACGGGACTAAAATATCTTCGTCTATGGCAACCAAATATATATAAAACTAGTTTAACCTAGCCACGTTTTAATTTACGTAGTAAACTAGCCATGTTCCTTTATTGAATAATTACTTTTCTTCTATTGTATTGATATCACGTGATCGAGATAAACGTCAAAGAGGCAGAAAAACCAAAGGAACAATCAAAAGTCATCAGCCGAAAAACAAACAGATAATGCCATGGAAACAAGTAAAACGATGGACAGACATATAACGGCCCACAACACTACAATTAAAGAAAACCCAAGACTATGAAACATGTAACCAACTTAAAAACGGGGAGGGGGATAGGGTGATGATCTCAGATGCTTCGAAAGGTAAGACAGATCATGATCCACAAATAGAAAGCGGTGTGTTGTTCATGACAAGTGCAAAATCGTTGATAATTCGCATTCGATGAAAGCAGACAGGAGATTGTGACTACGACAATAAGAACATATCCAGAAATATCTGTGAAATAGATATTCCATAACCAAAGCAAGATGGCGTCCGTCTAATCTGTGAAACAGATATTCCATATTGGTGAACCAAAGCATGATGGCGTCCGTCATAATCAGTGAAACAGATATTCCATATTGGTGAATCAAAGCATGATGGCGTCCGTCATCTGGGAAACATATATTGCATGACGGTAAACCAAAGCAAGATTGCGTCCGTATCATCGTGATAGGGAAGATTTATGCAGTATACATGAGGGTCTGGAAGGAGAATGGGGTCCCGGATTTTCCTCAATTCTGAATGCCCATCTCTTTTTTTTTGCCCATTATTCTCTATTTTTATCTATTTTTATTTTTATCTATTCTACAAATCCCATCCAGACCATTATACATCAAATCATTATGTGTAACCCAACGACTCCCTTAAAAAACAACTAAAACATTTTTAATTGGATAACTGTGCAAATATATAATTAATCTGATGCGTGAATTATCTCCCATTTCTTAGAATATAAAAATTTTACTAACGAAAAAAAAAAACTCCGGTTTAAGATATGACAATCTACATGTTCGTAAACTCTGGACAGGGGCAGATTTAGAAGGGGCGGGGTGCCCGGTCCCCCTTATGGAGCTTCATTTATGGTTAATACAGTCTTTTTACCGGTTCCACTACAAATTTTATCTAGTTTGGGAACCCGCAGTCCTCCCTTTTTTAAAATCCTGGATCTGCATACGCTGGAATATATAGATCATTGTATTGTAGAGGAAAGCAATGCAATCAGTGTCAATAAAATTACAACTTTACAAAATATTACACAACATATATTTTATGATTTAGTTGAGAGCAATCCAAATTATGCCAACAAAAACTGGGATGAAAACGTAAAACGTAACTGTGATTGATTTTCTATTTTACAGGAACGATATTATTGGTACTCTTGTGCAAAAGGAGGGTTTGAATTCATCTGACTTGATTAACTTCTTGAAACAACACATAACTTATCCAAAAAGTGGTTCATTGACCGGAATGACTGCGATATTACTTGGAGGTATCTTTCAATGATAAATGATTTTCACTTTATTAGGCATGAAAAGGGTACGGACCATCGATGGTCTCGAGGGAGCGGGAGCGCGCAACAATTGCAGAGAGGCTTTCGTCGATCATCGGCTAACTTAAACCATCAACTTTAAAATATGTATCATTTTTTTCTCCTCTGAACTTGAATAGTTACATCGTCCTCTCATGTTAGTGTCATAACTACTGGAATATTCGGATTATTGTCCTATAGGCATGCAACATTTTATTTTATGGTAAGAGCAAAGACGGCTCCAAATCAGCGAGGCGTTATAGACGGCTAGAAAGTGATTAATTGTTTTTTATTTCGAAAACCTATCGTAATTGTCTGGTACAAATTGTCAAGAAATAGCACATTGTTCTGTATTTTTAAACTAAGCATGAGGTCGTTGCTAAGCGATGAAAAGGAAAAATACATTTTGTGTACTTATATTGACGTTTATATATTTGTTATTTTTTATCTTGATAAATTTAAACAAACGTTTATAATTATCAGGATAGGGATGCTGGGTTAACAGAAAATATAAATAAGCTGGCCTACAAAATAATCTTGCAAAAAAACAGGATGAAAATGAATTTTCTACCCCCTTATCAAACCCTTTCATGAAGTTGTTTATGATACTAGTAGTATAGTATACTTTCATCGTTGTAAATGAGTTATTGGCCTTAAGCTTGAAAGACGATTTTATCCATTTTTGTAAATAGATAGATAGCGAGAAACTAAAGGGCATCTCTAAAGCTGGTTTGGTTTCCATTGTTTACTTGCAGTTTCATTGGTTTCATTGTTTACTTGCAGTTTCATTGGTTTCCATTGTTTACTTGCAGTTTCATTGGTTTCCATTGGTTACTTGCAGTTACCTTGGTCTCCATAGTTTACTTGAAATTTGACTTGTTTCCATTGTTTACTTACAGTTTCAGTTGCTTCCATTGTTATTTGCAGTTTCAATGGCTTCCATTGTTTACTTGCTGTTACCGTGGCCTCCATAGTTTACTTGTGATTGCATTGGTTTCCATTGTTTAATTGCAGTTTCAATGGCTTCCATTGTTTACTTGAAATTTCACTTGCTTCTATTGTTTACTTGCAGTTTCAGTTGCTTCCATTTTTACTTACAGTTGCATGGGCTTCCATTGTTTACTTAAAGTTATATATGCTTCCATTGTTTTACAACGGTCTTCCATTTTTTATTTGTAGTGTCATTCACTTCCAATGTTTACTTGCAGTTTCATTGGCCTCCATTGTTGGTTTGCAGTTGCATTGGCTTCCATTGTTTACTTGCAGTCGCATTGAATTCCATTGTTTACTTAGTTTCCTTGGCCTCCATTGTTTACTTGTAGTTTAATATGCTTTCATTGTTAATTGCAGTTTCATTGGCCTCCATTGTTTACTTGTAGTTTGTTGGCTTCCATTGTTTACTTGCTGTTGCCGTGGCCTCCATAGTTTACTTGTGATTGCATTGGTTTCCATTGTTTACTTGCAGTTTCAATGGCTTCCATCGTTTACTTGAAATTTCACTTGCTTCTATTGTTTACTTGCAGTTTCAGTTGCTTCCATTTTTATTTGCAGTTGCATGGGCTTCCATTGTTTACTTAAAGTTATATTTGCTTCCATTGTTTACTTACAACGGTCTTCCATTGTTTATTTGTAGTGTCATTCACTTCCAATGTTTACTTGCAGTTTCATTGGCCTCCATTGTTTGTTTGCAGTTGCATTGGCTTCCATTGTTTACTTGCACTCGCATTGACTTCCATTGTTTACTTAGTTTCCTTGGCCTCCATTGTTTACTTGTAGTTTAATATGCTTCCATTGTAAATTGCAGTGTCATTGGCCTCCATTGTTTACTTGTAGTTTGTTGGCTTCCATTGTTTACTTGCAGTTACCTTGGCCTCCATAATTTACTTGTAATTTCATTGGCTTCCATTGTTTACTTACCATTTCACTGTCTTCCATTGTTTAAATTTACTTGGCTTCCGTTGTATGCCTGCTGTGTCATTTTCCTTCGCTGTTTACCAGTTTTTCATTATCTTCTGTTCTGCACTTTCTTTTTCCAGTATGGGTTAAATGAACATTAAACTCTATGCATAAAAACTGAAAATATACCTAGAAGCATATTTTTAATATAAGTTATTATTTTTATTAATATTATTATTTGCTATTAAAAAAGTGTTGCACAGATTTAAGCAATGTCACAGGAAACGGGAAAAGTTGGTACGAAACTAACATCTTTTCTCTTCATACCCACAAGTGTAGACATTTGCTTAGTTTCGAATTTTTTATCATTTTTTATTCAAGTTGAACAAAGGTATGCTTAAAAACATATTGATTTACATTACATTGCATTCTACATTGTTCAGGAAATATATAATATGAGTTACATTATATGTTTCAAAGTTTTCATTATTTTTCAGGTAAAATGATGGAAGTTGGACCGCAGGACACATCCGTTCACCCTGGTTTCCGAAAAGCTTTACTCTCAGTCGGAATGGGTGCCTCATGGGACGGGAATGGAGATCGGGATGATGAGTTTTCGGGATATATGCAAGGTCTTAACGCAGAGTTGGAGAAGTTTGGCAATGGAAGTTATCCCAACGAGTCTACTGGAAAAAGTTCTACATGGAAACAGGACTTCTGGGGTAGTAACTACGCTCGCTTGGAACAAATAAAAAAGACCTGGGATCCTAACAACGTGTTTATGTGTCAGCAATGTGTAGGATGGGACCGATGGTAAAACAAATCTGCCATTTAGACATTGCCCGTATGATAAAGACATCTTACTTAGAAATAAGCCATAACATATTGCACATTAAAACTACATGTATAATTCACTTCTTTTTATGCTAGATCATGAAAGTGTCATCTCAAACAAATGTTTAGTTCTCTCGTTTGAATCGTTTTACATTTTTCATGTCGGGGCCTGTTATAGCTTACTATGCGGTATTGGTTTTGCTCATTGTTGAAGGCCGTACGGTGACATATAGTTTTTAACGCCTGTGTCCAGTGGAGAGTTAGTTGTTTCATTGGCAATCCTACCACATTATTCTTGTTTTTATATTATTGATAATAAATATATCACTGTCCATTTCTGAGTTATGATGAAACGATAATAGAAAGGTGTCTAAATGTAATAGTGTTCGGAAGATTCAAGCAGATATCCCACATAACAACACAGACATACGTAACTCGAATATTTCAAAATCTCTCTCCGTGTCCAATTTTCTCCCCCGCGAGGTTAATGCAGCCATCGTAGAGCAGCGGAATATAACGACTGAATCATTCGGATTAAGACATATGCTATGCAATCGATAAATTGAACTCATTGTGTTATTTCAAAGCGATTCGTTTACCATGATACGATATGGGTTTTGTTTAACACTGAATGGATGCCTAGCTGTTTTAGTTTACTTCCTTCGTCTTTCTTTGTTCCATGGTGGAGAGTTGGCAATCAAATAGCATGCCTAATTTTTATCATACTGTACTCAATTTACAGTATTACCATTAAAGGTATCAATTTTACTGCACCATATACGCATTTCGATAAGAAGTGGAAATAACATTTTTTTAAAATTTCGTGCGAACATCATTAATGTGACTTAAAAACAAAAAATGCACCAGCAATTTCCAAAGGTTTATTAGTTTAACGTACCACAAGGTTGTCAACACTAAAGTTGTGAGTTCAAATCCCGCGAGTGGCGGGCGCGCTCTACTCCAATCTTCATTGACTATGATTGTCAGATTTCCTACCAAAGTTCGATGGTTCTCTCAACGGGGCACTCTGGCTTCCTCCACTAATAAAAACTGACCAACATGAAATAGTACACTAGTACACAAGAAACAACTCAATCTACACAATAACGAGTATTTACGAGAGTCTGTATTGGGGTCTTCATTTCTGTATTCTATAATGTTTAATTTCATTTTTTTTCTATTCTAAATTTCTTTTGTCCATTATTCTCTCTTTTTTTTTATTTGTGTCCGTATTTAAAATTGCCCCTTTTCTTTATTTCATTACCCCTAATTTCTGTTTTTATAAATACACTTTTATTTTGATTCTATGGGCTGTTCTCATGTCGCAGGAAATGAAAATGTCAATTTACGACATCATGTAATCATTTCAATCTTTCAATGAAACCATTTTAGTAGATACTTTGACATTTTGGAATTATAATTTATCCATCAATCTGCAACCACTTTAAGACCTACACTCATTTATAACAAATAAAAACAAATTTCTCAGTGTCCAATGAGGAGAATTTAGACTTCATTTCTATGTAGCAACATTCCATCAGCACCTGCATATGGAATACATGTCTCCCAATTGGTACGTTATTCTAGTTCTAACAATTCATAAAAGGATTTCCCATATATAGGGTTGCTGTTCACAAGGAAGCTATTAAACCAAGAGTTCCAAGAGGTGAAGCTGAAATCATCCCTTCAAAAACTTTACGTACGCCAATACGAGTTTGTTATCCGTTATACAATATCTGTTTCACATAGGACGACGGAGATGTCCCCCAAAATACCTAGCTATTTTAAAGATCAGCCTTTATCTATCATTTCTTATACCTATACCAAACCAATTGCAACTAAAATGTTCCATTACAAACACGTGTTGCAGGATCACAATATTGACAATGTCTAAACCTCCTGATTGCACATGTACTAGTTCCTTATTCATATATAATCCAATTGGCCACGTTATTACTCAACATATTTTAGCACGACATCCTGGATAATTATAGGTCTGATCTACTTCCTTTGGAATTTCAACCACGGATGACGAGTTGGCTCTTCCTTCACTGTATTGGATACCTAAATTACATAAGTGTCATTACAAACAACGCTATATTGCTGGGTCTTCCAAGTGCTCCGCGAAACCTCTTTCTTAATTATAAACATCAATTTTATCAGCCATCTAAGCCGGGTTTAAAAAAATATAAAATAACAAAAATACCAAACTCCAAGGAAAATTCAAAACGGAAATTCCCTTTCAAGTGGCAAAATCAAAAGCTCAAACACATCAAAATTATTGGAAAACTACCTATTCCAGAGTCGGTGTAAATCTGTTGTGGATAATGAAAAATTCATAAGACCTCTTAAAGTACATACAATCTAAGACTCTTTCATCTTGCAGTAGTAATAAGTCAAAAATAAACTGACAACGCTATAGCTAAAAAAGAAATAGACAAAAAAAACAACAGTACACAAAAAATAACATAAAAAAAAAACACAAAGACTGAGCAACACGAACCCCACCAACAGATACATAAGTTTGCGTCATATCTTGACTTACATTTAGAAATTGACAATGACGATCGATTGAGCACAAAACTTTACAACACAATAGAGGATTTTAGCTTCCCAATTATGAACTTCCAATTTCTATGAAGCAACATTCCAGCAGCGCTTGTATATGTAGTTGTTACGATAATACAGGGCTTGCATTTTCTGTCATAATGTTCTTGATAAAGGGGTGTTGCTTACAGGGAAGCTATTGAAACAAGAGTTCCAAGTGGTAAAGTTGAAATCTTTCCTTCGAAAATATGACGGACGCCTTCACGAGTTGGTTGACCAATATGGAATATCTGTTTCACAATTGAAGACGGATATGTTCTTATTGTCTTATTATTAAACCACAGTCCCTCTTTCGCCTCTCTTTTCCATTTGTCATAAATACAATCTCGACCTCTTTCCTCGAAAAGTGACATACCGAATTAGACTTGTCACGTGGATTGTACTCACATGAGCAACACTACGAGAGCCACATGTGAAGTAGGATCTACTTACCCTTCCAGAGCACCTGAGATTGCCCCAGTTTTTGGTTGAGTTCGTTTTGCGTAGTCTTTTGTTTTCTATGTTGTGTTTTGTATACTAATGTTTGTCTTTTGTTTTCTATGTTGTGTTTTGTATACTAATGTTTGTCTTTTGTTTTCTATGTTGTGTTTTGTACACTAATGTTTGTCTTTTGTTTTCTATGTTGTGATTTGTACACTAATGTTTGTCTTTTGTTTTCTATGTTGTGTTTTGTACACTAATGTTTGTCTTTTGTTTTCTATGTTGTGTTTTGTATACTAATGTTTGTCTTTTGTTTTCTATTTGTGTTTGTACACTAATGTTTGTCTTTTGTTTTCTATGTTGTGTTTTGTACACTAATGTTTGTCTTTTGTTTTCTATGTTGTGTTTTGTATACTAATGTTTGTCTTTTGTTTTCTATGTTGTGTTTTGTACACTAATGTTTGTCTTTTGTTTTCTATGTTGTGTTTTGTATTTTAATGTTTGTCTTTTGTTTTCTATGTTGTGTTCTGTATACTAATGTTTGTCTTTTGTTTTCTATGTTGTGTTTTGTATACTAATGTTTGTCTTTTGTTTTCTATGTTGTGTTTTGTATACTAATGTTTGTCTTTTGTTTTCTATCTTGTGTTTTGTATACTTTGTTTTCTATGTTGTGTTTTGTATACTAATGTTTGTCTTTTGTTTTCTATGTTGTGTTTTGTATACTAATGTTTGTCTTTTGTTTTCTATGTTGTGATTTGTATACTAATGTTTGTCTTTTGTTTTCTATGTTGTGTTTTGTATACTAATGTTTGTCTTTTGTTTTCTATGTTGTGTTTTGTATACTAATGTTTGTCTTTTGTTTTCTATGTTGTGTTTTGTATACTAATGTTAGTCTTTTGTTTTCTATGTTGTGTTTTGTATACTAATGTTTGTCTTTTGGTCTTTGGCGTCTTTTGCCATGACTTTGTCTTTTCATGTTCTACTTATGTTTTTGAATGTCCCTTTGATATATTTCGCCTCTCTTTTAGATTTAAATGAACTTCAATGTTAGAAGTGTATAAGAAAAGATTAGATTGATTGGGAAAGGAGAGTTTTTAATAGTAGTCATTATTACATTAGTGGCAATGAAACACCGTGATTTCCGAGTAAAAGAAAAAAAAACAATAGTTTCACACGTGAAAGAAATCATTTAATTCTACTACATTTACATCATAAAAAAATAGTTGCTGCCAAGACGGCGTTAATGAAGTTGAAAGCGTGGACAATATAGAGTTATTTTCATTTTCTGTTTTGTTTACAATACAAATCAATGTAATCAAAAGAATAAGTAATCAAAGAATTCAAATACCGACAAATGTCGGGCCTTTTATAGCCGACCGCACAGTATGGGTTTTTCTTATTGTTGAAGGCCGTACGGTTGCCTATAATTGCTTACATCTACTTCATTTGAACTTTGGTGGATAGTTGTCTCATTGGCAATCATACCACATCTCCTTATTTTTATAAAGTATTTAGAATGAAGGTTTGTGTTGTTCGGTAACTTGTTGAATATATTTCGATTCAGTTGAGGACTATACCATAAAATTTACAAATGGATTAATCACGAGCCAGATGGTCATCAAGGAAAAGTTTATTTGAAAGGATCAATATTGTTCCGTTATGCATTCAGTAGCGCATTAAAAATTACTATGTACCATGAGCATTAGGGTTTATAACCTTTTCAAGATGCCGAGGTTGTTCTGGTCTATCCTCTCCTGACGACAAATATGTTGCTGTTTAAGCAGAAAAATTTTAAACGCTATATTTTTTTATGCAAAGATAATTATTTAGAATGCGCAAATAAAGACTTAATAGAATTTTCAGCACATTCTTAGAATCCCAGATAAAACCGTACTTCATTTTTGAATGAGGAGATTTTATACAGCAAGAAATCTGTCCTTTCTTCCTTTTGAGTTAATATAAAAAAGGACGATGATAATCTCCAGTCTTTATACTTGATACACAACTTCACAAAATTCCTATCAAAGCTTTACTGAAGAGACATCAATTGTCAAAATGCGCATCTGGTGCACTAAAATTTGTAATTGCATAGCAGGAAACACTCAACTCACCCAGCAGGCCTGTGGCCAGGAATTTTCAAGGATTGGGGAGGAGTTACATTGTCTCGCGACAAACAAAATTTCAACTTTAATAGTTACAGTTCAAACAGAACTTTGACTGTAAAAGTGCTTATTTGTTTTCTTCAAAGGGGAACTCCCCTGGCTACGGTCCTGGCCAGTCTCCCATGTTATGGAGCTCAGTATATATACCTTTAATTTGTGTTTAAGAGAAAACTTTATTTGTGTTATTTTTTCCGTTATTCCAGTTTAGCGACCTCATAACATCGGCCCACATTTAGCTTATTTTATCTGCAGCGTTAATTGCTTATCCTTCTGAAGGGTTGCTGTAATGCAGCTATATGATCAAAACTTATTGGAAGACTAAAATATGATTTCAATTATTTGACGCGACTCTCTCGATCATTCCACCAGTTATTTCAATCACTTCAAATTTCTAGGGGGACTCGCTGGCCAAGTGGTCTAAGTAGTCGAACTACTGTATCACTACCTTGTCAACACTAATGTTGTGAGTTCGAATCCTGCAAGCGGCGGGTGCGCTCAACTCTTAAATGATTAGGATTGTCAGTTTTTCTATCGAAGGTCTGTGGTTCTCTTCTGGCATTCCTGCTCCATCAACCAATAAAAACTGACACCCAAGAAATAGCACAATAGTGCTAGAAGTGGCATTAAACACCAACCAATCAATCAATCGAACTTCTATCTTGATTGATTCAATATCAAACTGAAGAAAATGACAACTTCATTTCATTTACATGACTGTAAATATAAATAAAATGTCTACGCAATGTAAGTTATTAATTAAATTCACTGAAATAATCCGTTTTTTGAAAAGTCTTCATGGACTTGATAATCTTGTTTATATGAATCAAGAATGTAACAAACAATAGAGGACATTTCGTTTATTCAACAGTTAAAATTGTTTTTGTTGAAATCTATATTGAGATCTGGCTGACTTTGCATACACTTTTGATTTCTATATGGTTACTCCAACCGCAATTATACATGCATATTTTGGACGATAACATATTAATACGATATGAAGATTTACTGGTATGGACAAGACAGACACGATGAGTCGGATTGAATACGTGTTAGCTCACACAGTGCACGGTAGGACAAATATTTTAATGTCTGTGGTTGAAATCACCCATGGATTTCACCCTAGATACTAGTATTTCGCTCTCCGGCGTAGAGGCTATCATGAGCCAACCGAGGAAGTGATACATATTTTAACCTACCCTAATGATATCTTAATATTTTGATATTTAAATAGTTTGCTTTATAATAATTTTATTTAGAAATTCACAAAACTGTTATCATGGTTATACATTATCCTTTAAAGGGAAATACATACATATTACAGTTTAAGTATTTTATGTCCTTCTTAAATAGAAAATCATCTTGGTATTTTTTTTTCAAAATAAAAACTGTATGTACACATTCAATTAATTGATAAATTAAAATTATTACGTTTGACGAATAAGATGCAAGTAAACAGGAGGTGAAGCCTGAACACGCATTACACATACTAAATCATGTTTGATATTTAATGCAAGAATGTATTAAAAGTAGTAACATTAAAATACGGTTGAAAAATAATATCAGTACATTTGAGGTTTGTCAAAAAAAGGTTTACATACCACCTTGCAAAAATGCAGGTATTTTGGAATATACCGCATCTCTTTATTTTATATTAAACGTATAACTTAACAATTTAAAAGCTTGGAATCAAATATCAAAGATTGTTCATATGAATACAAATTGTATTAACATTTTGATTATACAAACCCGAACTTCACGACATTATCGAAAAATCAATTATCTTAGTGTTCATAAGAAAATTCTATGGTAAACAACTGCAAAGAATGTCTACTTCTTTTCAATTGGATTTAATATCTAATATAACATTATTTTTTTAGATATTCTATTTCATTTCAGTTTTTGTAAAATACACAATGTTCCTGATAGTTTGATGATACTTTGAAACAGAGTAATTTTAAATACTGGAATGGATTATCTGTTCTTTTAAGTTTCACACTTAAAAGAAATGTTAAGTGTCTTTCCTTTTTTTATTACGCTCCAAGAACCTTTTTTTTATTTTCTGTATTGTCGTGGTATTTTAACATGGACATTCCCAGTGGTTAACGCTGATTCATCTCGATCACGTGAAACGACGTTTTGGTTTCAAGAAGAAGGACAACATCACCACTCTCATCTTATTACTCATGGTAATATAGATTAACTAGTTCGATAAGCGTCCAAAGACTGCAATGTTGCCATACCGTACTCGAACCTTGTAACTAACAGCATGAAATAAAAAAAGTATAATCTAAACCATACCAGGCCTAATGAATGAACGCACCATCTATTATGTTATTCCCATAAGTCAAATAAGTTTGGAAAGTTCAGAATATGTGTATTATTGTTTCTATTGAGTCCATACAGAAAGTAAATTTATTCTTTTGAATAACTTTAATTTTGTAGAGAAATTATTTTTTGTTCCCCATATTCTGTGAGTGATCATGTATTAGAGCTACTGTAATTTTGAGATTTAGTTATGTAATATTGCATTCTATACACTTTATTCCAGATAATTTCATATCTATTTAGGATTAATAGGCCCCATAAATGTACTTCACGCAAAACATGAAGTATGGTATTATTTTTGGGACTTCTGTTATCAGGAATACCACCAGGACGATGACCAACATTATTATGAAACGTCTATCTTCTATTCCTTGTTCTGTCATCCGGCCACTTAATTTGTAACTTGCTTATTTGTAGGAGATGAATAGTGTTGAAATCAGCATAACAAGGCAGCTACATGTTACAAGCGTGGCCTGAATCAACAGGAAGAGTAACATGGTGTACTAAAAAAGTTAGTCATTGGTAGAAACCCGACATATCTGTTTGTAAGAAACCAAGTGCACAGCAAAGTGATGTGGAATACTGATTTGAATAGACAATTAAAACATGAAACACGACAAATTATGGCTTTTCTTTTTGTCAGGTGGCATTTCGTTCAAATTGGAAACCCGAGTCAGGTTGTCAGATAGTTAGATACAGTATGGATAAACTCATCATATATACCAGGAATATTTTGTACGGCAGACGCACCTTTCATCAACAAATGACTCGTCAGTGATGCTCGAAAAAAAAGTTATGAAGGCCAAATAAAGTACAATTTGAGCATTGGAGACCCAAAATTCCGAAAGGTTTTGTCAAATAAAGTGCAGTCATGTGAGACATCATATAAAATTGCACTGGAATACCTTGTAAGTTAAATTACACCTGAAACAAAGGTTCTAGGCCAAAGGATAATAATGCTGTTAGAAAATCAGCCATAGCTAACCCTTGCATAAGTATTGTCGATAGACTCATCATAGGTATCAAGCTTAGAAACACAAAATGTAAACTTCCCAAGACTATTTTATGGTTTTGCAATTCTGTATCATTTCTTCTTTTAAGGATGTTCGCTCCTCTTGTTTTTGACTTTTTGACAGATTTTTGGAATCCTCTGGTTTTATCCATGTATTGCCATTAAAAAATTTGCCCGCTAACCCCTACTTTTATTTTCATTATTTTATTACATATAGTTTAAAAGCCATATTTGAAAATCTTATAAAATCATTGTTATTTTTTTATAGTTTTGAAACAAAAAGGAGTCAATGATAAAAGTATGAAAATCTAGAGAGAATCATTTCCGCCAAATTTTCAATGGCTTATATCTTGAAAACAAGCACACGGACCCTTCATTTTTTCTGCTTTTTAGTTCCTTTATTTATATACTATCATTTTAGAACAGTCTTTTAAAAGCTTGTTATTTTGAAATAGAGTAACAAACATCCTTAATCGATGAAATTAGAGTAATATCTGTTGTATTTCCTGCAAGAATATATTTCAACAGAATTATAATATCACTATTGTAAGACACATCAAATGTAAATAAATGTATACATTCTTATAATTGATTGGCAAATTAATCTGAACTTCAATGGAAAACTGTTGAATTTAATTGCATGATTCTACTACACAATGTCATGGATTAACTTTGTGAGAGGACGTCTCTATTGATGTTATAATTTATGTTCAATTCATTTTACTATTCTAGGAAAACATCGAAAAGCCGATGCTTTGGGTTGTCTTGAATTGCATTGGAGTGTGAACTTACAGTCCTTGTCAAAAGCCACTTCATGTAAAAGCGCTACTCCCTTTTTCTGGGTTTTGTCTAGAAAATTAATACACAATGAAACTGAAAATGCAATAATTTGACACCCTTTTAGGTTTCCACTCTATGAATTGAGATAGATTATCAAAATCATTTTTGAGCTTGTGGGGAGATATTTAAAGGATAATGTTGTGGCCATTCGCATCCTACTATAACAAATTAACTTTATATTGGTAATTTTCTCCGAAACACCATGATCGTAAAGTTGATAACATCTGGCAGAATTGGACATTAAAAGGGTTTTATACAAAGCATTTTGATTAACAAATGAAATTTATTAGGAATAATATGTGAATTCGTTTTCTGGTGCATCAGTAAAGTGCAAGTACCAAACATAAAAAAATAGGAGTGAAAACAACGGAAAAAACAGCTGTTTTGACAGAAAAGTATCTATTACTATTTATGTTCGATTCGTAACTTGAATATGGCATTCATCAAAGCGATAGCCTATGCAGTTGACTGGAATATCTATCAAATTATGAAAAAACTCATGAAAGATACCAGACAGATGATTTGGCAGGCCTGACGAACATTAAGTCTGCATTAGACTCATCAGCGGAGCTCAAATCAAAAAGTTTGAAGGCCAAATCAAATTAAAAGTTGAAGAACATTGAAAACAAAACTTCCAAAAACATTGTCCCTAATCTGGCTAAGACAATCTATGCCCTGAGTAGAAAACCTTAGTGTTTGAATGATTTTAGAATTTGTGATAAAAGGTAAATTTATTGAAAATGAGCATATCAATGACATTTCCTGTCAGCTAAATGGTTCTGACTAATAAGCTGCGAAACCTCCGGCAACGAAACGTCAACCGGCGGTGGACTCGTCACAGTGGTACTATATTGCATTTGTCCCTAATTTATCCTCTTTGCAGAAATATATTCAGCAGGAAAGAATTGAAGGACTAGGAGACAAAATAATCTATAAGACGCAACACAAAAAGATTGAGCAACATACACCAAAGCTTTGTGATAGATTCAGGAAAGGTGAGCAGTTCTAGCTTTGGGAGTGACACCAGTGGAGCCGCTTATGGCAAGTAAATATTCAATTAAAAGTCGCATGCGTCGATTTTCCAATCCAGAAACGTGGCTAAGATAGATGGAGCATACTCATCATCAACGACATAGATTAGGATAACGAATAACAAAATTTAAGCAAGTATTTAAAAATTGTGACAGGCATTGTCATGACAATTAATACTTTTTAATTTTGCACCAATTTCCGCCAAATTTTGATCAATAAAAAGTTACAAAATAAAATACTACTATTTCTACTTATAAACTTACTACTTATTCTACTTATAAAAATAACAAAATGCTACTTTTGTTATTTTACTGTCAGTGCAATTTCCTTCTACGAATCGTTTAAAATATCCAACAGTACTTATCATATATTGGAATCGCGGGAATCAATTTTCGTTATACAAATAAAATACAAAATATAATATAAATCAATTGGCTTTTGCCATTGTTATGAACGTTAAATTATGCGTTGATAGCTTAGTTTGATCGAAATGGCGTTCCCGGCAAATCTGACTCATGCGTTAAGAAATTACGCCAGCTTGTGCCAAACGTATGACATACCTTTTTGATAACAGTTGTTGTTAATCTTACATTTGATTAGTAAATGCTATTTACCTGTTTTAAATTGCTAAATCGGTACAAAGACGGATGAATCCGTACTACTATCCGAATTTCGCAATTACTATGTTATCATGAAAATTAGAAAATGTGGTATGCTTTCAAATGAGACATCTTAACACCTAAGACCAAAGGACGTATAAGCAGTAACTTATTGAACGTATTGTTTACATAGATACACATGATTGACCTTTAATGTTAGCGACCTATTTTTACACGCGCCGTTATTGTGTATAAAAAGGGATTTCCGGCAGTTATACAGGTTCTTTGGAATTATCAGCTGATTTAGGTAAAATTACTTTCACATACGCGAACATTTTACCGAAATATTTAAACATAGAATGCCTATTATTTATTGAATTGCTTTGAAATGATATAAAAAAAAATTCTGAAGCTGTTTTTCATTTATTCTTGTGAGAAACACTTGGAAAATGTATTTTGCATAGGGAATATTTCGGATTGAAATCTAATAAACTATTGCGGATTCATTATTATTCGTGGGATACCAATTTTCGTGTATTTCGTGGGTACAGATGAACCACGAATTATATTTTTCAACGAATTACAAATTTCCTATACGCTTGTATGCAGAATATGGCAAAACCACGAAATCAAATATCCACAAGTTTTCCTTAATCCACGAAAATTGGTACCCACGGAAATAAATGAATCAACAGTATTATTGAGAACAATCTACAGTCATGTCCACTTGTCCATGGTAAGAGGAAATTGAGAGGTCTTTCATCACCATTCTGATTAGGTGGATATGTATTTTTATTTGATCATCAGAATGGAATGCAATCGAAAGCCTTTAAAAGAAGTCAATCTTTTGTATTTGTAGGGGAGTAGGTTACCGACGATGAATAGGTAGAAATGATTACCGCCTTTTATTTAGCTGTAGTATAAATAATAGCAAATACCAACAAATAAAAACAAACATAAAGGTAATATACAAAAGTGTAAGTTACTGTAAGTCCAGGTAAAAAACCAAGGGAGTAAAGCAATTGGAATACAATGAACGATTAAAAAATTAAATCCAGTAATAGTGTCAATGTCAAAAGCATCACAAAGTCGTTAATAAACCAGATTGACATCGATGGATGCGATTTATTTATGTATATTAAAATGCCTCTTGAAAACAGATGTTGATCAAATAATCATAATGGCAATCCCTTGTGATGTTGTTTAGCAGCGAATCGGATGACGTTTTAATATTTTGATATTTTGTAATTCATTATTTATTGAAAGAATTTTTCAGTTTCAAAACTATACAATATGTAGCTTGATAAGTATTTATTTGAACGCGTATAAACTTGTACCTACTTAATTAAAATTTTGGGCAAGCCAATGCTTCTGAACACTTAAACTTTATATTTGGTAAAAAAGAATTTTAATAAAAAACTTACGACAAAAGAGATGATTTCAATTTTCAGATTGTGATCTTTCCTTTCTGTGTAGTAACTTTTCAGCAGCGGCTGCATATATAGTATACATTTCCCAGTTGATACGATATCCCAGAGCATGTTTTTCCTATAATAATTTCCGTAATAGAGGATTGCTGCTTACAAAGGAGCTATGAAACCAGGTGTTCCAAGTGGTAAAGTCACCCCTTCGAAAATTTTACGGGCGCCAATCCCGAGTTGATTGACCGTTATGGAACATCTGTGCCGCAGATGACCACGGATATGTTCCAATTGTCGTCCTTTTTTCCTTGATCTTGACATCATCGAATGAGACTTATCACTGAATTTTAGCTTACCATAAGCATGACAGATACCACCAGTGGAGCAGGATCAGATGACCCTTTCGGAACACCTGCGATCTGCCCTCGGTTTTGCAGGGTTAGTGTTGCTCAGTCTTTAGTTTTCTATGATGTGTATTGTGGACTTGTTTTTCTTGTCTTCGTCACCCGTTTTTTGCCGCAGTAAATTTTAATGTTGGACTTTGATATATTCAAAGCCGGAGTTCGAATACAGAATTCCACTTTTTCTTGTAACGGTTCATCTTCTTCAGAGAATAAATAAATTCAATTCTCCTTTTATTTGTTATTGTAAAAATCAGAAAAGTTCAAATTTTAAGTTTCAGTTAATTAAAACTTGCCGATATTTACACGTTAACATGTTCGATAAAAGTCTCAATGTATATGTAAAATGCTCAGTGTATATTCAAAATTCCTCAGATAAGTTGCAATGCCAATAATTACATTACAAGTTCGCGTCATGTATTAAAAAAAATAGTTGCATTTTTTTGTTCAGCTGGCTTAATCAAAGGAAAATAAAAATTTTAAAAATCACAAATGAGCACGTAAATTTGTGTTGAATGCTCATATGGCTAATTTACATTTTTCCATCTCAGTTTTCTTGACAGACGTCCTTTGATGCGGGACGCCATATTGGAATCTGTAAAATATGCAAAGTGGGACGCCAAAATCTTCCGCTTATCAGTGAGTAGAAATAAACAACTTCACATACATTAAACATCTCAATCCCGTTGCTCTAACTAATGTTCATATACAAAAGCTGTTTTGGCCTTTTATTTGATTGTATTTTTACAGCTATTATGCAGCTGAAACAAAAGTTCCATACCATAAATTGATAATGCTGTAGCAACATTCCAGCAGCTTCTGCATATGGAGTCTATATATTCCAGTTATTAGTAAAAAGAATCTGTTTACCCTTACGGAACACCTGATATCACACCAGTTTTTAATTGGGTTCGTTTTGTTCTGTCTTTAGTTTTCTATGTAGTGCGTTGTGGTCTTCTTTGTCTTCTCGTCGTTTTTGTTTTTTTGCCATAGCGTTATAAGTTTTACTTCGACTCATGAGGTTGAATGTACCTTGGTATCTTTCGCCTTTTTTATTGACCTTGCATAAGCATGTTATCAGGCTAGAGTATACTAGGCTTGATATAAGAAGTGCAAGTGCATGTACCCGTTAGATAAAAGAATAAGTTATTGCAGGCAGTTTTGTAGAATTCAGATGTCATCTATGAGGGCAGATTCGAAGTATACTTGCGCGATACATATTTTGCACTACTTTTCCAAACCATGTCAATATATTTAAGGATGTTCGCGTCTGACTGACGTCTATTTCAATTGTCGTGTATTAAAATTATTGAAAAAAAGATGAAATGGTTAGATAAAAAAAATTGGTCTTTTTTCTGTATTTTCAAGCATTTGAACATTAAAATGTTTTGGCAGGAATGTGTGGATTTTAATGAATGGTTGACTGTATGAAATAAACTGGATATATTAAATATAAATAGAATTTACAAATATTTTACTAGAATTGTTACAAAAAATTACAGAGAAAAAGTCCAAGTCAAATTCGAAAAGGGGATGTCCATAAAAGGGATTATCAATCAACGGAACAAGTGAAAAACAACTGCCATATTCCTGACTTGGTACAGTAATTTTCCGAAGTGGGTTAAACCTGGTTTTAAATGTAGAGGTTGCAAAACGTTTTTGTGTATGGTCTACGAAAAGGCTTGAGGTTATACAAAATATACGGAAAGTTGAAAACGCGAGAAACGAACATACTAAAAGACCCAAAATTCTTCTCATATTAATTTAGAAATTTATCATTGTATCCCTTACCATCGAACTCCGTGTGTTTGCACTGTTTTATATTGCAATGATAAGAGATGGGCCACAGGACGCATCCGTTCATCCTGGTTTCCAAATTGTTTTACTTACAGTGGGAATAGGAACTTTTTGGGGAGAAAATTGGGTGATGAGTTTTCGCAATACAGACAAAGTCTTAATGCACAATGAGAAGTGATGAAATTGAAGTAATCCCAGCAGGTCCATCGAAAACGGTTCATCATTGGACATGGCTTCTGGGATAGTAACGGCACTCGTTTGGAACAAATAAAAAGGATATGGGATTCCAAAAATGTGTTTGTGTGTCAGCAATAAGTAGGACCGATGGTAAAATGAAAATAAACTGCCTTTAAAGCAGTTGCAGTTTGATCCTTTGTACTATATATAATTTTTATGATTTAGCCTGAAATGTTTTATTTGGAAAATATACTTCTTTCTAGCCTGGAGTCGGATAGACAGTTTCAGCTTTTTAACAAAAACTTTCAATGATTGAAAAAAGTTATGGGTCATTAATTTTCAGAGATGTGATGTAGCATTAGTAAAACTGATTTCCAAATGGAATTATGTTTTGTAGACAAAAGCAGATAGTGAATAATGACTTGGGGTAAACAGACGACTATTATCCAGAATCATTATTTTAATCTATTTTGTTTAAAAACAAATCGATACTGGATAATCTTGTAACATTGTGGATCAAGAAAGACACTTTGTTTAGATATACATTGTTTTTGATAGCAGGTCTTTTAATTTTTTAATCTATTATTCGTTTTTGCAATAAATGCAGATACGCCGAGTTATTGTCAGACACGTTTTGCTCCTTGTAATGAGAGCCACTGTTTATGATTTAAAAAATATGCAATGTCAAAGGGAAATACATAAACAACATTCCACAACCTGTCTTCAATAGAAGACCCTTCATATAATAAACAAAGTGATATGATTTCAATGGGCCAATCACAATGCATAAGTCGAAGAAAACCAGATTATTGATATGGCAAAAAAAAAAAAAAAAAAAAAACGACTAAAAGACGACACAACGTAGATTTGTATTAATGCAACGGATTGGAAATAATATATCTCCTCTCGTTATATTTTAAAATGTAACTGTAGCGAGTAGAGAAATATTGTATTACATGTGATACGCAGGTGAAATCTAATGATTTTATGATGACATGTAATCAACGATCTGGCGTTCTCTAACTTCACAAAAACAACAATGGAAGACGGCAAAACCTAACATTTAAATTGAACTTGGCCAATAAATAAGAACACGTTGATTATCAAAACATTATTAAGCAGCCGGAAGTGGAATAAAACGGCGCAAAACTTGATCACACATGTAAAGATCAAAACATAAGACTTCAGTTTGATACTAGTAAACACATAATTGTCTATTTGTATGACACAGCTCTTCGGACGCGCCAAATTTATAAAGTGTTATTTTAGATTTGATGCGTCCGAAGTGTTTTTTTGTGGATTTTTTTTCCCATCAGGAACGCATAATACGAAAAACCTGAAAGCCTGTACACCTTTACTGTTATCTATGATGAGTTTACTTTTAGGAATTTTTGGCCCATAATGCTCTTCAACTTCGTACTTTATTTGGCCTTTTTAACTTTTTTTTATTCGAGCGTCACTGATGAGTGTTTTGTAGACGAAACGCGCTTCTGGCGAAAATACAAAATTTCAATCCTGGTATCTATGATGAGTTTATTTACTTTTCACCACTGGTTATATTAAGGATTTAAAGGAACGATTTAGTTGGTGCTAAATGGGAAAAGGTTTGATTAAAAACATTATTTGGCTTCTGGAATTGCAAAACCAAAAGATCTGATGTCACTATGACATCATAAATATGTCGAAATTGACATACTTTACCCAAATGACTCAGAGCTGGTCAGTCTTTGCTCCTACTTTTGAATGATGTAAGGGGGAAACAGGGGTGATTTGAGTAGTTGTCTTCTAACACTCTTTCCCCGAAAATGATTGGTATTTAATATCAGAAAGGTGTGATATGTAGACAGTAAGACGTTCTCCGGTATAAATATCTTTTAAATTTAAAAACAAGTAAAAAGATACTCGTACTTATTCAGTCAATCAAATTGGTTTCCTTATTAGAATTTGAGTCAACAAAACTTTTCATCTTTACACCGTTTCTCAAAATTGAATTTAATATGTCATATTTATTCTAAAGATTTTATTTCGTTTCAGTTGTGGTATAATAAAAGGGAAAATAACTTTAACTGGTACATTGGATAATCTGTGCCTGGCAGTTTCAAATTTTACACGAAACTTTTCTTGTTTTCTTAATTACTTTGATACGTTCAAACACTGATATTTTCATCGGGTAATGCTTATTCATCTCTTTCACGTTTGAACGACTTGTTTGTTTGCCAAATATGCACGACAATTCTGCTCTCATCTTTTTACTTATGATGATATAGATTAAAAAGTTAGATAAACATCCTACTATGGTTAACAATTTCATACCCTCAAAGACATATGAATAATATTCAAAGCTTTCCCAGAACGAAATGTTATCATCGCTTATACTTATTGTCAACAATGCTGCCAAACCTTGCTCATACTTTGTGACAACCAATACCACTAAATAAGAAAAATCATAATGTAATTGAAAGTTACTAACAATGTACCTCACACAAAACAATAAGTATGCTATTACTTTTGGAACCTCTGATATTAGAAAAACAACCAGGACAATGACCACCATTATAATCGACCGTCTTTCCTGTGCTCTTTGTTGAGTAATCCGGGCACTAAATTTGTTGGTGAATAATTTGTAGGTGATGAATACTGTCGACATCAGCATAACAAGGCAGCAACATATGACTATTACAGTCTGAATCATTAGGTAATAAAGCGTGGAGTACTCTAAAAATAAATCATTGGCAACAATCTTGCACCACTCGAACTTTACAGACTCCAATTTCACAGCAAAGTGTCGAGGAATACTGATGGCCATAGACAGCAAAAAACACGCAACACAACAAATGAAGGATTTTCTATTTGTCAGTTGACATTTTGTCCAAATTGGAAACATGATAGCAACGACCTTCTGTATTCCAAGGCAGGTTGTAATCATGTATGATATGGTATGGAATGTGACGGATAATATTGACAGATGTGTAGCAACAGTACAGTACGGGTATATTAAACCACAAATGTGTACGAATTGTGTTATATTCTCAAAATAATGTCCTGAACAGTCCAGTTGTGCCTGAAAAAATGGTTCTAGACCATACGATGAAAATGCTGTCAGAAAATCAGCCACTGCTAGGCCTTGCATAATAATCGAAGCGGGCGAGAATAGAGATTTACGCCACAGTATAACAAACACAAACAAGTTAAATAACATCGATACATAGCACGTAATCGTCCCGGCAGTGGTAATGTCTTGTAAATATTTATCTTCTCCAAAGTCGAAATATCTATAAAATGAGGAAGATACATTTCCTTTTTCTTTAAAAGATTACAATTCAATAAATCCAGTATCCAGCAACACGTTTTAATTCCTTAAGTTATCATAATGTTTTTATAACTAAAGCTTCATTGTTTCAAATAAGATATCTTTGTTCATAAAAAAAGTATAACAAAAATACCGGACTCCAAGGCAAATTTAAAATGGAAGTCAAGAAAACTGTCAAAATCAAACGATACCAATCAACGGAATAAGTGTAAATCAACTACCATCTTCCTGACTAGGTACAGGCATTTTCAAAAGGAAATGGTAGATTAAACCTGGTTTTCTAGCTAGCTAAATCTCCCACTTGTATAACAGTTGTTTAATCTTCCGTTATATTGACAAAAATCTAGCTTTCCATGCGCAGATATAATTTGTATCACTATTTTTATCAGCAGTGTGGAAGACATTTCAGCATTATCAATGTTTGTATCTTATTAGATGGATATTCACAAAGGATGAATTTACACATTTAAAAGATTAAAGTGAACCTTCAGAGAAAACTGTTCATTTTAATTGCATGTTTCTACTACACAATATCATTGGTTTTCGATTGATATTAAAATAAGCATTTTATTAGAAAAACAAAGGCATTTTCAAAGAATAGTTTTTCAGGCGGTACATTTACCTTTTTCTTGGTTTTGCCACTTTTATAGTTAAAATCATCTCATTCATTCCCTTATCAGGCAGTTGATACGGAGAATTAGATCTATAACATTCCAATAATGATGATATAAACTGTGGCAAATTCACAAAGAATGTATATTATATTTACCTTTACATTAGGGAATGGGTACATGATATAAGATATATTCCAAGTATTGAATTCCCAATAAACTGATGCCAGATCTTGCAAATAATATGCAACATATCTGTTGTCGGCGGTTCAATCTAAAACAATTGGCTCTAAATTTTTCAACTAACCGACGCTAATTTGCTGTACCATTCGTTATTTTCACTGTCAGTGGTGCTCAAATAAAACATTTGAAAACCGACATTGCTTAACAGCAATACCCCAAAAGGTAATACAATACAAGGGTAATACAACTAGAGATGCATTTCCGGTAATAAGAGAGGATAAACCACACTGATAGTGTGATACAATCTCGGTAAATGATGGGTCGAACTCACTGAGACTCAATAATAATGGTACAATAATTTGTCCAACATTTTTGGAACATTGAGACATAGTTGTATTATTTCATGTTATTGTCAATAGAAAGTACAATTGGCGATTCATTTATACTAATGTAATGATGGTAAAAACAAGACAAGATTAAGTGTCCATTACATGATCCTCAAAATGAAACCGAGAAACGAATTCTAGGTTTTGCCTTTTTTTGAGTGGTAAGAAGTTGGTTGATAACGATACACAGAGTGCTTTCTTATCATATTTGCTCGAAAAGAACAAAGACAAAGAAAACTAAGGTGTTCCAAAATGTTTATACATTTTAACGCAGTTTTTTATCATTAAAGAAACATTATTTCCTAAGAAAGGAATTCTTGCTTAAAAAGGTATAGAAAACGATCAATCGATAGTAATTTCATAATTGCTCATTATAAAGTCATAAAATCATTTAGTGTTGACATATGACCTCGATGTTAACCGGAAATGACCTTGCACAGAGCATAACAAGCCATTTGCACCATAATTCCACTGTCAAGTACGTGCAAGCAATATAGTCCCTGATTTAATTTCATGGCAACTACAATATGACATCGGGAGTGACTGTCCTCAAACCCGATTATTTTCTCCTCCTTCAAAAGTACTGCAAACCATAAGCCATTTGGAATAATTGAACTTGATAATAAATTGTACCATGTAGTGCCTAAAGTGACTCTGATGAACCGTAAAATGTCATTTGTCCAATTATATCATTTATGATCTAATGAATACGACTTCAAAGCACTGGATGTGACTTGTTTAACATTAAGAATTAAGTGCTATGTTTATTGGTGTGTTCACTTTTTATTTATTCATTGTGTAATGGTGAAAACCATATAACACATCTACTCGTTCTGGATTCCGGGACTTATTAAAAGGATTTTCACTCGTATTATGAACTAGTTGGGGGCAATGCAAAGAATTTGCAAATATATTGAGGTAGTAAGTGTACTTTTTGGTGGCTTTGGGAACGATTTTATTTTTATGGTTCAGCTCATAAAACCAGGAAATGATTAATTACTTATAAATTAAATAGTTGTTTTAAGTCTTATCTGCTCATTCCCGCTAACATAAACTTAATATATATGTCATGATGTATTGTTTTAGTTATATCAACCTCAACAACAGATGCAGGATCTCAATATTGACAACTTCAATGGTGAACCTCCTAACTCCACCTGTGCAAGTTCCTAGTTTATTTCTTATCCGACTAGTAACCATGAAAACAATAATCCTCTACGGAATGTGTAAGGCAAAGGCCGAAATACCGTGAGACAAATCCATGTATGGATAACACAAGTTTAAAATACTTATGGATTAAGTCAAAGTTATGCCAGTTAATGGACAAACAGATGCCGTACACTCTCTAAAAAGGTTAAGGCTATGAGACGAAAAATATATATTAATATTGGGATTGTCTGGGTAATTCCCGAAAATGACATATTAGAAAATCCCATGCAGTTTTGTTATCACGTAATAACACTTACACCAAGGTGTCATTAATCTAACTGGATATACTGCATTTATCTTGCTTTACCATACAATAATATCAAATTGCTGTAAGATCCCTGCTAAATTATTGAAATCTATCATTGTGCATTAACCATAATTTCTTGCTGTAAAAAAGATATACAAATCGGGCTTACGCCCCTATGTGCGTATTTAGTACATATGATAACGATATCTACTATTATCTTACCTCCTATACATTTCTAGGAATATGATTGGTTAAAAGCAACCGCGTGGAGACCGTGTATATTCCATATTGGGTTAGTAGGGTTCCATATTGGGTTAGTAGGCGGGGCTTATTTCAATACACGGTTAGTAGTGGTGTTACGTCCCTTTATAAAAACAACAAGGTGTTGAGGAAAAATCTTAAAGGTTTCAACAGACGAAGAAATTGATGATGAACGATTGAAATAAATTCATAAAACACATTTAAAGCTAACAAGTTGTTATTGTTTGCATTTGTTTTGTATAGACCATGGAAAAGGTTCTTAATACTAACGGTATTGAAGACTTGATCACTTTGATAGGCCACCAGTCTAAATACCACATGTTAAGATAGTCGGTAAGATGAATTCGTTATAAAGTGTGCTAGTGAAGTGATATGATATATATGGAGTCAGTAAATTCCATATATATCGTATTAGGTCACTAGCACACTATGAAACTAATAATATGCACGCGTATCATCTGATCGCAGATACACGCTTAAATTAAAGTTTGAATGTGTTTCATATTTCAGCATATGCTCGTATATTAGATTAATTAGATTTATTCGATATTCGGACATATGAAAGAATGGATTAATGGATGTGTGTATGTAACTATGCAATTACAGAAAACTTGACACAACTGCTTACACTGCATACAATATTCATTTTTTAAGGGAACAAAATCACTGATAAAATAGTTTTACACTAGTAATTTTTGGGGCCCTTTATAGCTTACTGTTCGGTGTGAGCCTAGGCTCCGTGTTGAAGACCGTACTTTGACCTATAATGGTTTACATTTATAAATTTTGACTTGGATGGAGAGTTGTCTCATTGGCACTCATACCACATCTTCTTATATCTATATATAGGGTTTTCTCAAAACGTGGAAAAAGATTTTCAAAATCACGACACAAATAATGTATTCCTGTCTTCATGAATTGATATCAATCCTGATGCCATAAATAATTTTAAACGACGTTGGTAATGTAACTAAGTAAAAATTATTTCTATAAAAATACAAAATCTGTTAAGATGGTATGGTTGACAACCAGTATTCTAAAGAAAATGTGTAACGAAAATTCCAAAAGAAGTCTTCTGTGGATTCATTTATCTTCGTGGGTACCAATTTTTGGGATAGAAGGAAGTTTTTCATCTTATTGGATATTTGATTTCATGGTTTTATTCGGACTTAAATTTGTGATTCTTCTGTATCCGTGAAATCTACGAACATTGATATTCCATGAATTATAATGATTCCACAGTATGTTGAACATCATCGCATAATTAATCCATGACACTGAAATCCAGATGAAAAAGAAAAGAAAATAGGAATTAATATGTTATATTTTTTTACTGGTCCTCGGTACAATCTGGGCTATTATTTTCGATTGTGACATCACCAAATGCTATTTATCTTTTACCTTTACAAGCAATACTCAATACGACGGTGCTAACATTGGTTACCCTTACGCATGATCTGAGTTCAACCCAGGTTTTTATGGGGTTCATGTAGCTCAATCTTTAGCCGTATGTATAGTGTACCGTGAAATGTTGTTTGTGTTTTCGTCATTTTCTTGTTTGGTCATGGTTTGTCTGTTCTTATTGACGCATTGTTTTGATAGGATCCCGCTTAATGTCTTCATTTTTTCGATTCATAACCGAAGAAAAATATGGACAAGTGGAATGATGTTTTGCTTTTTTTTTATGTAGGGGTACGACAGTTAAATTTCAGAGGTTTCAGCCAACAAATGCCTATTTATGATAGAAACACCAATGATATTAGTAATGAAAATGTCTGTGATGTACTGATAATTCAATAATCCAATTGAATTTCATTCGAAGATTAAATGTCAAGTCTAGTCTTTCATGGTGAGAGTCAGCATATAATCGACAAAACTTCTGAATGGACTCTAGCAACCACTCAAAGAAGAGTTTCTTTCCTTTCCTTATATTATCCGACTTGAACTAACAGCACCTTGCAAAAACTTTTTATGAATTCTTATAAATTCGATATATATATTTGAGTGGTAAGAAGTTGGTTGATAACGATACACAGAGTAAACTGATCCCCCTTTTTTATTATCAGGAATACAATCAGGACGATGACCACAGTTACAATCAATCTCCTTCTTGTACTCTTTGTTCCGTCATCTGGCCACTGCATTTTTGGTGAATACTTTGTAGATGATAAATACTGTATACATTAACATAACGCTACATCTCCATGTGACTATATAAAGACTTCTAAATAATCTTTTTATAGATAATGTGCGTTTTGGTACCAAACTATCAATCTCGTATCATTGCTGATATTTTACAACCACTAGGTCGATGCCACTGCTGGTGGATGTTTCATACCCAAGGTTACTATCAGCATGGTAATCAGCACTTTCGTGTTGACATAAATGTGTTTAATTCTTCGAAACAATATGGGTTGTTTTACCCCGATGCATAGGTATTTTAGAGTATTTGACACTGTCTTACGAATTTTATTTTTTTTTTTTGGTTTGTTCTTTTACTTCGGATTTGACCTTTCTATTGTTTTGATTCTTATGTAGACAAAACTCGTGTCTGGCGTACCAAATTATAAGTATCTTAGATGAGTGTTAATATTATGTGGAGTGCTAAAAAAATAAGTCGTTGAAAAAAATCTTCTCAAAGTGGCGAGGAAGACATTCGGCCAAAAAGCAACAAAAAAAAAAAAAAAAAAAAAATACAAAAGAACGCACCACAGTTATTCTATAAAATTTTAAAAGTTCAAAGTTGCATATCAAAATAGTAATAATAAATATATATATATCAATTTCAGAAACTAGCTTATTTATCTTTCATTTTGAAGAAAACGGCATCAATTTTTTCATTTTTAATTAATTTCTTCTATCGATTACCTGTAACAAAGAATTAAATAAACATACGGTTTACACCTATTAAAACATGAGTTAAGCCGCTTTGTCCGATGAACCTGTCCTTTCACAGCTACAACTTTTAAAATGAAAAAGCACATAATTTCAAAATCGTTAACACCAAAAACCCGCTTCATGATATGTTTATACATCTTAAATCACTGGTACTTTTGTTATTTGACTTTACTATTTAGTACATGATACATCAATTTACATTAAAAATGCTACCTTTGCAAGTAAGATAAGAAAACTCCTACAATCGACACGAAACACATTCACATCAGTCTAAAAGTATATTCGAATGTCTACAATCCAAATGATCAAGCGGCTTTTACTGATCTGAAACAGAACTGGAACGATTTTCAGTTTCCCAAGGCAATTTGTCGCTATTACGTTTGTTACGGTATGGAATGTATATAGAAATATCAATTTATAAATTTCGTGCGTATACGCCGACAGATAATAATGATATTGATATAGCAATACTACAGTTGGATATGGTGAAGTACATGAGCCTACTTGTTTAATGTACTTATTAGAAATCGCTGTACAGCTATATTTTACGTGAAACAAAGGCTCTATCTATAGACTGGATTAAAGTGTTGCTAGAAAATGAGCATCAGCTAGATCTTGCATAAATATTGTAGCAGGAGAGAGTAATGTTTTCCAAACAAACAAATGTTAAATTTGTTTATGATTCATTACGACCAGTCTTTAGAAAAGTTCATCTTAATAACTTTATACACTATGACTTCATACCAACTCTATTTGCGTAGTCCTATTGCTGATTAGGACCGCATGCCCCACACCAAAACAAATAATTACAAACTGCACACTGCACTAAAAACCGGAGGAGTAAAACTTCAAATATAAAAAAGGATGTTTTCTCAGTTTTTATCGCCTTAACCCCATAGGAATTAAAATAATAGATAACACAGACACAATTAAGTCTCCTTTTATATCCTGAGTGTATAGATATAAGAAGATGTGGTATGAGTGCCAATGAGACAACTCTCCTTCAAAGTCAAAATTTATAAAAGTAAACCATTATAGGTCAAAGTACGGTCTTAAACACGGAGCCTTGGCTCACACTGAACAACAAGCTATAAAGGGCCCCAAAATTACTAGTGTAAAACCATTCAAACGGGAAAACCAACGGTCTAATCTATATAAAAACGAGAAACGAGAAACACTTATGAACCGCATCAACAAAAGACAACTACTGAACATCAGATTCCTGACTTAGGACAGGTGCAAACAATGGCACCGGGTTTAAACGTTTTAATGGTACTAATCCTTCACCCTTATCTGAAACAATAGTGTAACATCACAACATAGAAAGACACACTATAAAATGTATGTATGTATTTATGTATGTAAGTTTGTATGTTTGTATATATGTCTGTACTCCGAAAAAACATGGTAAAACACTGTATGCAATATACATTTTTTTAGATATATACAAATAGTGACATGAAAAGACTTACGGTTAAAATCATTTATTTCTGTTCTCATTTGTAAATATCACACCGAAAGCCATTTGCATTGGTTCCATAAAAATTGCAAAATATTTTTTATACATATTATATAAACAAAAATAATGTTTTCCTGGTATGCTAATAATTAATCTTTAGAGATTTCTCAACGAAAATTCAAAAGAGTTGATATTATCCTATCCATTTGTATTGTTTACGGGCAACAACTTATCATTATCCTAGTGTATTCATATGTGTAAGATTAATAATTCATGGTTTGATTTCTTTAGAATCCATCAATGAAATTAAACTTACTTACTTAAATTACACGTTTATGTCACATAATCGTATTCCTCGTGTCATATCAATCAATAAGATAAATTCTGCAACATCGGAATTTGTAAGACAAAAATCTGGTACGAAGCTTCTCTGTTGACCATTATTGCTAATGAACATCCATGCTACAGAAGTTTGAATATAAATGAGAAAAAAATGTTCATTTGAGCGTAAGTATGTCAAGTCCCTTTTATTAAAGCAACGAAGTTTTGTCATTTTATGATACAAAATGAAAAGAAAACATCAATTCAATTGAAAGTTAATCTTATTAGTTCAACACTCGTTTCGTTTGACCAGGCAACTTTCATGTTATATAACATAATCACAACCCATGACTTCTGCATATAATCGAATATCTATGCATTCAAGTAAATACGAAACTTTTGAAAAAATTCCAGTTCTTGTCCCTTGCGTTTATTATTTTAAAATCAATCTAAATTTTAAAATCATTGGAAGAAAATTCATTTTGTACGTCTTTCTGCTATTAATGAGAGGCGAAAGATACCAAAAGGAAATTCAAACCCAAAGTCGAAAAAATGACAACGCCATGGCAAAAAAAAAGAAAGAAATGACTCAAAGACGAACAACAGTATAAAACACAACATAGAAAACTAAAGACTGAGCAACACGAATCCCAACAAAAAGCAGGGTGATCTCAAAATTTTGGTTCATGTTTATAACGTTGGAACGGGTAAATTGTATGACTATCATATCATTATCTAAGCTCAGTTCACTACTACAAGAGACCTGAAACACTTCTTTTAACGAAACAAAACAAATTAAAACGGACTTCTGACACATAAAGGCATAGATATCGGTTCAGTAATAAATTCCGAAGTTATTTCTTTTTATTTAAGCAAAAATATGTTTATATGGTATGAAAAGAATTAAGTTTTAGAGAATTCAAAATTAACAGTTGAAAAGCATTGATATTCCTCTTTAAAGAAACTTTTACAATGTATTAAGAACTAGGAAGATATCACTATCAATTAATAAATTATATCATTATTTTTCATATCTAAGTATTGGGTAGCACAAAATAGAAGCACGATTTGGCAGTATTGTTGACAATTTGTATAAACAATAATAACATTTTGTGCTGGTGAAGCTTAGATATTTTTCATGCATAATGAAGGATATGTTTTTTGTTTTTTTAAATAAAAATGAATAGATGTTTAAATAACTTTATAGTCTATATCTTCATGAGAAAAATACATTACAGCGGAAATGTCGTGCTTCTCCTGAAAACCAACTTTTCGAGATGAATAAGCATTTACCGCTTGAAACTGCATTGTTAGGAGCAAGTCTTATGGCACTGTAGAAGAACAAGAAAGTATATATACGTCTTTATAAAGTAATCAAGAAAACTTTCTTCTCGAATGTGAAACTGTCAAGCAAAGATTATGCAACAATCAGAAATGATATACAGATACAAAAAATCAACTCATGATTTTGAAACACCTCTAACCTGTCCGAGTATGTCTGGACATTAATTTTTCTGGAACGAATGAAAATGCTGATTGCTAGTAGTCTTTTAATATGTATTTATGTTAAGTCGTATTTTAGTTATTCTCATATTACAAGTCGATTTAAAAAAATTAAATAACAACTGTTTAAACTGTCATTACTAAAATAGTGACGGCCTTGCATTTTTCTAATCCGTATCTCCAATCTTAACTTATTCATGAGCCTGTTCAGTGGTTGTCGTTTGTTTATGTGGTTCATAAGTGTTTTCGTTTCTCATTTTTTGTATAGATTAGACCGTTGGTTTTCCTGTATGAATTGTTTTACACTAGTCATTTTGGTGCCATTTTAGCTTGTTTTTCGGTGTGAGTCAAGGCTTCGTGTTGAAGGCAGTGCTTTGACCTATAATTGTTTACTTTTACACATTGTGACTTGGATGGAGAGTTGTCTCATTAGCACTCATACCACATCTTCATATTTCTATTTACAACAAAATGCACACTGGACAGCATATGGAATTAGAATCAAATTGAATAAAACCGGAGGCTCCTTATAATATGAAACGCTAAACGGGGAAAAATAAATCAATGTATGTTTAACCTCTTTTCGTACGAAATAATTTTCGCAAATAAATTATCAAATAACCACCGACTTCGAATATTGAAAATCAAATGTTGAATTACGAAATCGGATGTTGAATGTTGAAAAAGTATTTTGATTGGTGAAATAAAATAGCGAAATAGAATGTTGAATATTGGAATAAAATGTTGAATGTTGTTAATTACATTTTGAATGTTGAAAGTTGAGTGTTGAGTGTTGAAAACAGTTTTTAGATCAACTGTTATTGTGTCTGCAATTTAGATTTCATGAAATAGTGTTTGCATAAATTTGTGCTTTGTTGAACCCTAAGCAATTCACAAAGAATTCCAATCAATGAGAAATAACTATGTAGTAAATTTAAAGAATGAACATAAGGTAATACGTATCTCACAAACGCTTCTTAGGGACTTTCAATTAGTGATCAGAACAACACTATTTGAATACTGTGGATTCATTTATGTATCGTGTGTAAAAGATTACATTTCCTCCTTGGTCTAGTTGATGTCCTTTATGGCTCAGCTATTCAACATGTGTATCAGATTTTTTGGTCTCCAACATCACCGTAGAGATATTAATTACTAAAATGGCTGGTGCAATGTTAATGTTATTAGAGACGACCTTAGGATTATCGAGAAGGGGTGTGGTTGTTTGGTTAATTAATTTTCATCCTATTTCATAACTAAATCCTGAATTGTCCTGTAGTTTTGAGGGCAGACTATTTATCTTAATGTTGACATGAAGATGGGCTCAGTTATTTATGTTCCATTACTGACATACAAATCCATCCATATGATATGGTTATTTCAGCTCATTTATTGCTTGAATTTGTTAAATTTAGGACTCATGCACTGATTGGCAACAATCATCATTAGGGTATATAATTTTTTTTTAAATATGTCTGATTAACTCGCCTACCAACCAAGATGGCCAACATGGCTGAAATAGAACATACGGAGTAAAATTAAAGTTTTGTCTATTATTTTGAAAACCATTAAAAACAGAAATCTGACAACAGCAGGATGTTGAGCTCTACCAATTGTCCATACATGTCAAAACTGTCAAATAACGTTCCAAAATTGGTTTCATTCTTTAACTATAGTTTGCCTCAACCCAATGTTATGAAACTTAAACACAATGCTTATTACCACATATCCCAGATCAAGTTCGAAATTTGGTGGCGTCACTTTTACTGTTCTAGAGTTATGCCCTTTGCAAATGGAAAAACTGCTGATTTTTTATTTCCGTTCTTTAACTTTAGTTTGCAAAAAAATGGTATGAAACTTATGTGCAATGTGTATTACCACAAAACACAGGTCAAGTATGAATTTTGGTGGCCTTGACCTTTCCTGTTATGCCCTTTATAAATGGGGAAAATGCTGACTTTATCGTTTTTGTTTTCTAACTTAAGTTTGCCCTAAGAAAATGTTATGAAACTTATACACAATGCTTATTACAACAGAAGTTAGATCAAGTACAAATTTGGGTAGTGTCACTTTTGCCGTTCTCAAGTTATGTTCCTTTATAAAGTTATATGCAAGCAGGGGCATTATCTGTGTCCCATGGACTCATTTCCCATTTATTAAAGGATCTATTGCCCTTAAATGTCAAATTTTATCATTTATTTTCTTTTTGCCTACTATCTTAAAATTTATAATAGATACAGAAAAACTTTATGGTGATCAGCAAGATCAGTTCTACAAATGAGACAATATGGTCGAAATCTTTAATCGACTCTTTATTACAGTTCATGTCCTTTGATGATGATTTTGACCAAATTTTTTGCGTTTTTGCCTTATGTCTTAAATCTGCAATAAAGACAATATGAAGGCGACTTCTTATTGGAGTTAAATTGCCCTTAAATGTAGTGTCTTTCGCATTCTTGGATTGTAAATAACAGAGAACCAATTGTTAATCAATGTAGCAAAATTTGATGCAGAGATGTAGATAACTAATGTGAAATTTCATTTAAAAGAACATATTTATAAGATTTGAACATATAAATATTAATATTTTTACAAGCGTTGAACTTATTTGTTTGATTTTTTTAATGTTTTTAAATTGGTATTTTTAGGGGAGAGAACTCTGAAATAGTGCATGCCACATGAACTTTTGCTATTTTTAATTTCAGCAGGAAAAAACGCACGGTGACCCTATCTTATCTATTGATATTCTCAAAGTATTTTCTAAAAGCTATCTTCTCACATTTTGTTTTCAATTCTATCAATTAGTTTAGCTTCTGATCACATAATGCTGTTTTCCCTTGTATAATCCCTGGGACTATTATACTAACAGTTAGTATAATAGTCCCAGATTATCCATACAATATGTGTGATTTTGTCACAACCTGTAGCTTGAGAAAATGCTCGGTGACCTATTATATTTATTATATTTTGGTACATTTCACAATATATACTACGTTTTGGCAAAGTCTGAACAAATTCTATCATTTTTAATCTGTACTCCCATACCACCTTATAGACGATTTTCACCTTTTTTGTTTGCGTTTTGTCATATATTATAGAAAATTATAATTGATAAAGATACACTTGAAATCACAAAAATGATTAGCAAGTCAAGATCTACTAACAAGTCAAATTTTGCTGACATATTTAAGTAGACTGTGACTCTTTATAGAGTAATTGCCCTAAATTAGGATTTTTAATCCTCTTTCTGTTTTAAGCAAAACTAAAGAAGATAGAAGGAAACTAAACAGCACATGATCAGCAATACAAGATCAACAAAACAGATTTTGTCATGAATTATATTCTTGTTTACAATGTTGAGAGTGTCCTTTGTTGAATATGCACATAGACCAAGGTGATCACAAGGCTCTTTAGAGCCTCTAGTTTATTATTATAAGAACTATGTATAGTTGGTGAAAATGACTTTTAAGACCAATGTCGAATACTTTTCCCTGGATAGATTTTTGGAACAGATATGAAGTACAGGGTTATTTGAACGGACGTAATTCGAGTTCGAACGTTTTCTAACTCAAGTATGACTTTCTCGCTTTTACTTTCGATATGTAAAGTTTAGCTTATGTCATGAATTTCACGCCCTTATTGTAAAGAAACTTCAATAAACAGCAGACTATATGCCAGGTCTTTCTGACAACCAGTGACAAACAATTTTGGGCGTAATTTAAAGAGGCTTTTCCCTAGATGCAATTGCTCGTAGACTGTATTTACCCTATACAGTAGACCAAATAATCAAAAAATCCGCAAAGGGATCTTTTAATGATAGGTCCTGTACAGGAGACATAAAGCAACAAACACCCAGCAGGACCGATGCATTTGTCTTAAACATCTCCGATATTAATGCCTCGTTCACACGTACATTTAAATCGAATCGAATTCGCTAATCGCGTTCACACACTTTATTTTTTAATTCGAATTGATTCTTGGCTAAATCGCATTATCCAATTTGCATTAGAAATGCGTTTTGTTAATACGAATTAAAAGTTAACGTCGTTTGGACAGTAAAGCGAATTTGACGCGCATTGCAATTGAATTAGAATTTACGTTTGGACGTAATACGTTTCGAATGCGAATTAAACTAATTCGAACTAGTTACTGATGCGAATCGAATTCGAATTACGTGAACGCAGCATGATTCCGCGTGGCTTTAATTGGCACGAGTACATCCATTGATGTTCATGGTAAAACCTTTGGAGCTATATCAGTTTGCTTTGAAATTAATAAAGAGCATGGCGACCTTTCCTTGGTGATATTTTGATGCCCGTCCGGCGTACAATTTTTGTTAACCCAACCATCTCATTGCACCAAAAGCCGTCAGCGATGGTCACACAGACAATTTTACCTTGTGGACCAAAGTCCGGCTTTTCGCGCGATCCTATTAAACATCTAGTGTTGTCACTACCATGTGCTGTAGAGATTTCGTTGCACAACATGACAGAAACATTCTTTGTTAGGTCTCTATGTTGATAGCAATACTACAGTTTGATATGGTAAAGAACATGCCCATAGGAATTAAAATAATAGATAACACAGACACAATTAAGTTTCCTTTTATATCCTGAGTGTATAGATATAAGAAGATGTGGTATGAGTGCCAATGAGACAACTCTCCTTCAAAGTCAAAATTTATAAAAGTAAACCATTATAGGTCAAAGTACGGTCTTAAACACGGAGCCTTGGCTCACACTGAACAGCAAGCTATAAAGGGCACCAAAATTACTAGTGTAAAACCATTTAAACGGGAAAACCAACGGTCTAATCTATATAAAAAACGAGAAACGAGAAACACGTATGAACCACATCAACAAACGACAACTACTGAACATCAGATTCCTGACTTAGGACAGGTGCAAACAATTGCACCGGGTTTAAACGTTTTAATGGTACTAATCCTTCACCCTTATCTGAAACAATAGTGTAACATGACAACATAGAAAGACACACTATAAAATGTATGTATGTATTTATGTATGTAAGTTTGTATGTTTGTATATATGTCTGTACTCCGAGAAAACATGGTAACACACTGTATGCAATATACATTTTTTTTAGATATATACAAATAGTGACATGAAAAAGACTTACGGTTAAAATCATTTATTTCTGTTCTCATTTGTAAATATCACACCGAAAGCTATTTGCATTGGTTCCATAAAAAATTGCGAAATAGTTTTTTTATACATATTATATAAACAAAAATAATGTTTTCCTGGTATGCTAATAATTAATCTTTAGAGATTTCTCAACGAAAATTCAAAAGAGTTGATATCATCCTATCCATTTGTATTGTTTAAGGGCATCAACTTATCATTATCCCTAGTGTATTCATATGTGTAAGATTAATAATTCATGGTTTGATTTCTTTAGAATCCATCAATGAAATTAAACTTACTTACTTAAATTACACGTTTATGTCACATAATCGTATTCCTCGTGTCATATCAATCAATAAGATAAATTCTGCAACATCGGAATTTGTAAGACAAAAATCTGGTACGAAGCTTCTCTGTTGACCATTATTGCTAATGAACATCCATGCTACAGAAGTTCGAATATAAATGAGAAAAAAAATGTTCATTTGAGCGTAAGTATGTTAAGTCCCCTTTTTATTAAAGCAACGAAGTTTTGTCATTTCATGATACAAAATGAAAAAGAAAACATCAATTCAGTTGAAAGTTAATCTTATTAGTTCAACATTCGTTTCGTTTGACCAGGCAACTTTCATGTTATATAACATAATCACAACCCATGCCTTCTGCATATAATCGAATATCTATGCATTCAAGTAAATATGAAACTTTTGAAAAAAGATTCCAGTTCTTGTCCCTTGCGTTTATTATTTTAAAATCAATCTAAATTTTTAAAATCATTGGAAGAAAAATTCATTTTTGTACGTCTTTCTGCTATTAATGAGAGGCGAAAGATACCAAAAGGAAATTCAAACCCAAAGTCGAAAAAAATGACAACGCCATGGCAAAAAAAAAGAAAGAAAAGGCCCAAAGACGAACAACAGTATAAAAACACAACATAGAAAACTAAAGACTGAGCAACACGAATCCCAACAAAAAGCAGGGGTGATCTCAAAATTTTGGTTCATGTTTATAACGTTGGAACGGGTAAATTGTATGACTATCATTATCTAAGCTCAGTTCACTACTACAAGAGACCTGAAACACTTCTTTTAACGAAACAAAAACAAATTAAAAACGGACTTCTGACACATAAAGGCATTGATATCGGTTCAGTAATAAATTCCGAAGTTATTTCTTTTTTATTTAAGCAAAAAATATGTTTATATGGTATGAAAAGAATGAAGTTTTAGAGAATTCAAAATGAACAGTTGAAAAGCATTGATATTCCCTCTTTAAAGAAACTTTTACAATGTATTAAGAACTAGGAAGATGTCACTATCAATTAATAAATTATATCATTATTTTTCATATCTAAGTATTGGGTAGCACAAAATAGAAGCACGATTTGGCAGTATTGTTGACAATTTGTATAAACAATAATAACATTTTGTGCTGGTGAAGCTTAGATATTTTTCATGCATAATGAAGGATATGTTTTTTTTTTTTTTTTTTTTAAATAAAAATGAATAGATGTTTAAATAACTTTATAGTCTATATCTTCATGATAAAAATATATTACAGCTGAAATGTCGTGCTTCTCCTGAAAACCAACTTTTTCGAGATGAATAAGCATTTACCGCTTGAAACTGCATTGTTAGGAGCAAGTCTTATGGCACTGTAGAAGAACAAGAAAGTATATATACGTCTTTATAAAGTAATCAAGAAAACTTTCTTCTCGAATGTGAAACTGTCAAGCAAACATTATGCAACAAGCAGAAATGACATACAGATACAAAAAAATCAACTCATAATTTTGAAACACCTCTAACCTGTCCGAATATGTCTGGACATTAATTTTTCTGGAACGAATGAAAATGTTGATTGCTAGTAGTCTTTTAATATGTATATTTGTTAAGTCGTATTTTAGTTATTCTCATATTACAAGTCGATTTAAAAAGAAAATTAAATAACAACTGTTTAAACTGTCATTACTAAAATAGTGACGGCCTTGCATTTTTCTAATCCGTATCTCCAATTTTAACTTATTCATGAGCCTGTTCAGTGGTTGTCGTTTGTTTATGTGGTTCATAAGTGTTTTTCGTTTCTCATTTTTTGTATAGATTAGACCGTTGGTTTTCCTGTTTGAATTGTTTTACACTAGTCATTTAGGTGCCATTTTTAGCTTGTTTTTTCGGTGTGAGTCAAGGCTTCGTTTTGAAGGCAGTGCTTGACCTATAATTGTTTACTTTTTACACATTTTGACTTGGATGGAGAGTTGTCTCATTGGCACTCATACTACATCTTCATATTTCTATTTACAACAAAATGCACACTGGACAGCATATGGAATTAGAATCAAATTGAATAAAAACCGGAGGCTCCTTATAATATGAAACGCTAAACGGGGAAAAATAAATCAATGTATGTTTAACCTCTTTTCGTACGAAATAATTTTCGCAAATAAATTATCAAATAACCACCGACTTCGAATATTGAAAATCAAATGTTGAATTACGAAATCGGATGTTGAATGTTGAAAAAGTATTTTGATTGGTGAAATAAAATAGCGAAATAGAATGTTGAATATTGGAATAAAATGTTGAATGTTGTTAATTACATTTTGAATGTTGAAAGTTGAGTGTTGAATGTTGAAAACAGTTTTTTTTAGATCAACTGTTATTGTGTCTGCAATTTAGATTTCACGAAATAGTGTTTGCATAAATTTGTGCTTTGTTGAACCCTAAGCAATTCACAAAGAATTCCAATCAATGAGAAAAAACTATGTAGTAAATTTAAAGAATGAACATAAGGTAATACGTATCTCACAAACGCTTCTTAGGGACTTTCAATTAGTGATCAGAACAACACTATTTGAATACTGTGGATTCATTTATGTATCGTGTGATACGGTGCTTTTTGTCCGCAATTTGCTTTTTGTCCGCTTTTGCTTTTTGTCCAATAATTTTGCTTTTTGTCCGACACTTTTGCTTTTTGTCCGTTGCTTTTTGTCCGTTTTGCTTTTGTCCGATAATTTTGCTTTTGTCCGACACTTTTGCTTTTGTCCGTTGCTTTTGTCCGTTTTGCTTTATGTCCGATAACTTTGCTTTTTTGTCCGACACTTTTGCTTTTTGTCCGTTGCTTTTTGTCCGTTTTGCTTTTTGTCCGCTGATTTTGCTTTATATCCGATATAAAAATGTGTTTATTTTTGCAGGTTTCATTTGAACTTCGAAACACCATGCCCTTTTTGAGTTAAATACAGACCATACTCACTTTATGAATGGAGGGGCTCGGAGAATTTGAAAATGAATGATAACAGACCTGGCAATAACTTGAAAAGGTAAATTTGCTAAAAAAAAAAAAAACACAATGAATATTTCATCCGAAAATTAATTCTCGTGTCCCATACACCCACCTACCACGACCGATATATATATAACGTTACAATTATCCCACTGAAACTACCAGCCCAATATCATAGTAAATTTGGCCACAATATCCTTTAATAATGAGAATCTGGAATCAAGAAGGATTCCGATGAACTCACCGGTCGCCAAATATGACCGCAATGGTTAACATAGAATACAAAGTCGTAAAATATCTGACAGAGCTTAAATGTTAAGAATGTGAAGAACGTCTTACTTAAACTATCGGACGACTGCTTATTAGAGCTATTGCCCATAACTGAAACTATTTTGATTTGTGTATGTGTTTGCTTTATTTGTTGCTAATCTTGAAAACTTAAATCGTCAGAGAGAAACTTCGAAAATGTTTTATAAGCTGACTATCAAGACGATAAAAAAAACTTGACGGAAATAGCAAGGACAGTACTGGAATGGAAATACAAATTTTGTTTGATTGAAATTTGGATTTAAAAAGATTACATTTCCTCCTTGGTCTAGTTGATGTCCTTTATGGCTCAGCTATTCAACATGTGTATCAGATTTTTTTTGGTCTCCAACATCACCGTAGAGATATTAATTACTAAAATGGCTGGTGCAATGTTAATGTTATTAGAGACGACCTTAGGATTATCGAGAAGGGGTGTGGTTGTTTGGTTAATTAATTTTCATCCTATTTCATAACTAAATCCTGAATTGTCCTGTAGTTTTGAGGGCAGACTATTTATCTTAATGTTGACATGAAGATGGGCTCAGTTATTTATGTTCCATTACTGACATACAAATCCATCAATATGATATGGTTATTTCAGCTCATTTATTGCTTGAATTTGTTAAATTTAGGACTCATGCACTGATTGGCAACAATCATCATTAGGGTATATAATTTTTTTAAATATGTCTGATTAACTCGCCTACCAACCAAGATGGCCAACATGGCTGAAATAGAACATACGGAGTAAAATTAAAGTTTTGTCTATTATTTTGAAAACCATTAAAACAGAAATGTGACAACAGCAGGATGTTGAGCTCTACCAATTGTCCATACATGTCAAAACTGTCAAATAACGTTCTAAAATTGGTTTCATTCTTTAACTATAGTTTGCCTCAACCCAATGTTATGAAACTTAAACACAATGCTTATTACCACATATCCCAGATCAAGTTCGAAATTTGGTGGCGTCACTTTTACTGTTCTAGAGTTATGCCCCTTTGCAAATGGAAAAACTGCTGATTTTTTATTTCCGTTCTTTAACTTTAGTTTGCAAAAAAAATGGTATGAAACTTATGTGCAATGTGTATTACCACAAAACACAGGTCAAGTATGAATTTTGGTGGCCTTGACCTTTCCTGTTATGCCCTTTATAAATGGGGAAAATGCTGACTTTATCGTTTTGTTTTCTAACTTAAGTTTGCCCTAAGAAAATGTTATGAAACTTATACACAATGCTTATTACAACAGAAGTTAGATCAAGTACAAATTTGGGTAGTGTCACTTTTGCCGTTCTCAAGTTATGTTCCTTTATAAAGTTATATGCAAGCGGGGCATTATCTGTGTCCCATGGACTCATTTCCCATTTATTAAAGGATCTATTGCCCTTAAATGTCAAATTTTATCATTTATTTTCTTTTTGCCTACTATCTTAAAATTTATAATAGATACAGAAAAACTTTATGGTGATCAGCAAGATCAGTTCTACAAATGAGACAATATGGTCGAAATCTTTAATCGCACTAAAGAAGATAGAAGGAAACTAAACAGCACATGATCAGCAATACAAGATCAACAAAACAGATTTTGTCATGAATTATATTCTTGTTTACAATGTTGAGAGTGTCCTTTGTTGAATATGCACATAGACCAAATTGATCACAAAGGCTCTTTAGAGCCTCTAGTTTATTATTATAAGAACTATGTATAGTTGGTGAAAATGACTTTTAAGACCAATGTCGAATACTTTTCCTGGATAGATTTTTGGAACAGATATGAAGTACAGGGTTATTTGAACGGACGTAATTCGAGTTCGAACGTTTTCTAACTCAAGTATGACTTTCTCGCTTTTACTTTCGATATGTAAAGTTTAGCTTATGTCATGAATTTCACGCCCTTATTGTAAAGAAACTTCAATAAACAGCAGACTATATGCCAGGTCTTTCTGACAACCAGTGACAAACAATTTTGGGCGTAATTTAAAGAGGCTTTTCCTAGATGCAATTGCTCGTAGACTGTATTTACCCTATACAGTAGACCAAATAATCAAAAAATCCGCAAAAGGGATCTTTTAATGATAGGTCCTGTACAGGAGACATAAAGCAACAAACACCCAGCAGGACCGATGCATTTGTCTTAAACATCTCCGATATTAATGCCTCGTTCACACGTACATTTAAATCGAATCGAATTCGCTAATCGCGTTCACACACTCTTATTTTTTAATTCGAATTGATTCGAATTGGCTAAATCGCATTATCCAATTTGCATTAGAAATGCGTTTTTGTTAATACGAATTAAAAGTTAACGTCGTTTGGACAGTAAAGCGAATTTGACGCGCATTGCAATTCGAATTAGAATTTACGTTTGGACGTATTACGTTTCGAATGCGAATTAAACTAATTCGAACTAGTTACTGATGCGAATCGAATTCGAATTACGTGTGAACGCAGCATGATTCCGCGTGGCTTTCTAATTGGCACGAGTATATCCATTGATGTTCATGGTAAAACCTTTGGAGCTATATCAGTTTGCTTGGAAATTAATAAAGAGCATGGCGACCTTTCCTTGGTGGTATTTTGATGCCCGTCCGGCGTACAAATTTTTTGTTAACCAACAACCATCTCATGTGCACCAAAAGCCGTCAGCGATGGTCACACAGACAATTTTCTACCTTCGTGGACCAAAGTCCGGCTTTTCGCGCGATCCTATTAAACATCTAGTGTTGTCACTACCATGTGCTGTAGAGATTTCGTTGCACAACATGACAGAAACATTCTTTGTTAGGTCTCTATGTTGATAATTCGACATTGGATGTTTCATATACCCATTGTAGCCGAGAAATGATAATGAAACATTTTTTTTGGTATCTACGGAGTTCCTTAAGTGCCAAAGATGAAATTTAGAATATTTGTGCGCGCGAACTTTAAATCTTGTGCGCACAACCTTAAATCTTGAGCGCACAACTTTTAATCTTGTGCGCACAATTTTTAATCTTGTGCGCACAACTTTTTTTATACTTGTGCGCACAACTTTTCTAAACTTGTGCGCACAACTTTAAATATTTCATGGTTTAATTCACTAGACTGAGTTATATTTGAAGAAGCAATGTTTGGTTAAGTAAAACCAGATATCGTGGATATCTTTTTAAAATCGGACTACATGTGAGAATGAAGCTATGTTATGTGTTTTGGAAAACTTTGCTGAGATTGACAAAATAAACCTTGCAGATTTTCTTGATAGCCACTCTTGTAAAAAGTGAGAAAACCTGACAATTTCAACCGAATCATAAAGGAATTTCCACATTAAGAACTAGTTCAGCAACCAAAGTACAAAGTAACAACAGCTTTACAATACGTAACAACCGACTGTTAAAAACGTTTTGGGAAGCCTTATCTTTCTTGAAAACCTTTCTTCTACTGATAGAGATGCCATGCATTACTTGAGAAAATACACCAAAGAAATAGTCCAGGCCAAATTAAAATTGTTTTTATGCTTTTGTACAGCGTTTGACTTAATCTTGAAAGAACAGGCAGATATTCCATTCAGTTAGTTTCACAAGATGGTCTGGGTCATGTGGGAAACTTTTAGAAGTAACAAAAAGCTACGAAAATTATCCCTCATTTAGAACAGAATTAACGGTTTCTTATCGATGATATTTGGGTAATGAACATCATTTAATTACCAAATTGAAGTCTTGATGAATACATGTTTGTTTGCATATCAAAACGTTTTTTTTTTTTTTTTTTTTTATTTATGTTGATCATAATGGACTCTTTTTATTCATAGCCTAGTTAACTTGTACCAGAAACACATAAAACAATTAAATTCATTATGTGTAAAAATCATTAAAAACTTTTTATCTTGCAGACATATTTCCCAAATGTCTAAACTGATGCAAATATTTGATTTATTATAGTATTAATGGCTAAGTCTGTCGTCAATAATGGTTTGGGTAATAAGAAACAATGAATATGGTGTATAAATTCATGACAAAACATTTCTACATACACTTGACAAAGCCCAAAGCAATTGAACAGCAGTTTAATTGCTGTTCTTCATCTCAAAGTCACAATGATGCTTTCAACGGTCTCACCACAATGCAAGTTCAAGACGGAATTCTTTGCTGTATGTCTATAACGATACGGGACTATGTTAAGGTTTTTATTGCATGATTACATGATTATAAGGGCATTTTGAGGCTGATTATTTTATCACAATGTCTTCTTTCTAATGAATATTTGGCTGTGTTATTTCATTGGTGTGATAATTTTATAACTGAAGGAAATGGTTTAATGACTACCAAAGCACAACAATGAGTTATTACATGATTACTGGCACCCCTTAACAGAGACTCGATAAATCTACATCTGAGTAACGTAGTTGGGGCGATAAAGATCAATTTTGGTCCAAACATATACCATCAAGGTATAAAGCACAGGCACACAACAACTTAATATTTTGACATGTTAATTATGATTCCGCAATATACATTTCTTTTAAATACGAAGTTGTATTTGTTATGCGCTCGATATTTACCGGATCAAGGTATGTCAAACAATGAAATCAAGGCAGGCAAAAATTGACTTTTTATATGATTCCTTCATTTTAATGTTTAGTTATAGTCTTGGTTCTTCAAGACATCTACACAAATATGCCCTTTTCATGATAATTTATGTTTAAGCCCTGTCAAGATATCTCTAGCACCTTGGAAAGATGTCGAGCTTCAAATGTTTGTAAAATGCTGGGACAAAAGGTCCTCTTATGCCCTTATCCTTTGAAGTTGCAGTGGATTGATTTACTTGATGTCTAGGAAAGTGTTACCAAGACCAAATGCAGATCAGTGTTTGCTATTGGGTTTTTCCTTCAATTCTGAAAATAAAGGCACCAAAAAGGGTCAGAATTCAACATTGTTAAAAACAGGTTCTTACTTATCGGTTCGAAGTTAGTTGAACGTAAATGTCAGTCTTATTTAAGACATACCCTATCGGCCACCTGATAACGTGCTGCTTAGCTTTGTGAGCTGAGAAGGGCGGGTAGCTATATTCCGACAGTCCACAAGTAAGACTTCCCCATTTGTCAAACAGTCTATTTTTCTGACACCTCCTTTAGTCGACAGTCCAAAATGTGACCAAAAAGACTTTTTTTTTGGCTCATTAACCCCTTTTTGCAAAAACTTTTTGGACGACAGGTATAAACGTGTCATTTCATTTTTTTATCTTTAAATGAAAATGAAAGAGAAGGAATATGTAGCAATGTCAAAGAGACAACATGCATCCCCTAAGAAACTATACATCTGGAGTTCACACTTGATCTCCAATAAAGTTGGAAACCAATTACCATATAACTATCCTTAAAATATCTTCAGCAAAATAATCAAGTGGGTAAATTGGCAGACACAACACTTTGTCTTCAAATATGTCGAGCAACTACAACATATAAAGAGACAATAACATGTCAATGGCCACAAATTTCTGACTTGGAACAGACGCAAATTATTTGTGGAAGAATAAAATAGTTTTGTTCTAGGGTTGTATGTAAAAACAAAAAACACACACAGAAACAGTAGAAATCAACTGGAATGTACTGGTGTTCAATTCATCCGAAAGTACTTCAACAACAATTGACAATACCAAAGGACAAGCAAATCAAATATTAACGACGAATGCTTGAATTTCAGGGCGCAAATACTGCTGAAGTACTGCAAGTTTAGATATTATTGCGACGATTTTATTAATACGAATAACGCAACAAGAAGTTCGTCGCATAAATAAAAACTCGTATTTTGATTTTATAAGTATAAACTATTTTATATAACATTTACTGAAATCTCAATAAAAATATTAAACGCAAATTTTGGATAGTTATCAAGAAATCACAAAATAAATGCACGCATTGATTTCTGTATTTACAATAAGTAGTTTTAAGTAAACAAGTTAGTTAAGTTGTTCAAACGAGTTAGTTAAGTTGTTAAAACAAGTTGGCTAAGTTGTAAGCTAAGTCGTTATAACAAGTAAGCTAAGTCGTTATAACAAGTAAGCTTAGTCGTTATAACGACTTAAAAATAAAACTCAATCAAATAAAACCAAAACTGCTAATTTTCCTAAAAATACCAATTCAGGGCAGCAACCCAAACACGCGTTGTTTGATGTGTCTGAAAAATTTCGGGCAGATAGATCTTGACCTGGTGAACATTTTACTCCTTGTCAGATTGGCTCTAAATGATTATTTTCAGAGATATAAGCCAAAATCTACATTTTACCCCAATGTTCTATTTTTAGACGTGGCGGCCATCTTTATTATTGGGCTGGGTCATCAAACTAGATACCCTAAGGATGATTTTGGCCATATTTACTTTAGTTTAGCAAGTAGTTTCAGAGGAAAAGATTTTTGTAAAAGTTAAAACGACGACGGATGCCAAGTGATGAGCAAAGCTCACTTAGCCCTCTAGGCCAGGTGAGCTAAAAAGCAAAACGGACAAAAAGCAACGGACAAAAAGCAAAAGTGTCGGACAAAAAGCTAAATTATTGGACAAAAAGCAAACGGGACAAAAAGCAACGGACAAAAAGCAAAAGCGTCGGACAAAAAACAAAATTATCGGACAAAAAGCAAAACGGACAAAAAGCAAAAGTGTCGGACAAAAAGCAAAATTATCGGACAAAAAGCAAAAGCGGACAAAAAACAAATTGCGGACAAAAAGCACCGTATCAGTCGTGTGTACATATTTTCCTGGGTTGAGGAAAACTTGTACCGTTGTGGAAATTGAATTTCGCGGTTTTGACAAAATACAAGCCAAAGAAAATTTGTACTTTTTAAACATTTGAAATCGGTGTTCACTTATGCCCACGAATTCAACGAAAATTGGTATCTCACGAATAATAATGAACAAATTATCCGGCGCTCATATGACATGATGTTTCCTTCTGGTGACGATGTTAAAAATGCTTTATTTTAATGGAGTAATACTTTCTACGAATTAGAAATCTACTGTCAGATATACAAATTAACCGTGTGTGAAAATCACGTGATGACAATCGACTAGCAACCATGTGTTTTGTAACAATCAAAAGGAAATTATGGCGTTGCAGTTTAAATTTTAAAAGGTAAATATAGTATAATTCTGTTAAATATGTAATGAATTCCACATTTCTATAATTTAAATATCATTTTGAAACTATACATTTCTGTAATGTTAGGAATATTGCATATTTTGATTTTATATTTTTAAAACATGTATATGCCCGCCCTTGACAACAGCAATTCATTTTGAAAATAATAAAATTTGAATTTATATTGTTTCTTTTGTTCATATATTTCTGGCAAGATAACATACTATGTTAAGTAACTTTTTTATGATTGAACACAGCTACACGTACCAATTCGATTCATTAATTTCCTTGTCCTCGTATCTTGTCGCATGTCGATACAAAACAAAAAAAAACCCTCCTTTGTATCGTAGACTATGCGAGCCTTTATGAGGGTACTTTTGAAGTAACAATTTCGGTAATAAGCTTAATTTTATTATATGAATAGTAAAATGAAATAGAAAAGAAAAGCTGAACTTCATCAGTTAAGTTTGTTGCTTGTGAGGTAAAGATATTTATATGTGAAATCATAAAGATTAAAATCTAGTTTAATAGGTTTTTAGTCATCATATCCGTAATTTGATATGCTAGTAATAACTTTCAGTTTTTTTTCTATAGGTAACCAATAAAGGTAAATGTAATTTGACGGCGTACCAAGCAAAGAGGTAACCTTAATTGTTGAAGATAATCTCAACGTAGATACCAGGATTGAAATTTTGTATTTGCGCCAGACGCGCGTTTCGTCGTCGTTAAGGACTCACATTTTTTTTCGAAATGAAACTCATCTTTTGGTACATATTAAACCGTTAATTCATTCTTTCGAGTATTATGATAGTTGGAAGTGCCTCAAATAAAACCCTCAAAATAAAGATGACTTCTATACTTGTTGCAGCTACCTGTAACAGTTTCCAAATTATTTCAGGAGTTATTTTCACAAATATTTAAAGAGTTAACTCTACCTTGAAATGGTTTGAAATGTCGCAGTTCCGCGTGTAGGTACATTCGTGCTACGGTATGGCTGCTTTTAACTTCCTGCTTTTGACATATCTGAAAATTAACAACATAATAATGTATTCAGGTTTTTATTAAAAATAGATTATATATTGTTTCACAGAGTACCTCAAAAGGATAACCAAATAAAAATGGGCAGTACAACGTAAACAGACTATGCTAACCGACAAAAAACCAACCCTTCCAAGTGAATAGAAGTATGAAAGACAAACAACAAAGAAAAATATATGTTCCAGATAGCCTTGTATCTTATTTTTCCTCCAGTCCTCTAGTTTTCACGTTTTTATTCATATGTACCTTCTTTAATTTCACATGCAGTTGATCAGTTTAACATGCAAATACATGTTTGTACAGGTGCACAGATAAACTTAAGCGATTAACTTAGATTTTTCATACATTTAGTCTCTTGATATCTCTCTTCTATTGCAGGCGAAATGTTACGTTCAAATTAGTAGAATAACTACCACGCAACATTTCAATTTGGTTTCTTCTTTTCAGTTTTCATCAGTGCAACATTTAAGCGCCAATGTTCAATTCTTAGAGGGGCCTTGGTGGCAGAATGGGGAAAGTAGTTCAACTAATATATCACTAGCCTGTCAACACGGAGGTTGTGGGTTCGAACCATACACGAGTCAGGTGCATTCGAATCCAATCTTAGTTGACAAGGATTGTCATTTTTCCAGTCAATGATCGGTTGTTCTCTCCAGGAAATCCGGCTTCCACCACCAACAAAAATTCTCCAGCACGAAATAGTTAATAGGGCTGAAAAGGGCATTAAAACATCAATCAAACTGCCAAACAATTTATTGCCGGAACATATAAGATGTATGTGTACTTGCTACTTGCAAGCCTTACTTTTCTTCCAATTTTGAAAAGCTCTCACAAATAAATTTTATTTTTTCCAGCAATGTACAACATATAATATTGCTGTGCATATTTAAAAAGCTTAACTATTAACATTGCTGCTTGATTCTTGATGAACAATACTTTGAAATAATAAGTAAACTTTGTCTGCATTTGTAATTCTTGTGATGTTAAAGGTCGACAAGGTTTTGTTTGAATTCTGCTTCTGTGAGTCAACAAGTCGGCAATTAGGGGTACATTATAAGTAATCATTTGAATACCGACGGTCAGTTGAAATATCTATCCACATCACTAAACTTAACAAATATGTGATCGATAATAAAAATTCGAACATTTTGATAATATAATGTTTGGTGTATTTGTTTTGGAATCAGTGTGTTTTTCCCGATCTTAGATTTTTTCATCACGTAAATCAAGGAATTGATATATTTTTTTATAATAAATCACTGTTTTGTGAGAAGATGTTGTCAATCTTTTAATTGTGCATTGGGAATAGTATTTCAGTGTTCAGGGCACACCAAAAAAATCGTTTTGTTTAGAATTTTTAGTAAATCGATTAGAAGTTTGAATGCATTCACATCTGATTGACACCATTGGTTGAGTGTATCTCATTACAATATTTCTGTAGGCCATTTTGTACTGAAACAAGCATGCTACCAAGAACTTTACAAAGATGTTATATCGAACATCTAGACGATTCTGGTAATCAACGTTCTTTTTATCAGTTTTTTCTTTAGTTTATGTATCCACTATATAGAGGATGTTTTTCATTGTCCTTGTTATGTTAATACCAAAGGAAACAAGAATGAATTTGTGATTTCTTAAATCTCTTATTTGTTCATGTATGTGAAGTTAGCGGCCGGTTCGTTATTCAATATTCGATATTCAATATCCAACCGGCTGCCAGCAGTCGGTTGGATATTCAAATTTAGTTGAAAATCATAAAACATTAAAATATTTGATATCATTAAAAGCATGATTTTCATAGTTAAAAGGAGTGAAAAAAAACCGTAGGAAATCGTTTTATGACCCCTTCAAGCTATCGTAAACTCTCGTTGTCCTCGAATATGTCAGTTGCATATTTGTCTTTATGTCATATAGATTTTTATCAATAAAACGACATCAAAGATGCGCCAAAGATGTAATTTTATATATAATATATATTACAAAAACAAAAACAGATCACTCTAGAAACATTTGGAAATATAAAAAGAAATATCTACGGAAAGCCCAAAAAAAGAAATGTAAAGTGATAACCTACCGGAGACCGCTTAAATGACGGTGAGACCCCCTAAAATTCGACGAAATCATAGACTCTATATATATAAAGGTTATATCAAAAGGATTTCCCAGAATAACGTCATCTTCGATATCTACGGAGGGCTTAGATTGTCACTTTTTAGCTAAAAATTGTTACAATTTCAGGACAAAGAGCAATGGTGAGACCCCCGTGATCACTCAATCTTCCTAATACTATGCAGACAGTTAGGATTATATGTAGATACAAACGTGTCTAAAAGGAATTTTGGTAGACTTCCTGTTTTCTGTGTTTACGGAGGGCCAAAAGTGCCAGTTGGATATTCAAAATTTATAGTGAAAACCTATCGGAGATCGCTTAAATGGTGGTGAGACCCCCCTGGTCCATCAATGTCCATAAAATTCGACAAAATCATAGACTCTGTATATATAAAGGTTGTCTACAAAGGATTTTCCAGAATAACGTCATCTTCGATATCTACGGAGGGCTATAAATTTTGAATAACCAACAGGCACTTTTGGACCTCCGTAAACACAGAAGACAGGAAGTCTACCCAAATTCCTTTTAGTCACGTTTGTATCTATATATTAACTAACTGTCTGCATAATATAAGAAAGATTGAGAGATCAGGGGGGTCTCACCATTTCCTTGTGCCCTTTGTCCTGACATTTTGACAATTTTTAGCTGAAAAGTGACAATTTAAGCCCTCTGTAGATATCGAAGATAACATTATTCTCGAAAATCCTTTTGATACAACCTTTATATATACAGAGTCTATGATCTCGTCGAATTTTATGGACATTGAAAGACCAGCGGGTCTCACCATCATTTAAGCGGTCTCCGATAGGTTTTCACCATAAATTTCTTTTTTTGGGGGCTTTCCATAAATATTTCTATTTATATTTCTAAATGTTTCTAGAGTGATCGGTTTTTGTTTTTGTAATATATATTATATATAAAATTACATCTGTGATGAATCTTTGATGTCGTTTTATTGATAAAAATCTATATTACGTTAAAGACAAATATGGAACTGACATAAGGGTTTATATTCGAGGACAACGAGAATTTACGACAGCTTGAAGGGGTCATAAAACGATTTCTTAAGTATCTTTTCACTCCTCTTAACTATGAAAATCGTGCTTTTAATGTTATCAAATATTTTGTTTTTATATGATTTTCAAATAAATTTGAATATCGAATATCGAATAACGAACCCGCCGCTAACTTCACATACATCATATATATTTTTGTATGAAAATATTGCTTATATGAACAGCATTAGCTAGAGGCTCTATGGAATATGTTTTGGTCAGAGGGATGAATGTGCATCTTCAAAAATGGCTGCTCCAACATTGATTAAATCTCTTTTTGTTGATCCGGTTTGGCTGATAGTGTTTGCCCAAAACGCTAATTTGTGTAACAATCGTACTAAGTAATTCAATGGCAATAACTCCTATAAGGAGAGGTCTGACAATTTTTTACCATGTTAAGTAATTTGCAGATCTTTTCTAGCTGATCACTACATATGATTACAGTTTCTTTTCGTCTACTACAATTTTTTATCAAAACGCAAAATATAGATAAAGGTTGCACTATGTAAATACACCTGTTTCCCAAACCACGCCTCTTTTGGGGAAATATATAATATTCATAGATATTTTGGTTAGTTTACGTACCGGTTCCCAGATATGATTTTATGTTTCATCTTAAAGATAGATAAGTTGGGAATGTTACCAGTATACATGTAAATACACACTTAGAAGTTCGGAGCATATAAATGTTGATAATATACCGCGCAGCCCTATTTTTGACCTTTGAAAAAAGAAGAATTGTATATGAACTTACTATTCTTTGAAATACCTAAGTGTTTTGCAAAAATCCCTAAAATCGTTATTCAAGGCCAACTTCTCCGATATCATTTTTTATAAAGTTTCATAGTATAAGTGGTATAAAGGAGTTCCTACGGGAAATTGCAATTTAAATAGCATATTTGTTTCTTGAAAAGCAGAGTTAAGTTTCGTTGGTAAGTATTTAACTTATAACATTTGTCTATTTATATTAAAAATCATACATAGCAATGCCTTTTTCATTTAGATATTTAACGCACGTAAAGCAACGCTTTTTGTGCATAACATACGTGTATTCGTTAAAGGCGTGCTATATCACTTCCGTCGCCTGATGATTTCGATCCTATTGACTTATTTGAAGATATGTTCTTGTTGGTCATCATATAGTTTCTTTCTAACTCCTAAGTGTTTTGCAAAAATCCCTAAAATCGTTATTCAAGGCCAACTTCTCCGATAAAGATTTTACTGGCAATTTTGTCCATGGTTACCCTTTTTTATATCTTGGGCTGCTAATTATGTGTGCTACATTTAAATACAATTTCTAAGTTTTTGCCTTGGCATTGTCAGTTTCTTTTCGACTAGGAATTTGAATGTCCTTTTGGTATCTGTCGACTTTCTTCCATAATATTTTCTGCCAAAAAATTACAAACATGGATAAAAATCATAATTCAATGATAATATTGTCTCTCAAGAGTCGAATGACGATTTTGACATTTAAGTAGATCTGGTACTGATGGTCATTCTTGTCATACGATGGGTCTAAAATTTGTTTGGTTTCAACCTTTCTAATAAAGGTAAATTAACACGCTATTGATTTAATGTGATCATTTGCCTACCTAGTTCCCCAACCTGGCAGTGAAAGTTAAAAAACAATATATATCATGAGCTCATCCTAAAAAATAAGAAGTGCAAAAGATATATATATATATATATATATATATATATATATATATATATATATATATATATACCAGTCTAAAAGGGTACAACATCACCAAAAATGACAATAAACGAACTATAAATATTTCGGATAACAGATATCCTTCATCAATATGAGCACGATGTAAAATGAATCAGATCAAACTATTCTGATTATTAAACTAAAGCAATCTTGATTTCTATACAATAAAAAAGTGAAACAGTTTTACCCGAACATCATATGTAGAGATGCTAATAAATTTTATTATTAAAATTTCCAAAAAACGACTCAAAGACATGCCTAAAATGAAAATAGTAATTAGAGATATAAAGTGGCACAACTCTAAAATTCCAAAGTGACGTCAGTTAAGATGTTACAACAACTGTGTGTAAATTCATTCCCAAAAACAGCACTGATCGATATAAGCTGGTAAAAATATGTCAAACAGAGGCTGCGTATTTATCATCCCAAATAAATAGCAGTTTTATATTGATAAGAAAATATAATAATAAAATTTGGCTAAGGTTAAATAATTGGACGAGGATGCGTACTTGTACATCCCTTCCAAATGAAAAGAACCCTGGTATTTAAACTAGTAAAATGCCAAAAGAATCCTTAAAACTGTAAGAGTCAAGTAAGGAAGCCGGAGTAACTGGAAACAAATGATGTCAGGAAAATGAGTGATGGTAGGAAAATGAGTGACTCATTCTATGTTTTTCATTTATGCCCTCTGGGAAACTGTCCTTAGCTTTCTTATCCAAAACCTTTCCCGAGCAAGTCTTTCGGCCCTTGACCAACCCTCGTTGTGGTCTATGATTGTGATTGTAAGGTTTTTGAGATCAACGACAAGGTATTCATCGAATGCCACACAAATGCAATGGCAATTAATGGGAAACCAGTAAGGACAAACATGGAGTTGAAACCTATAACGGTAAATGCCCAGTTGTTTCAGTGGAAGAGAAAAGCTGAAAATTCTACGATAAAAGATATTGGAAAGAAACTACCAATCCAGTAAGGGAACAGGTGAAAAACCCTTTGACACAAACAAGATTGGTCCGATAGTTTTCCATTTGGGAACTACTAACGGAATCTATGAAAACATGTCTCAATGAAACCTAAAACTATCTGCATAACCTTTCCTCAACATAAAAATGTAACCAAAAAACATAAAATATACAATGTAAGGACAATAACATTTACTTATCAAACCAATTTGACAAAATAATTTCAATTATATTGAAGGATTTTCCTTGTAAATATTTTTGCTACTGCTTTCATCGTCATGCTAGTTAATTTATTTTTTAAAAGGATTCCGAATTCATCTACTTGGTTCGTTCGGTTAATCAAATGATAAACCCTTAATGAAATTATTTATTTTTCGTATTCATTCGAGAATTATGAGGATATAAAATGAACACTTCATCATCGCATCTCATCATCGGAAGTCTGACTTTTATCGATTAAAGTTTTCGTGAGAATTAAAAGGTTAAAAGTCGTACAGTCTAGGTTTTTTTTAAAGATTAAATGGACAGAATCCTGTTTGAAGTTGCATCTTTTGTTCATATAGCGTTTGCTGATATTCGATGTAGTCAACCCTACGGTAATGGAGATTTTTCCATGTCCTGATTTGGACAACAGTTGGACACTTAAATTCGTGGGTAAAGCCATCCACGAAAACCACGAAAACCACGAAAATTGGTACACCACGAATAAAAGAACTTTCACAGTAATACAATTTGTCAGATAGAAACGTTCTTTTTAAAATTTCATTTATCTTCTCAAAGCTTTTCCAAAAAACTTAATGGTTATGGTACAGGCAATGTTGTATTTGATTTGAAATATAACTGAATCAGTAGTTAATTTTTTAAAATGCCTGGTTTTATAAAAGCATTTTTTTTTTTTCTTTCTTTTTTTCATTCGACAGGTATGAATCGTTGTTTTATACCAGCGCACTTCTACAAAAAAGTAGGATGGATAATGCGTTATATAGTATACCCTGCACCCACTCAAAACTCATATCCACTAAACAGACCACGAATCCATCAATTTATGCATTAATATCACTACAAACCAGTTAAAATTTGAAATGTACTTGACTGCAATGAATCTTACTTGCCCATTCTGAATAAGTCTGAAGTTTATTTATTGGAAATTACATGACCTTAATTTGAACCATACCCGACCGCACACATTTGAACTCGACCCTAATCGGGACAATTTTTAAAACTCTGCCCTATTACTCAAAGTTTTCCCTAATTGTTGGCCTATTTGTAACTAGCTCTTAACTTATTGTCAATGTCTAAACTGTCGACCAATTCCTAATCATATTTGACCAGTTACTTTCTATTTTATCAGTCTTAATGTTTTGACTTTTTATTATTTAAAATTATACAATACTTCTCACTGAATTCTTGTCATTTTTAGCAAACTGCAAAAAAGACTTCCATTGGTTATGTTGAAGATGAATACAAAAAATATTCACTGAAACATTTAAAACTAAAAACTAAAACATTAGACATGTTAATGTATTAATGATTTTTTTTTCTCAAAGCAAGACTTTTTAAAATAAGGACACTTCATGCAAATGTTGATAACAACAACATATTCATTATAAAGATATATAGCTAAGCGAACAAATATTTCATTTTCAAAACGATAACGACTAGTATAAAATATGTAGCATACAGTATGCTATAAAGAAATGACATTATTTTCTGAAAATATGGATTTCTAAAACTCTAATTGTGTTGAATATGCAGTAATAAAACAGGTGTTATTAAAAAAATCTTTATCGACTTACCCTAGGTTAGCTAATTTTTCATAAATGTAGTTAATATGAAGTGACATGTTTATATTGGTCATTGAGAAAGTCACGCGACAATCCAAGAAACCATAAGACATTTTTATTCTTTTTTACTTAAGTATTTATCATATTTTTCATTATAGAATTCAACAGTAGTTAAACATTTATATTTAAAAAGACTGTAAGTGAATATTTTATCTAAAAGCATACCGTTGAATTGAAATATCCCGAGTGTTTTAAACTCGACAATCAGGTTTTAACAACTATTATATCAAGTAATTTTACTTCTCAATTCATCAGTCGAGTACAAATACTGCCGATTTTAAACTTTTTTTTGGTTTGTAGTGTATTTAAAGGTAATTGTCTACAATTACAGAAATTCAACCTAAAAAGTGCGGTACATATACCGGGTTTTCATAGATATATCTTTACATCGTGTATTAAAGCAGTTAAGAAATAGATGATAATTTATGCATGAAAAAAAAAAATGAAAATAACACGTTATTAATTATATGCGTCCGAAGGGCGTTTCTTGATTAACCTTTATCAGAAACGCTCAAAGCCGAATATTTGAAAGCCAATGATATAGAAGAACCGAAACAGTTGAAGAGCTATATAACTAAAACGGACCGAAAAAATAGCAAAATCCATTTAAGGCCAAGTTTGCATGAGGGAGTTGAAACCTTAGTTTCTTTTAAATAATGTCATAATTTTTCAATGCAAAAAGTTATTGTTGCTATTATATGCCAGGTGATATGTGCGGATATATCCATTAGCTTCAAAACATTCTGTAGCAAAGCACTAGAGGTTAATGTCTTAAACTTTACATATATGGATAATACTGAATAGAAGCTTTAATCGTCAATTCATGTACAATATGTTCAATATTCTGGCTACATTTAAGTACTTTGTGACAGTTACGTAAAATGGATTTAAGCAATATGTAGTAAGTAGCTAAGGAAATAATAGGTGGAGAGCTATTTAAGCACTTGATAGAGGTATGTTCTATATTTATATAAACATTTCACAAGTATGTTGTCTTTATTCAAGAAAAATGTAAAATGCTTCTAGATATGACATAAATATGCAGATATGACATGTATGTAGACATATAAAAAAATTGCCTTCATTTTACTGGTATGCATGTCTCAGCAGAACAGCCATCTAAGAAGGTGTTAAGATCTATGCAGTGCTACCCATAATTTATGTTTGTGTGTGTACAGTTCATCACAATTTGTTTAAGGATGTCAAAGTCAACCAAGTTCTGATTGAGCCCATCCTTAAATATGTCTATATGTGATTTTATTTTTTAATGTAGCTTTCATTTGTATGTTTATGTCTAGTATTTAAAGGATTGAAGTGTTCTAGATCTGCATCTGCTGTTTTACACAATGTACTAACTGGGGATAAATTTTATTGTGTTTTGGTATAAATATGTGAAGAATAAATGCCTGCGTTACTAGTCTGCTAGTTTTTTCTCCTGTTTTCATATTAGTAGTTCCCTTACAATGCCAAATATTATGAGGCAGGTACAAAAGATTGGTTGTCCTATATTCTTTTTTGTATTGTACTGGTCTTCTAAGCAGACTGCATGCCAATATTTTTTTTTATGATTATGGATTATCCTTTCCCGTTTTTCCTTTGATTTCGGGTGTTGCAAAAGATGATCAACAGTTCTTCTTTTACTCTATTTATAAATATATATATATATTTTTAAATATTCATTTCAAGTTGTTCTAAGATTTAAAATTCTACTGAGGTGTTGTTTTAAAATATGCTAAACAAGGATAGTATATTTCGGTCTACCATTATCCATAAAGCTTGGAACTGCAACATCTTAGGTGAAGACTGCTGCAATGGTTACCTGACTGGGGAGGCATGGAAGATGCCTTAAAATATCATTTGCATGGTTTCCATTTGATCCATTTCTTTTTTAAATTGGCAAGCCTACCGGCCAATATGTCATTTTTGGAATAGAATAAGCCTTTTAGAGATTGTGAGGTACAAAGAAAAAGAAAAAAACGTTTCCTTATATAGAGTCTAGCTCCTATCATGCCATAAATAGTGACGCTTTCTATTTTAGTTTTTCATCAATATCAATTGCATATTTTTTTTCATTTCTAGTTATTCCTCATTGATTTTTAGATGTACATCTACCAATCAGAGAGCTGACAATGTTCACTGCATTTTCAAATTTGCCCTTGGTATCATTTCACTTTTGAATACTCTGTCAAAGGATTTATCAGACATTTAAAACATTTGATGTGTGTTTATTTCTCGTTCAGTTTTATATTTGATTTATATTTTGAGAAGTCCGGTTGTGAAGCATATTTAGCTGTAAATGATGATTAATCATTATTACGTATAAACGAGTGAACTAAATGACTATCATGATATTAGCTCAATGCAATATTGCAAGAGACCAGAAACTTTTCTTATTGATACATGAAAATTAAAGTTTGACAATATAGTATAAGTCAACTAGTGTTTGTGCTTCTTTTTCATGTAATTAAATGCGGACGTTTATGTTATGAAGAAATAAAACAACATTAAATGCCGCGAATATTAATTTTCTTTACAATTTTTAAAAGTGTATTAAAAGCTGAGAACATATCAATAACAATATGTAAATAATGATTTACAAAGCATGAACAAGGTTTGGCAGCATTTTTGGTAACTATGATGATCAAGTTTCGATCTAGGAATATTAGATTATATTTCATATATCATTGAGATTATGATTTTTTTATATAAAAGGTATGATGTTTTCCTTACTTTATAATCTTTATTACCTCAAGACAACCCAAAAAGGAGCTGAGGAGGTTAGTATTCTTCAGGGGACGATACTGCAGTCAGATCCCCTTTTTTTCATCGGGATACTACCTCCTGACTCAGAGAAAGTGGGAATACATGTATTGACAACGAGGTGATCCCCAGTCGAGACTAGGAAGCAACACCAAGTTCTTCCAGAAAGACCCAAGGGTCCCCTAATGGTATTGACATGGGTAACAAACAAAGTGGAGCTATTAGGAACCGTTAGGGGTTCCCCGGACTGGGGCCTTCAAGGACAGTAGTCTGGATGACTTTGCTATGGACCTAAGTGGTAGAAGGGGCCGATGTCCAGTTGCCAGGTGCACCACAGTGGACACTCCACCATGCGCCTCCACTTAGAAAGGGCAGAGACAAACGGAGACAACACAGGAGCGACGAACCGAAGGAAAAGACAGATAAATAGATTGCTTGTCTTTGGGAATAGTTACAAAACAAATAGTAGCACAGGCAGCAAGAGCCACCAAACTTGGTAGCCGAGAGGCTATAGCAGTTGTAGAAGATGCACCTGTAAAGTAGGTGGGTCCTAGAAGGAAAGCCTGGGGCCTAAAAAAGCTAGGATTGGGACTTTGAAAGCACTATCGATTGATCCATTGGAGGGTCCAGGTGCCCATTAATAGGGAATTGGGAAGCAGGACCGAAACCGCTTTCATTGACCCAGGGTAGCCACGGGGTCCTCTGAGGTTAGCCAGCAGGATCAGAACGTCAGAGACAGAAAACCTCTAAAGAGTCCCTCAGATCTCCCTTCCTTAGAAGGAGTATCAAATAAGAGAGCAACATGTACCTGGGCCTCTCTGATTGATGCATTTAATGCATATTTTAATGTGAAGATGTGACGGATGAGCTGGAGGATGAACCAGCGACGGTTCATTAAAAAGAGCCTCCCCATGCTTAGTACGGTCAATCGTGATCGTCTCAAACTGTGCATATGAACTGCCAACATAGGTGACCCGTACTGTAAGTGAACTCCGGGAGGGACGAGAAGCCCATGTGTAAGAACCGGACGTCATAAACATAACCCTATAAGCAGGCCCGACCTCAAAAATCTCACACGAATGACAGTTGGACATCAAGGGGTAGGAATGTTGTCCGAGGGCTCTAAGACCTTGTACTGCATTTGCCAGTGCCTTACACCGGAGATATTATGATCTACTGTGACAAGTGCAGCGAATGTTTCCAAGGCCGATGCGTATTGATCTCTCCTAGGGATGCAGGGGAATGGGGAAACCAGGCGTATAGCTGTCGTAACTGAAGAGGAGTAGCAGATAATCCTGCCTGTCCCCTTTCATCTGGGGAAAACCCAACTGTGCTGTGCAGAAAAGGAAAAGGGAACAGACAAAATAATAACTCTACATAGGTCAAGGAAGGCATTATTTAAGTTATATTTTGATTCTGTTTTTTTTTTTGTTTTTGTTATATATAATGTATGTGTCGGGGACCAAAGTTATATTTGTAAATATTTTGCAGGGATGTCCAGTGATGAAAGTTTCTTTTTGACAGAGGAGGAAGGAATCAGTCCTGAAAGGAGCAAGACAGAGGAGGAATGTGACAATCCTAAAAGGAGTGGGTTATATACAAAAGTTTCGTTCAAATATATTCAAGATAAATAAGCATAAACCGCTGAAAATATGATATGCCGATTTACAAGAAAGTATATAAATGTGTCTTTTCAAAGTTATAAAGGGGCCTCGGAGGCTATGTAGTCTAGATAGTTGAACTACTGTATTATTAGCCTGTCAACACTGAAGTTGTGAGTTCGAATCCCGCACGTTGCAGGTGCGCTCGACTTCAATCTTATTTGACTAGGATTTTCAATTTTCTACCGAGCACTCCGGCTTCCTCCGGATTACAAACTAACCGGCACGAAATAGGACAAACTGGCGTTAAATTCCAATCAATCAAATCAATGAAAGTAATCAAGGAAAGTTCTTTTCAGATTTAAAACCGTCAGGCCAAGATTATCCAACGTTCGAGATTTAAAAACGCTGACGCTGTTCAATAAAATAAAACCATTAGTGCAAGAAATTTTTATCATAATAAAAGACTGAAATGAAAACAAATATTTAAAAATAGAGAAAAGAAGAAAAAAAATCAAGAACAAATACGACATTTCAAATAATAATGATGAGAAACAGTACACAGATAAAGCATCCTAATAATTTTAAAACGCGTCCATTCTTAATTTTCGTAGACATTACGCGAAACCAAAACAAAGATGTTAAAACAGAAATAGTCTCCTTTTAATCTTCATTTCCATGAGGATTTCTTTCAACAGCGTTAAGTTTACTCATTTCGTCGTTTTATATACATAAAAGTTCCATCAAAATTGCTATATTTCAGGATACGTTTAATATTTATTGAGATCCATAATTACGTATTTCGGGACCCCCACATTTCATTTTCAAGATATCCTTAAATAACTATGGAGGTCGACAATTATTCCAGGATCTCCATTCTTTGGTTTAAGGATAGTATATAATGGTATCCTTAAATCGAAATCTGGAGGTCCAGAAATTATTATGGATGTCCATAAATAGTAAACTTTAACCTGAAATGAACAGGTTCTGAAACATATATTTATGGAACTCAAAAAATATACAAAGACCTCTAAAAATCGAATAATGAAGGTCCTGAAATACTTCAGGATATCTTGATAGCAAATTATGGTGGTACTGACATTTTAAGATCCTTGAATACAACGGTTTTGACTTAATCCACGCCTCAAATATTATTTTTAATGTTTTTGAAAATGAATCCTTTCAAAATCTTAATGTAACAAAAACTCATAACATAGATAATACAGACATGGTTAAAACGATTGACATCGTCTTAGTTGTCTCTACTTTGAAATATGTGTTAACTGCTTTTAAGCAGTATTCCCATTTGAGTAAACAATGTCAAAATAAAACAGAAAGTCAAAAATAAAAACAATCTAGATAAAGTTAAACATTATGGGATATAAGATTTTTCTAAAGACATTCAACACAAACCATGCCATCCGTCTTACTCATGGACATTACGTTACAGAAAAAGTACAAATAACTGTCCATTTCTGGGAAATAATGGAGTGGAGGCTCGTTGGCCGATGCCCATTATTTAGAATTTTATTTCATTTTGCAATGATTTTCTTTCCAATTTCCACGTGTTGCACATATTGATCAACAGAAAAATGTTAAGATTAGGTTGACTACTTAACAAAGTGTTTGTGAACAGTAGAATAACTACTAGAAAAAGATCTTGAATAAAGTTCATCGAGATTTATGTTTTAAGTCATTGGATACGAAAGTCTTCTTGTAGTGTGATTGGAAGGATATTTATTTATAAATGGTATTTTGGGAGAGAGAAAAAAATCTAATATTTATGCATATATGTTGATGGATTATGTGTTTCTCGTTTGATAAATATCAGATGTAGAATCGTAGAAAAAAATGAAATGGTACAACTAGTAAAATTTCCAGGTATGTAACACTATATTCTAGGTTATTTAACTTGTAGTGGTGTGTTCGATTATAAGTCATTTCGGAAACAACTTTTAATTCTATATTTCAGATCATTCTATTAGATGAGATGAAATTAATAAAAAAAAAAGTATTTCATGCATTACCCAACATTTTTTATTTCCCTTTGCTCATTACAACGAAAAACGTTATGCATTTTTTAGTCTAAAATAGCAATCAAAGCAAACTGAAAGAATTTATTAGTCTTCCCTATTATCAGATAAGAAACAAAATAAATAAAATAAATGATTAAAAACATTTCTGAATTCCGTTTTTGCGTATTTAAATTACGTGAAAAAAACATCTTTTAACTTCATTTAAGAATTTCAAGATTAGCTCTGTCATTTGCTATGCCGATACAGCTGTCACTTGACATTTGATAACAACATTGAATTGGAATATGTAACCGTTTCTGTCAAAAATTTAATAAAAACGGCGCCTAATTTTGAACAGAAATCATATTCATATTTTTCCCATACTCCCTCAAATACATGCATACGTACTGTATTCAAATTATAACATCGAACATTTAATATACCGATAACACCATTTATCATTTCAGTTTATTGAACTATTTATTCTATAAAACAACAATATTATTCGATGTGTAGAAACTATGCAAAAAACTCTTCTGTTCTTAATGTATATATCAAAATGCAACAAACGATTTTTGCTGTACAAAATCAAAATACAACATTTTAAATTTCATAGAGATGTTATATTAAACGGTAAAATTAAAAGCAAACTTTCAAATGATGTATATGTATTCTCTAATTTTCTCTAACCAACAGTTCCAAGCGATGAAGTTGAAATCATCCCTTTCGTAAATTTTACGGACGCCATCACGAGTTGGTTGACCGTTATGGAATATCTGTTTCACAGATGACGACGGATATGTTCCAATTGTTGTATTTACAATCTCATCCCCTTTCTTCTCCCAAATATTACCTACCAAATAAGACATATCACCGGGTTTCTACTTATATGAGCAACACGACGGGTGCCACATATGAAGCAGGATATGCTTACCCTTCCGGAGCACCTGAGATCACCTCCTGTGTTTAATGGGATTCGTGTTCCTCAAACTTCAGTTTTCGATGTTTTTTTATGTACTATTGTTTGTCTGTTTGTGTTTTCATTTTAAGCCATGACGTTGTCATCTTATTTTCAACTGATGAGTTTGAATGTGCCTTCGGTATCCTTCGCCTCTCTTTCATTATTGAATAATGTTAATGTTTTTTAATTTACAAATAAATTCAACAAAGTTCACATAGCTTATTTTGTAGATGCACAGAAGAAGAATGGAACGCAATGGATAATATATTGTGGTTGAGTTTTAGTGAATACCATACTATATTATGTATGATGTCATTATGATTCGCCATTAAAAGCTATTTGTTTATAATGAGATATTTGGTGTTCATTGTATTATAACGATCCCATCAAACAAAACAACATCTTCTTTCAATATTTCGTTACGTCCTTGAGAATTATTTCCGCGGATTAACACTTTTTAGGAAAGTGTCCACGGAATTATCCAAAGGGCAACAAACGATTTACGTCAGAGGTGTAATTTAATGTTTAAGACAGAAATATCTGATGGTAAATAGTCTTTTAAGGTATGTCAATCGGCCTATCAAGTCTTCTTATTGTAGAATCTCTATTTCTTTCAGTCGTATTTTGATTATTATACTATTACATATCAAAATTGAAATTTCAAATAATGACTTGCATAATTGATTGATTGTTGTTCGCTTTATGTTCTTTTGTAAATAGATCATGCATATTTATAAACAACAAACACAAAAGATGGTTCTGTAATAGGGGTCTACAGGTATTAAGGGCGGCGAAGATGAACTGTCACTGGAAGATTGGGTATGTTGGATAGGGATAATAGCCTTGCAACAGACCATCTACGGACCCTCAAAGAGTTGTAGTGATGGGTTTTTAAGGTGAATAGAGCGTGACACACTATTTCTCAACACGAGGCATTATCTTTAACGTTTCCATTCCGACCGGAATATGCTAACTATTAATACACTTCGAACAGCCAGAAAAGGACGACAACTTTGACGAGAGTTTTACCTTTTACTGTCTACGATCGGTCAAAATTGAGCATATTTCTATACTCCAGTCACCCATGGGAGTTGCCTTAAATAAACTGTCAGTATTGACAAATATTTTCAGCCTACAAGCCTACCGATTTCCTTAATCTTTATATTAAAACAAAACACGCAGCGAAATGCACAGTGGACAGCGAATGGAGATCAAACAAAAATGAATTCAGCATAAAGAGGTTTCTTGTAATTTGAACTGCTCAGTAGGGAAATATACAGACTTGATGTATATATTTAACAACAGTATATAAAACCGAACAAAGAAAACTAAAAGCTGATGTATATGAACCCCGCTAAAACCGGTTGTGCTCCAAAAGGGTTAGCAAGACTGCTCCACAGGTTATCACCTATAAAATTCGTTGATAGATAAAACAAGTGAATATAAAGATTGAACGACGTTAGGTATGAAACATTTTTTCAACGTCTCCCGGACATTCAGTTATGGATTATATGAATATAATGAACAAATGGTCAGGAGCTCATACGATAGCATATTTTTCTACCTGGGAAGACTTAAACAAAAGACTTATTCTTAATGAAAAGATAATTTCTACGTAGAAGAAATCTACTCCGTAGTAAAACTCACGTGTCATCAATAGGGGACTAACAACGTACATTTGTAAACAACCCAAAGAAAAATTCTTTTATGCGACTGTCATACAAGTTACAGGTTTACCTATAAAACCAGGTTTAATCCACCATTTTCTACATAAGAAAATGCCTGCACAAAGTCAGGAGTTCAATATGACAGTTGTTATCCATTCGTTTGATGTGTTTGAGCTTTTGATTTTGCCATTCGCTTAGGGATTTTCTGTTTAGAATTTTCCTCGGAGTTCTGTATTTTTGTTATTTTATTTTTTAAACTAATATTTCGGTAATTCAAATATCATAATTTGAACTATAGGTTTGTTGTGAACAAATTACCGTGTGGTTCAAAAAATAATTTTAAAATAATTTTAGTACACGCTGTAAGTATTTTTGCAAACCTCCAAACATTATTGGATAATAAAACAAGCATTTTGTCTTTCATTTAGTTTCTTACTGTCATATTGGCATGCTTCGTAACAAGTAATAAATAAACACATAGAAACGAGTAGTAAAATTTTGTACACGAGAAGCGTGTTTCGTCTACAAAAAAAAACTCATCAGTGACACTCGAATCAAAATAGTTAAAAAGGCTGAATAAAGTACTAAGTTAAAGAGTATTGATAAATTGGTTGTAAAAGGACATTATACGATAATTTGGGGCATTATAATTAAATTGAAGCGACAAAATGTGAACATAATCTCACCCAATCTGGTATCCCTAGCTGTATGATATATATTATTGATTGTAATGATTGATGTATGTTCTTCGTTTGTATGTTAATGACAATCCAGATTTTGGATTTTATCTCAATAAAATCTTTGACTTTGACTTTGATCTTATATGACACTGACTTTTTGCAAGAATGCACTCTTTCCATTTGTTTTTTTTTTTTTTTACTTTTGACAATTGAACCCAGATACATGTACCATGTCGATGGAAGTATTTTGTTGTCTTGAATGATATAGTAAGTGGCCTAAAAATAAAATTCCATATATGATTCAGTCGTCTTTTGTATTTGTCTGGTAATTTGATCGGTCATTAATACCTTATATTCAAAAGGTTACAAACAAAGGTAAATCTATTTTAGGAAAATGATCAAATAGCGATACGAAAAACATTTTTCGAACTGCAACCAGTTCACCTACTATATTTTTTTTGAGTGACAGAGTTTTATTTTGTATATTATTTTTTGTTAAGATGATTAATAAAATACAGCTACTTCCTAACATGTAAGATTGATTGAGTGGTGTTAGCGCCCGCCACTTTCAGCTCTATTGCTTTATTTCGTGGCGGTTAGTATTAAGATTAGGTTATGGGTGGTGGAAGCCGGAGTTCCCGGACAGAACCACCGTCCTTCGGCAGGAAAACTGTCAATCACAGTCGATTAAGATTGAGTCGAACACACTTACCACGTGCGGGATTCGAACTCAAAACCTAGGTGCTGACATGCTAGTGATACAGAAGTTAGACTACTTCGATAATTCGCCTACCGATGCTCCGCTACCATATAAGAATTAAACGCATGGGTTTAGAAACATTTCAGACTGTTAATGAATTAGCTCCTATATATTAACATAACTCCCGTTGATAAGTTAAGAAAAACATTACAAATTAAGATTGCATAAGGCAAGTAGACCTTAGAGATCTTTGATTATTCTGTTTGCATTTTATATGTCTGAAAATTAAAACAAAGTAATCTATTTTCGGCTTTATTGAAGAACAGGGACGATAAGGGTTGTTTCTTGGCCCTACGGCCACATACTCTTTTATTTCTCTTGTTGTAACTCTTTACCACATCCTTCTGAAAAGGGTGGCATTTTGGGTCTGTTTCATATATTATGTTGCCTACCAACCAGTATAATGGTGGCAATAAAGTTTTTAATTTAAAGCTTTAATCTACTGTTAACTCTCGATGTCTCGAACTCGGATGAGTCGTAATTTTCTCGAACTATGTTCCATATAAATATACGTATTTCGACTCCTAATGAATCGAAATTAAAAGAGTCGAAGTTTCGGTTGACTCGAACCAAATTAACAGTCCCTAGGTTAACAAAAGCATTCAAATTGCAATAATAATCACAAACTAATACGCATATTTCGAAACAAGACCTCGTGGATTTGAATTTATCTGACAACGAACCTGTAATCAGATTTTCGGTCACTACCATATTGGTTTGTGACATTTTTTTCCAAGAGTGTTTACCTTAGATCAACATGATATATATTTATTGATACATCGTTATAGTTTATGACAAACTATTTAAATGTTTTAAAAACAATAAACCATAATTAACATTTATAAGCTAAAAATTGGTTGTGCTCAAAGAAGGGATTAAGACTTAGTGATCAATCTAAACTACTTGATCGGCGTCTTAAATCTTTTGTATTTTCTCTTGGCAATTAATTCATTTTCTAAATTTAATCTACATATATTTAAATTTTAGATTTAAACTGTTCAACATGCAGTAAATTAAACATTGATATACTGTTTAAATGTAACACAATGTAGTGCACATTTTTGGCAAAACCGTTGAATTTCTCAACAAAACTTTGCCCATAGGAACGGCAATTTGTTTTCTATTTTACAAGATTCAACTTTAATATGTTGCATCAAAAAGATAACGTAAGATGCACATTGTAAACAGTAACTCCAAGGATAATATCATCAACAATGAAAACTACAGACAAATAACTGTTATTCTTGAAAATAATGTGGTAACGAAATGCTCTTTTAGGGTCCCTCTGTTGAGTAATAGAATACCCCATTGCACTTATGGTCAAATTGCTCGTCAGTATATTTGTTCAATGAATTATTAAATGTACACGCATTTATCAATTTTAAGCTCCTCCTCCGCTATTTGCACTACACAGAGAGAAAGCAGTGTCTAATGTGGATATTACAGAAGATCAGAAACACGCTATTTGAAATCGGCTTTTACAAGAGCAATCAAGGTTTGGTGATAAGATAAAACAACAACAGAAGCAACAGGAAAAAATGGTGAGTTAGTAATAGAATAGAGAGACATTCTTAAAATATAATGCATATAATTAAGTGCTGTTTGTGAGTAACTTAAATAACACAGGTGTGGTTTTAAGAAGCCACATGTTGTGTGTTAAATTCTAACAGATAGTTTTGATGACAGCACCTTGTTACATTGCAGTTTTCTAACTAATTGGAATAAATCGGACTTTATTAGGATTACAATAAAAGTTATTCACAGGATTCAAAACTTTCAACAGTGTTATAAAGTTATAGAAGAAATGTATCACTGTGTATGTTCTAAAACTAATGCATGGACCTCATTTTCTAAAAATATACTTATAAAAGATGAGTTTAAAGATGATTCTTGACTGCTCTCTCCCTTGACTCAAAGTATGTCAATATAACTAATTCACCCACCCAATAATAAAGTTCCAAATTTCCAGCTCTAAATTCTAATTTCCTCAGTCATTAAATTCCGCCAAATGCCATAGAATTGTTTTTCACCTACTGAAGGAGATCCTGTGAAATAATAACTGATTAACCTCCTGTGAAACTATGAAACACAGTGGGAAGCCAAAAACCTAAAATAGCACATAACCGATCAAAATACTAGACCTGCTTGGTAATGGTTTTTAGGGCTTTTTATTTTCCAAAGTTTGCAAATAAATGTACAGGCATTTGTTTTTCAGTGTCCTGTCATATTACTTCTATGGCTACTGTTACGTATTGCTGAAGTCATTTGCCGTAAAATATAATCTACTAGGGTATCTGGCATTTTAAAACCAATATCTGCTTGAGATTATTTTAAAGGATTTTAAAACTTATTATTGACAGTGAATACCTTTTTTTCATTATATCTAAAGTTGAGACGAAGGTTAGACAAATCCATAGAAAGAAGGAAATCGCAGGAGAATTTAATTTTTTATGACAGAGGACAGAGTGAATTCCACAGAACAAAAACTGTGAGTAAAACGTTCTCATTGTTATATAAAAACACATAGCTGAGAGAGTAATAGAGCAGATTGTTACCACAAGAAAACATTGTCAACCGAGGCGAAACCAAGGTTGACAATGACTTTTTCAAGGTAGTAATCTGCTCGATCAACATCTCAACTATGTGTTTTTTAATTTATTATACTGAATTTTCTGTTATTACTTTCCATCTATCAACATTCAAGTTCAAAGTAATCAACTGTGACGTATTGTACATAACAACAATTCGTATCTAATAAAGCTCAAAATTGATTAAGCGTCTCTGTGAAGTGTAAGAGTATTTGCCATGGGATAAAGTAAATTATCTCTCTCGTATTAACCAATCAAAATCAGGAATTTTGATATGAAGTATAATAATAAAATATATTTCTTGTTGCAATATTTAGAATAACTTGAACAGACACACGGCAGAAATTGGGGATTTGTTTTGATTTGAATTTTTAAAAGAAAAGACTATTAGATATCAAGCATGTTTTGCATGTGTATTTCATCTGTTAAAGGCACAGTGCATAAAGTTTTACTCTTCTACAAATGGGATTTCTTTAAAAGAGAGGCGAAAGATTCCAGAGTGACATTCAAACTCATAAGTCGAAAATAACCTGACAACGCCATGACTAAAAAAAAGAAAAAGACCAACAGACATTCAATAGTACACAAAACACAACATAGAAAAAAAAAGACTGAGCAACACGAATCCCTCCAAAAACTGGGGGTGATCTCAGGTGATCTTTAATTTACTTAACATAACCCTCACAAATAATGATGATATCTATTCTGGTAAAGGCAATATATACAAATGCATATTAGTCTTGGAAACGTATCTTTAAAAAAAACCTTTAGATAAACTAATGGTTGTGATGCAAGGTATATTTAATTCCTGAACCAAAGGATGACCCATGAAATAAAAAAAATCTCATTTCCAATGGGGTACTTATATGATGTGTATACCAAAAATTGTAATTCCTGTCAAATGTTTTTAATCTGATACTTCTGCTTCGAATTGTGTCTTTTCCAATTTATTTATTGAATTGCCCTGCATTTTGTGCCTGTACCAAGTCAGCATATCTGGACCATATGTTTCTTATCTTTTGTATTAATGTATTTTATGGAGGAGGAGGAGGAGGAGGAGGAGGAGGAGGAGGAGGAGGAGGAGTGTGTTGATCTGTTGTACTGTCCAATGCTAATTCCTGTAATTTTTTTTGTGTACAATTTAATTAACAGAAAGAACGTGACAGACAGTTGCAGCAAATACAACAGAAAATATCCAAACAAATAACAAGATCCATGAGTTTAAAAGACAGGGGAACTAGTGTTATCCAAGAAGATCAGGTAAACAAGATTGGAGTATTGTCAGTGTCTTTTTGGCCCCATATATACTTAATACTTTTACAGTTCCCACTATTATAACAAAATCATTTTGTAAGCTTTCAGTTAATTTCATGGTATTATCATAAAAACGTATTTGCTATGATGTATCATTTAGAATAGAGAATGGAAAGGGGAAATGTGTCAAAGAGACAACAACCCGACCAAAGAGCAGAACACAACCCAAAGCCACCAATTGGTCTTTAATACAGAAAAAATCAAGCACGCGGAGGCAGGTTTCAGCTAGCTCCTAAACAATAATGTATACTAGTTCATCGAAATGGACGGCACACTAAACCCCGAAACATACAAATGGACCAAAATTTTAAAAAAGCAACACACAGCAGACTAAATTTGTTTCAAAATTAAAAAAAACACTAATTTGTGTTTGAGCTGAGAATTTTATTTGTATTTATCTTAACTGTTAATCATATTTATTACTTGTCCTTTACCTGATATGTTTTGTCTCTAAATGAAATTATCAATAAGGATATTGTTTTATACTCAGTTGTCAGATAGTGATTACTAATTCATTGTAAATATGAGGTTATACCTTGTTTCATATCCATCTAATTTCAATCTTGGTTTATATATCTATAAATATCGTTTACTTTTGTTTACCATCTTTATATCTTAATAATTATTTCAGGTTTATTGCTCACTTGACCATAAAACCAAGTGAGCATTTGCCATAACGTGGCGACCGCGGTCGTCAATTGTTGTTAACGTTTGCAAAGATTGACAAATTAATCAATAGTTTCTAAATAATTTATCAATTTGTCAATGGGAATTGTATGAAATATGTAGTTAAGCAGCTGCATAAACAACGAGGGCCAATAAGAAAAAAATTACTTATTGAAATGAATTGCATAAAACATGAAACTCCATTTTGGAGAAATTCCCCCGGAGATGTACTTTCTTTTGGAAAATTTTACTTTTTGAATAAACCCCGAAAAATTGTATACAAATTTCCTTTAAATAGTTGAAATAGTCATCAACACATGATCTACAAATGGATTAACATTGCTCAAAATTGTCAGTCGACACATTATAAGACTGCAATAAACAAAGAGAAAATTTATCGACCAAACAATGTTCAACTAAATACCTGTAAAGTTTAACATATGTCAGCATTGCCAAAAATCACCAGTTTAAATGCTTATATGAATTATTGTTCTTCAATGATGTTTTTTTTTCCCGTTGGCTTTTATCTTGAAAATTTGACTAGAAAGATAGAAACGTTTCCTGATAACATAATCAGCAAGTTAAGATCTTCAAAGAATTCAATATAACTGAACTTTGCAATTCATTGGTTATCGTACTTATTGCATTTAAATAACCATTTCACCCATATTATCTCAACTGGCAGAAAGGGCAAGTGAGTTGTATTTCACTTGCCAACCGTCGTCACTTGTTTTCGTCCAATTACTTTTACAAAAGTCATCTCCTCTGAAACTACTGGGAAAATTAAAATCAAATTCATTTGTGTTATGAGGTTTCAAAATGTGTCTGATAATCCTACCTGGTTACTAACATGTTGTTAAAGGCTATAAATAAAACATATATGTAGCATTGCCAGTATTGTTTATTATTCTAAAACACTTGAAATAGACAAATATGAAGGCAAAAAATGTCAGATTGGCAATAACAACCTACCGTTTAATTTAGTAAAAAAAATTAAGGGTCCCCAAAAGGAGTTATTGCCTATAAACAACGCCTTTTGCCAATTGTTTTACAAGTATCTTTAAAACTTAAAGAGAAAGAGAAACGTTTTACAGGATGATATCTATAAATAATAACATAGGCGAAATTGTCAGTTAGCTCCTTATATGAGTTGCAAAAACTATAGTAGATATAGAAAACTCCCTCCATTGAAATGATCAACAAAACAAGATCTAACATATAGGTTTACATAGACGAAGGTTCAGTAGACTCAAAACATGACGAGCTCAGAATTAAATACATATATAAAATTGCGGCATAAGGTGTATACGGTCATTCTTCAAGTTGTGGTGTTTTATTTCTGAGATAACTGTTCTTATGTGAATAATGTCACTGCCTATATTTCAGACAGTTTGTTTTTCAACATTTTATGCAGATAATTAAATTTCTTAATCCTTTGATACGATATTCCCTGCCAAGTATTGTAACATACATGAAAATGTGTCCCAGGGTAGTCTAAATGTGTTCATTTTCCCTGTAATTTGCTCTGATATGTTTGGTCACTTCCTGACAATTTCTGTTAGATTTGGTGTTGAAATGATGTTTTTCAGAGACAATTAATTATTCACTAATTCAAATTGATCCTAATATACTATAACAACTCTCGAAAAGTTAACCTAGACTGGACAGGGATACTAATAATAACATTTGTGTAGGCAAATTATTTTCGAATATTCTACATTTGTTTACAAGTTTTATTCAAAAGTGCCTACAAAAAATGATAAATGAACGCAAATAAGATAATGTTTCGAAAACGACAATGTGTACACTTTAAACAATATCCTGTTTACCTTGAGACACAAATTCTCATGCTACTTTAAAAATCGTTTGGTTAAAATTACAGATGCAAGGTATGTTATTGACTTAAATTTGTCAGAATGTGTATTTAGAGTTTATAATTTAAACTTTAACATTTCTACAATTACCATGAGTGATATAAGCTAGTGCATATTTGGTCTTTTATAGACTGTCATGTCAGAGAAACTTTTAAGTGTGACTGATGAACTAGGAATAAAAGGTATGTATTTTAACTTTTATTTTCTTTAAAGTTTTTAGTCATCGAATTTTCAGATCTTTGTATAAAACTTGGCCGTCCAAAGGAAAGTTTTCAAAAAATTTCGTTTTTTTCATTTTTCTTGGTTTTTTTTTCTGTGAAATTGACCTCTCTTTAGTTTACCTTAGGATACAGGCTACAGATTACAGTTTTCGTGCATCAATTACTTGGGTTGGGCGTTCTCAAACATGTCAAAGCCCCCTTTTTCTAACAAAATCAGTGCCGACTGCCTATTCCTTAAAGAGTTCTGCCCCTTGGAAATATTGATTATATGAAAAATTGCATTGTCAGCGCTCTCATTTGTACAACTCTTGCTAGATTTATATCAAACTTATATCAGAGGTTTACATTAGCAAAGTCTTTGACAAGTTCAAAAATCAGTGCTTATTAACTATTTTTAAAAGGGTTATTTCCTTGAAAATATCAATTATATGGAATATTGCATTGTAAGGGCTTTTAACCTTAATTCTCTAACCTTTAAAAAGTCTTAATAAAATCTATGATAGATTGACAAAATTGTAAACAAAATACTGTGAAATAAAAAAAAAATAACACGTATATTTTTGTCACACAGGCGGAAACCCAGAAGAAATTAAACAAAAAAAATTAAACTCTTTGTTAGAGAAGGTAAAAAAGGCCAAGTTGCTAAATTAGAATTGTTTACATCTATTTCTATGGGCTTTAAAAGTTCAAAGATGTGCCTAATTCAGGATTTTATGCATATTATGTATGTGTTTTACTTAAATTATGGTATGGAGCTTCGTGATATTTGTGAACTTTTAATTTATAGACAAATTTTCACAAAACAGTCGATTGTGGTAGGTGCAAATGTATGTGGATCTTTTTTGTACATAAGCATAAATTCCGCAGAAAAAAAATCCAAAGAAAGATAATAGATTGATCCTTTTAAGCATTAATTTGAATCTCTGCCCCCGGCGACAGTTTTTTGTGAAAAAATCCAAAAATCAGCAATAATTTCATCAAAAAGAGAAAGCCGAGTACGCCTTTACATGTTAAGGCGTGTTTCAGTTGACTATTTTGTCTTGAAAACTTATAAAAGAAACATATTTCATACATCATCTCGCTTTAGATTCTATTATTTTCATATATCTAGGCTCTAGGTTGATATAATAACATTAAAAATTTACAGTACTAAAAAATGAAATATATGGGTCAGGTGAAATACCTTTCTAATGAGTCATTACAGCAGAATATGTGTGTTCGAATTACAAATTTTTACTAAAAGTACTTGACGACAGACTTTTCAAGTGAATCTTTAAAATGCAAATCTTCAAAAAAAAATTTTTTTTTTTAGTGTGTGTGTTATCTAGGATGTCTTCAACCTCTATAAATTTTTAGTCTGTCCTTACACGAAATATTTCATTAGAATTTTAAAAGTATTTTTGAACTTTCGAAAATTCCCTCTGACAACCGATCGGATAATAGTTTTAAGTTGACCAAATGCATAAAAGTACATTAAATAATGCTAAATAGCTAGCAGATACATTTGTCTTTTAAATCACAACTGGTATATAAGGATCGTAATGATGCAACGTGGATAAATTTTTCGGTTTTCAAGAGCTAAATTGACAGTGCGTCATCACTACAATGGCTTCTATTTTTCCGATTATAAAAATTAGGTGGCGTAATGGGGAGATAATTTTGAGAAGTAGAATCCTGACTGCACATGTTCCAATGCATGCAATACGACTGCCATAACTGAATTTAGTACAGGAGTAAAATTTAAATTCTACTCCAAAATGTAGTAGATAGAAGTTCAACAGACAAAAGGCTAAATGAATTCTATATTTATTGTAAATTTATCAAAAATGTCAGAACATTTCTTATTGAAATTATTGCCTTTGTCATGGCTGTAACTTCTTTACAGATCAAACAATATAAAGATATCCATAATGGCCGAGAAATGATATAATTTAGTTACTGTTTTAGTGGTGTATCCACACATTTCTAAGACATTACCAACACAACATCAATAATCACTTATTTGGAAAATTTATATATACAGATTCCGTCCGATCTGCCATGTTAAACCGATTGCTTGGTAGTGGAAGCCATCAATCCTTTGACATGCGTTGCATGGTGACTGGGCAGTTCGGAGTTGGAAAATTATGTCTAGTCAAGCTTTTAGCAGGGGAAGTTATTCCAGAAGGGAGACACACCACCGATGGCATTTCCCTTGTTGAAGGTCGCTGCGGTCTTGATATCGAAACCAGAAGTTGGATCATGATTGATCCAGGTAAGATTACACATACAAATTCGCAGATTCAACTTTGCTTATGTTTTGATATAAGTGGAGGTCAGGTGTGTGGAAGCATGACTTAAATTATGTAGTGTGTGTACGTTATTTCCTGGATGCTTCATGTCTTGTATATATCTGTCATATGCCCATTGTCCTTGACCTGATTTTCAAGGTTCAGTAGCCACTTAAAAATTGTATTGTTAAGGTAAGGTTTGCGTACACAGGGGGGTAACTCGAATTCAACTAATTAAACTAAGGAGGGAACCGCCATTTTGAATTGCTTGGATCAACAAATGTTCGATTACTACAATATTATTGAAAATAAAACAACACCTACTTCAAAATCGCCGTTTTGATGTGATTTTATCCAAATTTGAATCATAGAAGTAACGTAATAACCTTCAGTTTGTAAGTTTTCATTTGTATGACGTCGCGTTTAGCCATGACGTCTTTGCGCCAAAATCATTCATGAAGTTTCGCGGAATTTTATTTTATTTCAAATTTATACATTTTTTCAAGCTCTAAACGTATTATTTCTTTTTGTTATGCATTGGAATCGGAATTACAGTTCTGTAGTTGCAGAGTTGTCACCGTTAATTTTGATTTGACGGCCGCAAATTTCCGTTTTACTGTCTCTGTTACGCCCCAGTAAAACTGCATTTTCGACCATCAAATCGCCAATTGACGGTGGCAACTCTTCAACTACAGTACTGTTATTCCTTAAGTGAACTTCATAGAACTGATTTTTAATTTATTAAAGTATGTGAAAGATTTTCATATTACAGGTTTACATAACCACAGTACTTATTTTATATATGAACAATACATATACAGCTGGTCATTTGTGTTCCCTGACCATCTTCTGTTTCGTCTATCCTCATGTATAGGAGCATGCATATAAAAAAGAAGATGTGGTGTGATTGCCAATGAGACAACTCTTCACAAGAGACCAAATGACACAGACATTAACAAGTATAGGTCACCGTACAGCCTTCAACAATGAGCAAAGCCCATACCGAAGAGTCAGCTGTAAAAGGCCCCGAAATGACAAATGTAAAACAATTCAAACGAGAAAACTAACGGCCTAATTAATGTACAAATAAATGAACAAATAAGAAAGACGTAACACAGCAACAAACGACAACCACTTAATTACAGGCTCCTGACTTGGGACAGGCACATACATAAAGAATGTGGCGGGGTTAAACATGTTAGCTGGATCCCAACCATGCCCTAACCTAGAACAGTGGTGTAACAGTACAACATAAGAACGAACTATAAAAATCAGTTGTTTGTTTGTTTGGTCAAAGACTCCAAATCTGAACATTATGTAACAATTGGACAAATCATACCAGTAATCTATCTTTCTCGTGCAGGGCTTTTCCTGCTTAGTCATAAATATTTGTATAATATTTGTTGGTGTCCAGATTGAAATTAATGGAATAAACACGACTGCTGTACATAAGTTTAATAGTCAAAACTGATTTCTTTCCATCCAATTGTTGCATATTAACAATTTACCAAACATGGGGCAATAAAGAAATTTTCATTACTTTTAATGGCAATCAGAATGTTATCCTAAGATTCAAAATATTACAGTGAAGCACTGAAAGAAAATAAGTGTTTCCTTCAAAATCAGAGACTTGTACATGTAATACACAAGTATGACCAAAGTTAAACACCTCCCCTTCCGACTGATAGATGTGGGCATAAAAGGTAAGTTAATCACTATTTTCTCTCATTGGTTATGATCAATCCCAAAGTGTTACAAGACAAAATGATTCTTTGAAAAAAGATGCTATCAAAGATGACTTTCAATGTGAAATCTTCTTTGCAGATCCACAAAAACGTATTTTATGTTTTATAGAGATGACATGATGAATATATAACGCCCATTTCCGAGAAAACGAGTTAGGGACATATCAATTTTATTAGCTCATTATTATGAACACAGTTAAATCATTAAGTTCTTAGTTTTTACAAAACGGTGGACCCGGATACGGGATATTTTTGAATTTTGTTGCCATGGCAATGGTTTTATTTTAACCCGCCCTTAACAAATCTTGTTTTTAGTACTTCTTTATGAACTTTTAATCAAAATTTATAATTAATGAATGGACCACAATTATTTATACATGTTTTATTCAATTTTATTTTTTTATTTTCACGTGCATACATTATTTATTAAGAAGAGTTCAAATAAAATTTTCCCTAAAAAAAGTCAAAAATAGCAATTTTGAGCTTTTCACACAAAAAACATGGGACGGGCGATATTCGATTTTTTTCATTAAATGATCGGGTACTCCTCCCTGAACAAAATGATATATCATATTGGTATAATATCACTAAGAAAAAATCCAGGTATCATGCAAACCTTACATTAATGGCATGTGATTTTCTCACTTAATTTCCGTAGTAAGATGATAATATTTGATACATGGGATCCTTGAAAATTCTTCATATCCGTCAAACAGGGTTCACCTCGACCTCATTGCATTGATGAGTGAGATGTGAACATCAGATCCGTATCACAGATACAATCGACAGAAGGTTCGCAATTGTCAAATGTCATGTCCGTCTGGCAAGTTTCATTTAACCTTGATCTCATTTTCATGGTTCATTGTTCAATGTTAAATGTTAAACTTTTGTGTTTTTTCTTTTTCTTTTTCTCTTATACTATAAGCAATCGGTTTACTATATTTGATCCATGGAATGTTTGTACATGTCTTTCTAGCAGGTATCATCTGATCTTTTCGTTCCTTCATTTTCATTGTTAATTTTTTTATGGTTTGGTCTGTTTCACATATATCATTAGCAATAGGTCACCTAATGTGTTTTGTGTATAGAATGATTTTAAGTTGTACTTATCTGTTTAGCTGGTTTCGTCTAATCTTGAACTCCTGAACATGGTTAATTGGTCATTGGATGTCTTCAAGACATTAAAGATAAAATCAATCATGATCAGTAAAGTAGGTGAGAAATTTCATCCAATTTTGACTGCTGTACCCCAATTTTTGACATATTTACCTATTATGTCTGTTTGTTTTGTTCACATATTGTTGTCAATATAATGGAATAGTATGCGACTGTCATACAAGTGAGAGGTTTAGCTAGCTATAAAATCAGGTTTACTCCACCATTTTCTACATAAGGAAATGTCTGTACCAAGTCATGAATGTGACAGTTGTTTTCCAATCGTTTGATGAGTTTAAAATCTTGATTTTGTCATTTGGTAATGGACTTTCTGGTTTGAATTTTCCTCGGAGTTCGGTAATTTTATTATTTTACTTGTGAATAACAAAAAATTGTGTATCATTCTCCGAATAGTTCTTGGAAATAGGTATGTCAGAAAACTGCAGATAGAATTTTTTGTCAATCTTGGAATAAAGTGATGTTGGACACCACATGACATATCAGTCGTGCTAGTGCCTGCTATTATTGTTAAACGAAACTAAGTTTTAGAGTTTTCCGACTTTCAATATGACTCATGTATTTATACCAATGGTTGTGTTGTTTCGTTATTTAGATAACAGTTGGTATAACGTTATATAAAATGTTGAAATTGTTTTAGAAACATATAGTGCCTTGGATGTAGTGTACAATAAGGTGTTAATGACCTCTGAAGAAGAAAATGAAAGTCAACTAGCAGAAAAACCAGACAAACCTGTATTAGACATGAGTCCTATTGACAGCAAAGATAAAGATAACAGCCGAGATGATCGTCCCAGAAGTCACAAGCTACCAAGTCAACATCTAACCCTGTGAACATCTCAAGTGAGCCCTCAGCACAGCCACCATCAGCCAAATCTTCGTCACCACAGACGTCATCAGGTGTATCTCAAAGACAGCAAATTAAAAATGAAATGATAGCCAAAATGACCAAAGAAAAAATGAGAAAGAAAATGGAGAAAGTCCTTAAAAGTGGGAATTATAAGATGAAAGTTGGAAGACTCATCTTCTGGGATTTTGGTGGACATTATGTCTATTTTACCACACATCAGACATTCATGACTTTCAGAGCTTTGTTCCTAGTAGTTTTTGATGGAAGTAAAGGATTGCATGAACATGTCCCTGATGTTTTATGCTTTCCAGGGCAGCACATGACACCAACCCAAGCAGGTGATTTATGAAATTTATACTGATATAAAAATGAAAAAAATGTGGTATGGTTGCGAATGAGACAAGTATCGACCAGAGACAACATGACGTCGATGTTAGCATCTATAGGTCACCGTATGGTCTTCGGCACGCTATGATCTAGATCTTTGAATATTGTTTTATTGATATAGATACTGATTTTGTTATCGGTAAATTATAACTAAATTATAGCTAAACTGATATTATTGTAATATACATATGAATATGAACATTCACGGTTCTACAATCTGTCGAAACTTGTATTTTGGTATTGTTTTTCTCTGATTGTTAAAGGTGTCTTCACACCTGAATCTATTGGATGTTGTATGCGTACTGTTTGATATTTTAGTTTTAGATACATGATTTATAACTAGTTGTTATTGGTTTTAAACTAGCTATCAGTAATTGCGAGTACTGGTCAGGTCTTTGTTACTTTTGTTACTTGTTTTATCTGTTTTTTATCGATCTGATGAAGAATGCCATTTTCAACTGATTTTTATTTTTTGTTCATATTGTGCTGTTACAACAATGTCCCAGGTTAGGGGAGGATTGGCCGCCTGCAAACTTGTTTGATCTCGTCACATTCTGTATGTGCTTGTCCAGGATATGTTCGAAATCAGTCGTAATAAAATATCTTAATGGGAGTTTGTTTGAATTATCATTTATATTTAAAATCATATGTATGAAGTGTATATAACAGGTTTTATATCAGCAAGTAAGTTAATCGGTTCCGATCACTTATTTGTTTTAAATGCGTTACATTTTAAGCGGTCTGACTTCTACATTTCTTCTAGAATATTTATGAAAAAGTTCAAAAGAGTTTTTTGCCTTTGGACAAACTAAATATTGGATCTCTATCAACGTGATTATGTCTTATAAAAAAAAAATCATATTGTCATATGTTTTGAAGGCAGATTACAATGCTTTTCATTATGTATTTTTACTTTTTTAAGAGTTTGATGTCAGTATTTAGAAAAACAGAAATGAATTAAAATGCACTTCACGTCTTTTCTATTCAAATAAGACATATTAATGAGACTCGTATTGCAATGAGTAACACAGGAACATTCGACACTTCCGGCGCACATGATTCACTACTGGTTTTTATTAAGATTCGTTTTGCTCATTTTTAGGTTATGTGTGTAGTGTTTTATGTTCTGTTGTCTGTTATTTCGTCATATTTCTTTTTTACCATTATATCTTTTCATTTAATTTGTTCCCTTTTACAAGGGTGGTAAAGTGAATATGGAATAACAACATTTGGCATATATAACGCACTCATATTAAAATATAACTGAGATAACTGTACTCGTTTTTGCATATCTTGTATTTTAGCTTTGTTTTACTTTCAGTTTTCTTACAGTACTGGGTCAACTCAATCTTGACCTATTGTAAGGTTGTGTATGATGGCATCCCTAAGATCTTGTTTGTTGCAACCCATAAAGATATAGTTCCAACAGTAAGTGACCTAGATATTATCATTATCGCAATTTTTCTCCAATTTTCCTTTGATCTAGTTTGTGGTAATTTTCCATAACACGCAACTCGAGTGATAATTGATTTTCTCTGTCCAGTGGAATGAGAATAAAATTGAGAATGGAATGTATGAAGTCACTGACGTGGTAAAGGAATATGGCGATAAAAAATATCAGTGTTCTTTCAAATTCGATGATATTTCTCGGCTGCATCTCCTCTCTGGACCGTCGCCCTTCAAGGAATTGTAGCCGAGAAAATTCTTATCGTTTGAAGAACAATCAATACTCAATAATCAAAATAAACTACAAAACAAGATCGTGTCATACAAATAAAGATTCTTTCTAAAGTGATTATTTCATTTGGCAGGCAGAAATGGAGACCAGACGTGAACTGTTGTACAGCGAAGTAGAGGAATTGTTTAGAGACCATGAAGGACGAAACCACCTTGTCCTTGACAAACAAATATTTATCAATGCAACAGATAAACATGATCCCGAAATTGAAGTCTTGAAACAAACCATTACCCAAATTGCATTTGAACATCCGTGTTGGGGTGAGCAAATGCCAAATGCAAGTGTCTCCCTGGAATTGGAAATTGCTGAGCTGGTAGCTGAAGGGAAGCAAATTCTTTCTTTGAAAGAGATTGAAGAATTAAATGCCATCAGCAAGGTGTCGGTCCTGAATCCAGGACAACTTAAAGATTTCCTATATTTTCAACACTCCCTTGGGAAGATTGTATACTTTTATATCGTACATCTTAGAGATTACGTTATCATCAACCCACTACTTATGGTGGAAGTTATGCGATCCTTTGTGATAGGTATTTATCAATTATAAACTAAGCAACAGTCTTATTTTGTGTATTGTGTGCTGTTGTCATCTGTGTCATCACAGTTGCAATATTTTCTTCCACTTCAGTCTTAATTAGAATCTTACATCTTTTCCATTAGTGTTAGATATAATTTGGCTTTTTATGTCTGTTTTCGTGATGATTTTTAAATTTCCTTATGCATTACATTGTAAGTTTTGTGGTAGTTCATATAGTTTTGACCTTAATTGACCAAAGTTACCTGAATTTACATTTGTATATTCTTCATTTAATTTTTTATTGTCAACCAATTTTGACAGGATCTCTATCCTCCCTTGCACCTTGATGATCTGGAAGATAACAATTGACAGCAATAGAAGTAATTGTCAGTGTTTCATTAAACGTTCTTGTTTATTACATTGTGGCATATAACAATGCAATAATCAAATTAGAGAATTCATCTCCCTCGAACAAAGCTCTAACTCATTGTCCCGGTTTCCTTTTACTTTTGTTCCAGTGGTTTAATCAGACCTTCAATATTTGTATTAGGTTTTTCAAATATTTTTGCCTCAATCATCAATCAAGATCCATGATTATCCAAATGAGCAGCTAGTGCAGTGAAATTTGTACCGTTATTTCATTCAAATTGTTTACATTTGTTGATTTTGTTCATTCAAAAATATATCAAAAAGTGTTGTCAACGGTTAATCGGTTAACCGTGGTTAACTGGTTAACCATCGGAAGGACCGAATATCGATTACCAAAAACGCTAACCGGTTAACCGGACAATTGTTTCAATTAAATAGATTTCATATAAATGTGTTTTGAAATCAATAATAGTTATTTTTAATTGTGTTAATCAATTTGACAGATCAATTGTCCAGTATATTGATTACTATTGTTAACCTTGAAAACACTCCAATTTTACAAAACTAATTAACATAAAAACAACTTGTCTATCAGATGGGAGCAAATCTAAAGTAAATATGGCGACTCAAAAATGTAAATTTTGTAAATGGAATTAATGCAGTATACTCTATAGTACGAGTCACATGCATTATCATCTCAAATTGAAACACTGCACTAATGTTCTGAGACACCATAGAAAATGTAACAATCACTGGTTTCAGACATTGTCAATTCGCCGAGATCGAGAAAAATTCATCTTCTCGATCATGAAGTTATAACAGACGCCATAATATATGTCAGTATTGGATTATTAAAACTAAAACTATAGAAGACTGCTCAAAGCTAAGCCTTATAATACCTAAGCATTAACTTCAATTCATCTTATCATAAAGCCGTGCATTTGGAGTACTGAAAGCCTTTAAAACATCAACTTAGCTACCAGTTAACTGGTTCATCGATCGAAAGATTGTTTGACAAAACTGTTCAATTTGGCAACACTTATATTAAACCTATATGCACTGTTGTCAAATTTGATCATTTGCAGTTTAATTGCTAGATGGTGTTTTTATTTTTACGCTATTTTGAAAAATTGTATTCAAATTGAGCTCTTTAAAATTTATTGGAAGATATTTTTCTCTAGGGGTTAATTTACGTGTATGTACAGTTCAATTATTTTGGGAAGAGAATGCTTTTCAAAATAAAGATCCAATGGTCATCATCTATTAAAATAACAATGATGCCTTAAACTTGCGCACCCTAAATCTATAAAAAAAAAAAACGTAAGTTTCTGAATAAAGATTAACCCTCATTAAACCACACGCTTTCCTGTGCAAAAATGTATGTTTTCATGAATTTTAAGCAATAAAAAAAAATAAAATAATAGCATGGAGGAAACTTTCATTAAATATATGCGTAATATAACAATGCAATATAAAATGAACATAACTTATAAGAATAATTTATGAGTTTCGAAATAAGATAGTAGATGATCCATGAGTTTCAACTACTTTTGTTGACTTTAACAGAATAAATTGTAACATGAAAGTCCAGTAGACTTCTGTATAAATTGAAAAAATCAGTAATTATAAAGAATATTAAATGTCTTTCCTCAAAAAGACTTTTACCTCTGTCTATCTTTTAGACAGAGTGTTTTGGCCAAAGAAAAGACGAATTCAGGAAATATTCAGAGAAATGTCAAAAAGTGGGATCATATGCCGGGAAGACCTGTATCAGATTTGGGAACACAAGGACTTCAGGGCAATTTTACCATACAAAGAGTATATATTCAACATCCTCATTCATTTAGACATTCTGGCAGAGCAACGGAGATATGATACAACTACAGGAAGTCGCTTACCAGTAAAGAAATTTTTTGTTCCATGTATGGTAACTGAACGAAATACCACCAGCTTCATGGACAAAGAATGTACGCCAGGGAAAGCTATATGTTTAGCATTTATTTTCAAAGGGACTGTTATACCACCAGCTTTACCTAATCGACTGATTAGCGCATGTCTGAGCATGTGGACATTGAAGACGTTTGAAGAAAGAAAGCTCCTCTTTTCAGGATTTTGTGGACTATCATTTGATAAGGCACATGATATTGTTGTTTGTGTCGAAGGTAACAAGATTCTTCTGTATTTAGTCCATAGGACCTCCGCTGGACTAATAGTACCAGATATAGTAACTGGAGTAAAGGAATGTTTGGTTATGACAATGGAAAGAATTTCAGAATTCTACCAGTCCACAATTCAAGAGAAAAATGGCCATCAATCACCTTTCCACATTGAATATTCATGTTCCCAATTAAAATGCTTCATCAGTGAAGAGGAAGCTTTGAAGACCAATGAATGGGTTTGTGACAAACATAATCTAACACACAGAACTGGAAACTGGGTTGTTTGGAACCAAGATAAGGTATCTTATACTTTTTCACTTTTTTTGGTCGTTTGGAAATTGTTGTTTGTGCTGTATTTAGACCCCTCTACCAAGAAATTTGTTTTACATGCACACGTATAAAAATTGCGGTTTTTATCCAACGCAATCATAGGTTTGAACGTTGTTTTCAATTTAGACTTGTATATACGTGTGCATGCAAAACAAATTTCTTGTTAGAGGGGTCTAAATACAGCACAAACAACATTTTCCAAAAGACCAAAAAAGTGAAAAAGTATATTTTAACAAAACGCATTTGACTAACAGGTCGAACAACAAATGTTCTTAAACCCTGCTCACTGCCATTGGCGATTGCCAAATAAACGGATCACCGATGTAATAAATGGATCTTTATTATAAATTTATTATTTTAGCGTTTCACGTTTTATATTGTTCAATCTTAAACTGTACATTGATTTTTGGAATTGTTGTTTCTCTGTTTCGCCATGGGTATGGGTTGTTTTTACTGTTGTTATGGTTTTATTTTACATTTCATCTTCTGATCTTGTATAATATGGCTTTTTCATATAGATTTTACAAGTCATTATTTGTATATATTTTATGTTTACAGAAGAATGAACAGTGTGAGGAGAATTGTCCAGGTAAGATATCAGTTAGTAGTGTGATGATTTATATGTATCTCAAAAATTAGCTGTATTTGAAAAAAATTGACAAAAGAACACTGAAGAAAACTGTAAGAGGTATAGCGTTATTTAAGTAAATGTCATCACTTGGAAGATGTTAAAAATAAGGAGATAAGTACGATTGCATTGAGAAAATCATCTTTAGAACTATAGCCAAAGATACAGACAACTTCAGGATACCGTACGGCCTTCCATAATGAGCAAACATCATGATGTTTTTGAAATAAAAAAAGGCTGATTATGACAAAGTTTAAAACAATTTAAAGGAGATCTAGTGGCCTGACAACAACAATAAACGAAAAACAAAGATGACAGACAGAAACCAACAACAATCACTGATTTCAATGTTTCTTGTGTGGAATAGTCACATACAGAATTTGTTTGTTTGTTAATAGTATGAAAAAAAGATTTCTTTGAGATCCGTATGACATTGACAGAATATTCTTTTATATTAAGCTGATTTGTATTTCCTCATCAATATTTATGACCTCAATATATTCATTGCCTCTTTATACTTTTCTGCAACATTTTGACAATGTTGTTGGCGTGTTTAGAAAAATTATGTTCAGGTAGGATCTGGACTAATGTTGTGCAACTTTAAGGCTAGTGTTTTGTTTTGTTTTATGACAATGATTATTTTCAGGTTTAAGTGATGATGCTTTAAACCAGAGACCAAGCGATATTGAATTGTTGCGTTTTTCCATTCATTGTCCATCAAACCAAATGTATGAATTAGTGACATATCTCAAAATGTCTGAAAAATGGAATGATATCAAACACAATTACCCAGAAAATATTGAGGTAGCAAAGTTTTTGGTTCTGTCAAAATGGAAAGAGATGGAAGAGGAAAGTAATTTTAACGCCTTGGCAAAAACTCTGACAAATGTTAATTTATCAACACATGTTTTGTGCCAAGTAAGTTTATACAAATATTTGTCAAGATTTTTATCCTGGAAATTGTGTTATATGTTATATGTATGGACATTGTTGAAATAGATTTACCATACAAAATATATGGAGGAAACAAAAAATGTACAAGACTTCAATTTGTAACTGACACATTTTATAGAATATAGAATATTCTTAGACCAAATAAAGACAACAGTAGTACACCGCGTTCAAAAGTCATAAATCGATTGAGAGAAAACAAATCCGGGTTACAAACTAAAACCGAGGGAAACACATCAACTACAGGAGGAAAACTGAAGTGCAACACAAACAACCGCCAACATACATAGAAACGAACTGTTTAATAACAAATGCCATATTCCTGACTTGGTACAGGACATTTTAAGAAAAATGGTGCGTTGAACCTGGTTTTATGGCTAGCCAAACCTCCCGCTTTTATGGCAATGTTAAAAAATATCGCTAAAATGACAACACTACGTGACAGAAATACAGCACAAACACACGCAAGAACAGAGAAACGCACAAACGAATAATGTAATAGTCGACACAACATGCAAACCACAGAACAACAACAAACATTTTCCATCAACGACAGACGTCATAGGACACCAAAAACAGTGACGTAATTATGTAACGAATAAGTAAAAAAACAATTCAATAACATTTAACAGAAATTTCAGATAAATGATTTAGTCATAGCTGTATACAGAAAGTTTAAAGTTGATTTAAAAGCTATACCCTGTTGTCTAACCATCAGCACCATACTTTTCTACTACATAATATAACAGTGTCAATGAGAAGAAAACACAGATAATACTTAACGTTGTCATGTGTGAAAATTTGGTAATTATATGTTTCTCTTCTAATTGTTGCTAGTTTTATTGAACAGAAAGGCTATCCTGTCTAAAGCTTTGTGACAAAAAATAGAGAAAACTGTGACACACAAATACATTACATTAACTTTCTAGAATTAAACATATGACATGACAAATATACAAAAAACCAAACAATGGGCGCATTTGTTTCTAAATAGGATAACAAAAAGTGTGAGCTACTATCAATGTAATTCATGATTTATGTTTGAAGGTAAGAAGAGTCAGAACAGCAAAAACAGGTAAAGTGACAATAGAAAAAACACACAAAAAAATTAAACAATACGAAGCAAAACAAAACAAACAATAACAAAAAAAAAAACATTTTAAACACCTTGCAGACCTTGCAGGCTAACATTTCTATGTGGCGAAAATTTTGACATCAATAAGCTATATTTTTTTTAAATATTTTTTGATCTAAAAAGTAAGAAAAAAGTCCCAATTATAGAAATAGGTGAGCTAGAAAAGAGAAAACGAGTCAGTAATTTATAACATATGATAACTAAGAACGGCAAATTGGGGCCTCGATTGATCAATGGTGCAAGAAGAAGAGAGGCGAAAGATACCAGAGGGACATTCGAACTCATAAGTCGAATCAAAAATAAACTGAAAACACCATGGCTAAATCTTTCAGTTTTCATATTTGAACTGACAGCAGACAATTTTAATTAGAAAGTTAAAAGCAAAAGTAGGCAGCAAGGCAAAGATTTCTACTAAAGATCAAACATGACAAAAATTATTTATTTATTTTTCATAGGAGTCATTGTTTTGCTTTTTTGCTGTAACAACAGCTTCTTAATATAGACATGCAATATTTAAGTAAACAGAACAAATGAAACTTGGTCGTAATATTCTCTAGGTTTCCAGGTGTTTAATTTTGGTTGCTTTGAACATCAAGTATTTTTACAATTTTTCAGGCAATGTTTTGTTTCAATGGCTTGAAAATATGCACCACAAAATACGTTTAAAATAACTTTGCAAACTGGAGGAGATAAGCAACAACAAAAAAGAAGTTTTTCATTATATTTCAGCCACATTGTTTCTAAAATGTATAATGTTCTATTTTCTTCTGGTTTTTAGATTTCAGATCTCATCCTCAATAATACCTCTTGTGCGTTCAAATTATTCTTCGATTATTATCTGCTATGCATATTCATCAACTGTTCAGATTTTCACTGCTAAAATTTGCAAATTTAGATAATTCTTTTGCAACTTTATTAAAGAGTTGAATCAGAAGGGATGCTGGTACCGTACACCAAAGGTATACAAGCTTTCGTTTTTTTTTAACTGTCACAGTAAATAAACTGATACTTATTTGAAATCATTTGTTTGATGAATATCTAAAAGAGAGGCGAAAGACACCAAAGGAACATTCAAAAGTCATAAGACTAAAATATACTGACAACGCCACGGCTAGAACCAGCCCATTAATAACATTGCTGAATAGTGATCCCCAGTCAGTAAGCTTTAGATATAGATTTAAAGTCTAAGGTACGGACCATTTAATCTGAGGGGCAGTCTGAGATATTTTAGAGAAAAAATTCTGACCCTGATTTTGCCTTGAACAAAAACAAAATTCTGGCCGTATCTGGATTGAAAACAATAATCTTGTCCACTTTTTTGCTATTAGAAAAAAATATTTTCAACAGAATTATTTAGCATTAAATGAACATGATGAATAAAAAACGGGCGTAATTTTTTTGGGGCGGGGTTGCATGTGAATCCCATATCTGACCGGAATGTGTTTCGCCGAACTGATATACTGAATACTTTTTTCAAGGCCCGACTGCAACCTGCCTGCTGGGTGTGGCCTACATGTCTCCATGTGTCGACCGTCATTCACAACTTCATTGTCATTTCCGACTCATTCGTAGCCTTTGGTTGATTTGGAACACCTCACTCCCCTTGTTGGGTGAAACATTTCAACCAAACATTTGGATGAAAATTGCTTGTTTGTTTTTCTTCGTGTCGGTCGTATTGTAAATTTCATTGAATAGCCGTATATCTTGTTTACAACAAGAAATCTGTGAGGTTATGTTAACTAACCATACAACAAACGAGAATGTTCCATGTACATTTTTTACTGACAAATCCCACATCAAATATATTAATTAGTACATAGCTTTGGATCCATCCAATCATTTCATAATAGACAATTGATGGAGAGAATACGGCACCAAAATATCCAACCCTACACTTTAACTATAAAATGCATTTTACACTTATTTTATGTTTTTTAGCCAAAAAAAGGTCCAAAAAAAATTTCTTAATTAGTACATAGCTTTGGATCCATCCAATCATTTCATAATAGACAATTGATGGAGAGAATACGGCACCAAAAATGTCCAACCCTACACTTTAACTATAAAATGCATTTTACACTTATTTTATGTTTTTTAGCCCAAAAAGGTCCAAAAAAATTTTCTTAATTAGTACATAGCTTTGGATCCATCCAATCATTTCATAATAGACAATTGATGGAGAGAATACGGCACCAAAAATGTCCAACCCTACACTTTAACTATAAAATGCATTTACACTTATTTTATGTTTTTTGCCAAAAAGGTCCAAAATTTTCGCCTCTCGCTCGGCCAATTTTAATACTACGCCCCCCCTTTCCAAAATCCTGGATCCGCCCCTGGCTAGAAAAAGAAAAAGACCAACAGACAAACAAAAATATACAAAAACACAACATAGAAAACCAAAGACTTAGCAACACGAACCCCACCAAATACTGGGGCTGACCTCAGGTGCTCTGGAAGGATAAGCAGATCCTTCTCCACATGTGGCACCCGTCGTGTGCCACATGTGGAGCAAAATATCTCCTTTAGATACATCTTCTTTTATTCAGTTAATATATTCTAATAGTTCAAGAAATAACAACTTCCAAGCTGACCTTTCAGAAAAATATATTTTAGGAATGAAATTTCGCAGTTACAAAAATATAAATTTTACAACGTGTATTTAATTTTATGACAATTCTTTACTTATAAAGATATTTTCGCTCGTATTTACTGTAATATATTATTGATTATGTCAAAGTCATGTGATTCTCTACGGTGGAGTTGACCAGTTCGTCGAAAAAAACGTCACTCAGTAATTTTGAAATTCAAATTACAGTAACACATTGCTTAGGCTGAGGATGACAAGCATGACGCCTTCAAAGCGACAAAGTATTGAGCAAGAAAGTATTGACTTCTGTTTCACAATTCCACCCAACAGAAAGAAATACTCTATTACACTCTCATGAAAAAAAAAGTTCCACAGCAATATTATTTACCTACGAAAACATGTTTAACCCCACACGCCCCAGCCCATTAATAACATTGCTGAATAGTGATCCCCAGTCAGTAAGCTTTAGATATAGATTTAAAGTCTAAGGTACGGACCATTTAATCTGAGGGCAGTCTGAGATATTTTAGAGAAAAATTCTGACCCTGATTTTGCCTTGAACAAAAACAAAATTCTGGCCGTATCTGGATTGAAAACAATAATCTTGTCCACATTTTTGCTATTAGAAAAATATTTTCAACAGAATTATTTAGCATTAAATGAACATGATGAATAAAAACAGGCGTAATTTTTTGGGGGCGGGGTTGCATGTGAATCCCATATCTGACCGGAATGTGTTTCGCCGAACTGATATACTGAATACTTTTTTCAAGGCCCGACTGCAACCTGCCTGCTGGGTGTGGCCTACATGTCTCCATGTGTCGACCGTCATTCACAACTTCATTGTCATTTCCGACTCATTCGTAGCCTTTGGTTGATTTGGAACACCTCACTCCCCTTGTTGGGTGAAACATTTCAACCAAACATTTGGATGAAAATTGCTTGTTTGTTTTTCTTCGTGTCGGTCGTATTGTAAATTTCATTGAATAGCCGTATATCTTGTTTACAACAAGAAATCTGTAAGGTTATGTTAACTAACCATACAACAAACGAGAATGAAGAAAAGACCAACAGACAAACAATAATATACAAAACACAACATAGAAAACCAAAGACTTAGCAACACGAACCCCACCAAATACTGGGGCTGACCTCAGATGCTCTGGAAGGATAAGCAGATCCTTCTCCACATGTGGCACCGTCGTGTGCCACATGTGGAGCAAAATATCTCCTTTAGATACATCTTCTTTTATTCAGTTAATATATTCTAATAGTTCAAGAAATAACAACTTCCAAGCTGACCTTTCAGAAAAATATATTTTAGGAATGAAATTTCGCAGTTACAAAAAATATAAATTTTACAACATCAATGAAGTTAAAAAAAATCAGGTCAAACTTATGAGTTAGTGAACCAACTCCTTTGTTGGTAACAGGTTTGTAATATTTGATCAAATTCCTATGTAACCACTTCTACAGAACAAATTTAACACCTGACGTCATTTTTTAAGTTTTTCACTTAATGTTGAAATTACTTTCATATCAACAATTTAGGATTATGGAAATGAGAATACTGTTTTTATACTGAATTTGTTTCTCGTTTCTCGTTTTTTATATAGATTAGACCGTTGGTTTTCCCGTTTGAATGGTTTTACACTAGTATTTTTTGGGGCCCTTTATAGCTTGCTGTTCGGTGTGAGCCAAGGCTCCGTGTTGAAGACCGTACTTTGACCTATGATGGTTTACTTTTATAAATTTTGACTTGGATGGAGGGTTGTCTCATTGGCACTCATACCACATCTTCTTATATCTATAATCACGAATGGGCCAAGTGAACTTTTCTCATCACTTGGCGTCCGTCGTCCGTCGTCCGTCGTCCGTTAACTTTACAAAATCTTCTCCTCTGAAACTACTGGGCCAAATTTAACCAAACTTGGCCACAATCATCATTAGGGTATCTAGTTTAAAAATCTGTCCGATGAACTCGCCTGCCAACCAACATGGCCGCCATGGCTAAAAATAGATCATAGCGGTGAAATGCAGTTTTTGGCTAATATCTCTGAAACTTAAGCATTTAGAACAAATCGGACAGGGGTAAAAATATTTATCAGGTTGAGATCTATCCGCTCCAAAATTTTCAGACGAATCAGACATGCCGGTGTTTGGTTGCTGCCCCTGTATTGGTAATTTTTAAGAAATTTTGCAGTTTTTTGTTATTATCTTGAATATTTTTATGGATAGAAATAATCTGAAAACAGCAAAAATGTTCAGCAAAGTAAGATCTACAAATAAGTCAACATGACCAAAATTGTCAATTGTCCTCTTCAGGAGTTATTGTCCTTTAGAGTCAATTTTTAACAATTTTTCGTAAATTTTTGTAAACTTTTACAAAAATCTTCTCCTCTGAAACAACTGAGACAAATTTAACCAAACATAACATAATAACCATTTTGGGTATATAGTTTTAAAAATGTGTCCGATGACCCCGCCAGCCAACCAACATGGCCGACATGGCTAAAAATAGAACATAGGGGTAAAATGCAGTTTTTTGCTTATATCTCTGAAACTACAGCATTATGACGAATCAGACAACCCGTTGTTGGGTTGTTGCCCCTGACTTGGTAAATTTAAGGAATTTTTGCAGTTTTGGTTATTATCTTAAATATTATTATAGATAGAGATAAACTGTAAACAGCAATAATGTTCAGCAAAGTAAGATCAACAAATAAGTCAAATAACCAAATTTTCAATTGATCCCTTAAGGAGTTATTGCCCTTTATAGTACATTTTTCGTAAATTTTTGTAATCTATTACAAAAATCCTCTCTACTTAATCTACTAAACCAAATAGAATTAAACCTAGCCACAATTTTCCATAGGGTATCTTGATGGAAAAATGTATCCGATGACTCTGTCATCCAACCAACATGGCCGCCATGGCTAAAAATGGAGCATAGAGAACAGTAGATACAGGTGAGCTACACAGGCTCTTGGGCGCCTCTAGTTTATTTATCAAATAATTGCAATGGAAACAAAGGTTTTGCTTCATTAATCATCATCTTTATTATCGTGCAACTAAATTTATTTCATTAGCTCAGCTGGTCCTATGGGCCAAGTGAGCTTTTCTCATCACTTGGCGTCCGTCGTCCATCGTCCGTCGTCGTCGTTTTACGTCGTCCGTCGTCGTTCGTTAACTTTTACAAAAATCTTCTCCTCTGAAACTACTATGCCTAATTTAACCAAACTTGGCAACAATCATCATTAGTTGAGATCTCTCCGAGATCTCTCCGCCATGAAATATTCCGACGAATCAGACAATCCGTTGTTGGGTGGCTGCCCCTGAATTGGTAATTTTAAGGAAAATTTGCAGTTTTTGGTTATTATCTTTAATATTATTATAGATAGAAATAAACTGTAAACAGCAATAACGTTCAGCAAAGTAAGACTTACAAATAAGTCAACATGATCAAAATTGTCATCCAACCAACATGGCCGCCATGGCTAAAAATAGAACATACGGGTTTACTATAGAAGTCTAAGGGAAAATTGTAAAAAAAAACCAATTTCAAATGGTCACAACTTGAAAACTAATTTAAATAATGATAAGGGGTCTTCAGTAACTATTGTAAGACTACAGTTGGGTGACCTGCTTTTAATTTAACTACTGGGCCAAATTAAACCAAACTTGCCCCAATCATTATTAGGGTATCTTATACTATTTTTTATGATTTTAACCTTATTTTACATGATTTCCAAAAACACAGTAGATCCAGGTGAGCGACACAGGCTCTTGGGAACTTCTAGTTTTGATTTTGTTGCTACAACTTTTGATGTATTTGACCACCCCAATATACATCTTATGTATTAAGGTGGTACCCAACACCTTGACTAATATTAATTTCGCTCGTTTAATTTTCCTAAAATTTTGACAAAATGTTTACTTTGACCCTTTGACAAAAATATAAAATTTCAAATAATTTGAACCTACCGCTTTATCAGAAAAATTTCACTGGTTATATAGCAGTTTGACAAACACTAATTTTGATCATTGAGAAGCTTAATATTTCCTTTACAATACAACGTGATTAAAACGTTTCGCTGATTTTTACAGAGTTATCTCCTGTAGTGTTAGGTACCACCTTAAATAAACAGTTATAATGGTCTGTTGGTTCAATCTCATCCATGTTGAACACAAAACAATACTTACGTGTCTTTATATAACACAAATAAAACGCGAACTTGTGTCATTTCTCTAAAATATGAGATACCATGTATTATATAAGTTTCCTTTATGTTGACATTTTTTTATATTATTACTACCACTTTACTTCGATAAGATTAAACGTCTGTTATTGACTCTATCAAAAAGAAATATGCTATTTGAAATCACTGGCAGGTTGTCAAACAAACTTCACCTAGAAGTCGACTGAGGCGTACCACTGAAATATTATATGAGACGATTCAAAGAAATTGTGTCCTATCTAAAGGAGTCAGTAGGACAAGATATTTGATGGTCACCTTTTGATATTTGTTCAGAGGCAATAATGCCAATTACAATAGTCACTATATTTACCACTTTCCTGGAAACAGAACTTGAATATTTGATAAAAATTCCTATATGGCCACTACTACAGAGCATATTTAACACCTGGCTGTATTCTTTTCTTTTCACTGGAAATTTTTTCCATTATGTGAACTAAATGAATATGTTGTAAACTTTGGAACACTACTTTCAAATCTAATAAAAAAAATAAAAATTTAAAACTGTGTAAATAAATAGTCTTCTGGCATGTCTAAATTCACTTACCAGTTGAAATCATTATTGTATGTTGTTTCAACCTTTTATCTGGTATTCTTGGGTATTTATTTTCGTAGATTGAAAAAAATTGGGGAAATTTGATTTCGTAGTTTTGCAAAAGTTTGTTAACAAGCCTAAAGGATTTATACAACGGTGAACATTTAAATCGTGTTTTCCCTATAGCCATGAAATTAACGCAAAATTGGTACCCCACGAATAATAATGAACCTACAGTAGATACTGTTACATAAACCTGTTTATCAATATTGACATTTATATTTTTGTCTTATTAGTTTAGTGTTTAGTTTGTTTATTATGTTATAAATAATAACATTGTAATTAATTTGCTCTTCAAAGGGCAACTTGATTGGTCAATAAAAGTATATTTATTTGTATCTGTTTATCTGACGTCTATGAGGTAGTGGAGGCGAAACTCCGGCTGCAGCGGCTTCAACAATTTGTAAAAGTTTTTGGTATGAGATATAGGGAACCACTATTGGTAGTCAATTATGTATTTGGTATTTGTATCGGATCAGCACATTTCATTCCCATTTAGATTGTTTGGCCCTGCCACTTAGTCAACGTTTTGTGAAATTAAAATGGTAACGTTTGTGATTAAGTCAATTTAAGGGGAACCACATATGGTAAGTCAATGATATGTGGTATGCATTTGTATAAACAATAGCACATCTCATATTCATGAAGATCTTTGGGTTCAGTTCCTCCAGTCATATTCTATTGACTTTGAAACTTTTTAATTGCCAATGAGACAACTTTCCACCAGAGACAAAATGACATAAAATTGAGCAACTACATGTCACCTAAAAAAGTAAAATAAAAAAATACCGAACTCCAAGGAAAATTCAAAACGGAAAGTCCCTGATCAAATGGTAAAATCAAAAGCTCAAATACATCAAACGAATGGATAACAACTTTCATATTCCTGACTTTGTGCAGGTTTTCTTATTTAGTAAATTATGGATTAAACCTTGTTTTATAGCTAGCTAAACCTCTCACTTGTATGACAGTCCCACAAAATTCCATTATATTGACAATAATGTGTGAAAAAACCCAGACATACATGTAATAGGTAAAAATTAAAAATGTCAAAAATACGGGTACAGCAGTCAACATTGTGTTATAATCTTCGTTACTATAAAACAAAAAAATGTGACAACAACAAAAAGAAAAAGGCATAGAGACAAAGCACATAAGCAAAAACGAAAGACAAGAATACAAAATTTACCATAGCACAATAACACGATGACGGGATGTATAAGTACCGAGCCACGTCAAATGGATATTACAAACATAGACTAAAGAAACACTATACCTCGTAATTAAGATGATAAACAAAGTCAGTACCTAGAATCTATACTTCAAGACCATCGTGTATTATTTGTGAAGTTGGTACGGAATATTTATCAATAAGGTCTTGGCATCTTCCGATGATTTTTTTTTAGAAAAAGAACGAGACGTTCTTTGACATATCCCTGGTTTATCAACTTTCTGCTCACACACTGGTGACATTTTACAAAATCTGAGTAGCAGCTGCAAGCTCTTGAATATCGAATGAGTTGGCAAATGTATATCCCATATGCGGGTGAAGTTGGTATATTGCTACTAAGGTGGGGGAAATTGATAATTTCAAAATTTAGATCGTCTCGTTTGCCATAGATTCTGGTACTGACATGACTGGTTATGTCAAATTCGAGGTATAAGTCTAAAAATGAGGAAGAGGAAGCCGTGTCTCTTGTTTCTTTAATTGACAATTTGAGAATATATTAATGGAATTATTCAGAAAAGTTTGGATAGTTAATGGAAAGAACAACATCAATGTATCTGAATGTGAAATTAAATGATCTGGCTTCTTTAATCTTCTTGTTTTTGACAAGTGTCTGAAGGAACTACGACGCATATGAAAATAAGAAGAGGTCGGCAATGTGAGACGCACAGCTCGTTCCCATAGGAATGCCGATAATTTGTTGAAACAGTCTACCTCCATATTCAACAAGTATGTTGGCAATAAGAAACTCCAGCATACTGATCACTTATTCCTCTGTGTAGCATGTTTTACCTTTTTGTTCACTTTTAACAAAATATGCCGTATGGTATTCCAAAGTAAATTTATAGCGTATGCTACCATTTTTAAGTTGAAAGCATTGTGGATTATTTCTTTTTGACGAATTTTCAATTTCACATTGGGAATGGTGGTATATATACAGGGTTGAAAAATCAAAAGTTTTGAAAGAGGTTATTTCAGAGAAAGAAGGAGATTTAAAATTATCCAGAAAATCTTGAGAATTTTTCAGAATCCACATATTGTTAATGCCATTTCGCGAGTAAACAGTTTCACTGTATTATTGAAGACCCTCTTTCACTGCGGACAGAATTTTTGTCAATATAATGGATACCGCTTTCAAAAATGCCCAAAACCTACTCCGCATATCCGGCTATAAAAGGCACCGACATGAAAAATATTAAGCAATTCAAACGATAAAAGTATCGGCTTGATTTATGTTCAAAATGTTTAACATAATACAAAAATGATATACAACAATAAACGACAGCCACGGAATTACAGGCTCCTGACTTGGGACAGCACATATATAATGTAGCGTCGTTAAACATGTTTGAGGGCGCCCTAGCCTCCACTAACCAGGGACAGTGGTGTAACAGCACAACATACGAAAACTATACAAATCAGTTGAAAATTCCTTGACTCATCAGATCGACACAAAACACACAAACAAGAGTGCACACGCTGACAGGCGCGTAGCTACGTTTACGTCAAAACGCCCGGGCGTACACATGAATTTAGGAGAACAAATAATTTAATCTAAACAAATAAAAAAAAAGCTTAAACCACACGAGCTTTGTTATTCTTTCTTCAATAATAAATTTTAAAAGTCACGAAATTTACTTTTTAATGAAATGGTTTCATATTACATATTTGTTCATTTTCTGTCAAAGTCTGAATCTACTGTGAATTCTACTCTGTTCCCTATTGGTTAAAGCAATTCAATCGATATGTGGTTTGCATTTTGACGAGCCTGCGACATTTATGTCGCGAAAACGAGACCGTGGCTTAGCGTTCCTAGATTCCGCCGGCGTCGTCAACATTTAGGTTCAGTCTGTTTTTAAAGTTATTTTTGATTTTATCAATAACTTTGTCAGACATTCATGAAATTTTACGGAAGTTGGACAGAAGCTTTTTATGACCAAATTTAAGACAGTATTCAGAGCAAAATTTTATGAATATTTCTTTTTATTTTTATCTCGGAGTCAAAAAGTGAGACATTGGTATGTTGTTTCCTGCGTCGTCGTCGTCGGCGGCGTCAACAATGTATAAGTTTGTAATCAGTTTATGAGGAACCACTAGTGGTAGGCAAATAATATTTGGTATGCAGTTGTATTAGCATTGGCACATCTCATTTCCATGGAGATTATTTGGCCCCGCCCCCTAAGTAATGGTCTATTGACTTTGAAACTTTTTCTTGGTTTACATGCATTAGTTTGTGATAAGTTTGTTTGTGGGGAACCACTAGTGTTACGTCAACGATATTTAATTACTAGGGGGTGTTTAACGACCTTGACTACCAATGAGGGTCTCGCACGGTCGACTAAATGGACTTAGTTTTTGTTTACAGTTAATATTTAGATGCCGTACAAGGTTAAAGTTTTTTGTAGACATCAATTACTTTGTCAAACCTTCATGAAATTTTACCTAAGTTGGATATACACTTTTTATGATCAAAAGTCAGTATCCAGAGCATAATGAAAATATATATTGTTTTTATTTTCCGTATTTTACTAATAAAAGGACTTTGTTGTTTTGTAGTTAATAAGTAGATACATTTTGAGGTTAAAGCTTGTTACACATCAATTACTTTGTCAAACTCTCATGCAATTTTATGAAAATTTGGCAGAAGCTTTTAATAAAAGAGATAATTTTTTTTTTTTTTTTTTCAGTATTTTACTGACTTTTTTTATAATTAACAGACGGTCTGTTTTACATGATAAATTTTAAGCGTTCATATATATAGATTGTTATGAACCTTGGAAATAAGCTTATCTTCAAGATAAAGTTTTTTTCTTAAATCCTGTATTTCACTGATGAATAGATAAATTTTATAGTCAACATTACACTTTTACACTGACAGAAGCAATCCCAGGCGAGACACAGGGTTCCACGGTGTCTCGCCTGGGATTGCTTCTGTCAGTGTAAAAGCACTCTATACGAATTTTATATTTCACCTGAAAATCTATGAAAATTATTTATTTTATGCCGGTGTCTATTAACAGAATTTGCGCATAAGAATGGGTGAAAATTTAGATGAAGTCGAAATAATTAATAGAACGACAACATTGAAATGGACACTTGCTTTTTTTATTATCTTGATTTGGATACTTGTAGGTTAATTGTTATACCCCACATCTCCTTTTAAACATATTTTAAGTAACTAGTTTGAACATTTTTCTCTAAGACAAATGATCATTGGATTCAAAATCAACACAATGAATAAATCAAACTTAAAAAATAAATAAACTAGACTCCATGCTAAATATATAGCTATTGGTGAGTTTTTAATGACAGAAATGGTATCTCTTTCTCGATAACGCGAGTTTCTGGGACTTCACCCCATCAACCTCTACCAGGAGGTTCTCTGTCCTGGACCCGCTTTGGTCCCTCAGACACCTCGCCGAGTATCGGGCGTACACTTACAAATGGCCTAGCTACGCCACTGATTTAATTAGCCCCCTATTAGCATATAGTTGAGGGCCTGATGGGGGGTCTCATCACGATTCACGAGTTGATTTTTTTGTCAATTACGATTCACAGAAAATAAATTTCCATGATCTCGGATCACGAAAATATAAAAAGAGTATAAATCTGTAGAAAAACGGATCACGATAGCGAAAATGCGCCGATCACGAAGAACGAAAACAACCCATCAGGCCCCTCATAGTTACACAAGTTAATGACAAGTTCTTTGATGATCTTTAATAGTAGTTAAGGAACAGACAAAGTAGTCGTAGAACATTTATTAGAGGTAAAGTTCTTTATTTCCAACATACTAGTGATGTAGATTATTTTTTTGAGAGTCAAACCTTACTATCACTTAATCACTTAACGTACGTTATCTTTTCCTTTTTCGGTTATCAGCGAAATTCTGTATTTTGGCGGGAAAACATCTTTTGAAGAGCTTGATGAAACGGATTTTATTATGATGTTGTTTGAGAGAGTGTCCTACTGTCAGCACATTGACTAATCCCTATGAAACAGTTTTTTTTTCAAGGTGAAATTAGACAAAGGTTTCACGATTTAATTTGCCCGCTATTTATCCTGCCACACCAAAAAAACCAACATTTCAGTGAGAACATCTCTGATAAAGTGACCATGAGTTGATACTAAGAATATAGTCCAAATAATTATGACGTCTTGAAACGCTATTTTAATTTTTTTTCTGGGACGCCTTCCTCCCAGAAAAGAATTAAAATAGCCTTTCAAGACGTCATAATTATTTGGACTACTAAGAATACTACCAAGCTAGGAGGTCTGCTTCATTAGAAATATCTCGATCTTTTCTTTGACCATGATGGAAATATATTCAAATAGATTATACCCCTGCTATAAAGGTCTTTTATTATGCCCCACTCCAATGGAGGGGTATACTGTTTTACCCCTGTATGTTCATCTGTCCCATCAGAGACGTATGTCTCTGGTCCCATGTAATTTCAGTCACATTTTTCTTAGGAACTACAATTAATAGGTGCTTGAAATTTGTTATCAGGTATAATGTCAGCATGCTTTACCCTGATATTTTGTTTCAGATATTCATCACTTGCCAACTTCATCATGTTCATGTTTAGGCCAAAATAAATAAATTGTGTATTTCCAGTTTCCCACCCTTCCTCCGTTTCCGACGCCAACCTAAACATTTTATTGACTATATAAAAAAAAATTTATAAATTTATAAATCCAGATTTTTCTGTTTTTCTATTATTCGATTAGAATACTATTGATCTTCAATACCTTTGATAATAAGGACTAATACTTAAATGTAAAGTGTATCAAGGATCAAGATTTAAATAACCAAGCATGGCTCGTCATAGCTGAGAAACCATAGCTCTTATATAATTAGGTTCTTACGAAACTTTTTGATAATTTGTGGGCTATCCGTCTATGGTCCTCAAATTGTCAAAAAATATCAAAAGGACCTAAGAGCTACATTTCCCATGGATTTTTCTAGCATGCCACAGGGTCCTGTATTCTGACCTATTCTCAATGGCAAAAACCCTACATTTTTCCCAATTTTGGGAGCAAAATTCTGAAACAATCTCAAAATACATTTTCATCTTTATTATTCATGACAGCGATGTTTGTTTTGTTCAACCGCTAGCTTTATGCTGAAAATCGCTAACAAGTATTGTGTAAATCCAAGTAAAAACATATCTGACTGACAAAAACAACATCGACAAACAATGGCTGCCATAAACCGGAAATGTGGACAATTACAATACCGGATGAGATTCCTGGAACGGATAAGGCCAATTCCGGGTTTGCCAGTCAAATACAATAAATAAATATGAAATATAAACACTAGAATTGAAAACCAAAAGATATATAAAAAAGAAAGACAATGAAAGAAGACACAGGAAATATTTTATACAGAAACTCAAAATTATTTTTAGTTCACAAATTTTCATGTCAAAATACAATAAAATGTGACATTACTTTTCTTTATCACAAAAAATGTTGATATTAGATGATTTTATAATGTAAACATATAATTACAGATCCAAGAGGTAATTTCTTCTCAATTTTGAAAGGCCAGTAAAAATCTGGAAGAGCAAGTGAATTTAAAAAAGTGTTAGCCTGCTTGGCCAGTTAAAATACATCTTATTTCTATCTCTGAATTATTTATTATATTAACCATGTTAACTGTAACTGTCCTTGAAGATAAAAAAAGGCGGTAAATTTTAATCACATGTGTGCTTTAAGAACTCATTATTTTGATACTAAAATAAACTTGAGTGCCTTGTTGTTTAAAAGTTTAAAACAAAAAGAACAGAAAATAAAATTATAAATAGCAATCATGTAGTTTCTTACTTTATTTTCACAAAAAGATAATTCTTAATGAACTAAACACACTAAAACTCACATCTGGTATATTTGTTGTTTTCCCAATTTCATTGAAAATCGTGTAAAAAAATTCCAAAAACTGGCCAGGGTCCTTTTTCCCAAAATATCCTGAAAAACCCCTGGTTCCGCAGCTTGGCTTGTCAACAACCATGTAGCGAATTAGCTGTCAAATATGTGAAATGTGATACCATGGACGCAAAATATAATGACATTGATTGTGGATAATTACGACATGATGAACCTAAACACGAAAAAACAAATATGAAGTTGACTTATTTTGCTCAACCTCTTTTGAAAATAAGTCTGAATCATTCCAGGTTGGACAGACAGTTTAAGAGTAAAATGTGTTCAATTAACTTCTAAAATCAATCCAGCTTTTGTTGTAAAAAAAACGCTTTTATTCAGTGGCAGATCCAGGGGGGTGGGGGGTTGGAACCCTCCTTTTTTTTGACGATCAATGCTTTTGAATGGGGACATATGGTTGGAACCCCCCCTTTTAAAAATGGCTGGATCCGCCCCTAATATTAATGTACAGAATTGTGCTCAGGGTGCAACATAAACGGCTGTCAATGCCTTTGAGCTTTTGAGTTAATGATGACTGGGGGCAGACAATGTGTAACGAGAAAGAACAAAAGAAGCTTTCCCCAGTAGGCAGACATGGTGTATGATTCATGTTCATTTATAAATGAATTTGCCCCGGCACCATGTCTACTTTTATTCTTTTATATTTTATATTTTCTATGGCTGTTTTTTTTTTATTTGGAACATTTTTCTGCTGTAGACAATAGAAAAAAAATTTTAATCTTAATCTAGGACATTAGAAGTAGCATAATCATTTTTTGGCAGATTTTATGATGAAAGAGGAATAACTAACACATAGACTGCAAATTGTTTATAATCTTGAATGGGTTGAGGAAAATGCAAAATTATAAAAACAAGATAGATCATACACTTATTAATTTGGTCTTCAAAGGATAGTTATTTTTTATTGGCAATCATACAATTAGCTAATCTTCCCTTTTTACAATTGTATATGAAAAAGTCTTGTGGATATCATTGTAAAAAGGGGAGATTTGGTAATGGTATGATTGCCTACAGGACAACTATCCGCTAAAGACCATTGGACATTGGAAGTAAACAAGTCACAGTACACTGTACAGCCTCCAACAACAAGAAAAACCCATATCATAAAGTAAGCTATAAAAGGCCCAAAATCATGAAAATCCAGGAAGTTTTCTTGAACATTTAAGTTCAGAAATTTATATGATATTATCAATGATTATGTTATGCATGATGGTATTTTTGTTTTGTTTTCAAAACATATATATATATTTATTATGAAAAAATTACAGAAAATTGCTTTTCAAGGGGGATAACTCAGATAATTTAGTTTTGTATGGAATGCTGTAAAATCTATTTTTATATAACAGCACAAAAGATTATAAAATAAATTTTATTTTCTTAAATCATAACAGCTATAAGTCTTCTCGTTTTCTATTCGAAATTCTATCATTTATTTTTTGGTATTTGTCACCTAACTGTCAAAATTTTCAGTTATGACCCTGATCCTCAAGCTTGAAATCAAGTAACATGACATGTACTGTATGTTAACTATTAAAGATGGTGCATTATTAACTATTTTTTGTAAAAAAAAATTAATTTAATTATTTTTTTTATTCTATAATCAGCATTAATTTAATACTATGCTGAAAAGTTTGTCTTATCATAGCGAAAACTTTTTCACAGGTAAACAAGCCTTGATTGGGATATTTAAATGACAATTTGAATGCAAGAATCAGGCAGATAAATACTTTCATAATAAGGTGAAATTGAAAATTATTAGATCCTAACCCCTAGCTCACCTTGACAAAATTTAATTATTGTTAAACGGAAATTAAACAGAAAAAAAAATCTGTTTGCCTCATAATTGAAACAAATGATTGCAGATTCCACAGTTTCAATGAGTTGTAACTAAAAGTATGTATCTGTTTATTTCAGTAGAGTAACTATAAAAATATACACACAATCAAATTTGTTATTGTTTGGTAATGAGCCTTAAAATTACCATCTTTATTGATGTAAATTAAATAAAAGATGTTCATAAGAAAAGCAGGTGTTTGAACTTAAGTAAAAAGTTCGGTAGTTACATGATTTTTAAAAATCGATCCCCTGAAACCATTTTCAAAAATTAAACTATGGCATTCCACCAGGGGTTCAAATTAGTGGTGGTCCGAGGTCCATGACCTTCCACTGTTTCAATCAGACTTTTTTGGTTACTAGCTATGCCCGACAGACCTTAATTTGATTTGAACGAAAATAAAAATTAACTTTGCCGACCTTTTTCACCATCAGTATCGTCATTTCAAAGCCATATTATTATTGAAATTAAGATAATAAAATGTTTCATTCCTTACCTTGCCGACCATACACAAGGTTATAAATAGTTGCTATAGGTCACTTGACAAATCATTTAGACATTTTCGAACAAAATGAGTCTTTCTCATTGGTGTCACGTCTTTGAGGGAAAGCCTGAAGATGATGAACGGTGGGCTTCAACGTCTTCCTTAGGAACAAAACAAAAGAAATCAAATGAAGATCTCACTAAAGACCAAAAATACGATCGTGAAAACGGGAACGGAAATTTAAGCTCAACTGAAAATCGATCAACCGTGGCTATATTTTGATGATCGAATCAACTGGTCTAATGTTGTTTATATACTGCCAGAAGTTCCCTACCCATGCAAAAAAGAAAGTTCACTAGTAAGGGGAACACAAAATCTTAAAGTAGACCCAATAAAAATACACGAAGTGACACCCCAGCATTTATCTTGTTTAAAGCAGTGGATCCATGAAAGTGACCCAAATTTTAAGTCTAAAGATTTATTGTCAGACACATGTAATCACAAGCAGAAATGTAAGCGGATCAGTTAAATAGATATAGGTTGCATTTCTGTAAATATTGACAATGCAATTTCCATAGGAACTCCTTTTACGGCTAAAACTGTACCACTTTTACTAAGAAGTTTTGAAAAAATCATATCCTAGAATGGAAAGTTCATATGCACTACAATTTTTTCAAAGGTCAAGATATAGGGCTGTGCGGCATATTTTCAACGTTTATATGCCCGAACTTCTAGGAGTTTAAACTAACACTAAATTTCTTAACTATCCCTACCTTGACTGTAGGATTACCATAGATTTCTATATAGACAATATGCATATGTATATTTACTGGTAACATTCCCAAGTTATGTCTCTACGAGATGAAACCTAGAGATCATAACTGGGTACCAGTATGTAAACAAAATTAATTATCTATGAATATTCTATATCTCCCAAAAGAGGCGTGGTTTGAGAAACAGCTGTATTTACAAAGTGCAACCTATAATGTTTTCTTCAACACTGCATAGTGTTGCAAAAGGAAACCCTTCAGTGACTACTAATTTATTCTTGAAATCCAGAGCAAAATGGTGTTGATGTTGCCACTTTTACATCAATAACAGATTATGGTATAATTGTCAATGATTGAGACAACACACGCACATGCACAGTGACACCCTTCCCAGCGCCAAAAAAAAAAAAAAAATAGATTGTTGGAATTTATGATATACAAGACAATTACATTTATCATGTTGATTGTTATTCATGTAATACCACAGCGACACTGACAGTTTGGTCTATATGGTTGCATGGCAATATATTATTTGTAAACTTGTCAAATACAAATGTATGATGAAACAAGCTAACCTAGGCCTAAAATAAAATAACGTTTGTTTCCCCAATCCCGACCGACCCTGCAAAATGGTCTGACTCGCAAAATTTTATTGTCAAAAGTAAGTCAAATATTATTTTATTCATTTCTGATTTTCAGGCTTGCTGGATCAACCAATATTGTTCCAGCTTTTGGAAAAATAAAATTATTTCCTACCTACCTACCCACACCTGGCTTGGCAGGGTCGGGATTGGGAAACAAACAGTAAATTAATTTAGGCCCTAGCACCAAAAGCACATTAATTTTGTAACTTTATAATGAGAAATATTTCATGTAAAAGTAGGACCTGGGATTTAGGTTGTGGACCTTTCAGTTTGGAGTGTCAAAGGTCCCGGACCTTCAAGTACCAAATGTAAATTTGAACCCCTGTCCACAGATAGTTATAGTTTTGTAAAGTTTAGCCAAATTTAGACACAATTCTTGAACTTAATTTGGCATCTTTTTCTTGACCTAATTCTTAACATTTATATAAAAAAACAACTTGAAAGGTTAGTATGAAAGCTATGGCAAGCAGAAATGTGTGCTTTTGTTCATTTTCATTAAATTTGTAATATAAGATCATAAATTGCATTTGTACTTGTGACAAATTAATTTGTATAAATGTCATTTACTAGTGTCCAGCTGTACCAGAAGTTCACTAAATCAGATTGTCAAAATTTGTTTGTCAATTTTAACAACTTGAAGGAACACTGTATTATATAAAATTCATAGCAAGTGACTTAATTGAGCTCATTAGATCAGGACTAGTGTTTCCTGTATTTTTACATACATGACTTTCAAATGATAAGTTCGTGCAAATTTCTCCTTTATATAGATAGAAGCGGTAAGCAGCATAATGAACATGCAATTAAGAGGTGCTAATCATTTGCTATTTCATGATTGTTAGAGAATTGGAGTGGATCAGGTTTGTGACCTGTCCTCGAGAACCTGTCTTCTTCTGGATTGGAACCTTTAATTTCTTAAGTTACAAAAGTTTAGGAACTCCTTTCATGATTAACTAAAAGTATGTATCTGTTTATTTCAGTAGAGTTAACTATAAAAATATACACACAATCAAATTTGTTATTGTGTGGTAATGAGCCTTAAAATTACCATCTTTATTGATGTAAATTAAATAAAAGATGTTCATAAGAAAACAGGTGTTTGAACTTAAGTAAAAGTTCGGTAGTTACATGATTTTTAAAAATCGATCCCTGAAACCATTTTCAAAAATTAAACTATGGCATTCCACCAGGGTTCAAATTGGTGGTGGTCCTAGGTCCATGACCTTCCACTGTTTCAATCAGACTTTTTGGTTACTAGCGGACCTTAATTTGATTTGAAAGAAAATAAAAATTAACTTTGCTGACCTTTTTCACCATCAGTATCGTCATTTCAAAGCCATATTATTATTGAAATTAAGATAATAAAATGTTTCATTCCTGACCTTGCCGACCATACACAAGGTTATAAATAGTTGCGATAGGTCACTTGACAAATCATTTAGACATTTTCGAACAAAATGAGTCTGTTTCTCATTGGTGTCACGTCTTCGAGGGAAAGCCTGAAGATGATGAACGGTGGGCTTCAACATCTTCCTTAGGAACAAAACAAAAGAAATCAAATGAAGATCTCACTAAAGACCAAAAATACGATCGTGAAAACGGGAACGGAAATTTAAGCTCAACTGAAAATCGATAATGTGGCTATATTTTGATAATTGAATCAACTGGTCTAATGTTGTTTATATACTGCCAGAAGTTCCCTACCCATGCAAAAAAAGAAAGTTCACTAGTAAGGGGAACACAAAATCTTAAAGTAGACCCAATAAAAATACACGAAGTGACACCCCAGCATTTATCTTGTTTAAAGCAGTGGATCCATGAAAGTGACCCAAATTTTAAGTCTAAAGATTATTGTCAGACACTTAAGTAATCACAAGCAGCAATGTAAGCCCGATCAGTTAAATAGATATAAGGTTTTCTTCAACACTGCATAGTGTTGCAAAAAAGGGAAACCCTTCAATGACTACGAATTTATTCTTGAAATCCAGAGCAAAAATGGTGTTGATGTTGCCACTTTTACATCAATATTAAACAGATCATGGTATAATTGTCAATGATTGAGACAACACACATACACGCACAGTGACATCCTTCCCAGCACCAAAAAAAAAAAAATTAGATTGTTGGAATTTATGATATACAAGACAATTACATTTATCATGTTTATTGTTATACATGTAATACCACAGGGACACTGACAGTTTGGTCTATATGGTTGCATGGCAATATATTATTTGTAAACTTGTCAAATACAAATGTATGATGAAACAAGCTAACCTAGCACCAAACGCACATTAGTTTTGTAACTTTATAATGAGAAATATTTCATGTAAAAGTAGGACCTGGGATTTAGGTTGTGGACCTTTCAGTTTGGAGTGTCAAAGGTCCCGGACCTTCAAGTACCAAATGTTAATTTGAACCCCTGTCCGCAGGTGGTTATATTTTTGTAAAGTTAAGCCAAAATTAGGCACAATTCTTGAACTTAATTTGGCATCTTTTTCCGGACTTATTCTTAACATTTATATAAAAATACAACTTGAAAGGTTAGTATGAAAGCTATGGCAAGCAGAAATGTGTGTCTTTTGTTCATTTTCATTAAATTTGTAATATAAGATCATAAATTACATTTGTACTTGTGACAAAGTAATTTGTATAAATGTCATTTACTAGTGTCCAGCTGTACCAGAAGTTCACTAAATCAGATTGTCAAAATTTGTTTGTCAATTTTAACAACTTGAAGGAACACTGTATTATATAAAATTCATAGCAAGTGACTTAATTGAGCTCATTAGATCAGGACTAGTGTTTCCCTGTATTTTTTACATACATGGCTTTCAAATGATAAGTTCGTGCACATTTCTCCTTTATATAGATAGAAGCTGTAAGCATCAAAATGAACATGCAATTAAGAGGTGCTAATCATTTGCTATTTCATGATTGTTGGAGAACTGGAGTGGATCAGAGGTTTGTGACCTGTCCTCGAGAATCTGTCTTCTTCTGGATTGGAACCTTTAATTTCTTAAGTTACAAGAGTTTAAGAACTCCTTTCATGAGGTTTTATACATTACAGGACCTGTGACTTTCTTAGGGGTCAGCCTTTCACTTGAAAATTCAAATGGTCCTGGACCTTTCATTCTTCAAAGCAAATTTAGAAATTAAAACTTCCTGTCTGGCCATTATTAAAAATGATACAACTGGCTGGTCTAAGAAGATTACAAATTTATTTCATAAATGGTTTAATTTGAGTCTTTGCAGAAAGAATACTTTAATAAAGCTGTCCTACAATAAACTTGATACCAAATATAATAAAATTATAGTTAAGTACATTAAGTCAAAAGTAAATACAAAGATTGTATTACTGACAGAAAAGGCCAGCATAAGGTCAAGTGTTGTAAATTGACATAAAGATTTATGGTCAAGTTTTTAAATGACCACTGGTCTGAGAAATATTTATGGATATTTTATAACTTTTATGATAAGATAGAAAAATTTTGTGGGTTGTTTATATTGATTTTCAGTTTTCATGGTAAATATATTGTACTGGGATGCAGAATTGTTTAGGTCAAAAGTTCTGGACATGTTCCCAGAATAATTTTACAAAGGAAATTTGGTGAAGGTGCCTTTTTAGGAATTTGAGGGTTTTTAGGGGGGAAGGTTGGATTAAAATATTTGAGCCTTGTCAACGCTATTTGAAAATAAAGATGTTGATTTTAGGGTGGTACTACATAAGGGTATCCATGGTCTCATATTTTTTAATCTGCTATTGTTTTGGTTGTTTTCATCAAATTTCATAGTTCGAAGGACTTTTGTTATGTAAATAATGTCTTATCTTAAGATCTGTGTAAAGCGTAAACTTTTAATTTTGTTAACTCTTATTATAAGTGTGATTAAACAATAATAATAATAATGACTTTATTTAAAGAGGGTGACTCAATTAGCATTCACTAATCTACCTTAAGACCCTTACAAAAAACATACAGAACAAATATTACAGATATTACAATTTTTTGAACATATAATTCAACTTTCACACTACTTGATTGTCTGTAGATCATGAAAAACTAAAAATTTTGCAATTTTTCCATTTATAAAGGGGCATAACTCTAGAATGGTTAGAGTGACGATACCAAAATTCAAACTTGATCTGTATTTAGTGGTAATAAGCATTGTGTGTAAGTTTCGTAACATTTGGTTGAGGCAAACTTAAGTTAGAGAACGGAAACTAAAAATTTTGCAATTTTTCCATTTATAAAGGGGCATAACTCTAGAACGCTTAAAGTGACGCCACCAGTATTCAAACTTGATCTGTGTTTTGTGGTAATAAGCATTGTGTATAAGTTTCCTAACATTTGGTTGAGGCAAACTCAAGTTAGAGAGTTACGTACGTACAGACGGACAAGGGTAAAACTTAATGCCTCCTCCGCTACTGCGGGGGCATAACAAAATTATACATTATACACAAACATTAACATGATAAAAAAGACATGATAGAGTTAGAGAGTTGTTACATATCATTCATAGTAAAAAAAATCTACAATTTTCTTTTAAAAGTACTATAAGATTTTCACATAGTTTTATCAATATAAACTTCTAAAATATTCTTTTTACTGACAAGAAAAACAATATTTAGTCATAACTATGTCATGTTTGTGAGTTTCATTCTAAATAAATTGTATCAGTGTATAAGCATGATAAAGCAGTTTTTAACGCTTTCTTATTTTTCAGATGACTTGAAATGGCCACAATTTCCTGCATGCCACAAGGAAACACCAGCTGAGTTTCTGAAAAGTTGCTGAAAAAGACAAGTTCATATTTTAATCAGCATTTATCTGAGGGACAATAGTTCTGTTGTTTAGAGGAAAGGTATTCTTTTTAATTTCACACAGGTGTTTTATTATAATGTAAAATACCCATCCCACATGTGAATTATTCACAAAGTGAGTGTGGTTTATAGATACATTTAAATTTAAATATTGTGCACAGAAAACATTGAAAGTGAATTGTAAAACATAGTGTTAAAATCAAGCACTTTTTAAAGACAGATGCTAATAAGATTCTATAGTGTTCTGAATTAACTTGATTTTAACAGAAGGACATCATACTTTAGATTCATTTATTTTTGTTCATACCAATTTTTTGGGGATTGAGGAAAATTTTATATTTTCTTTATTTGCTTACAACCTATGAAAATTGGTACTCCATGAATAATGTGTTTATGAAGCAGCCATTCCACAATAGTAGATCTGCAATGAAATTGTATACTTTATTAGTCCATTAAATTATACTACTCAGCTTATAAAAAAATCAAATCACAATTCTGAACGTCTGCTCTGCTTGTCACCCTTTCCATACTTCTTCTATACGTATTAACTTCCATACCTTTTATTCATTCCATGACTTTTATATAATTAATGCATTATTTTTTTACAGCATGCCTACAAAAACATTTTTCTAGCATGCCTTAAAGATGTTAAGCCAATCATAATAAGATATTATCCTTTGGTTTAATATACAAATTAAAGAGAGAAGGAAAAGTCTTTACAGGTAAGGTGCATGAAGTATTGTTTTGATTAATTACTATTTGTTTATAAATATTTGTTTCTATGTAATGAAAGGTAATCCAGTCATGTAATGATTTCTAAGCATTTGATTTAATGTTATAAAAAATGTATTTTGCCTTGGATTGACTATCTTTTGCAGAGGTGGATTTAGGGGTGGGGTGGGGACATGCATTCTTGAAGCTACATATATGGTAAATACATAGACTTTACATGTCCCTCTCCAAACGTTGCCTTGTTTGGGCCCCCTCCCCTTTTTTTCAAAATCCTGGATCCAAAAACGTATTGAGGCCTCTTTTGATTTTATAAGCTCTTCAACATTTGAAATAGGTTTCAGATTTTCTAAAATTTTGGTGGTGTCCGCTTCACTGCAGAGACAGTAACTGATGAAATGTGGGTCTAGTGCGGTAAAATTAGTAAGGTAAAAGTTATTGTAAATCAAACACAAACTGGTTTTTGGAAAATTTATTATTCAGACCTGTTATATACAAAAACTGTAAATTTTAAAGATGTCAAGAAGACTTGTTTGAAAAAGTCAATTTAAAAGATTAATCACCTGACTGAAGAAGATTTCAAATAGGTGAATCTTTTTATTGTCAAATTACAAATTCATATCAGTGCATTGAAACAGGTGCAAATTACATGTTTTATTGGTATATGTGGTCTATTCAAATGTTAGTGTGAAATTATAGAACTTTAATAGGTTTTATTTAAGTGCATTTAACTATGAAAGTAAAGTGCACTATGACATGCAGTCTTCACCCTCAGCCACAGGCCTACCAGCCCAGGCTTGTAAAATTACTATAGGGCCTAAAAGAATTTCTTTTACAGACCAATAGAATCTTATACAATTTTTTCTTCAAAAAATGAGTCTTTAGCTGTAAAAGTTTATTGTGAAGACTAGGAATGGAGGTAAATATTTTCATCCTGAACATGCTTGAAATATTTGCCACTGGACATTAAGCAACCAACAATCAATCAAATATGTAATATTTGCCACTGGAATTAAACATTATCATATATATACATGTGCATTGTATATCTATCATTAAACCCTAATTTGTCCCAATGAACTTGGTGACCTTTTTATTTTGGCAAAATCTAATTTACTACATGTTTAAAGAAGTATATCTAATTGTATTTACTTGACAGAGGGACAAGTTACTATCTTGTAAAACAAGCATGTATTAAACGCCTGTCCCCTGCAGATCTTTAACAATATATGGTTAAGAGGATGGAAGCTTTTTTGTTCTGTTTTATAAATCTGTCTTAGTTCAAGGAGAATAGCTAGTGGTCAGTGTCTGAAGTGGTCAATTAAGTTGAAGGTTGTCTAGATTTTGTACAATAAACACAGCTGTATATCTACTGTTAATTTTATTGGTTAATTGGTTTACAGGGACGATGGCCAGTCCTGAGGGATGTCTTGCATTTATTTTGTTTATCTTTCCATTTCGTCATTCATCATGATTAAGTAAAACTAAACATTTTATAGGAAACAGAAGCAGAAGACATTATGAGTGTTTTGTTTTAAACCTATGGTATGATCAATTGGATAAATGACCACAGATTACATATATCCATATTTAAGTAATTGGTTTAGATTTAAGCTTATAATAACTATATTTAAGCATGTAGTGATTAAGATTTTGGTATCTTTAATTTTAACTGTACTAAATACTATTTATGAGAAGGTTTGATTTGATAGTTAAATCAGGATCTGCTTACCCTTCCGGTGCACCTTAGATCACCCCAGTTTTTGGTGGCTTGGTGTTGCTCAGTCTTTTGTTTTCTATGTTGTGTACTATTGTTTGTTTGTTGGTCTTTTTCTTTTTTAGCCATGGCATTGTCAGTTTGTTTTCGACTTATGAGTTGGAATGTCCCTCTGGTATCTTTCGCCTCTCTTTTAAAATTTCTAAAATAAAATCAGTTTCAGAATGAACTTGCCTCAAGCAACACAATAGGGGCCACAAGTGAAGCAGGAACTGCCTACTGTTTTGGAGCTCCTGATTTTATCCCTGGTTTTTAGTGGGGTTGTTAGTTAGATCTTAATTATATATATATATATATATAGTGTTTGTGGACTATTTTGTCTTTTGATCATTTTTCTTTTGTCCATGCGGTTGTCTGCTCTACTTCAACTAATGCATGAGTGGCAAAAGTAGTCCAAGTATAGTTTGTCTACTATATCACTACCCTGTCAATGCTGAGGTTGTGTGAGAACCTCCCACATGGCAGCTGGTGCATTCCACTCCAATATAAATTGACTAGTATTGGTAGTTTTCCTGCGGAAGGTCAGGGATTTTCTTTTGGAACTCTGGCTTCGTCCACCAATATAAATTGACTGCCAATATATAGCCTATAGTGCTAAAGTGGCGTTAAACACCAATAATCAATCTATCAGCTGATGAGTTTTTATTTAGTTGTAACTCCTCCAGTACAGACAAGTTATAAATGCTGTTGCAAGAATGGGATTCATGCACAGAAGAAAGATATAACTGGTTGAAAATACTTGCAGTAAAATGGGATATTTTTGCAAGGAGATTATTTTTCCCTTATTTCATGATAAACACAAAAGCCCAAAAATTTCTCTCACATAAATTTGATCTTTATGGAAGGGCACAAGGACATAAATGACGATTAAATTAAGCTTTGCAAAAAGGTTTGTCATTTTAAATAACGTAATTTAAACTCTGCATAAATTAACTATTTTACAGAATGGCAATGGTCTTTCAATACACAAAAGATTGTGAGATTTACAGATGAACATTTTTTTTCGAAAAATAAACACGAAACCACACCCTTCAAAATTACTTTTTTACAATATGACTGTATCCAGCTGTTACTGTAGCCCCTAATAAATGTTGCATTTTGCATAATTAATTGTGTATTGGCTTTGTTATTTGACAGTGTTAATTAATTATTAAGAAGTATGAAGAAACATCAGAATAAATGTCACATTTACTGAATGTAATTCTTCGTAACTGATAGCGGGATAATTCATCTCATACTGCATACTGTAAATTCAGAAATGATTTCGTGCACTCTAATATTATTGCAATTTTTAACGATGGGCAGAAATGGGAGATTAATTATTACGATTTTTAACGATGGGCAGAAATGAGAGATTAATTATTACAAATTTCAGGAAATTCTGCATACAATTAATGCTATCAAAATTTTTGAATGCTACTTTTTAATTTGGCGGAAACAATCCAGTTGCAATTTTCACAATAATTATTGAATTTACAGTATTCAAGTTTTATCTAGACCAATCTATTTGCTTGAAAAAATGTGGATTGTTCCCTTAATCATAGTGCAAATTTATGATATTTGTCCTGAATATGCATGAAATACTTGCCACTGGACATTTAGCAAGCATAAAAAATTGGCCAAATATCAAAAGAGTACAGCTATTACTATTAAGTCAATGCTTGAGGCTGCCATTAAACATATAAAGGTGTTTTAAGCTACCAGATTTTAAATTTAAATGTTGACCTTGCAGCGGCTGTGAAGTTCAAGATAGACCATTCAAAAAGGAGTATTTCTTTAATATATCCTGAAGTCAGTTAGTTTCATTTTGTCAGAGAAATAATTTCATTAGAAAGATCACTTATATAACTTAATATACCATAATTGTTTTTGCATAAAACCATCCCTTTTTTTAAATATTTTGGACAATTATTCGCCCCCTTTTCTTTGGACCCTGGAATCTGCAATGTAAACTGATGTGTTCCAAAGGTCTCAGTCAATAGTGCTTTAAATTTAAATTTCACTGGTTTGTTTAGTTCCTGTTGTGCCATACTTTTATAATGAATTTTCAAAATACTAAATTAAATGTATTTAGTTGCTCAAGCTATTATTACTAAGTATTTAAATTTGTGATCCCCATACCCCTACACATGAAATCCAGTAAAAGGAATAATCCCATGAAATTTAATGAATCATTTTTTTATAATACCATATTATTTCATGGATATTGTTTTAATAAAAAAAAAATGTTTCCGTTAAAAATTTGAAACAATAGAAAGTTTGTTTATAAGATAAAGCGTATGACTTGAATAAAATACCATAAATTTATGGATACATAGCATGGTTAAATTGCTGTATTGATAGAGTTTTTAATTTGAATTTCACTGCTTTATTTCATTCCTGCTGTGCAGTACAATTATAATAAATTAAAAAAAGATTACTATTTTATAATGTTACTGCTCTACAAGGCTATCACCAATACCGTAACACATTGAATTAGAAAGTATTTTGCTTGACAAAGCATATTTTCTTTTCTATTGAAATCGGTGAGATACCTGTACTGATAAAAAGTGGAAATTAACATTTGATGTACATTGGAGAGTGACTTTGAATACTGAGAATAAAATGCATGATTTAGTTTATTATCCGTGGCTTATAAACTCAATTGGTTAATAAAATGGACGGATGCATTTGACGTCTGCCAAAAATTTATCCATCAAATCTTGTTTTTTAAGCTGATGGTGATAGAAAGAATTTTTTAAATGTCAAATCAGGGTTTGAATTAATTAGTTGTCAACAACAATTTTTATCATTTTCTTGGTTTACGAATTTATTAAATGAGCTGAAATATTGAAATACCTTTAAAGTTGTCATATCCTTTCATATAAATTATGGGCAATCAGAACGCAGTGATAAATCATCTATAACAGTTTCAGTACAAACCTAAAAAAAATCTTGCTAGAAAAAAATCATGAATGTAAATTTTAGTTATATATCCTTGAAAAATGTATAAAAAAGTCTTTTGATAACATATGGGCAAGAATTCACTAAGGCAACTTAAATGTGACATTGCAAGAAAAAAATAAAAATATTCCCAAGCCTCTGACATTTTGTGCACAGGTGTCTATCTGTGTGCAACAAAAACATGATTTAAACTTACTTCTGGTTGATCAAAGACACTATTTACACATATGATTAATGTTTTATCTAACTCAGGTGCTACCAAAATTCAAAGTCATACCTTTTTATCACATTGCATAGCTCATCATAAAATTGAGAATGGAAATGGGGAATATGTCAAAGAGACAACAACCCGACCAAAGAGCAGACAACAGCCGCAGGCCACCAATGGCTCTCCAACGCAGCGAGAAAATCCCGCACCTGGAGGTGGTCCTCAGCTGGCCCTATATAAAATTGTGTACTAGTTCAGTGAAACGTCACACTAAACTCCAAAACAAATAAATGAACTAAAATTAAAAACATACAAGACTAACAAAGGCCATAGGCTCCTGACTTGGGATAGGCGCAAAAATGCGGCAGGGTTAAACATGTTTTGTGAGATCTCAACCCTCCCCCTATATCATATCTACTTAAAATTTGCATTGTCATTTTAATAAACTCATTCCAGAAATTCTGTGAAAATATGTTTCCTTTGCTTCTTCTGTCAATGTTACTTGCAATTATTACAGACAGATTTTTTTTCGTCCTGAATATGCATGAAATATTTGCCACTGGATGTTAAGCAACCAAAAATCACTCAATACAGACAGACTTAATATAAAATTTGATCTTTATATATATATATAGTAAAAAGCTATGTTACAGTCCTTTCAAATTTTTTCAATAAGAAAGTAGCGAGACTAATATTTCCTCTATTTGAAGTAATGGTAATGGTAAAAATGTGACACCAAAATATCGATATATGTTTAAAAAAAAATTCTGACAGAAATAGAGTTCCAACCATCACTTAAAATGCTCTTGATACCATTTTTAGTTCATTTAAATGTAGAATCATAAAGATTTTAATTGAATTTTCCTGAAGAGAAAAATGATGTTCTATCTTGTTTTTCTGTGATTAAAGAAATTATCATGTCATATTTCCTTTGAAACGGAGACCAATCAACATTCAAACAGTGAATCAAACAGGATCAAGCAACATTTAAGATTTAGTTTGAAAATATTATCCATCAATTTGAGATGAATTTTCCCATTTATAGAGTCTGCTATTTTGCAGAGATTATGTAAAGGAAAATAATTATTCCATATCTATAAAGCATATGATTAATAAATAGAAAATTATATTTATCAGCTGATTCAATTTAGTCTGTCAAACTTTAGTACATTGTATTTGATAAAAGGTAAAGTAAAAGAGTACTATCATGAGATAATCACACAAAATTCACTTATATATGTATCTATAAAGATTATATTTAATTCATTGATAAGTTATATGTTGAGGGTCATAGGGTCAGCTTGCTTAATGTTTTGGAAAATGTTAAGTTACATGTTATGTGTGTATCCAATACTAATAAAAACTGTTATGATCATTAGAGTTCATGTAGGTAATTTATTGTCTTGCATTCTATTTGAATTTTTTTAGTATGGTATAGAATCCCTTGTCTAACTTATCCATTGGCAGTCCAAATTACTGCTCTTTCCTTAGCCATTGCCAAACTCTGCAGAGCCTACTATTTACATTTATTGTTATTGTTTTAAACATGCATCCGCTTTCAAAAGATCTACCTAATTTCCGCTGTAAAAGCCATTTAGGTTTGAACACCTAACAGTCATTTTCACATAGCTCCTTTCCTTTAACACAAGAAAATATTATAGGGTTGGCAGACAGGAAAAACTTGTTATTTTTGTTACTGCAAAAATTCAAACGACGCACAAGCAGTTTTGTTATACAAGGATTTTTTTTTCTTTAACTACTGACAGGAAAGTTTGAAAAAAAACATTTTTGACATTACATGTACATCTTGATCTATATTGTGATATAAGCTATTTTAAACTTAAAGAATGACAAATGAAACTTTTTAAAAGAAATTGTCAGGCAATCAAAGCGTCATTGATAATTGTCTTTAAGGAGAGTCTTGTTTTTTTTTTTCATCTATAAAAAATGAATTAACCCGGCAGGTAAAAGCAGACCCAACAGGGTTAGAGGAAATCAACAATCTTTTTGGCAAGACCTCAACAGACTGCTGTTTCCCATGTAAAACAGCTTGGACAAACACCCATTCAATCTAATGTTTAAAATCTGCTGCTGCTTTCTATATTATCACTTAAAATCTGTTATCACTGGTCAGAAGAACTATGATGTTGGTCAAGTGGCCTTATCATACTTAGGCAGTTTGTTGATAGGGATCAACAGGTGGTCAGCAACATATCAAATTGGTTTAATTATCCTATTAGAGCAATGAGATAAGTCAACATTAAAACAGAAGAAATTGATTTGTTCAAGGTGTGCTTACTGAATATTTAGGAATTAAGTTATTTTCATACTAATTTTTTTGCTTTATGTATTAGCTATAGCAAAACTAGATATTTGAAAACTACATTCATATGTTTACAAGTTTCCATGGTAATGAAACGTAATTTTTCATAACCATTACAATTTTTTTATAAAATGGTTTTCAAAACAATTTCTCATCTAAATAACATTCTGATTTTCGAGCTTGAATTAAGAATTTGTTCAAAGTGCATGATATATTATTGGCCCAAGCACATCCTCGACAAAAGTGGGCCTTCCAGAATAAGTGTCATGGAATTTTACATGATTTTTAGCTCACCTGGCACTTTAGCCAAGTGAGCTTTTCTCATTTCTTAGCGTCTGTCGTCATTAACTATTACAAAAATCACCTCCTCTGAAACTACTGGGCTAAATTTTACCAAACTTGGCCACAATCATCATTAGGGTATCTAATTTAAAAATGTGTCCGATGACCCTGCCTACTAACCAACATGGGTGACATGGCTAAAAATAGAACAAAGGGGGCAAATGCAAGTCTATTTTGTCTATTATCTCGAAAACCACTATAAATTAAAAAATCTGACAGGAGCAGATATGTTCTAAATGATAAGATCAAACTATAGTCCATTTACATTAAAACTGTCAAACGACGTCTTCAATAGTAGTCATTGCCCTTTAATGACAAGTTTTACCAATTTTTTCATGTTTGCCTAATATTTTGAAAAGTATAATAGAGGGAAACTTTAAACGGCAAAAATGATCAGCAAGACAAGTTTCTACAATTAAGTCAACATTGTCTAAATTGTAGACAGTAGACTCCTTATTGGAGTTATTGCCCTTGAATGAAGATTTTTATCAATTTTTGGTGTTTTTGCCTAATATCAGAAAAACTATAATAGATAGACTGAAACTTAAATAAACAAAAATGATCAGCAATACAAGATCAACAAAAAAGAGATTTTTGTTACGAATTCTATTCTAGTCCACAATGGTTGGAGAGTGTTCATTGTTGAAGATGCACATAGATCTAGATGAGCGACACAAGAGCCTTTAGTTTTTTATAAATCATTCTAGCCTAGTTTATATTGATTTTTCATGATTCAAAAAATAAGAACTGATTGATTGATTGATTGATTGATTGTTGGTGTTTAATGACACTTTCTGCACTATTGACTGTATTGTGGCAGTCAGTTTTTATTGGTGGAGGAAGCCTTAGTGCCCAAAGAGAACCATCAACCTTCAGCAGGAAAATATTAAGTCCTGTTACATGTACATGGTCCACAAGAGTTATTTAAGATTTCCTTTAGAAGTGCTCAAGGTGATTATGAAAAGATTCAAATAGACAAATGTATGTGTAACATTGAATTAGTTTTTTTTTTAAGTATTCAATAAATTTGCAAGTATGATCCACGCCTTAAGTAAACTTTTGAAAATATGAATGATCACAAAATCCAATTCAAATTAATAAAAGGCTTATTTAAATAGTTTGTATTGATATCTCCTTGTAATTTGAATGAAATCAAAATGTTGACTAAAATTTCTTGAGTTGCTGCTTTGAAAATATTGAATTAGCATACAAATATGTGTAGGTCCTCAAGGTTTTTATTTAAATAGAGTTGAGTGTTGATTGAATGAGAATTAAATAGCCTTGTGTTTGATACTTTGCTTCATAATTGTATTGAGAACTTTGACTTTATACTGAACATTGTTAAATTATTGTTAGTTTATCCTCAAACATGGTGGTAATATTTTTTGTATTTTAGGTAATTTTAAAACTTAAATGTATACGCCATTCCTAACAATTATGGTACAGACAGATAACACTTTTTATGTGTTGTAACATTATAATACAGAGACAAGACCTAGCATTAACCATTGAGGGACCAAACAGGCAACAATTTTAAAAGATTAACATGGACATTTTCAGCTAAAGTTTAGAAAAGGTCAAGCTACTGGGGCCTTAATAACCTTTTTCCTTGTAAAATGGATAAAAGATTGATGAAGGACTTATATGAAAATGAGGCAGCAACACTGTAAACATGAAATAAAAACATGAAAAAATATCTGGAGGGCGTTACATGTCTTCAACAATAGACAAGTGTCTATACAATGTAGAGCTCTAAATTGCTGTGCACATTGTTAAAATAAGATGATTTTAAAAAGAAAAAGCGTTTGGACCCACCAAATTAATAAATTGTTTACTTTTGCATGAAGTGCTGGACATTTTCTACGAAAAATTGAAATATTTTTACTGTATAGTTACATTTCTATGTAGCAACATTCCAGCAGCGCCTGCATACGGAGTATATATCTCCCAATTGATACGATATTCCCGGGCTTGTATTTCCTATCATGATTTTCTTGATAGAGGATTGCTGCTCACAAGGTAGCTATTAAACCAAGAGTTCCAAATGGTGAAGTTAAAATCATCCCTTCTTAAATTTTACGGACGCCATCACGAGTTGGTTGACCGTTATGGAATATCCGTTTCACAGATGATATCGGATATGTTCCTTATGTCGTAACTACTATCCCGTTTCCTTTTCACGAATGTGACCTACCGAATTAGACTATTTACTGGATTTGTAATAACATGAGCAACACGACGGGTGCCACATGTGGAGCAGAATCTGCTTACCCTTCCGGAGCACCTGAGATCACCCCCAGTTTTTGGTGGGGTTTGTGTTGCTTAGTCTTTAGTTGTCTATGTTGTGTCTTGTGTACTATTATTTGTCTGTTTTTCTTTTTCTTCTTTAGCCATGGCTTTGTCAGTTTATTTTCGATTTATGAGTTTGACTGTCCCTCTGGTATCTTTCGCCTCTCTTTTATATTGTTTAATTTGTTGACTAGGATGTAATTGCAAAAATTAAACACACCGCAATACACATATAAAATATGGTCTTAAGATACACCAAGGCAGTCATTTCCTTTCTAAAAATTCTATCATTTAGGATCATACCATTTTGAGATTATTCAACTTTGCTATTTGTATAGGAACATTTTGGTCCATTCCATATTTTATACTATGCCACCAAAAAATCGCCTTGACCTGTAAATGTTCAATTTGTTTACATGCAGAGTTAAAACCACTTATGACCATAAAGTGCTGGCCAGTAAGAAGATAATTAATGTTTATTTGTTAACAAATTGTAAAGCATGTAAAATTTATGGCATGTTTTGATGTTTGTGTCATAAATGTCAGAAATTTGAACAAGTTGAACAAGATGGACATTTAGGTGAGCTTGATTGGCTGGATGGCAATGTGTAAAATGTTCAAATTATCAACTGACCTTGGTTGTTTTTGTGAAAAAAATTAAATTGCATTATATGAAAAGAATTATTCCAGTAATAACTCTAATATTTAGATGTTATCCTTTTATTGTAATATACAGAGACTTTGACGGGTACAGTGCCAATCTTGCTTGTCTCATGGTATTATGCTTGACTTCATTGCAAGTGGTTATAGGTCCGTCCGTCCGTTCGTCCCGCTTCAGGTTGAAGTTTTTGGTCAAGGTAGTTTTCGATGAAGTTGAAGTCCAATCAACTTGAAACTTAGAATACATGTTCCCTATGATATGATCTTTCTAATTTTAATGCCAAATTAGGGATTTTCCCCCATTTTCACAGTCCACTGAACATAGAAAATGATAGTGCGGATGGGGCATCTGTGTACTGGGGACACATTCTTGTTCCTGTTGATTTTCTAGTTGGGGGGAAAAATGGCTTATCATATGCGGGTCTGGGATTTTGAAAAAGGCAGGCCCCCAAACTAGGCAACTTTAGGAATAGAACATGTAAAAAGTCTATGAATTCAGCATATATGTAAATCCATAAGGGGTCTCCTCAAATCTGCTTCTGTGCATGAAAATAGGTTGACTAATTAAACTGTTTGGTTGGTTTGAAGTCAAAATAATGTGTCTTAATGCGGTTAATTGTCTTGCTGTGTACACTAATCATGTAAACTGACTATTTAATTTCAGACCAGTGTCTCAGTCTAGTACAATGCAGGGTTCATCGCATTAACCATAATTTGATACAGGTCTTGTATCCAGTTTAATCTAAAAATAGTGGTCAAGTGGACTTAGGCCGATAGTTTTCTCAATTGAATTGTTTCATATTTGATGTTGGGACCTTAATTATAGCCAACTATATTATATGGATTTTTCTCATACGATTTCCTTAATTGCTTACATCCACTTCATTTGAACTTTTGTGGACAGTTGTCTCATTGGCAATCATACCATATCTCCTTATTATTATATTGGCTTCTATTTGATATTTTATTTGGCCTTAACAGAATGTCCAATGCATTTTATGTTAATTATCTTGTTATATATATTGACCAAGACATAGACAAAGTGCCATATAATTTGTTGAGGGTGTTGGAACAGATGCATGTGATAAGTTAATTAACTGCACAAGTCTGCAGTCAAGATTTATCTCAAGATTGTAAATATAGCACTAAATCACTGTCCCTTTAATAAAATGCATCTGTTTCACTCCTCTTATTATTCTGATATTGTACAAGCCTAGAAAATCTGCTTTCTTGCTAAGATAACATTTAAGTTGTTTTTAATATCTGAAAAAAGAAAAAAGTGTTTCACATGTGTTTCATGAAAGAGAAATGTCTGCATCCAGTACACAATAAAATAAAATTTATTAAAAATTTAACAAATTTTTAGATTATTTTTTTTTTGTGTGTTTCTTTTCCGCCTCACAATTTTCTGTTTCTTGAATTGGAAAAATATATAATAAGAATGAAAAGTTATGAGTTTGGCTTGTTCTACATTTAGCTGTACAATGTATCGAAATTGCCAGGAAGTGTATTAAATATCATAATTATCAAAGGAAATCGAAAAGTTTAATAAATCACAATACCTTTATTATTGAGCCAATTTGCGGTAAAACCTGTTCATTGTAAACTTACACAAACAAATATTTGTCTATGACATTTGGTATTAAATGTATTTGGTAAGGATTAAATAACAAACAAGTCCTTATTTACAGCATGCCGCTGATAGGAGACTGTCTTGGATGTCATAAAACTGACCTTATGTTTTGTTACTTGGATATGTTAGGATTTTTAAGATAAGAGTTTAAAATAAAAGCAACTTCCTAGATCTTCAAGGGGACCAGGTAGGAAATCTTGTTTTTTCTTCTAAAACTTGTTTTTGTCTTTGAAAATCAAACTTCTCTATGTGCCAATAAATGGATTCCTTGAAACTTATAAGTTATCTTGTCTATATTTGAAACGGGGTGGATCCAGCCATTTTTTAAAAGGGGGGTAGGGTTCCAACCATATGTCCCCATTCAAAAGCATTGATCCTCAAAAAAAAAGGTGTTTTAAAAAACCCCAGAACACCCCCCTTGGATCCAGCAATGTTGGAAGAATATAGTATATTAACCTATATGTCTTTTTATTTGTTTGGGTTTTTTTGGCGTCTTCAGGATGCTGTTTTATTGATGCATACCCACATGTATGCCGATTGTTTTAGGACTTGGAGTTCAACAAAGATGTAGATTATTACTAAATTCAGGCTTGTATAGTCCACAGTTTTATTCTCCAAAATTGAATCTGCCAGACAGGGGTGCGGATTATAGAGTACGATAAGCAAGAAATAAGAGAACAAATTTACGAGGTTTGATTATGTTCCGCCATGTTTAATTTTGAAATTGTCATGATTTTAGAGGGCGTTCTTATCAGTTTCAAAACTAATAATTTTATCTAATCCATATTAATATGTAATTTTTATTCAGTATCAAATATAAACTAATAAATTTTCAAATTAAATGCTTCACTACAAATTTCTTGTTTCTTTTCAATGCATTGCATAAAATGAACTGGAATCTGCTTGAATTTAACGGAGCGAAAAAATTGTAGAAGTCAGCCAGAAACCAGCTTTAAACCATAACAATGTATAAACTACGAAACGTAATTGGTTATTCGTTCCATTTTGGTGTTTCATACTGACACATGTGTTTTGTTTTAGCTTAAGATCCTTCAAACATTAATGTGATAGATATGTTAAACATTATTTTACTTAAGGATGGAACTGTTTTACTTTCAAAGTCGTATTCTAGTGATATCTATTAAGTACGGATTTTCCGTACACTCTCGCCATATTTATTTTTATTTACATGTGCTATTTGAACATCTGGTTTAAACATACACAAGTTTCTAAATTGGTTTTTTTTTTTGTGATTTTGACTGATTTCAACACTCATTAAGTGGTCTAGAATCATTTACAAGCATTTTCAACTTCTATTTGATGATGGAAAACGGGTTTCTCCATGAAAATACCACAAACAATCACAAATGATTTGAAATTACTGGAGTTTCATAAGACGTTTTCTAACAGTTGCAAAAAGTGTTTTACCTGGATTCCCATGGCGAAAAGGGGGGTATGGACAATGTATTAGTGCGAACTATACACCAGTGCGAACTACACAAGGCCGATTACGGTAAGGGTATGGTGGAGATCCAAAGTGAAAATACCACAAAATATTGAAATTGCAGAATATATCTTAAGGGGCAAGGGAAGGAGGGGGGTTAGTTGTATATAAATCAGTCGTTTTACTCCCCCTTTACATCCAAATTTTACCTCATCTGCCATCTAACTACATATGAACTTAAAAATCCATGACCAAATTGTACTTAGTTTAGGATTTCATATTATGATTTTTAAAGTACTTAAAACATGCTGTGTAATACAATATTTTTGTGTAAAGATTTTTAGTCTGATTAAAAGCATGCTGTTCCTAATGACATGGTGGTGATAGGTGCAGTCTGTTTGTTTAGAGGATATTTTATTACTTTTTAAAGGTGTGCCTTCAAAGTATAGGTATCTCTTTTTAATAAATGATGTTAAATCTCATATTATATTCATACCTAAACTGACTGAATTTGAATAGTAAGAAAATATGAAGTGACCTGAAAATGACCTTACTTGAAATTACTATGCATTATAATAGTTATAAATTTAATACATAGAAATTTTGCAATATCATTTTCAGCATAAATTTGCAATTTTTGCATTGTTACATATTTTAATTGGTTTTAAAAAGTTTTTGTAGGAACTAAATGTAGAAGAAATTTTCTTAGGTAAATGAACTCTTATTCAGTCAAGAAATTTTGTATAATTGTAAGGTTTTTTTGGCGAAAAATGAGTTGTTTTCTATACATTTATTGTATTATTTTGCTATGCAACTGTTATTAGAGAGACAACACATGTATTATGTGTAAAAAGAGATAAGGTTTGATTGCAAATAAGTCAAATATCCACCAGAGACCAAATGACTTGAGGTATATTTTGGTATGATTGCAAATGAGAGGACTATCCACCAGAGACCATATGACGTGGAAGTATAGTATTATTGCAAATGACAGGACTATCCACCAGAGACCAATTGACGTGGAGGTATAGTATGATTGTAAATGGGAGGACTATCCACCAGAGACCAAATGACGTGGAGGTATAGTATGATTGCAAATGTGAGGACTATCCATCAGAGACCAAATGACGTGGAGGTATGGTATAATTTCAAATGACAGGACTATCCACCAGACCAAGTGACGTGGTGGTATAGTATGATTGCAAATGGGAGGACTATCCACCATGCAGAGACCAAATGACGTGGAGGTATGGTATAATTTCAAATGAGAGGACTATCCACCAGAGACCAAATGACGTGGAGGTATGGTATGATTGCAAATGAGGGGACTATCCACCAGAGAATAAGTAATGTAGATATAAGGCCAAAAAAAACCCATATATACTTCTTTCTTGTCTTCTGGCAGAAAAAAAGGGTAGGTAGGTATGTTAAGTAATTTATTTTACATAGACCAATAATTGGAAATGTCCTTGACTTTCACAGTGCATTATCAGAATTGTCTGGAATTTCATGGTGTGTTACCAAAAATGTCCGCAGTTTTACAGTGCAGTACGTTTTTAAAATACCAAAAATATCTGGAATTCCACAGTACATAATAAAACGTTCTAGACTTTAACAATCCTTAATTAAAAATATCAATAAATTGTGGTAGGAGTAGGCATGAAAATTTAGGATAAGAAGGGTGGCAGGATGTAGAACTATATTTTTTGGCCTAAGCAATCATGGGTCACTGCTCAACCTTCAACAATGAGCAAAACCCATGCTGTATAGTTCAAGTAAGTGATAAAAGGTTCCAACATGACGAAATGGGAAACAATTTAAAGGAGAAAAACAAAGGCCTGATTTAAGATAAATAGATATCGGTAAAGGATTGATGTCATGGTTCATCGTATTCGTTTTGTCATACAAAATAATGCAAAGGGAGATAATCAGAGTTAAGATCCTTCATTTAAAGCTAATTTATTTGTTGAATATGCTTTGAAAGCAGTAAAATAGTCTTTCAATTTGGCCTTCAGTTGAAATTGAGAAGTAGTAACAGTTTTATGTCCTTTAAAATACATGTATCAAAATATCTAAAGTGTTAAGATCACGGAATTTAAACACATTTCAATGCCAGAATCATGAAATCTGAATAGATTTTTAACTTTTATGTGATCTTCGTTTGAAACTATTATACTGAAATCCAACAAAGAGTGTCGCTGTTATAAAATTTTGAAACATATTGAATTTCAAAAACTTTGAGGGTGTAGAGTGTATAAAAGTCCACTTATATTACAAAAAAAAATGATGTTCAAGGTATTACATTGCAAATATGAAAGTGAATTCCAGTGGACGATTTAAATAGTTGACACTTTGATGGTCTTTTTGCGACTAATTATATATTATCTTTTCGATTTTAATTAATAGCCAACACTTTATTGTCATTTTGGCGACTGAAAAAACATGTAATTTTGTGTAACCGACACAAGACTAATACTTGACGATTCTTTTATTGTGATTTATATCAGTGTTGAAGTTTACCGATAATAGGCTATTTGTGTAACCTGAACAGGTAATTATATGATTGAATTAATTAGACCAAATAATTACATAGTACAAGATTTAATTGAGCAGGGTCTCCTATGTGTTTTGTGAGAAACGGAGATAATAAGAAAAAATTATAAATCTAAACATAATGAGTGCTATTTATACCACAAGTGAAGGGTTGTCTTTTAAATGCAGATAATCACAGGCAAATCTTAACTTATATAAAGCATAAAATTGTAAACAGGAGTTACTGACTTATGTATTTTGATAGTTTTATATATTAAAGGTAAGCTTTTCATTCGTTTTGTAAAATTGTGATTTTTTTTTTTTTGCTGAAAGCAGGGGTTGGTGGTCTATGTGTATTTAATAATTTTTATTTGATAATGATAAGCTTTTAATTTCTATACGTAAACTTTATTTTATGGTGCTGAATATAGGAATTAGGTGTATTTTAATAGTTATACTAAATAACATTAAGTTATTTCCGTCTTAGTAATTTTGTGATTTTTTTTTTTTTTTTTTTTTTTTTGTGCTGAAATTAAGAGTTATGTCCATGTGCATCTTTCTGTTTGTAAAACTTCATCATTTTTCTCCAGAAAACTGTAGTTGGTGGTCCATGTGTATTTTCATTGTTTTCTCCCATGTTGAAGATATAAATCACTTAAAGTTCTTGTAACTTTTCATATGCATTCAATTAAAAAAGAATGAAAATAAACATTGAACACTTGAATTCCATCTCTTTGTTCATGCCAGTAAAATGTAATTTTTATAGTATGTTTAAGTAACTGAATTATGTACATGACATATGAAAATGTAAAATCAAGGAAATTTATTTTAAAACATTTTTATTTTCATCATTACAAATATATTATAATACAAAAATACGTAAGGTATAATAGTAGGAAACAAGCTGTACCTTATAGCTTAGATATCTCGATAATCTGTTTTCTTTAAATAAGGACTACAATTAACAATTTCATGAACATAAATTTAAAACTTGTGTCAAAGTTCGGGAGATAACTAATATCAACTTAAGTTTTAAGTTTTGTTTGATCACCAAGAAAAAAATCGAAAATTACATACAATAAACTGGATGCAAGATATGAAAAAAATACAAATGAATTATTTGAATAATGTTTACAATTGTAATAATGAGACCAGGTATTTCTGTTGAAGATCGGTCAGATATGTTTATTCTGTTTGATGCATTAATATTTAATGACACTTGTCAAAATCAGGTCATTTACAAATGTTATTGTTGCCAATGCTTTAAAATTTATTTAAAATTTAAGATTGGTAAATTAAACTGTACATTGGTTATAAGCATGATAAGTGTATTTTAATTATCCAATTAATTTATAGCATTTGACTTCAGATCTTATTTTAATTTGAAATGGAATATATCTTAAGAGAAAAGAGATAAGCGTAGTGTTTAATGGAATAAATTAATTTTTAATCTTGTTAGCTGATTAAATTTTACGATTATTTAACAGTGAATGTATTATGGTTGTATTAGCAAGTCTTGGGATATTGTAATGAAAAATTTGGTGGTATTTTAAATATATTTTAATTGGTTTACTCATATACCATACATAACCTTTGTTAAAATATTTGAATAAGCTCTCATGGCGATATAGCCATGTGCTGAGGCAGTATAAAGCAATCACCAATCAATCAATCAAATCTTTGTTTGCAGGAAGGTGATAAATGATTTTAAATCTTGAGTATATTTTGGTGATTATTTCCTTCAAGGGGGAGGGATACATTTGTATGTAAGGGAAATGAATTTGGAACAAACAGCCAGTTATTTATGGTGTTACTAATTTATAATGTTGAATGTTTTCCCATTTGTTTAGAAATTGCAACCATTAGCTTAATTTGATGATAAATCATAATCAATACACAAACTAAAGACTTAGCATCACAAAATGCTAGGGATGATCTCAGGTGCTTACGAGGGGCAAGCAGATCCTCCACTTTTAAGTGTCACCTATAGTGTTGCTCATTAACAAGGAATTGAACCATAGGTATGTTGCTTCTTTAACTTTTTCTTTATGCCTTTTCAAGGTTCTAGAGATGGCCTCAGTGGTCTTGTGGTAGCGTGTTCGCCTCAAGTGCAGGAGGTCGTGGGTTTCAAAGCAGGGCCAGGTCAAACCAAAATTTGTATTTACTGCTTCTCTGCAAAGCATTGTTGCGGCATTTGAAGGAGTATAAGCAAAGACTGATCAGCTCAGAGTCAGAATAAAGTGTCTGGCAAGATGACATATCTTCCTTCGGACTGTTACCTTGTGAACTAGCAGGTTAAAAATCTGGCTCAGCGTGTCTGTCTAGTACAAAGCAGGGTTTATATTCATATTACATTGACATGTTCTCGTCCTGAATATGCATATTAATTTGTCACTGGACGTTAAGCATCCATCCATCATCATCATCATGGTTCTAGGACAGGGATTGCACAATTGAAGATCTAGAGGAGGGAAATTTCCTCTAATTGAAAAAAGCAGTGATTCCAGAGGTTCACAAATTGTTACTTTACATTTTGTCTTCTTGGTATCTATAAGCCTGATAACCCCTAGCAATTTTTGGAAAACAAAAAAAAATTTTATCCACCCACCCTCACACACTTTTTGGCCCCTAAAAAATTAGTACAAATGAAAAAAAAAAGTTTAAATGGAAACAATGAAAGGCCTGTCATAAACTATTTAAATGTTTTATATTAATGAAAGAATACATATGACTTTGAACTTAATGTATTTTCTTGCAGGTTATTTATGTTCATAACAGTTCTTTTTTCCTTACAGTACATTTTAAATCAATTAAAATATGAAAAAAACTATGCTGATAGAGTGATATTATATTAACAATCAAAAGACTTCAGCTATAAATTTTGTTACTTTAATCCTAAATGATGAGATTTATCAATGTTTTAGTTGTAAAAACTTATAATGAAGATTTTAATGGTGATTTAGATAGACTGTTGTCTATGTTCTATTGACTTAGTGGTTGGTTTTTAGATTATTTCAAGTCTGATAGAAGATAAGACTAATTCTGACATTTGCTATCAGAAAGTTTTATGCTTGCTTAACTTTTTCTTTGACTGGTACATCATGAATGGTTAAATAAATATGAAGCTGTGAGCAACATTTTCATTTCTTCTTATTTTAAAAAGGGGTCAAAGACTAAAGGTCAGTCATTTCTTTTGGTTTTTTCTGTCTTTATTATATACTATAATTCAGTTGGTTACCAGAAAAGAAATTTGTTGAAAATTGAAATTAATTATAAATTTTGTACATAATTGAAAATAACTGAATTTTGTCAGTAAAGATTTAAACTGTCAAAGGAACAACAGAGTTATCTCCTCATTATTTGAAACTTTTGAGGTTCACAATTGTGCTTCAGATGTTAGTTTACATGGTCATAACAGATTTGGAATTGATTGATTATTGTGCCAGTGCGAAATCATGCTTAATCATAATGAAAGCCTTTTACTAGTATTTAAGCAAAAGAGTTAATTTAAAAATCAGGCAAAAGACGAAAGTACTTGTATATACAAATAAATGTTGTATATGTTGATTAGGCGGTAAACTAATTTCTGATATGAATTTAAAAAAAAAAATAAATCTATAAAGCCATAAAGATTTCTTTAGGTCTGTTTTGATATTAAACATGCATACCTGTATAGTAAGGATTTCATTATTTGTTTCCTGTCAAATCCTAAATTTTTACGGATTTAATGTGGATTTTTCTTCATGCATATTTTTATTTTCTGGTATCAATGTAGTTAGATTTTGTGCCAAAACCTGCTATCTTGTTTTTAAAAAAGATTAGAGTTTGTATATTGTAAATAGACCTATAGTTTTATCACTGTGGCATATACTTTTAATGTATCTAATGTGAAGCTTTTATAGTCTCTTATGACTGTATTTCCTGGCTTTAGTATTTTATAGTTAACAAATGTTATATGTATATTGTATATATCTTTGTACAAAAGGTGAGACGTCAATAAAATATCGAATTATGAATCAAGCATAAACAGGGATTCTCAGTTTCAGATATTTGACATATTATTATTGACAGAATATTTGAAAGTCTGACTTCCTTTTGAACCCCTCTTATTGAAGGAATATTAGAAAGTTAGACTTCCTTTTGAACCCCTCTTATTGACAGAATATTAGAAAGTTATACTTCCTTTTGAACCCCTCTTATTGATGGAATATTAGAAAGTTATACTTCCTTTTGAACCTCTCTTATTGACAGAATATTAGAAAGTTAGACTTCCTTTTGAACCTCTCTTATTGACAGAATATTAGAAAGTTAGACTTCCTTTTGAACCCCTCTTATGGATGGAATACTAGAAAGTGACTTCCTTTTAAAACCCTCTGAGGGAATATTAGAAAGTCAGACTTCCTTTTGAACCCCTCTTTTTGACAGAATATTAGAAAGTCTGATTTCCTTTTGAACCCCTCTTATTGAAGGAATATTAGACAGTCAGACATCCTTTTGAACCCCTCTTACTGAAGAAATATTAGAAAGTCTCACTTCCTTTTAAATATGAAAATAAGAAAGAAGATGTGGTATGATTGCCAATGAGACAACTCTCTTATTGACGGAATATTAGAAAGTCAATGACTTCCTTTTGAAACCCTCTTAATGAGGTAATAAGCAAGTACATTCATGAAGATGGTTCTAAAGGAAGTCTGGCCCCAAATGTTTTATTAATTTTGACACAAAAATGCTTCATCGTTTACCAATTATACATTAGGTACTTAACTTTAAACTTACATAACAATATTACGATATATTACGTGACTGACCAAGTTACAAAAATGTACATCAGAAAAAGCATTTGTACAAAAAATGACAGAACATCTGTAGTTTCCTGTAAACGGAGATAAATGTGCAATTTGTATATTCATTAATAAGACGGGCTCTTAAAATCCCATTCAAGTTATAACAAACAAATTGATGGGGTCAAAAGATCAAACACACCTTAACCATAAAGTACTTAAATATTTTTACATTGAGAAGATTGGTAATGAAGATGACCCTTATTATTTTTAGAATTACCTTCAAAAATATTTCTTAATCATCTGAATGTTTTAATCAGTTGTTTATAAAGTTTAGGTGATTAAAACTTGATAAGAATCAGATTTTTTGTCAAAGAATGGATATTTTGCCAATTTTTTATGATATAAAGTGCTTGTTTTTTTATGATAAAACTGTAAAATGATTTGTTGAAGATAACTGAGATGATCCTCTAATAGTAGTTTTTTTTTTTTTAGTTTTTGTGTATTTCATTTTATCTGTATTAAAAAAAAAAGGTTTGATACAAACATACCTGCCAACTGTCACTATTTGCCGGGGATTTCCCCCATGTAGACTCCCAAATGGAAATTTTGAAAGAGCAATTTTGACCATAATTCAAAACAAAACAATCAATTTTACCATGTGTGTAGGATGAAGAAGCAAATAAACAACATTTGAAAAAATTTGAAGGCCCCTTTAAAGGTTTTGTAGGACTATGCGAGCCATCTTGCACATAAAACCCCCATGGGCATTTTGAAATGTTGGCAGGTATGTTCAAACTATGCTGTAAATCAGAAATTTTTGTGATGTTTTTATTATTGAAAAAATTGCAATGAGGTAGGTGTCACAAAAATAAAATCTCACATTTTGAATTTTGATAGCATTATTCCTAAAGGATGTTCGCACTTTTGTCTCTTGTTTTGCTGATTTTTAGTTCGTTGTATAAGCATTAGCACATCTCATTTCCATGGAGAATATTTGGCCCGCCCCTCAGTCATTGTCTATTTACTTTGAAACTTTTGCTTAGTTTACATGTATTAGTTTGTGATTAGATCAGTTTAAGATGAACTGCTAATGTTAAGTCAATGATATTTGGTATGCAAATTTATTGGCATTTGCAAGTATCGTTCCATGGAGATTATATAGCCCCACCCCTGATCATGGTTCATTGACTTTGAAACTTTTACATAGTTTACAAGTTAATGTCTTGTGGTAGCGTGTTCGCCTCAAGTGCAGGAGGTCGTGGGTTTCAAAGCAGGGCCAGGTCAAACCAAAATTTGTATTTACTGCTTCTCTGCAAAGCATTGTTGCGGCATTTGAAGGAGTATAAGCAAAGACTGATCAGCTCAGAGTCAGAATAAAGTGTCTGGCAAGATGACATATCTTCCTTCGGACTGTTACCTTGTGAACTAGCAGGTTAAAAATCTGGCTCAGCGTGTCTGTCTAGTACAAAGCAGGGTTTATATTCATATTACATTGACATGTTCTCGTCCTGAATATGCATATTAATTTGTCACTGGACGTTAAGCATCCATCCATCATCATCATCATGGTTCTAGGACAGGGATTGCACAATTGAAGATCTAGAGGAGGGAAATTTCCTCTAATTGAAAAAAGCAGTGATTCCAGAGGTTCACAAATTGTTACTTTACATTTTGTCTTCTTGGTATCTATAAGCCTGAATAACCCCTAGCAATTTTGGAAAACAAAAAAATTTTATCTACCCACCCTCACACACTTTTGGCCCCTAAAAATTAGTACAAATGAAAAAAAAGTTTAAATGGAAACAATGAAAGGCCTGTCATAAACTATTTAAATGTTTTATATTAATGAAAGAATACATATGACTTTGAACTTAATGTATTTTCTTGCAGTTTATTTATATTCATAACAGTTCTTTTTCCTTACAGTACATTTTAAATCAATTAAAATATGAAAAAACTATGCTGATAGAGTGATATTATATTAACAATCAAAAGACTTCAGCTATAAATTTTGTTACTTTAATCCTAAATGATGAGATTTATCAATGTTTTAGTTGTAAAAACTTATAATGAAGATTTTAATGGTGATTTAGATAGACTGTTGTCTATGTTCTATTGACTTAGTGGTTGGTTTTTAGATTATTTCAAGTCTGATAGAAGATAAGACTAATTCTGACATTTGCTATCAGAAAGTTTTATGCTTGCTTAACTTTTTCTTTGACTGGTACATCATGAATGGTTAAATAAATATGAAGCTGTGAGCAACATTTTCATTTCTTCTTATTTTAAAAAGGGGTCAAAGACTAAAGGTCAGTCATTTCTTTTGGTTTTTTTCTGTCTTTATTATATACTATAATTCAGTTGGTTACCAGAAAAGAAATTTGTTGAAAAATTGAAATTAATTATAAATTTTGTACATAATTGAAAATAACTGAATTTTGTCAGTAAAGATTTAAACTGTCAAAGGAACAACAGAGTTATCTCCTCATTATTTGAAACTTTTGAGGTTCACAATTGTGCTTCAGATGTTAGTTTACATGGTCATAACAGATTTGGAATTGATTGATTATTGTGCCAGTGAAATCATGCTTAATCATAATGAAAGCCTTTTACTAGTATTTAAGCAAAGAGTTAATTTAAAAATCAGGCAAAAGCGAAAGTACTTGTATATACAAATAAATGTTGTATATGTTGATTAGGCGGTAAACTAATTTCTGATATGAATTTAAAAAAAAAAATAAATCTATAAAGCCATAAAGATTTCTTTAGGTCTGTTTTGATATTAAACATGCATACCTGTATAGTAAGGATTTCATTATTTGTTTCCTGTCAAATCCTAAATTTTACGGATTTAATGTGGATTTTTCTTCATGCATATTTTTATTTTCTGGTATCAATGTAGTTAGATTTTGTGCCAAAACCTGCTATCTTATTTTTAAAAAGATTAGAGTTTGTATATTGTAAATAGACCTATAGTTTTATCACTGTGGCATATACTTTTAATGTATCTAATGTGAAGCTTTTATAGTCTCTAATGACTGTATTTCCTGGCTTTAGTATTTTATAGTTAACAAATGTTATATGTATATTGTATATATCTTTGTACAAAAGGTGAGACGTCAATAAAATATCGAATTATGAATCAAGCATAAACAGGGATTCTCAGTTTCAGATATTTGACATATTATTATTGACAGAATATTTGAAAGTCTGACTTCCTTTGAACCCCTCTTATTGACAGAATATTAGAAAGTTAGACTTCCTTTTGAACCCTCTTATTGACAGAATATTAGAAAATTATACTTCCTTTTGAACCCCTCTTATTGACAGAATATTAGAAAGTTATACTTCCTTTTGAACCTCTCTTATTGACAGAATATTAGAAAGTTAGACTTCGTTTTGAACCCCTCTTATGGATGGAATACTAGAAAGTGACTTCCTTTTAAAACCCTCTGAGGGAATATTAGAAAGTCAGACTTCCTTTTGAACCCCTCTTTTTGACAGAATATTAGAAAGTCTGATTTCCTTTTGAACCCCTCTTATTGAAGGAATATTAGACAGTCAGACATCCTTTTGAACCCCTCTTACTGAAGAAATATTAGAAAGTCTCACTTCCTTTTAAATATGAAAATAAGAAAGAAGATGTGGTATGATTGCCAATGAGACAACTCTCTTATTGACGGAATATTAGAAAGTCAATGACTTCCTTTTGAAACCCTCTTAATGAGGTAATAAGCAAGTACATTCATGAAGATGGTTCTAAAGGAAGTCTGGCTCCAAATGTTTTATTAATTTTGACACAAAAATGCTTCATCGTTTACCAATTATACATTAGGTACTTAACTTTAAACTTAATAACAATATTACGATATATTACGTGACTGACCAAGTTACAAAATGTACATCAGAAAAAGCATTTGTACAAAAATGACAGAACATCTGTAGTTTCCTGTAAACGGAGATAAATGTGCAATTTGTATATTCATTAATAAGACGGGCTCTTAAAATCCCATTCAAGTTATAACAAACAAATTGACGGGGTCAAAAGATCAAACACACCTTAACCATAAAGTACTTAAATATTTTTACATTGAGAAGATTGGTAATGAAGATGACCCTTATTATTTTAGAATTACCTTCAAAATATTTCTTAATCATCTGAATGTTTTAATCAGTTGTTTATAAAGTTTAGGTGATTAAAACTTGATAAGAATCAGATTTTTGTCAAAGAATGGATATTTTGCCAATTTTTATGATATAAAGTGCTTGTTTTTATGATAAAACTGTAAAATGATTTGTTGAAGATAACTGAGATGATCCTCTAATAGTAGTTTTTTTTTTTTTAGTTTTGTGTATTTCATTTTATCTGTAGTAAAAAAAAGTTTGATACAAACATACCTGCCAACTGTCACTATTTGCGGATTTCCCCATGTAGACTCCCAAATGGAAATTTTGAAAGAGCAATTTTGACCATAATTCAAAACAAAACAATCAATTTTACCATGGGTGTAGGATTGTAAAAGTATGAAGAAGCAAATAAACAACATTTGAATAAATTTGAAGGCCCCTTTAAAGGTTTTGTAGGACTATGCGAGCCATCTTGCACATAAAACCCCCATGGGCATTTTCAAATGTTGGCAGGTATGTTCAAACTATGCTGTAAATCAGAAATTTTTGTGATGTTTTTATTATTGAAAAAATTGCAATGAGGTAGGTGTCACAAAAATAAAATCCCACATTTTGAATTTTGATAGCATTATTCCTAAAGGATGTTCACGCCTCTTGTTTTTTACTTTTGTCTTGCCTTGACGGAGTCAAAAAGCGAGACATAGGTATGCTGTTTGCGGCGGCGGCGTCAACAATGTATTAGTTTGTGATTAGGTCTAGTTCATAGTGAACCACTAGTGGTAGGTCAATGATATTTGGTATGCAGTTGTATTAGCATTAGCACATCTCATTACCATGGAGATTATTGGCCCGCCCCTCAGTCAAGGTCTATTGACTTTAAAACTTTTCATAGTTTACATGTATTAGTTTGTGATTAGGTCAATTTATGGGGAACCACTAGTGGTAGGCCAATGATATTTGGTATGCAGTTGTATAAGCATTGGCATATCTCATTTCCATGGAGATTATTTGGCTCCCCTTAGTCATGGTCTATAGACTGAAAATTTTGCTAAGTTAACATGTATTAGTTTGTGATTAGGTCAGTTCAAGGGAACCATTAGTGGTAAGCCAATGTTAATTGGTGTTCAGTTGTATAAGCATTAGCACATCTCATTTCCATGGAGAATATTTGGCCCGCCCTCAGTCATTGTCTATTTACTTTGAAACTTTTGCTTAGTTTACATGTATTAGTTTGTGATTAGATCAGTTTAAGATGAACTGCTAATGTTAAGTCAATGATATTTGGTATGCAAATTTATTGGCATTTGCAAATATCGTTTCCATGGAGATTATATAGCCCACCCTGATCATGGTTCATTGACTTTGAAACTTTTACATAGTTTACAAGTTATTGTCAGATATTCAGAATCCTCTGGTTATATCCATGTACTGCCATTGAAAATTTTGCCCACTAACTGGCCTACGTTTCTTTTCATAATTTTATTACATATAGTTTAATAAGCCATATTTGAAAATCTTATAAAATCCTTGTTATTTTTTCATAGTTTTTGAAAGAAAAAAAGTGCCAATGTATGAAAAATCCAGAGAGAATCACTTCCGCCAAATTTTTAATGGCTTATATCTCGAAAACAAGCACATGGACCTTTCATTTTTTTCTGCTTTTTTAGTTTATTTATTCATATACTTTCAATTTATAACAATCATTTAAAAAGCTTGTTATTTTGAAACAGAGAAGGGGGAACATCCTTAAATTACGATATAATGTATTGCATTTTTGCCCATTGTTCAACAATCACCATAATAAATGCACACAAGCATTTCTGAATTTACAGTAATAGCTAAGAGGTGCCTATCTGAGACTGCATCCCTACGACAAAAATCACCAAAATTAGGTCATCTTATGGTGAACATACAGTTCTCAACAAAAGACAACATAAAAATAAGGAGATGAGGTATGATTGCCAATGAGACAACTATCCACCAAAGTTCAAATAAAGTGGAGTTAAGCAATTATAGGCAACCATACGTAGCTATAAAATGTTCACACTCAGGATTTTTATGATTTCATACAATCTGTTATAACAATTAATATTCAATAACTGGTGCAAATATTTTGTTTTTTTATTTTCATTACAGAAGGAGTTTTATCTAATGGTTTTGAACAAATTGTAAGCCATTTGTGATTATTTCTATCTTTTCTGGAGAGAATTAACTTCAATAGTCAAGTCTTGCAATATTAATAGCAGTGCTTTTTTTTTATACGCTGGTTTATGGGACACATTATGGTATATTGTCCATCTGTCAGTCTGTCCATTGTCATTACACTTCAGACAATAACCCAAAAAAGCTTTCACCAATTTTGATGAAACTTTGGTGAATTGTTTATATCTGTTGACATAAGCCGGCCCGGGCGTTTCGATTTTTTATAAATTTTAGATTATCAAGTTTTCTGACTATAACTCAAAAATACTTTGAGCAATTTTCATGACTCTTTGGTGAATTGTTAATATATATTGACATAAGTTTCTCTTTCAATTTTTAAATATTTCTGACTATATGTTTTGGAGTATTGGGACTTTATTCATAAAAAGGGGGATTTTCTAGTTTTCAGACAATAACTCCAAAAGTGCTTTGAGCAGTTTTCATAATTCTTTGGTGACTTGTTTATATCTTTCGAAACAAGCATTCTGAGAGTATTGCATGGCAATACATAGTCCCCTACCAGTAAAAAATTCATTGTACTAGAACAAAATGCTAACCTGATCTATATCTTGTCATGGCATAAACTATATAACAAATATCAAGTCAATATCTTTAAGCATGACAAAACTAGAATGTGTCCATAGTACACAGATGCCCCACTCGCATTATTATTTTCTATGTTCAGTGGACCGTGAAATTGGGGTCAAAACTCTTAATTTGGCATAAAATTAGAAAATTCATATCATAGGAACATGTGACAAAGTTTAAAGTTGATTGGACTTCAACTTCATCAAAAACTACCTTGATCAAAACGCACAGACCGAAACATAATGCCCTAATTGGGGCATAAAAGTGTGGAAAACTGATTATTTAAGTGAATTTTCTAAGTCAAAGGACAAATTCTCTGCACAAAATCATCAGACTGGAACAAAATTTGAACTTGATCTGAAACTTGTCATGATAAAACTATATACCAATTATCAAATCAATATCTTTAAGTATGACGAAAAAGTGAGGAAAACTGATTATTTGAGTGCATTTTAAGTCCAAGGATCATAACTCTGCACAAAATCATCAGACCGGAACAAAATTCGAACTTGATCTGTAATTTGTCATGATAAAACTATATACCAATTATCAAATCAATATCTTCAAGCACAATGAAAAAGTGTGGAAAACTGATTATTTGAGTGAATTTTCTAAGTCAAAGGACCATAACTATGCACAAAATCATCAGACCGAACAAAATTTGAACTTGATCTGAAACTTGTCATGATAAAACTATATACCAATTATCAAATCAATATCTTCAAGTATGACGAAAAGTGAGGAAAACTGATTATTTGAGTGCATTTTTAAGTCCAAGGATCATAACTCTGCACAAAACATCAATATCTTCAAGCACGCAGATAGACAGACAGAGTGCAAACCTAAAGTCCCTTAAACTTTGTCGGTAGGGGACTAATAAGCTCCTTCTGTTTTTATAAATTTCTGATATGACAGTGTGGAGTTGTGGAACTTAATTCGTTGTCCATTTTTACACTTTGGACAGTTTTAGAATTTTATTTGTTCACAAATCAGGGCCACTAACTTATCAGTCCCCTACCGACGAAGTCGAACGGGACTTTAGGTTTGCACTCTCCGTCTGTTTGTCCATCTGTCAGTCCGCAAATCAGTTTTCCAGACTTTTTTCTTCATGCTTGAAGATATTGATTTGATATTTAGTGTATTGTTTTACCCTGACAAGTTACAGGTCAAGTTCGATTTTCACGATTTTAGCTTTTCTCCTTGTTCAGTTAAAGCCCTTTCCTAGAATTAATTTTTGATGAAATACTTATTAAATACTAGATTTCTGTTCAAAGGAAATAGCTCATTTTATACGACCAAAAAATTTTGTGGTCGTATATTGGTATGACGTTGGTGTCGTCGTCGTCGTCGTCATCGTCCGAAGACGCATTGGTTTCGCACTCTAACTTTAGTTTAAGTGAATGGATCTCTATGAAATTTTACCATAAGGTTCAATATCACAAAAGGAAGGTTGGGATTGATTTTGGGGTTATGGTACCAACAGTTAAGGAATTAGGGGCCAATAAGGGGCCAAAATAAGCATTTTGTAACTTCCAGACATAACTTGTGTGTTAGTGTATGGATCTCTCTGACTTTGTACCACTAGGTTCCATATCACAAAGGGAATGCTGGGAATGATTTTGGGGTAATTGCCTCAAAATTTTAGGAATTAGGGGCCAAAAAGGGCTAAAACAAGCATTTTCTAGTTTCATGACAATAACTTGTGTGTAAGTGTATGGATCTTTCTGAAATTGTACTACAAGGTTCCATATCACAAAGGAAAGCTGGAATTGAGTTTGGGGTAATTGCCTGAAACGTTTAGGAATTAGGGGCCAAAAGTGGCCAAAATAAGCATTTTCTAGTTTCCAGACAATAACTTGTGTTCAAGTGTATTGATCTCTCTGAAATTGTACTGCAAGGTACCATACCTCAAAGGGAAGGCTGGAATTGAGTTTGGGGTGATGAATCATAAGGGGTTCAAAAATTTGGGGGAGGGGGTTTCCTTTTTTTCTTTAAAATTTTCCATTTTAAGTTGGTTATTTCTGATTTATATTTAAAAGCAAATAATAATGATATGGCAGGAGATGCACACCAAACAGGATGTGTAAATTATTATATAATAAGTATTGTGCAATAGCAAGAAATTTTCAATTGCACAAAATTGCTAATACCAAGAAATCTTCAATTGCACAGTATTGGCAATAGCAAGAAATATCCAATAGCACAATATTGCAATAGCAAGAAATTGTCAATTGTACAGTATTGCACAATAGCAAGAAATATTCAATTGCACAGTATTGCGCAATTGCAAGAAATATTCAATTGCACAGTATTGTGCAAAAGAAGATACTTTGTATAAATTATTTATTTCTTGACCAATTTCGATGGGGTTTTATTCTTGAACTCTTGGGGTTCTTTAATATGCTGAATCTAACCATGTATTAAATTTTTGGCTTTTGGGCCCCGTTTTAAATTGGTCCACATTGAGGTCCAAAGGGTCCAAAATTAAACTTTGTTTGATTTCATCAAAATTGAATTATTGGGGTTCTTTGATATGACGAATCTTACTGTGTATTTAGATTCTTAATTTTTGGTCCCGTTTTCAAATTGGTCTACATTAAGGTCCAAAGGGTCCAAAATTAAACTTAGTTTGATTTTAACAAAATTGAATTCTTAGGGTTCTTTGATATGCTGAATCTAAACATGTATTTAGATTTTTATTATGGGCCCAGTTTTCAAGTTGGTCCAAATCTGGGTCCAGAATTAAACGCCTTCAACAATGAGAAAAACCCATACCGTATAGTCGGCTATAAAAGGCCCCTGTGTACATTATGTCCAGCTCTTAATTGTCCCAATTCTTTAAAAGAAGTGAATGAAATAGACACGCTGATCGCAGACACCACAATTTATCCCTATTAGTTTGAAAGTAAGAAGATGTGGTATGATTTCCAATGAGACAACTCTCCACCAGAGACCAAAGGACGAGGACAGAAACAGCAATATGGCATTGAACAGCATGTTCACCTTTATCAAAATAGTTCATACAATTATTTCTGTTTCCTTTATTGGCAGACCACCAAGTGTTAGATCATTGAACAGCTGGATTAGAATATTAAGTATCTATTAAAACTTCAGAAGATAGACAAAATGTTTGCAAAAAACAGGTGAAAATTACATGTTCCGCATGCATTTGCAATTAACAGGTGTGTCTGATTACCACAATTAATAAGCCGTTAGCTATAAAATGTTCACACTCAGGATTTTTATGATTTCATACAATCTGTTATAACAATTAATATTCAATAACTGGTGCAAATATTTTGTTTTTTTTTATTTTCATTACAGACGGGTGTTTTATCTAATGGTTTTGAACAAATTGTAAGCCATTTGTGATTATTTCTGTCTTTTTCTGGAGAGAATTAACTACAATAGTCAAGTCTTGCAATATTAATAGCAGTGCTTTTTTTTATACGCTGGTTTATGGGACATATTATGGTATATTGTCCATCTGTCAGTCTGTTGTCCATTGTCATTACACTTCAGACAATAACCCAAAAAAGCTTTCACCAATTTTGATGAAACTTTGGTGAATTGTTTATATCTGTTGACATAAGCCCCCTTTTGATTTTTATAAATTTTAGATTATCAAGTTTTCTGACTATAACTCAAAAATGCTTTGAGCAATTTTCATGACTCTTTGGTGAATTGTTAATATATATTGACATCAGTTTCTCTTTCAATTTTTAAATATTTCTGACTATATGTTTTGGAGTATTGGGACTTTATTCAAAAAAAGGGGGATTTTCTAGTTTTCAGACAATAACTCCAAAAGTGCTTTGAGCAGTTTTCATAATTCTTTGGTGACTTGTTTATATCTATCGAAACTATTGAGAGTATTGCATGGCAATACATAGTCCCCTACTAGTAAAAAATTCATTGTACTAGATCAAAATGCTAACCTGATCTATATCTTGTCATGGCATAAACTATATAACAAATATCAAGTCAATACCTTTCAGCATGACGAAACAAGAATGTGTCCATAGTACACAGATGCCCCACTCGCATTATCATTTTCTATGTTCAGTGGACCGTGAAATTGGGGTCAAAACTCTTAATTTGGCATTAAAATTAGAAAATTCATATCATAGGAAACATGTGTTCAAAGTTTAAAGTTGATTGGACTTCAACTTCATCAAAAACTACCTTGATCAAAAACTTTAACCTGAAGCGGGACAGTATCATTTTCTAGGTTTTTTGGACCGTGAAATTGGGGTAAAAACACTAATTTGGTATTAAAATTAGAAAGATCATATCATAGGGAACACGTGTACTAAGTTTCAAGTTGATTGGACTTCAGCTTCATCAAAAACTACCTTGACCAAAAACTTTAACCTGAAGCGGGACAGACGGACAAATGAACGGACAGAAAACGAAAGGACGCACAGACGGAAAACATAATGCCCCTAATTGGGGCATAAAAAGTGTGGAAAACTGATTATTTAAGTGAATTTTCTAAGTCAAAGGACCAATTTTCTGCACAAAATCATCAGACTGGAACAAAATTTGAACTTGATCTGAAACTTGTCATGATAAAACTATATACCAATTATCAAATCAATATCTTCAAGTATGACGAAAAAGTGAGGAAAACTGATTATTTGAGTGCATTTTTTAAGTCCAAGGACCATAACTCTGCACAAAATCATCAGACCGGAACAAAATTTGAACTTGATCTGAAACTTGTCATGATAAAACTATATACCAATTATCAAATCAATATCTTCAAGTATGACGAAAAAGTGAGGAAAACTGATTGAGTGCATTTTTTAAGTCAGAAGACCATAACTATGCACAAAATCATCAGACCGGAACAAAATTTGAACTTGGTCTGTAACTTGTCATGATAAAACTTTATTACAATTATCAAATCAATATCGGCAAGCATGACGAAAAAAATTGCGGAAAACTGATTATTTGAGTGAATTTTCTAAGTCTAAGGACCATAACTTTGCAAAAAATCATCAGACCGGAACATAATTCGAACTTGATCTGTAACTTGTCATGATAGAACAATACACCAAATATCAAATCAATATCTTCAAGCACGCAGACAGACAGACAGAGAGCAAACCTAAAGTCCCCTTCGACTTTGTCGGTAGGGGACTAATAAGCTCCCTTTTGTTTTTTATAAATTTCTGATATGACACTGTGGAGTTGTGGAACGTTATTCGTTGTCCATTTTTTACACTTTGGACAGTTTTAGAATTTTATTTGTTCACAAATCAGGGCCACTAACTTATCAGTCCCCTACTGACGAAGTCGAAGGGGACTTTAGGTTTGCACTCTGTCCGTCTGTTAGTCCATCTGTCATTCCGTCAAATCAGTTTTAGTGACTTTTTCTTCATGCTTGTTAACCGGTAGGGTACTATGTATTGCCATGCAATACTCACAGAATGCTTGTTTAAACTTGAAGTAGCCTTAATAGTGCCAAATTATTCATGTTTTGTGTCGAAGGGTACCACTGTATTTAATTTTTTTTTAAGGGGGGGTCTATTTGAGCAGTGCTCACAGTATTTCTAGTTGATCATATAAATTCATTTAAAGCATAAAGACGAGAAAAAAGGTTGAAAACATATTATTCCCTCATGGCGCTGCTCTTTCTTTCGGATGCAGTCAAAACTGGTTGTATGAATTATGCTTGAGGAGCTTTAAAATAAATGCAAATTTTCTTCAAATTTTCCAACTTGTGCCCTGCTGGTAAACCTGGTATGAATGGCTACTGTTTTTTTTTTTTCAATTATAGGCCACACCTTCCATGCTGACAGCTGCTTGAACCCCTAGAAATTCCCTATTAAAAATTTCTGGATCCATGCATGCTGACTCTAATACCAGAACCATCAAGTGTCTAGTTGTCACTTTTTGAAAATTAGCGATCAATGATAAATTTCAAACAGTTTCAAGATGGATCAAAAGGCACTCTCATTGTCTGTCCAATGAGTAATGGTTCCCACTTATTCTGTGGAGTATTTATCAATTAACAATTTTCCAGGCTATTACATCATCAGGAAAATGCATTATAACTGTCTGTTCTTTCTTGTATTTTTTAGATCCCTGAGGCAGATGTTTGGCTCGCTGGATAACTGTAAAAGTCAAGAATTAGTTACATAATTAGTGTGAAAAACGGATGAATCAGACGAAAAATTAGTTTTGTCGAGTAAATGAAAACGCAGCATGGGATATGATCTTCCAAATATTACATAATCGGATATCAGCTGGACTTTGTGATTATCTAATTCCTTTATTGAAACAGGATTTGTTTCTGAAAAGTGAAATTTGGAAGTTGGATATTTGTGATATGATTTTTCAGTAAAATAATAGAAATAGATCATTTTCCCAGAATTGAGTTTCATTCATGTGATATTACATTCAGTTTTTCAATTAGCAATCCTATTAGGATATAATTAGTGATATTTGTTTTTCTTGTGTTTAAATAAACTAGGAAGCATGTAGATATAACATTTACTCCTTGAAATTTAATTAGTGACTTGACATAAGTACTCACACTTGAGAGGGAAAGTTGTAAATTTCCTGTTCTATTTAAAGTATCAATATCCGATAGACCGTAAATCAATAAACAATGACAATTGTAAACAATTCACACTCCACTGAAAACTCTCCCATGCTGCAAGAAAAATTACCTGTGAAAAATGGAGGTTACGTTATAATACCTTACACTGACGAAGACATGGACCCTAAAGTCAATCCATTAGAACCCTCTGAGGAAAATAAAACCTCTGAGGAGGAAAATGAACTCTGTGGATGGAGGTCCTTTCAGCCTCAAATATGTCAGGTGTTTAGAAAGCCCGGTTGGATGTTATTTTGGCTGTGTTGGGCTGGTGCTATACAGGTAAGTTATCTTTTTTTTAATAAATCTTGTAATCTTGTTTATAACATGAATGAAACTTGAGATAAAATCAATTTACTAACTTGTACTATTTTGTGAAAGTAGTATTGATTAATTATTGGTAGTGAACTATGATTGTGGTTGTAATTGTTAACTAATTTATCATTTTTTATGAATGAAATTTTTTTACACATGATTGCCCCCATACATTTGTAAACATGTGTTACTAATGTTATGAGGTGATATTTCTTTCCTAAATATGCCTTGTCATTGTGTGTGACATCTACTGGGATGTTAAAATGACAATATCGTGGTGTAAATTTCATATTTATTTTTGAAACATCATGATTTGCATAATTTAATTTTGTTATAAACCATTATTTCTAAATACACATAATTAATAGAAAAATGTGTAAAAGTCATCAAAGAGAATATCTAATCTATGCCAGCTAAACTCTAATACAATTTGGTTGGAAAAGTGAATGTGTCTTTTATACCGCTTTGTAATTAAAACCTGATTCTTCAATGTACAATTATAACATTATTAACATGAAACAAAAAATTCTGCTCAAATAAGTGCAAGGAACCATATTGTTCTTGTATTCAGGTGAATTATAATTTAGAAAAAAATAGATTTATAGACGTACATCTAGTCAAATGGACTATAACAAAACTGACAAATTTTTCCTGTTACTTGTGTGGAGCAAAATACTTCAAACATTATATACATAGCCACTTGAATTTGCATTGACTAACTCATTGATAAACTATTTGGATTTTTTTTTAATGATAATGGCAAGAAGATATATATATGATTCTTCATATGCCTCTATCTAATGCACTTTTTTCTGCATTGGACACTCTTTCTTGACGTTTATTCAACACGGAATTGCGAGAAAGATTTGCTGAACTGTATTATGACCTTGTAAAAAATTGCTACTTTATATAATTTACTGCTGCATGCTTATTTTTGAACAAATATTTGTTAAATTTAAAAACAAATGGAGATTTGACATTGACAAAGTATACAATGAACTTGAAGGTTAATTTGCACTAGGTGCATTGCTTGTGCTTATTTTGTTTCGTCATTCCTCGAAGGTGATTTGCAGAAGGAAAAAAATGCAACAAGCATCTTGCCTATAAAAAAAAAAGAAAAGAAAAAAAAAAGATTATTATTCAATATTGAAATAATTTAATGACCCTTAGAGAACAGTTTAAGTGAACTACGATAGTTTTAACTGGCAAAATTTGTTTAAATGCCACACTCTCTACCAGTTAGAAATCCTTGCAACAACTCTTTGAAGGGTCTGGTAAAAGTTGCCTCTTTCCTGTAGAATTACAAAATTTCTGCACCTCAAACACATCCTCTTTTCCAGCTATATACCAAATTTCTTGCCCATCTGGCTTCATCAAGATAAACCCACATTGCAGTACCTACCTATTAGATTAATTGTTATGAATAATGCAATGAGACAGCCACTCATCAACACAAATAAGAGCTGAACATACAGATTATTAATGAAATACTTGCTACTGGACTTTAAGGAAACAGCAACAATCAGTCAATAAATACATGTCTTTTGATTGGTTGATTTGGTAAATGGGAGTTATTATCATGATATATGTAGATGAACTCATCATAGATACCAGGATTAAAATTTTGTACACCAGATGCGCGTTTCGTCTACAAAAGACTCATCAATGACGCTCGAATCAAAAAAGATAAAACGACTAAATAAAGAACGAAGTTAATGAGCATTCCAAAAGAATGTAGATGTATGCCTTCTATCAATTTACATTTTTAAGTTGCCCCTTTAAATTGAATTGTTGGACTCTTTCCTTTGATATTTGGTATGGAGTAAACAATACCTGTATTGGCATTGCCTTAAAAAATCATTGATTGTGTGCAATTGCAGACACATTGGAAGTGAGATTGAATTTAAGAAATTATCAAAATCAGTGATAATTCAAGCATCTGATATTTAAAGAAAATGAAAAAAAAATGTTTGTAGTAAAGAGTTACAGATAACTTTTATACTTTTTCTTCACATACATTTTGTTGTATGAGTTTTATTCTTTTCGTTTACAATGGCTTTGCTATTGCTGATTATATACAACAAAACTTTAACTTGTGATGCAGAGTATAGAATTCTCCTCCTGCCAGACATCTAATAAATTGTAAATATAGTTAACACCTTATAACTCTTGTAACTGAATTTACATTGTATTTAATATTGAAATGTGATATACAAGAAATTGATGATTGAATCAATGGGTATAGTTATTAACAGTTTATCTTGGAAGTTTATATTAATTATTTAATGAGTTTTGTAAGAGGAAAGGAAATATAAATTGAAATAAATCACTCATTCAGTAAGTAAATTGTCTACAGTAGGGTTTTACATAAACAGTTTATTTTGGTTCGAGAGTATCACAAGTGATAAATTCAGGGTTTACTGCCTGATACCCAAGCACAACTGCAAATAAGATTGTTAGGTCAGTGATCTGGAAGGATTTTTTTGTATGGGCCCAGGGCCCCAAAAATAAAATTAATGGACCATTTTAGAATTAATGGGCCATGGTGTCAAATGAGGGGCCATTCTTTATAACAAAAATATAAAATTGTATATTTCAGCAAAAGGTAATAACCTGTATGATATTGTTCCTGTGCTTTTAAGTTCATCGAGATCTATGTGACCAAAGAAATACAACAAAATATATGTCTCTGATGTGACTAAGAATGACATTGTATGAGTTCATGAAATGTAACATCACTCAGAAATTAAACTTTTAATGACATAATAAAAAACTATAAAACTGAGCAATATATGACTAGACCAACACCACTTCAATGAACAGAATCAATAATGAGGAAATACTGAGATAAAGAATGGACATCTGATCTGGACTGATTTTTTAAAATCTGTACTAGTAATTATTGAAAATCTATGATTGATTAAATTTCATTCTTTTGAGAAACATGAAACTTGGACATACATGTATATTAATTATCAAACCATACAGTGCAATCATAGTTGTAACATAATAAAAGATAAAAGTAATAACTGTTACTCTGTATTAATATTGGATAAAAACAATAAACTAAGTTACCAGAACTACGACAACGGCAGACTAAAAGTAGCTGACCTAGATTTTGTTGCACAAAGTTGGAGAAAGAAGAAATAAATCTTAATAAGAAACCTAGACCAATTAAATTCCAAGTTATTTTGAAATGATTTTTGGCAAGATTTGCAGTACATTTTGCTGCCATCATACAGTAACCAGGGCCATAACTTCTCCCAGACCGGGCTATATTTATGAGAACCTTTATTAACAATGTTAATACTGGTATCGTCGCCTTGTTCATGTTTATGTTCCTTTATTATATTTGGGTCTTTGTAGACTGCCATACTTTCTTCTCGATGTTCCGTATTAGAGGATGTTTCAGGCATTTCCTCTGCATTTTTTATATTAATTATTTTATCAAGAGTAACAAAAGAGAGTTATGTCTTTTTGATAAGACACAACAACAATTCGCTGTAGGCATGTTTACAAAATGCACAAATGAGCTTTAACCAAAACCAAAAATTGACAAGGACAGTTAAACGTCTTTTATGGAGACAAATACTATATTAAAAAGGCCTTTGGGTTTTCAATCGAAATTATAGCAAGTTTACTTCAAAGATTATAATTTGAGAAAATTTCTCAACTGTACTAGCCAACTTTCACATAAAGTTGTTTACTTTGAAAATTTAGATCATGGATGATAGTTAACTATATTTTTGGTAATCAGATATACCACACTGCTATCCTTAACATGAAGGAAAATGCCGAGACGTCCCAAAAATATATAGGTGGTGCTCCTGTCATTGGAGGAACACAACACAGTATTGTACACACGAAACACGATCGAAATCCATTTTACGATATCTAAAGTTTAGATACGAAATGAAAATATCATGCGCCACCCTGGCGCTTACATTTGCCACTCTTTGCGCCATTTCTGTTCCATATGCGCAAATGGCGCATGGCGCCGATCTTCCCGATCACTGTTAGGTGTAATTAAGCCCTCTAACTAAAGGACCAATCATTTAAGCAGTTAATGATTTTGATTAGTCATTTTCTTATGAATGAAAGGAGATACTGATATGTGGGAATTTGTGTGAAGTAATTGTTTTTCGCTACTTATATTATAAAGAACCAAGAAATATCTCCTTCATAGAAATCTTATCTTTAAGCAAGATAAGAATATATATGGTATGTGAAAAAAACCCTTGTAAACAGGTTTGGTCCTCAAAATTTTTATCCTTTCAGGTATCGCCAAATATTTAAATTCTCTGCAAAGAAACCATTTACAGTATGGGATCCTTGCAGTCAACTATGAAATATAACTTTGGAAAAGTCATAGATTTAGCAAATGTTTATCATAAGTTTCCTTTTTAATCTAAAATCATTATGGATTTAATTAAGTTTTTCCAGACATAAATGTTAAATATACACATCTTTACTATACTTGAGTTACTACAGTTAATCTTTATTTTATGCTGGTGGTCCATATGATGTTAGAAAAACAATAATTGCTTTTAATCTGGGCGATAGAATATTTTTCCTTTGTAGGTAAAATTGTATGGGAAGACATAAGATGCAATGAGTGTCATTCTGTTAAAATTCATGTGTGGGTCTTGTATTTATGGGAAGGTTTTTACAACTAATAAAGACATTCTTATAAGGAATGAAAATTAAACAAAGAGGGAGGAGATAGATCTTAAAAAAAACTAGCATAACCAGATGATGATGTATGAAGGGCTGAAGGACCTTTTTCAGGACGTCAGGATTGAGGCCTTTATTTTTCGGTAATTCAGGACTTACCATTATCGGGCCTCAGGAATTTATGATTAATTTTGGGGATCTGCATTTTTGGGGGAATTCTGATTGACATCCCCTCCTCTCGCCCCTCATGTATTCATGTTTCAAGAACCTCATCACTGGTTGTCTTTTTCTTATCTTGTTGTTTTTTTTTCTTACTTGGAGAATTTGGTGTTGGTTGCAGATCGAATCATCTTTTGTAGACAATTTAGATATTGAGACCCATCTATTGTTAGTGTGGATCTTGCCATTTAGATGCTTTGTTGTTGGGTTGCTGTCTCATTGACAATATTCTATATCTACTTCTATTTATACTGTCAGTTCAAGTAAATCTAGAAAATCAACGTTCATATAAATACTGGTTAATAGTTTTGTGAAAATCGATTAAAAAACAGTAAATCATAGTGAATCCAGGAAGCTATATTTTATTTTAAAAGACGACAGCATTATAATGTTTGCAAAGTGGGTTGTTGATATGTATTTTGATTTTGAAATTTTTCAATATTCAATTGATTGGAAAATCCCATGTACCATTAACTGTAGGTATAGCTAGGGGACCCAGGGAGCCCATGAGGTCCCTACTGAGAACCGTATGGTTAATAATTGTGTTTTCATGCCTTTTCCACTTTTTACTGCAGGGCCTCCTCTAATTTTTCAGTACACCCCTCTAACCCTGGCCCTCCCTTTTTGAAAGTCCTGGATCCGTCACTGTAATACCTTCAAATGTACCTCTTTTAAGTATGTGTGCGCCTTGCATACAATGATGCACAAAATATATTACATGTACCTCATTTATTGGGGGAAAAAACTCAGACTTATGTTATGTAGGGTAGTAACTCAGTCAATAATTCATTCATTTGAAAAATAAATTTGACCATAAACAAGAATAGTTTCTCATTCATTTGTCTGAACCAATAGGCCATTGATATTTTATAAAGAATGATAAATCTATTTTGTAATCCCAAGTAAAGTAACAAAAACAGTAAAAAATAAAACTCAGTATTATTGAAAGTGATTCATTTTTTTTTTTAACTATTTCACAAAAATAGTTTGGGTTTTTCAAAATTATGATAAAAAAAAATAGATATTATGTCTGTCTCCTGCCACCACCAGTCCTTTCATAAAACATAGGATCAGTAGGATGGAAATTTGTTTTTCATATACATATTAAAAAAATCATGTTTTGTCATAGTCTGATATTGATTTTGATTTACACTTCAAATCCTGTAGTTCGAGCATACTAAATGAAACTTTTGTAATTTCGCATGTTATGACAACTTTTTCACTTGCTTTTGGTCAATTTTATCATAGGTACTTGGGGACCGAACAATTTTTTCTAGCCCTTTAGCCTTATTTTCCAAAATCCGTTATTTTTTGGTTTTCTATTAATTTCAATTATTTTTGCGTCAGAAATAATGTTTATTTGCTATTTACTATATCACTGATATCTCCATATAATATATCAGTGACCACTGTGGATGGTAAACTTGGAATTGATAGTGCATAGCAAATAAAACATATTTCTAGTATATTTATGTTCATATAATACAGAAAAAAGCGAAAATAATTGAAATTAATAGAAAACAAAAATTTACATATTTTGGAAAAAAGGAGAAGGGCAAAAAAAAATTGTGGTCTGCATTTTAAGAAAGGGTCTGTCAGAAGGAAAACCAATACATATTTTGGGGGCAGAACTTGAGTTTTTTACAGAGGAACCAAGATGACTTAAAAAAATGGAGGGAATGAAAATTAGAATCAGTCAGGTTAGCAGAATCGTTTTTCATTTTTACATCTTGATAATGAAGGATATAGCTGTTATACAGATGACCTGTCTATAGAGATGTTAATGAATAGACCTGTTATACAGATGACCTGTCTATAGAGATGTTAATGATTAGACCTGTTATACAGATGACCTGTCTATAGAGATGTTAATGATTAGACCTGTTATACAGATGACCTGTCTATAGAGATTAATTATTTAGACCTGTTATACAGATGACCTGTCTATAGAGATGTTAATGATTAACCCTGTTATACAGATGACCTGTCTACAGAGATGTTAATGATTAACCCTGTTAAGCAGATGACCTATCTATAGAGATGTTAATGATTAGACCTGTTATACAGATGACCTGTCTACAGAGATGTTAATGATTAGACCTGTTATACAGATGACCTATCTATAGAGATGTTAATGATTAGACCTGTTATACAGATGACCTGTCTATAGAGATGTTAATGATTAGACCTGTTATACAGATGACCTATCTATAGAGATGTTAATGATTAGACCTGTTATACAGATGACCTATCTATAGAGATGTTAATGATTAGACCTGTTATACAGATGACCTATCTATAGAGATGTTAATGATTAGACCTGTTATACAGATGACCTGTCTATAGAGATGTTAATGATTAGACCTGTTATACAGATGACCTGTCTCTAGAGATGTAAATGATTAGACCTGTTATACAGATGACCTGTCTATAGAGATGTAAATGATAAGGCCTGTTATACAGATGACCTGTCTATAGAGATGTTAATTATTTAGACTTGTTATACAGATGACCTGTCTCTAGAGATGTAAATGATTAGACCTGTTATACAGATGACCTGTCTATAGAGATGTAAATGATAAGGCCTGTTATACAGATGACCTGTCTATAGAGATGTTAATTATTAGACCTGTTACACAGATAACCTGTCTATAGAGATGTTAATGATTAGACATGTCTATAGAGATGTTAATGATTAGGCCTGTTATACAGATGTTAATGATTAGACCTGTTGTACAGATGATTAGGCCTGTTATACAGATGTTAATGATTAGACCTGTTGTACAGATGACCTGTCTATCATGTTAATGATTAGGTTTGTTGTACAGATGACCTGTCTATAGAGATGTTAATTATTTAGACCTGTTATACAGATGACCTGTCTATAGAGATGTTAATTATTAGACCTGTTACACAGATAACCTGTCTATAGAGATGTTAATTATTTAGACCTGTTATACAGATGACCTGTCTATAGAGATGTTTATTAGACCTGTAATACAGATGACCTGTCTATAGAGATGTTAATGATTAGGCCTGTAATACAGATGACCTGTCTATAGAGGGTTAATTATTAGACCTGTTACACAGATGACCTGTCTATAGAGATGTAAATGATTAGACCTGTTATACAGATGACCTGTCTACAGAGATGTTAATGATTAGACCTGTTATACAGATGACCTGTCTACAGAGATGTTAATGATTAGACCTGTTATACAGATGACCTGTCTACAGAGATGTTAATGATTAGACCTGTTATACAGATGACCTGTCTATAGAGATGTTAATGATTAGACCTGTTATACAGATGACCTGTCTCTAGAGATGTAAACCTGTTATACAGATGACCTGTCTATAGAGATGTAAATGATTAGGCCTGTTATACAGATGACCTGTCTATAGAGATGTTAATTATTTAGACATTCCAGAACAATGTATTATGTCTACTTTGTTTGTGTTTATAATGTGCTGTTTTCAACACCATCTGGTTATTTTGAGTTACAGTGGAAATATTATTTCTGAGGTTTATGTTTATCTTGACTACAATAATAGTTTACACCGATTATTTATATTAGTGCCATAATACAAAAGGGAGATGATTCATGAACAAATTTATTATTAAAATTTAAGAAAAGGTTAAGGACTACGAAATGTTTAAGGAAATTTTTACATTAAAAAAAAACTAGTACAGATGTGAGAACATAAATAATAATCGACATAAGGATAGTGATCCGGCGGCACCGGCACCAGCATTAAATAACTACTTTAAAGCCTTATATTTTAGAAGGTGGGAGACCTGGATGCTTCATATTTTGTATATAGATGCCTTATGTTATGAAGTATCCATCTGTCATATGTCCATTGTCCTTGACCTCATTTTCATGGTTGAGTGACTACTTGAAAAAAAAGTTCAGATTTTTTGTAATGTTAATTTCTCTCTTATTATAAGTAATAGGATAACTATATTTAGTATGTGCGTACCTTGCAAGGTCCTCGTGCCTGTCAGACAGTTTTCATCTGACCTCGATCTCATTTCATGGATCAGCGAACAAGGTTAAGTTTTAGTGGTCAAGTCCATATATCAGATACTATCAGCAGTAGGTCTACTATATTTGGTATATGGAATGATTGTAAGGTGTACATGTCCAACTGGCCAGTGTCATCTGACCTTGACCTCATTTTCATGGTTCAGTGGTTAAAGTTAAGTTTTTGTGTTTTTGTCTTTTTTTCTAATACTGTATGCAATAGGTTAACTATATTTGGTGTGTGGAAATATTTTACGATGTACATGTCAGTCTGGCAGGTTTTATTTGACCTTGACCTCATTTTCATGGTTCATTGCTTAGTGTTAAGTTTTTGTGTTTTGGTCTTTTTTTCTTATACTATATGCAATAGGTCAACTATATTTGGTGAATGGAATGATTATAAGGGGTATATGTTTGCATGATTCAGTGGTCAATGTTTAGTTTTCCTAGTTGAGTTTGTTTCTTAGAAACTTTAAGCAATAGGTCAACTATATTTGGTGTATGGAATGATTGTAAGGTATTCATGTATTTCTGGTTTGGTTTATCTGACCTTGATCTCATTTTCTTGGATCATGTTAAGTTTATGTGATACTTGTAGTAAAGCTTTATATTTAGGACTATCAACATAAAATCAGTTGTCAGTAAAGCAGGTGAGGCATTTCAGCATGTGCACTCTTGTTTTATACAGTGTACCTAATAATGAGGTTATGTCCCTTGGATAAGAAAGAAACCCCAAAATACATGCTAAATTTTAAATTTAAATCTCTAGATGTAAATCTTATCTCTACAAAAGAGCAAATTTCTGTGTGTAAATATGTATTATATTGGATATTTTGGTAGAGTTATAATCATATTTAATGTTATTTCAATAACCGAAAGTAAAGTTCCAGGGTAATGACAGAGCACAATCCTTCCACTGTTATACAAAATTTTTTTATAGACATGCAACAATCCTTTACAAATTTTCTGATGTTTTTTGCAGTAAATTTATTAAAATAGAGTAAAAAAATTTCAGAATACTTATTTCTACCTAATTATTTTTAAAGTTAATAGCCTGACAGCTGTGATTTCCATCTTTCTTAATGTCTGCCGTGAGATAAGAAAGATAAGCAGTGATGATTTTAATATCTAAGATTGCATGAAAAGGATACTATGACAAGTGGTGGTTTTGATCCTTTTAGAGATTACTGGGGCAATTTATAAAATATTTATTATCATGGCGTGTGTGAACTCAGTTTGTACTTCAAGATAGCTAAAGTTGTTTATCACTCTGTAGTGCATTCTTTATGAAATTCAAAAATTTTATTCAGTTGATGCAGTATATAGAAAATGAAAGGATATGGAGTAAATGTACATGGGACAAAATCGCACACAATATTTAGAAAACATAGAAAATTATCAATGAACAGGGCTTTTATTCCTGTTCTTCATCTTGACAGTTGATGTAGGGTCTTCAACAATGAACAAATCATTCATACCCTACAACAAGGTCAAGACGGCCCCTAGCGTCGACTTAAGCGGTACTATTGATAAAAATAAAGTAATTATAAATACATTGCATGGTTAAATTGTCTTGTTTTTGTTAGGCTCTCAGAGTCGGAAGGATAGGAACCATTAAATGAAACCTATCAAAGTTTAAAGCCAGTGGCAAATATTACAGTCATATTCAGTGGCAGATCCAAGACTTTCAATCAGAGAAAGGCAATCAGTAAAAAATCCCTTAAATGTACTAAAACTTTCTAATTTTCGGCCATAAGGGGAGTAGATCAGCTTGTACTCACCCTGTATCTGCCTTTAATATTAATATAAGCTGAGATCAATTCAAATTTTAAACATTCTAAGCCTCTAAGCCTTGTAAAATTTGATAATATAGTTGATGTAGATACCCTCTTCTGATGCAGCAAATATCAGTTTTTTTGACAATGACTTTTATTTGCAGATACAGCAGATTAAAAAAAGGTTACCTAAGAATAAGCCAAAATCTTTGGTATGTAGTGTCAAGTAACAAAGAAACAAAGTTAATAAATGTTGATTTCCTCTTTGATGGTATAGTAGATAAATCATATTTCAATGAAATCTTACATCTTAACCCATGTTTCTTGTCTGTTGTAATTAAGATAATTCATGACGGTTTGTTAATTTTACATCATAATCTGTATATTTTGAGAATTTAGAGTGACAGCAGGATGGTCTTCTTTGTCTTGTCAGGATTAGTTAATATTTTTGCTATCTGTATTAACTTGGTTACTTGCTGCATAGAAAATTGTTTTCAAATTTAAAATACAGGATAAAAAGGAATAGTAAGGGCATATGATTTTACCTGGCATAAAGGGGACAGCTAAAATAAATATGTTGCATAACTAAATTTTTTTAATATTTTAACCTATGTATATAAACATATAAAATAAGGGGAGAACTTGTACCAATGATTAATCAAAAATGCTAAAGAAAAGCAGAAAACTGTATTCAAACTACATTTAAGATCAAAGAGTTCGAAAAATATTGAGAATGGTAAATATATAGGTTATTGGGTAAAATTCAATTATTCCTAGCCTTTGAAAGAACAAAGAAGCCCTGAGGAGTTACACCATATTAAAGGAAATTTTAGTAAGAAACACTGATACAAATTTATTTTTGAGTTCAAAGACTGTTTGTAAATTATTTTTTTTTATGTCCTTTTTGGTCATTTGGTCATATAGCTCTTCAACTGTTTCGATTCTTATACATACTTGGCTTTCAAATATTTGGTTTTTAACATTCCTCATGAAGGTAAATCCAGAAAAGCTTTTCAGAGGCATGAAATTTATAATGTGTTCTGTTGTTTTCATTTTGTATAACAGATGACGGAAGTCTTGTATAACTATCTACGTAAATACTCATCACATCTGTTATGCCGATGTCACTAATTGTTAGGATAACCCTTTCTTACAAAGTTCCTGCAGATGACATTGAATTAACACTACATCATACTCTTGTTTATTACTGGAATACATAATAAAGTATGACGTTGTTCTGTCGGTTTGTAGAAAGTTGATGCAGTATAATCTGTTGTGGGGTACACTACAGACTGTTTCTTTACATTGTACCTACCCTGTGGTAGACTTTACTTTGAACCTACCCTTGTGGTGGACTTTACATTGTACCTACCCTTGTGGTGGACTTTACATTGTACCTACCCTTATGGTAGACTTTACATTGTACCTACCCTTGTGGTGGACTTTACATTGTACCTACCCTTGTGGTAGACTTTACATTGTACCTACCCTTGTGGTGGACTTTACTTTGTACCTACCCTTGTGGTGGACTTTACGTTGTACCTACCCTTGTGGTAGACTTTACATTGTACCTACCCCTGTGGTAGACTTTACATTGTACCTACCCCTGTGGTGAACTTTACATTGTACCTACCCTTGTGGTGGACTTTACCTTGTACCTACCCTTGTGGTGGACTTTACGTTGTACCTACCCTTGTGGTGGACTTTACGTTGTACCTACCCTTGTGGTGGACTTTACGTTGTACCTACCCCTGTGGTGGACTTTACGTTGTACCTACCTCTGTGGTGGACTTTACGTTGTACCTACCCTTGTGGTGGACTTTACATTGTACCTACCCTTGTGGTGGACTTTACATTGTACCTACCCTTGTGGTGGACTTTACATTGTACCTACCCTTGTGGTGGACTTTACATTGTACCTACCCTTGTGATGGACTTTACATTGTACCTACCCTTGTGGTGGACTTTACATTGTACCTACCTCTGTGGTAGACTTTACATTGTACCTACCCTTGTGGTGGACTTTACATTGTACCTACCCTTGTGGTGGACTTGACATTGTACCTACCCTTGTGGTGGACTTTACATTGTACCTACCCCTGTGGTGGACTTTACATTGTACCTACATTGTACCTACCCTTGTGGTGGACTTTACATTGTACCTACCCCTGTGGTAGACTTTACATTGTACCTACCCTTGTGGTGGACTTTACATTGTACCTACCCCTGTGGTAGACTTTACATTGTACCTACCCTTGTGGTGGACTTTACATTGTACCTACCCTTGTGGTGGACTTTACGTTGTACCTACCCTTGTGGTGGACTTTACATTGTACCTACCCTTGTGGTGGACTTTACATTGTACCTACCCTTGTTGTGGACTTTACATTGTACCTACCCTTGTGGTAGACTTTACGTTGTACCTACCCTTGTGGTGGACTTTACATTGTACCTACCCCTGTGGTAGACTTTACATTGTACCTACCCTTGTGGTGGACTTGACATTGTACCTACCCTTGTGGTGGACTTTACATTGTACCTACCCCTGTGGTGGACTTTACATTGTACCTACATTGTACCTACCCTTGTGGTGGACTTGACATTGTACCTACCCCTGTGGTAGACTTTACATTGTACCTACCCTTGTGGTGGACATTGTACCTACCCTTGTGGTGGACTTTGCGTTGTACCTACCCTTGTGGTGGACTTTACATTGTACCTACCCTTGTGGTGGACTTTACATTGTACCTACCCTTGTTGTGGACTTTACATTGTACCTACCCTTGTGGTAGACTTTACGTTGTACCTACCCTTGTGGTGGACTTTACATTGTACCTACCCTTGTGGTAGACTTTACATTGTACCTACCCCTGTGGTGGACTTTACATTGTACCTACCCTTGTGGTGGACTTTACATTGTACCTACCCTTGTGGTTGTTGTTTGATGCTGTGTATCATATGTGTTTTTCGTTCATTATTTTGTAAATAAATTAGGCCGTTAGTTTTCTCGTTTGAATTGTTTTACATTTTGGATTTTAGGGCCTTTTACAGCTGACTATGCAGTATGGGTTTTCTTGGTGTTGTACGGTGACCTATAGTTAATTTCTGTCTTATTTGGTCTCTTGTTGTCAGTTGTCTCATTGGCAATCATACCACATCTCCTTATCTTTATATCAGTACCTGAAGTATCATCCACAAAGTACCATGGTGCTTCTGTGTTTGTATGATTTAAATGACACATTTCATTTGTAAATTTCCATTCTGTATCATTATGTATTTTACTAAAAGTAAGGTGTAAAACTTCAGTCTTGATGCTTCACTCAGAACTCAAGCCACTCCAGCTCAGGCTTGTAAAACATCTATCAGGTTTGTAAGAATTTTTACTAAATCTATACAAAATTTTCCAAAAATGAGCGTTGGGACTATGGCTTCAAAATTTTATCTGGAAGACTGAAGTTATTGTATAGATGATACTTCAGGTACTACTGATAGTTCACCACAAGGGTAGGTACAACGTAAAGTCCACCACAAGGGTAGGTACAATGTAAAGTCCAACACAAGGGTAGGTACAACGTAAAGTCCACCACAGGGGTAGGTACAATGTAAAGTCCACCATAAGGGTAGGTACAATGTAAAGTCTACCACAAGGGTAGGTACAGTGTAAAGTCCACCACAAGGGTAGGTACAATGTAAAGTCCACCACAAGGGTAGGTACAATGTAAAGTCTACCACAGGGGTAGGTACAATGTAAAGTCCACCACAAGGGTAGGTACAAAGTAAAGTCCACCACAAGGGTAGGTACAATGTAAAGTAGGTACAATGTAAAGTCCACCACAAGGGTAGTTACAATGTAAAGTCCACCACAAGGGTAGGTACAATGTAAAGTCCACCACAAGGGTAGGCACAATGTAAAGTCCACCACAAGGGTAGGTACAATGTAAAGTCCACCACAAGGGTAGGCACAATGTAAAGTCCACCACAAGGGTAGGTACAATGTAAAGTCCACCACAAGGGTAGGTACAATGTAAAATCTACCACAAGGGTAGGTACAATGTAAAGTCTACCACAGGGGTAGGTACAATGTAAAGTCCACCACAGGGGTAGGTACAATGTAAAGTCTACCACAAGGGTAGGTACAAAGTAAAGTAAAGTCCACCACAAGGGTAGGTACAATGTAAAGTCCACAACAAGGGTAGGTACAATGTAAAGTCCACCACAAGGGTAGGTACAATGTAAAGTCCACCACAAGGGTAGGCACAATGTAAAGTCCACCACAAGGGTAGGTACAATGTAAAGTCCACCACAAGGGTAGGCACAATGTAAAGTCCACCACAAGGGTAGGTACAATGTAAAGTCCACCACAAGGGTAGGTACAATGTAAAATCTACCACAAGGGTAGGTATAATGTAAAGTCTACCACAGGGGTAGGTACAATGTAAAGTCCACCACAGGGGTAGGTACAATGTAAAGTCTACCACAAGGGTAGGTACAAAGTAAAGTAAAGTCCACCACAAGGGTAGGTACAATGTAAAGTCCACCACAAGGGTAGGTACAAAGTAAAGTCCACCACAAGGGTAGGTACAATGTAAAGTCCACCACAAGGGTAGGTACAATGTAAAGTCCACCACAAGGGTAGGTACAAAGTAAAGTCTACTACAGGGGTAGATACAATGTAAAGAACCAGTCTGTAGTGTACCCCACAACAGATTACACTGGATCAATTTTCTACAAACCGACAGAACAACGTCATACTTTATTACATATTCCAGAAATAAACAAGAGTATGATGTAGTGTTAATTCAATGTCATCTGCAGGAATTTTGTAAGAAAGGGTTATCCTAACAATTAGTGACATCGGCATAACAGATGTGACGTGTATTTACGTAGATAGTATAAAAGGCTTCGTCATCTGTTGTACACTCTGTCAATTTGAACTCAAAATAAATATTTAGTATTAGGATTTTCTTAGCTGATTTAAGCTGTTCTGTTTATGGTCTTGGTTTTTCAAACGTATTATTCTGTTCTTGTATTTGACTTCAGTGTTCCTGATTAAAGTTGTTCCAGAAATAATTGTTCTGTGCATAGATAAATGAAATATATGTTTTAACTGTTTTCAAGTGTTGTTGAGTTTTCGCTTAAATAACACATTGATTATAAAAGTTTATAATAACCAAGTCTCAATAAGAGAGACATATGAGCTCGTAATTGATCTTATTCAAAGGAATATCAATACAATCTGTTAACTTATTAGGGGTTGAATTAAATCTTTATGCAAAGTCTGTAACTGTTTGAAAATTGTTGTGAGTTGATATAAGATCCCTACATAACAGATCAAAATTTATCTTTTACTTCATATTTGAATGTTCCAAAATCAATCAAACCGTACTTTGACCTATAATGGTTTACTTCTACAAATTGTGACTTGGATGGAGAGTTGTCTCATTGGCACTCATACCACATCTTCTTATATCTAAATTCTTATGCATTTACATGTACCGGTATATGTGCATAGTGCACTTGCATAAGGTTGATTTCTATCTGAAGCAGATCATATATTGTTTCCATTCAGATGAAGGAGATAGATTTGTTAATTTAGAAAATAGACTAAACATGTTATAGAAACAGACAATTATTTACCAATGGGTTAGAAACTGACATGAAGTTGATCAAAGAAATGCTTTTGATTATTTTGCACTAGGAATTATTGACTGCATGTTAAATGTTTACATGTTAAGACATTTGCTGTAATTTGTTTATGTCATATTATCTGATTAGATTAATACTGTTTTATGGAGTAAGTTTCTGGAAGCTTAAATTTCAAATTCAAAAAGTAAGAATTAAAAAATCTGTGAGTAAAGGTCCAGCATCTACTACTGCCTAAAATGTCAGGGAATTTCATAATTTAATTAACAGGGAATCCAATGGATCTTAAAATGTAATATAAAAATAAGATGTGGTATGATTGCCAATGAAACAGCTATCCACCAGAGACCAAATGTCATAGATTCAAGCAAATATTGGTTGGAATGAGATGTGGTTTAACATATTTGAAATAGTTACATTTTATTTTAAAACAAACCGAACTCTGCATCTAAGAGTTCATTTTTCCCACCTAAACTGAAAGTTTTCAATTGCTTAGGAACAACTGATTTATGAGAAAACATTAGGGAATTTTTCATATGAAAAGTTAAGATAGCAATTATTGCAGTCATAAATCTATGAACCACATTTTGAAAACTGATATCACATCTCGATGTTAAATTTTACTCAATTTTTATGAAAAAATATGAAATAAAATTTAAAAAAAAAAAAAAAAAATGAAAGAGTTTTATGTACACAGTTAAAACAAACCTAAATATTTTAAATACATTTTTAAAGGGGAAAAGATATGTTCTCTGAAATTCTAAACTAATTATAAGCACCAAATTGTTTTGTTTACTCCATGCCTGCAGGACATGACCTGCATTTTCAAAAGATTGACATGTATGCCTGGTATCAGTTTTAATGATGCTGATTTGTATAGTAAATAAACACTTGTATCAACCAGGGTTATTTATCTTACATTCACATGTTATTCATCTTTTATCTTTTCTTTTCATCTTCATATGTTAAAATAAAGATCCCTCATGGCTGTTTTTTTGTGAAGATTTCAATCTTGAAAATGCATTTATCTTCTTTGAAAAAATAGAAAGATGTGTTTTAGGGTCATAGATCAAGAAGTTTTTTTGCAAAAATAAACGTTTTTTATTGAAATTATGATTTATCTTATATCAACACAGAAATGGGTCAATTAAGTTTGCTTAAGGTTTATTTTTTTGTGCTGGCGTAATTTTTTCAGTTTTGACCTTTTTTCTTGATTAGAAAATTAAGAGTATGTTAAAATATGGCTAGCTGTTATTTCAGGTGTTTTCACTTCATAAACCAGTATCATGCACATAAAGTAGAGATGTACAAATAAACTGTTTGTACCTAAAAATCATTTCATATTCACTGAAGAAAAACGTTTTTTTTCACATTCTGTTGAGGAGTTTTTAATATTTTAATATCCAGAAAGTTTTTTTTTTTTTGGGGGGGGGGGGAATGGTGCAAGGATAAATCTTCAGATCTTCAGTTTATGAGAAAGATTATCGGTTCCTGTAATTTTTCATCCCAGATTTTAACATGTACAGTGAGAAACACAAGTTTTGCTGCCTGTAATGTTTATGTTTGCTTAGCTATAAGTTGTTGATAGTATATGATTATCAGGATTCTCTGTAGTAGAAAATTTATGGAGTTACTGCTTATATAAATATTGACTTATCCCAATTATCTTATTATAATTAATTACCCATAACTAGAGCACCTGGTGTTTGGGGCAGGTTGTAAAATGTGGGAATGTCTTGTCTTAAGTATGGGTTGCTTTTAAAGGTAACTTGTTTTTTGTCAATTATTGTCTCACCTGTGATGAAAGTCATAGAATGAGATACATACGTGTGAATATTTGGCTGCAGCATTGTAAGGTATTTGTAAGAAGCTTTATATTTCAAAAGGTAGAAGACCTGGATGCTTCATACCTTGTATATGTAGCTGCCTTATGTAACAGAGTTTCCACATGTCATAGATGTCTGTTGTCATTGACCTCATTTTCATGGTTCAGCGACTGCTTTAAAAAATCTGAATTTCTCACTTGTGAGTAACAGGATAACTATATTTGGTATATGGGATCCTTGCAAGATGATTGCCAATGAGACAATTATCCACCAAAGTTCACCTGACCTCAACCTCAATTCATGGATCAGTGATCAAGGTTAGAGTTACATGATTTGATCTGTTTCACAAATAGTATAAACAGTAGGTCAACTATATTTAGTGTATGGAATGAATATAAGGTTTGCATGTCCGAATGGCCATGATGGCAGGTTTTATCTGACGACCTTATTTTCATGGTTCATTGGTCACATTAAGTTGTATACACAAACATACCTCCCCCATTTGCCTAGAGTTCATTATTAATTACAGGATATATACATTTATTTGAATCAGATTTTTGGCATTTGTCTTAATTTCAATCGATTCATCTTCAAAAAAGAAGAATTAGATTTGATGCAGCTGATATTAGTGTGTGTTCTTTGATAACTGTAGCATTTCTAGATTTAGATTTTATCTATGTTCTTCATTACAGACAATTATCATATGATATATCTGTAAATGACTTTAACATAGAGGGGGGGAAATGGATTCTGTAATGTGGAATTCTAATTGTGGTAATGTAAGAGTCATTGCTGAAATTATTCTTTAATTCTGTGCCGATTCCTTAAATTCTGTGCCAATTCCTTCAATTCTGTGCAGATTCCTTAAATTCTGTGCCGATTCCTTCAGTTCTGTGCCGATTCCTTTAATTCTGTGCCAATTCCTTCAATTCTGTGCCGATTTCTTTAATTCTGTGCCAATTCCTTCAATTCTGTGCCGATTCCTTAAATTCTGTGCCAATTCCTTCAATTCTGTGCCGATTCCTTTAATTCTGTGCCAATTCCTTCAATTCTGTGCCAATTCCTTCAATTCTGTGCCGATCCCTTCAATTCTGTGCCGATTCCTTTAATTCTGTGCCGATCCCTTCAATTCTGTGCCGATTCCTTTAATTCTGTGCCGATTCCTTCAATTCTGTGCCGATTCCTTTAATTCTGTGCCGATTCCTTTAATTCTGTGCCAATTCCTTCAATTCTGTGCCAATCCTTCAATTCTGTGCCGATCCTTCTTGTAAGTATTCGCCCATTTAGTTGTAAATTGAAGGAGCGTTTTGGAAAAATGTTTCAGACTTTTTTCTGTTAATAAAGGAACTTTCTTAATGTTTAATGTTGTGTTATACTGTAGAAAAAAAGAAACGATACCAAGTAGCAATCAAAAAGTCACAGAAAAACAGAAAACACATCGTATATAGAAAAACTACTTATAAGACTCAAGATCAGTCAACAACAATCACTACACAGAAAACTTAAGATTGGACGGCATGAACCCCACAAAAATGGAAAGCACTCTGGTACCAGAAAGGGACAGCAATTCCTGTTTCACTTAGTGACATCAGATTGATGACTTTTGGATTTTCTTACCCTAACTGCTTCACCAAATTCTTAAACCATTAATAGAGGTTACTTAGATCATCCAATTTCCTTTAATTTAAAATTTATGTTTATAAACTGGTAAGTAGTCACAGTGGGGCATTATCAATGATGGATTAGATAACATTTGTTATGTAATAATCCATAACAGTATTGTTATGTAATAGTCTCAAAGTTATTGAAACGAAATTTGTTTCTTCTCTGAGTACATATTTATAATTGGTTTGAATCAACTATGTTGAAAGAGGGTAAGAATGCCCTTTACTGTCAGGCGTCAAATGATCATTTTTGGCTACCTTTAGCATCAAATTCATTAAAATTGTTCGGGATTCGTCAAAATATCCTTATGGTGATTCATCCGAGGTCTCAAATAATTATCCGTTACAGTTATTTTGGAAAGAATTTAACGTGATTAGTCGAAGTCAGTCGATTTTTTTATTGGCATAAAGAACATGTACATTTTATCGTCATGCACCAAAAATCACCGTTAAGGTCATTTGGCAAGATTTTTTACCGTTATTCCTCATGAAAGTACCCCCATTACGACATTCTCGAAAGGGGGGGGGAGAAACAAGAACAATACTGGTTTTAAGGCAAATATTAGAAGATCAGTATTCAGCAAAATCCTTAATATTGATCCAAAGCCTGGACTGACATAGAATTATATATTATCAATGCAGTGGAAGGCTGTATATACTCATTCAGCTGCTTCTGTGGTCTATGGGAAGCAAGCTTGCCTAGAGTGTGAGGTTGTGGGTTCCCCTGTGAGTGTAGGTTAAAGCCTCATCTTCGTAGGGTAACTTGATGGCTGGAATTATATATATTTTTTGCTAGTAAAGAAATCATCATTATAAAATTGATTTAACAAAGTGTGAAACTTTTAGATCAAATCTTACTTGTCATGAGTATTCATATGAAGGTCATCTGAGGTCACCATAACTGACACTGGAATTTTGTACCAAATCTTAAATTTTGGTTCACCCATGGCTTAATTTCAGAATAATAAACTGTAAAATGGGGTGCATAATTCCTGTTTTCTATCAATAATGGTTGTATTAAAGTATATTTCTTAATGTATTCTTACCAATAAGAAAATATGGTTATTAGGCAAGTGATGTTTTCAGAAAATGAATTTTAATAAATTGTATTTTGTTGTCCTAATTTTCAAATATGAAGTGTCCATTACTGACTAACAATACAAAAACACATTCAAGATGGTCATCTCATAGATAAGCTTAATTTAATTAGGGTTATCTTCCTTTAATAAGAGTTTGGTGGCAAGGTTGGAAATGCTGTCATGCTAGAAAAATTACCAGTTGTGCGGGGTTGATACTACAAGACAAACAAGAATGTTGTGTCATTCTTCATAGTTATGCTAAAGAACCATCCCTCTTTCATAGTGGGAAGTTTTTAGTCGATTGTTATGTGATATACTGAAGAATCATCTTTGTAGTGGGGAAGTTTTTAGTCGATTGTTATGTAATATGCTGAAGAATCATCTTTCGTAGTGGGGAAGTTTTTAGTCGATTGTTATGTGATATGCTGAAGAATCATCTTTCGTAGTGGGAAGTTTTAGTCGATTGTTATATGATATGCTGAAGAATCATCTTTCGTAGTGGGAAGTTTTAGTCAATTGTTATGTAATATGCTAAAGAATCATCTTTCGTAGTGGGGAAGTTTTTAGCCGATTGTTATGTAATATTAGAGATATAACACAGACTTTATATATGTCCCTTGGTAATTGGAAAGGCTAAAGATATCATCCAGATGCATTTATTTTGTATCAATATTTAAAACTGTTTTTATATTCATTCATGTGCAATCTTAACATTTATGACTTTTGTAGTATGAATTCATACAAATCTTGGCTTAAAGATTACAAAGAACTGATAAAATAATAATAGTTTGTTTGGAAATTGTAAAATCATCCATGTTTTCGCCAGAGTTTTGACACATAAAATAATGGAAAACAATGCACAAAAATTATTTTGTACATAAACATATTAAATCAGGCTGTTAGTTTTCTCGTTTGAATTGTTTTACATTTGTCATTTCTGGGCCTTTTATAGCTGACTATGCTGTATGGGTTTTGCTCATTGTTGAAGACCGTACGGTGACCAATAGTTGTTAACTTCTATGTCATTTTGGTCTCTGGTGGAGAGTAGTCTCATTGGCAATCATACCACATCTTATTTTTATAACAATCAATGAATCATTAATCACAGAAATATCATTGATTAAATAGGAACAGACAAAAGTCGGAAAATAAATAGCTTTAGTTAAAAATAATTTATTTTACCCCCCAAAAAAAACATTGAATTGATGAAAACTGCTGTAGTTTAACAGCCAGAAGTCAAAAGTTGAATTACGAAAGTGTTAATTTAAATTCCTTATTGTTTCAAAAAATTAGGAAAAGAAAAAAAAATTTAAGTTATGTTACCAAAAAAAAACAGTGAATTAATGAAAACTGCATTAGTTTAACAATCAGAAGTCAAAAGTTGAATTACAAACTGTTAATTTGAATTCTTCAATGTTTAAAAAAATGATGAAAATTTGCAACAACAAAAAAAACATTTCAAGAAGACCATACACAATACTGGTTTTAAGGCAAATATTAGAAGATCAGTATTCAGCAAAATCCTTAATATTGATCCGTAGCCTGGACTGACATAGAATTATATATTATCTATGCAGTGGAAGGCTGTATATACTCATTCAGCTGCTTCTGTGGTCTACGGGAAGCAAGCTTGCCTAGAGTGTGAGGTTGTGGGTTCCCCTGTGAGTGTAGGTTAAAGCCTCATCTTCATGGGGTGACTTGATGGCTGGAATTATATATATTTTTTGCTAGTAAAAAAATCATCATTATAAAATTGATTTAACAAAGTGTGAAACTTTTTAGATCAAATCTTACTTGTCATGAGTATTCATATGAAGGTCATCTGAGGTCACCATAACTGACACTGGGAATTTTGTACAATAGATAATCTTAAATTTTGGTTCACCCATGGCTTATATTTCTTAATGTATTCTTACCAATAAGAAAATATGGTTTTTAGGCAAGTTATGTTTTCAGAAAATGAATTTTAATAAATTGTATTTTTATTGTCCTAATTTTCAAATATGAAGTGTCCAATACTGACTAACAATACAAAAAACACATTCAAGATGGTCATCCCAAAGATACTTAATTTAACTAGGGTTATCTACCTTTAACAAGAGTTTGATGGCAGGGTTGGAAATGCTGTCATGCTAGAAAAATTACCAGTTGTGCGGGGGGTCGATACAACAAGACAAACAAGAATGTTGTGTCATTCTTCATAGTTATGCTAAAGAACCATCCCTCTTTCGTATTGGGGAAATTTTTAGTCGATTGTTATATAATATGCTGAAGAATCATCTTTCGTAGTGGGGAAGTTTTTAGTCGATTGTTATGTGATATGCTGAAGAATCATCTTTCGTAGTGGGGAAGTTTTTAGTCGATTGTTATGTGATATGCTGAAGAATCATCTTTCGTAGTGGGGAAGTTTTTAGTCGATTGTTATGTGATATGCTGAAGAATCATCTTTCGTAGTGGGGAAGTTTTTAGTCGATTGTTATGTAATATGCTGAAGAATCATCTTTCGTAGTGGGGAAGTTTTAAGCCGATTGTTATGTAATATTAGTGATATAACACAGACTTTATATATGTCCCTTGGTAATTGGAAAGGCTAAGATATCATCCAGATCCATTTATTTTGTATCAATATTTAAACTGTTTTTATGTTCATTCATGTGCAATCAGAACATTTATGACTTTTGTAGTATGAATTCTCACAAAACTTGGCTTAAAGATTACAAAGAACTGATAAAGTAATAATAGTTGTTTGGAAATTGTAAAATCATCCACGTTTTCTCCAGAGTTTTGACACATAAAATAATGGAAATCAATGCACAAAAAATTATCTACAATATATGGTTTGGAAAATAGAAAAAAGGTCTAGTGTTATAAATATATAAAGAAATCTGGCTGTTGTCAGTAGGATCATAGATTGATTACTGGGAGGATCTCAATTATTAGTCCCCTACCGATGAAGTCGAAGGGGACTTTAGGTTTGCACTTCGCCCGTCTGTCTGTCCATCCGTCAGTCCGGCAAATCAGTTTTCCACACTTTTTTTCTTTGTGCTTGACGATATTGATTTGATATTTAATGTATTGTTTTATCAAGACAAGTTACAGGTCAAGTTCGATTTTTGTTCCGATCTGATGATTTTGTACAGAGTTATGGTCCTTGGATTTGAAAATTCACTCAAATAATGTGGAAATAATAAATTTTCCACATTTTTTTTCGTCATGCTTGAAGATATTGACTTTATATTTGTTATATAGTTTACACCAAGACAAGTTAAGGATCAAGTGAGCATTTTGTTCCACTACAATGAATTTTTAACCAGTAGGGGACTATGTATTGCCAGGCAATATTCACAGAATGCTTGTTTGGGTTGTTATCATGGGGGGTAATATCTAATGGAAAGATGAAATTTACTGACCCACTATTACATTTCACATTGGTGAAATAGCGACCCATTGATATATGACATATAAAAAGGGACCGATTCCATCAGTACGTCTGTATACTTTCATAAAGGAAGCAATCACTGTGGTTATTTTACAGAACAATTGTCTCCAATTATATTTTGTGACCTAGATGTATGCATGTTCTATTTGTGATTGGCTTAAAGCAATTTGTTTTTCGTTCATTATTTTGTACATAAATCAGGCTGTTAGTTTTCTCATTTGAATTGTTTTACATTTGTTATTTCCTGGCCTTTTATAACTAACTATGTAGTATGGGTTTTGCTCATTGTTGATGACCGTACAGTAACCTATAGTTGTTAACTTATATGTGATTTTGGTCTCTGGTGAAGATTTGTCTCATTGGCAATCATACCACATCTTATTTTTATAACAATCAATGCATCGTCCGAAAATAAATGGCTTGAGTTTGAAATAATTTATTTTACCCCCAAAAAAACAGATTGAATTGATAAAAACTGCTGTAGCTTAACAGCCAGATTTCAAAAGTTGAATTACGAACTTGATTTAAACTCCTCAATGTTTGAAAAAAATGATTTAAATATTTTTTTTGCAAAAAAGTTATTGAATTGATGAAAATTCTGTAGTTTAACAGACAGAAGTCAAGTCAAAAGTTGAATTACGAAAGTTTTAATTTAAGTTCCTCAATGTTTAAAAAATGAGAAAAAGAATTTTTAAGTTATGTTACAAAAAAAAAAAAAACAGTAAATTGATGAAAGCTGCTGTACCAGTAGTTTAACAGCTAGAAGTCAAAAGTTGAATTACAAACTGTTAATTTAAATTCTTCAATGTTTAAAAAAATAATAAAAATTTGCAACAAAAAAAAAACAAATTTTTTTTTATGTGAAGTGTGTTATCTGATAAGGATAAGAAACTGACAAACTGAGTGATGAAAACAACGTCTTCTGATTTACATAATTTACTATGGTGTCAATCATGTCCTACACAGAATTGTATACAATCAGAATTGTAAATGATATATTACACATACTATTGCAGAAACAGATCCATACTAATTCCATTGAGAATTGGTTTCAGAGATACTTTCCTGTGCTGTGCATGCTATTTATCTGAATTTTGTTGCTTACGTATTATTATACCCTGAATCTCACCGTGGGTGATATAGCAATCAGCTTGTCTATCTGTAATTTTCTTACATATTTCTTAGCTTATGTTTTCATAGCAATAATTTGATGTTTGGTATGGAACTTTGTAATGTTATGTTGTACTGTGTTAGAAATATTTAAATCTGCTGGGCAGTTACTTCCTTTAAATGTCATAATCTAAGCATGGAAGATGTTGGTCAATGAAATGATTGAGGTATACATTGGATGACTTAATTTCATAGGAGTTTTCATAACATTTAAATACAAAAAATGTGTTTTGCTAACATCAATCTGAAATTATGCTTGAAATGCAACTCCAAAATTGAGTAATTATAAATTAAAAATGCCTGTGAAAATCAAAGTTTCAATCCCATAGAAAGTATTGCAATAATAAGAACTCTCATTCTAAAATCTGAAACATAATTATATTGGTATGCAGATTTTCCTGAAATCACAATAATTTATCTCACATTTTTGTGCATTCATTGAAAATCGCAATAATAAATGCACGCAATAATTTTATACGACCGCAAAAATTTTTGTGGTCGTATATTAATATAACGTTAGGCGTCGTCGTCGTCGTCGTCGTCGTCGTCGTCGTCGTCGTCGTCGTCGTCGCCGTCGTCGCCGGCGTCGTCGTCGTCGTCCGAAGACACATTGGTTTCGCACTCTAACTTTAGTTTAAGTAAATGGATCTCTAGGAAATTTTACCATAAGGTTCAATACCACAAAGGAAGGTTGGGATTGATTTTGGGGTTATGGTACCAACAGTTAAGGAATTAGGGGCCAAAAGGGCCAAAATAAGCATTTTGTAACTTCCAGACAATAACTTGTGTGTAAGTGTATGGATCTCTCTGACATTGTACCACAAGGTTCCATATCACAAAGGGAATGCTGGGATTGATTTTGGGGTAATTGCCTCAAAATTTTAGGAATTAGGGGCAAAAAGGGGCAAAAATAAGCATTTTCTAGTTTCAGGACAATAACTTGTGTGTAAGTGTATGGATCTTTCTGAAATTGTACTACAAGGTTCCATATCACAAAGGAAAGCTGGAATTGAGTTTGGGGTAATTGCCTAAACGTTTAGGAATTAGGGGCCAAAAGGGCCAAAAATAAGCATTTTCTAGTTTCCAGACAATAACTTGTGTTTAAGTGTATGGATCTCTCTGAAATTGTACTGCAAGGTACCATACCTCATTGAAGGCTGGGATTGAGTTTGGGGTGATGAATCATAAGGGGTTCAAAAATTGGGGGATTTTTTCCCCTTTTTCTTCCTTTTCTTCCTTTTTTTTTCTTTAAAATTTTCCATTTTAAGTTGGTTATTTCTGATTTATATTTAAAAGCAAATAATAATGATATGGCAGGAGATACACACAAACAGGATGTGTAAATTATTATATACTAAGTATTGTGCAATAGCAAGAAATTTTCAATTGCACAGTATTGCGCAATAGCAAGAAATCTTCAATTGCACAGTATTGCGCAATAGCAAGAAATATCAATAGCACAATATTGCACAATAGGAAGAAATTGTCAATTGTACAGTATTGCACAATAGCAAGAAATATTCAATTGCACAGTATTGCGCAATTGCAAGAAATATTTAATTGCACAGTATTGTGCAAAAGAAGATGCTTTGTATAAATTGCTTATTTCTTGACCAATTTCAATGGGGTTTTATTCTTGAATTCTTGGGGTTCTTTAATATGCTGAATCTAACCGTGTATTAAGTTTTTGGATTTTGGGCCCGTTTTAAATTGGTCCACATTGAGGTCCAAAGGGTCCAAAATTAAACTTTGTTTGATTTCATCAAAATTGAATTATTGGGGTTCTTTGATATGCGAATCTAACCGTGTATTTAGATTCTTAATTTTGGTCCCGTTTTCAAATTGGTCTACATTAAGGTCCAAAGGGTCCAAAATTAAACTTAGTTTGATTTTAACAAAATTGAATTCTTAGGGTTCTTTGATATGCTGAATCTAATCATGTATTTAGATTTTTGATTATGGGCCCAGTTTTCAAGTTGGTCCAAATTGGGGTCCAAAATTAAACTTTGTTTGATTTCAACAAAATTGAATATATGGGGTTCTTTGATATGCTGAATCTAACCATGTATTTAGATTCTTAATTTTGGTCCTGTTTTCAAATTGGTCTACATTAAGGTCCAAAGGGTCCAAAATTAAACTTAATTTGATTTTAACAAAATTGAATTCTTAGGGTTCTTTGATATGCTGAATCTGAACATGTCTTTAAATTTTTGATTATGGGCCCAGTTTTCAAGTTGGTCCAAATCGGGGTCCAAAATTAAACTTTGTTTGATTTCAACAAAATTGAATATATTGGGTTCTTTGATATGCTGAATCTAACCATGTATTTAGATTTTTGATTTTGGGCCCCATTATCAACTTTGTCCACATTGAGGTCAGAAGGGTCCAAAATTAAACTTTGTTTGATTTCAACAAAATTGAATATATGGGGTTCTTTGATATGCTGAATCTAACCGTGTATTTAGATTCTTAATTTTTGGTCCGTTTTCAAATTGGTATACATTAAGGTCCAAAGGGTCCAAAATTAAACTTAGTTTGATTTTAAGAAAAATTGAATTCTTAGGGTTCTTTGATATGCTGAATCTAATCATGTATTTAGATTTTTGATTATGGGCCCAGTTTTCAAGTTGGTCCAAATTGGGGTCCAAAATTAAACTTTGTTTGATTTCAACAAAATTGAATATTTGGGGTTCTTTGATATGCTGAATCTAACCATGTATTTAGATTCTTAATTTTTGGTCCTGTTTTCAAATTGGTCTACATTAAGGTCCAAAGGGTCCAAAATTAAACTTAATTTGATTTTAACAAAATTGAATTCTTAGGGTTCTTTGATATGCTGAGTCTAAACATGTCTTTAAATTTTGATTATGGGCCCAGTTTTCAAGTTGGTCCAAATCGGGGTCCAAAATTAAACTTTGTTTGATTTCAACAAAATTGAATATATGGGGTTCTTTGATATGCTGAATCTAACCATGTATTTAGATTTTTGATTTTTGGCCCCGTTATCAACTTTGTCCACATTGAGGTCAAAAGGGTCCAAAATTAAACTTTGTTTGATTTCATCAAAATTGAACTCTTAGGGTTCTTTGATATGCTGAATCTAACCATGTATTTAGATTTTGGATATTGGACCATAATAGGTGAATGTCCAATTTAAAATTTTTAAGTTCTTAGACCACATTCATTCTGTGTCAGAAACCTATGCTGTGTCAAATAGTCAATCACAATCCAAATTCAGAGCTGTATCAAGCTTGAATATTGTGTCCATACTTGCCCCAACTGTTCAGGGTTCGACCTCTGCGGTCGTATCAAGCTGCGCCCTCGGAGCATTTTATTAATTTACAGTAATTTAAAATCAGCTTATAACCACTGAAGTTTATTAAATCACTCTTGTTTAACTCACCAGGAGTATAATGTAAATTTTATACTTCATACAAGATTATTAGCTACATTTCGTTTCTTACGTAATTTAAAAACATTTTCGTCGCACTTCTCAGGTACTATAGTGAGACTTTATATTTGGTCAGCAGCTTGTCGGATGATCAGTTATAATCTGCAAGTGATGTTTTTGTAATTGTTGGACACCCACTACCTGTTTTTTGTAATGAAACCATGAATTACTTAATTAGGAGTGAGGTATGCTTTAATAGTACAAAAGCATGTGCAACTGTTTGTTTATATAATTGCATAATTTGACTTCTCACATTAAGGTACATTCTCTTTCATTACAGTATCAGGATATGTTATCTTAAAACAAGTATAGATCAGTTCTTAATTGATTGAAATGAAAACTCTTTAACAGTATGATTTGCTTAAATTACTTTTAATGTATTATTAATTTGTAGATTTGAGAAGCATGTCATGATAACATATATTTTACCAAGTTTAATTGATAAATGGAGAACGAAAGATTATTTTTTTTATCTCTTTTTCAACAATTTTAATCTGATGTACTCTAAATTTGTGTATTTAAACTGCATAACATGCTGAGCTCGTAGTTATATTTAAGTTGGTCTTTTGATTTGTATATCTAAGTACAATCTTTAAATTTTAAAATTTTGGATGGGTACCAATGTTATTTCAAAGTTGGATAGTTTTAAATTAGATTTGATTACCTACAGCTGAATGTTGACATTATAAAATGGGGAAAATGGCTAATAAGTGTTATAAAAACTGTTTGCCACCAAATTAACAGACAAGAACCAAGCCAAAAGAAACAAAGGGTATGACAAGCAAAAAGTTTTAAGTTCATTCAGGATACAAAAAACTCTTTAGGTGTAATACCACCATTGATTTTCCCCAATTAGTTTTTGTTAAATTAGCACTTTTCAAAAAATTGTGGAGAATTTATCTTTGTTCCAAATAAAGAAATACTTGGCATGAGTAAAGTTTTATCCTGTCCAGTACTATAGACAAAATTTCACATAACGTTTCATTGCATATAAGAAAATAACCATCACTGGAAGTTAACCAATTAAATTTTCACCCCTAACCAATTAAATTTTCACCCCTTTTTTTCCTGTGTACAATCTTTAGTAACCATGTAACCTCAAGTTTCCAAAATATTCTATAGAAACACCAAATAAAAAAAATAAGGGTACTTTGAAACACCCAAGATATATGTTTATGACTCAAATTTTTTACTGCAGTGCATTGAAATGTAGGATTAATTTCCTACAACTGTCAAATTCAAGGGAATATTTTTTTTTCTACCCTTTTCGTATGCAACGGATGTGACGTACTATGATTTGGTAGTATTACACCTTGAAAAGATGGTTTTACAAATGATACACTCAGCTTAATTGGTGACAATGCCTCATTGTAAAATTATAAGTCTGGCGTTATTGAAGGCTGTTTGGTAATGTCATGTTGCTCACTTTCTCTCGTCTCCATACTTTCATTTAACTTCTTCCTTGTCTAATCCTTACACTTTGACGATCTCAGTTTCTGGTCATCTGCTTATTAAACAAATGATTGATAATTTAAAAAAATCTACTGTTAAGTATTATTTCTTGTGTTGTACCTTTTTGTGCTGTCGGGTTACTGTCTCTTTGTCATATATTTCCATATGTCCATGTAAGGATTTCATTGATATCTTTAAGATTTAATTTTTTGTGACATTATGTTTTTGTGTCATTGACCTATATATACCCAAAATCTCCTTCTGTTCTTATTTTCATCTTTTTCGGTGTACTTTTAAAAAAAAAATAGGACCTCAAAACACTGTTCTGTGTAATAAAATACACATTCATTATATAAATCATATTGTAAAATGGAACTAACAAATACTTTTGAACTCACACATTTTTTTTTTAAAGAATTTTGCCTAATGAGACTTCTGAACTGACACTGTTTGAAATTTGTCAGTCCAGAATACATTTTCATTAGTCAAATCATATAACTTTATAAATTCACTGATTTATGTCAGACATTTGGACTGACATTGTAACAACATATGTTAGACAATTGGACTGACATTGTAACAACATATGTCAGACAATTAGACTGACATTGTAACAACATATTTCAGACAATTGGACTGATAATTGTAACTACATATTTCAGACATTTGGACTGACATTGTAACAACATATTTCAGACTATTAGACTGACATTGTAACAACATATTTTAGGCAATTGGATTGACATTGTAACAACATATTTCAGACATTTGGACTGACATTGTAACAACAAATTTCAGACATATCGGCTGACATTGTTACAACATATTTCAGACATATGGACTTACATTGTAACTACATATTTCAGACATTTGGACTGACATTGTTACAACATATATCAGACATTTGAACTTACATTGTAACAACATATTTCAGGCAATTGGACTGACATTATGACAACATATTTCAGACATTTGGACTGACATTGTTACAACATATTTCAGACATTTGGGCTGACATTGTTACAACATATTTCAGACATTTGGAATGACATTGTTACAACATATTTCAGACATTTGGACTGTTACAACATATTTCAGACAATTGGACGGACTTTGTTACAACATATTTCAGACAATTGGACTGACAATTGTAACAACATATTTCAGACAATTGAATGACAATTGTAACAATATATTTCAGACGTTTGGACTGACTTTGTTACAACATATTTCAGACAATTGGACTGACATTGTTACAACATATTTCAGGCAATTGGACTGACAATTGTTACAATATATTTCAGACAATTGGACTGACAATTTAACTACATATTTCAGACATTTGGACTGACATTGTAACTACATATTTCAGACATTTGGACTGACATTGTAACTACATATTTCAGACATGTGGACTGACATTGTTACAACATATTTCAGACAATTGGACTGACATTGTTACAACATATTTCAGACAATTGGACTGACTTTGTTACAACATATTTCAGACAATTGTAACTACATATTTCAGACATTTGGACTGACATTTTAACAACACATTTCAGACAATTGGACTGACAATTGTAACAACATATGTCACACATTTCAAATTTTTATCAGTCAAATGATTCATACTGACAGTTTTCAAGTACTCTGAAAAATTACTTGCTATGACATAAAACCTTGATAAGAGAGTCATTGCAAAATTTATATACTGTAAATTCAGAAATTATTGCGTGCATTTATTATTGCGATTTTGATATTTTAGACTAAAATGCGATTTTAATTTTTTGCGATATTGAGAAAAATCCTGTTTAATTCATATAAAAAATTTCAAAATGCGAGTTTAAATTATTGCGATTATAACCCTGTCGCATTTTTCGCAATAATAAAAACATCGCAATAATTTCTGAATTTACAGTATTTACATTATTATTTTTTTTCTTTTTTCAGGGAATGGTTGTGAATGGATTTGTAAATGTTGTGATATCCACGGTCGAACGTCGTTACGACATGAGCAGCACAGAGTCAGGGATTATAGCAAGTAGTTATGACATTGCTTCAGTCCTTTGCCTAATACCAGTTAGTTATTTTGGAGGACTTGGTTGTAAACCTAGATATCTTGGAATAGGTGTATTTATCATGGCAATTGGATCCTTTGTATTTTCAATACCAAAGTTTACCGCTGCGGAATACGAAGTTGTTTCCAATGGAGATAACTTGTGTCATTCTTCTAATAATAACACTATGGAGTGTGACAATAAAATAGATAGTTTATCAAACTATAAATTTGTGTTTTATTTAGGACAGTTTTTACACGGGGCAGGTGCTGCCCCCTTGTATACATTAGGAGTTACCTACCTCGATGAAAATTTACCACTCAGATCATCATCATTGTATATAGGTAAGATTAATTGAAAAAAACATCTCTCCAGATATTGAATTGTTATAAAATAAAAAAAAGTATATTCTTTATTTCTGCCTCCTGACGGAAAAAAAATAGGTTGGGTAGGTTGGTAAAATGTTATTTTATTAGGCCAACCGTGTGAGACCCTCATAGGTAATCAAGGTCTTTAAACACCCCTAGTATTATTTTATTAAATATTTTACATAGACTATAAGGAAAGGTCGGAAGACTTAAGCGCTGCTTAAACAAAAATGTCCTGACTTTTAGAGTGATAAATTGACTTAAAATGTCAAGACTTGACCAGAACTTGACGAAAAAATGTCTATAAAATACGTTAGGGTAGGCATGAAAATGTACGGGAGGTATACAGAGGCAGGAACCAGAACTATATTGGTCTTGTCCTGATGGTTGGAAATGTGTTTCATCTTGATACACTTTATAACAGGTTTTAGTTACTAAATGAAATAACCTTTTTCCTAATCTGAGTCTTCTCACAAAATTTTCCAAAGCTAATTTTGTGCAAACAATTACTACTTTCGTTGATTGATTTATAGCCAAAGACATGCAGCTCAACTTTTAAGATTGAAGAACATATTTTGCCTAGAAATGTATGTTTGGAGATATTCATAAGTCTTACTCGGGAGCAGTATGACAAAAAATATAAAATGTTACATTTTTACACAGTAAGGTTGGAAAAAAAAAAGAAAAGTCTGTACTTGAGATTTGAATGAAGAATTATAAAAAACATAGCTCTAAAAGAAATAGAACAACTGCATCAATAATGAAGTCTACTTTCTTGTATGCTTAAATAAATTTTTGAAAGAAGCTTGGCCATCATTAACTTTTCCCTCATAATATTGTAAGCTGGTTTGTATGTCAATCTGGTAAAATATTATTAAAAAATGTGAATAAAAGGAGATAAAGGGTTAACAGCAATTAGGCAGTTAAAACAACAACAACCAAAAAATCTCATTAAGTTAAGCAGTTAAGAGTTATCTCCCATTTTACAGGTGTTATGAAAAATTACAAAATGCAACAATTTTTTAATGTACCTGATTATAGTTAAGAAAGATTCCATTGTATTGATTGATTGATTTGATGTTTGCTATATATCGCTACAGCACAAAACTGCTATATTTCCAATAGGATTCCATTTTAACATGAGTAATATTTGATATATTTATACTTGTAGGTATATTTTATGCTTTTGCCATAGTGGGACCAGCTTTAGGTTATTTAGCAGGAGGAGCATTCCTTAATTTATATGTAGATTTTGATTCAGTTAATTCTACCAGGTATGTTTTGACATTTGATATAAATTATAGGATAGCAAGAACATGTACGAATTTTCACATTCACAGCTGTGCTTTAAAAAATACAGAAAAAAAAGTAGAGTTGTGTCCAATTAAAGAAACATTATTATTCTTGAACATATTTGTTTTAGAGATTATAGAAAAGTTTTTAAGAGATTCAATAGGACAAATAGTGATTTGTATAGATAATTTTAAAACAGAGTATATATATCCTTTGACATATTGTCATATTTGCTGCTGATTCATTTATTTTCGTGGGTAACAATTTTCATGTATTAGGGAAAACTTGTTTGTTTGTGGATATTTAATTTCGTGGTTTTTTTGTCGAGGTTTGCATACAAGCCTATAGAAAATTTGTCATTCGTTGAACATTTAATTTTGTGGTTCACCTGTACCCACAAAATCCATGAACATTGGTATCTAAAGAATAATAATGAATCCACAGCAGATAATTTAGTAAAGGAGTATTATAGAGATCACGATATCCTTTGCCTTTGTCAGGGGTTCAAATTAGTGTGGGTCCGTGGTCCAGGACCTGTCTTTTCTAGGAGAGGGCTTTTCACTTTTAAATTAAGAAAGTCAAGCACCTACCATTCTTTACACTGATGCTTGATACACAACCATTGGTTTCTTGTGGAGAACCCTTCACTTAAAATTTCAAATGGTCCTGGACCTTTCATTATTTAAAGCAAATTTGAACCCCTGCTTTGTATCATACTTACCATGCTTACTGTGGATTCATTTATTATACCTCTACGCATAAAATCCAGTTGCGGAGGGTATAATGTTTTGTGTATGACCCACAGTCCTGTTTCTTGTCATCGCAACTCCTCTCAAACCACACAACAGAATTTTTACAAAACCTTTTTAGATAATAAGGACGGCATTTATTTTCAGTTGTGCATAATGACAGGAAATTACGATTCAATTCTTTTCTAGGAGTTACCTCCTTTGAACTTATTTACTTTAATGTACTACTGCAACAGTTTGTCATTGCAACTCCTCTCAAACCACACAACAGAATTTCATGAAACCTTTTCAGATAATAAGGACATACTACGTAGATGTGCATATTGACAGGAAATTACGATTCAATTTTTTTCCAGGAGTTACGCCTTTGAACTTATTTGCCCAATATACTACTGCAACCTTTTGTCATCGCAACTCCTCTCAAACCACACAACATAATTTCATGAAACTTTGTAGATAATAAGGACATACTATGTAGATAGATATAAGAAGATGTGGCATGAGTGCCAATGAGACAACTCTCCATCCAAGTCAAAATTTATAAATGTAAACCATTATAGGTCAAAGCACGGTCTTCAACACGGAGCCTAGGCTCACACCGAACAGTAAGCTATAAAGGGCCCCAAAAATTACTAGTGTAAAACCATTCAAACGGGAAAACCAACGGTCTAATCTATATAAAAACGAGAAACGAGAAACACTTATGAACCACATCAACAAACGACAACTACTGAACATCAGATTCCTGACTTAGGACAGGTGCAAACAAATGCAGGGGTTTAAACGTTTTAATGGTACCAAACCTTCACCCTTTTTCTGAAGCAATAGTGTAACATCACAACATAGAAAGACACACTATAAAATATCAACTGAAATAGCTTAACTCAATCAAAGGACATAGTAACACCATTGAACATACACTGAACAAATAAATTTGACCTATGATACAATGTAAATTTAAAATAAATAAACTAAGGGAAGAATAATAAAAGTAACATGTTATATCGGTATGAAATGTTAAACAATTTAAGAAAACAATATGCTCGAACAAAAATATCAGCCATTTGCAATAACTTTAAACACAGGTAAATAAAATAATTTTGTTGTTAGGTATACGATACAGTTACAATAGATAGCCTGGCATCCTGACCCAATCTAATACTTCGTCGATAGGGCCAGGCGTAATACAATCCACGTGACCAACTATCAGCGCTGAACAGGACTGAATTACTGCGCATGTGCATGTTATATAAACAAGGAATGTATCGATCGGATCGTTAATTAACAGTTGATTCACGATGTAAATCAATAACGTTTGAATTATATATGCTAAATTTTTCAAATTTGCATATCATATGAAATGAAAAATAATTTTCCATAAATTGTGACAATATAAATATTTCCGCCATGTGTCAAGAAATGACGCTATCCCACGATGCATCATTCTAACATCCAATTGACGAAAACATGTCATTGTATTCCGCCTGGCTCTACTGTCGAGCAGTGAGCCAGGATCCCAGGCTATTACAATAGAGAAAGGAAGTATTTTAACAAAATAAATAATTTTGATGTTCATAGTACGAGTGGAAATTTATATTAGTACCAAACACTTATCAAAGCTGGTATATAGACCAGATATAACCCTGAATAACATTAAATAACAAAAAGCATTACAATAAGAATCAACAGGTCAAATAAACAAGAAAGTACGATTTGAGAGTACTGCAGTTACTGACAGCTAGTTAAAAGCCAAAACAATTAATAATAAAAATCATGCATCAGCGACTAAAGTCAACTAAAACACATCCCAGGGATTTAGTATTTTAACGTCATGGACAGTCAAAGAAGACATGACTAGTGCAATGCCAAAATAAATATCGACAGACAGTAGGATAGTTAGGAGTTTAACCTCTTTATAGATCAAAATGAACGTGGTGTGTCTTTAAACATCCCGTTTGAAAAGAATACAAATTTAGTTATGTTTTAATTTGCTGATGACAAAATCGATATTAGTGCCAATGTTAACTATATTCAAAGATCTAATTACAACATTGGTAAGATAACCTGAACTAATAAGTTTATTTAAAGGTTCGATGAGTTTACACGGATCATATAGTGATTTCCGCGCTTTAAGTACAATATTACCGTAAAATTTAGGATGTGAAATACCGCTTTTAATCAGTTTTCTACAGGTACAGCCAAATTTACCAATCAAATCTTTGTATCTATGAAAGAACTTAGCAAAAGTTTTACGTAATTTATGGTAACGAAATCCCTGACTTAATAATTTACTAGTGATGCATTGATTACGTTCGTTAAAATCTATAACATTACTACACACACGGGCATAACGAACGAGTTGGGATATATACACACCGTATGATGGAGCCAAAGGAACATCGCCGTCTAAAAAGGAAAATTAACAATAGGGAATGAAAAATCGTCTCTTTTGTCGTAAATTTTCGTATGGAGCATATTGACAGGAAATTATGATTCAATTTTTTTCTGATACAATTTTTTTTCTTACACTTATTTTATTTTTCCAATGACAATGTGGGGACGTGGGGTATGTGAGCGCGCTCACTAAGGTTCTTTCATTTCCATGGATATTTGATTTCATGGTTTTGCTAAAGTCTGCATATATGCCAATGGAAAATTTGTATTTTGTTGCACATTTAAATTTTTATTTTTCCTCTACCCATAAAATCCATGAAATTAAAGTATCCAATGACTAAAAATTGATCCACATTAAAGATTACACTACTAAGCATTTTTCAACACCATCTAATACACAACATCAAGCATTCAAATAACATCCCAGAATAATTCTGATAAACTATGAATTTCTATATTTGCGTTGGTAATAATTTTACTGGTTGTCAAAAATTTTAGCTTTTTTGAGGTTTCCTAATTATTTCCTGATTTCTTCATATGCTCCTATCAAAGTAACTTGAAATTTGTATTTGTCAAATATTTGAATTTGTGGTTTCCCTGTTAACCTTGCAATTCACAAAATTGGTTATCTAACGAATATTAATAACTCTACAGCATAAAAAATAATCCCCAATTAAATGATTCATCAGTCATATATCAGTATTCAATGCAAATTTCATATAGAATGTAAAGCAGAATTTTTTTTGTGAAAGAAAAATTTCCAAAAATTGATCTTGTTGACATTTTCAACAAGGTAAAGTAGAGCTACTATCAAAGGCAGTTTTAGGAGGGGGCCTTATGGAAATACATGTATTGTTAATGCATTTATACTTTTTATGTTGCCTTGATTGGACCTCCCTTTTCAAAATGTTAGATCCGCAACTATCTGTGATATTATATCATTTTTCATTATATTACCATCTATTCGAGTACATAAAACACATTGATGCAAAGCAGGAACCCTCTTTAGCCCCTTGAAACTGGAGGAAAAAGTTACTTTATTGCATAACAGGCAGGGACTTTGTGGGAAAAAAATAATAAAGTCTGCAGTTCAAAGATAAGTTCGTTTGACCGTGGTCAGTTGGTTCCATCTGCTGTTGTATCATTATATTGTTTAATCATTTGATTTTATTTTTTAAATGACCCCTCTGAGACCCTTTGCTACATGTTCATTAGGTTTTGTGCTTAACTTAATTGTGATTTTTACAGCTAATCTATAAATTCTCTCAGTCCACGATGGGTTGTAGCGTGGTGGGTTTGTTTTGTGCTTAACTAAATTGTGATGTTTTCTACTTTATCATATTCTACCCCGACCAAGATGGGTTAGAGAATGGTGGGTTTGTTTTGTGCTTAACTAAATAGTAATGTTTTCTAGCTTATCAAATTCTCTCAGTCCAAGATGGGTTGGAGCGTGGTGGGTTTGTTTTGTGCTTAACTAAATTGTGATGTTTTCCACTTTATCATATTCTACCCGACCCAGATGAGTTGGAGAATGGTGGGTTTGTTTTGTGCTCAACTAAATAGTAATGTTTTCTAGCTTATCAAATTCTACCAGTCCAAGATGGGTTAGAGAATGGTGGGTTTGTTTTGTGCTTAACTAAATAGTAATGTTTTCCACTTTATCATATTCTACCCGACCAAGATGGGTTGGAGAATGGTGGTTTTGTTTTGTGCTTAACTAAATAGTAATGTTTTCCAGCTTATCAAATTCTATTATTCCAAGATGGTTTGGAGCGTGGTGGGTTTGTTTTTGTGCTTAACTAAATTGTGATGTTTTCCACTTTATCATATTCTACCCGACCAAGATGGGTTGGAGAATGGTGGTTTTGTTTTGTGCTTAACTAAATAGTAATGTTTTCCAGCTTCTCAAAATCTACCAGTCTAAGATGGGTTGGAGAATGGTGGTTTTGTTTTGTGCTTAACTAAATAGTAATGTTTTCCAGCTTCTCAAAATCTACCAGTCTAAGATGGGTTGGAGAATGGTGGTTTTGTTTTGTGCTTAAAAATTGTTGATGTTTTTCAACTTATCTATAAATTCTCTCAGTCCAAGATGGGTTGGAGCGTGGTGGGTTTGTTTTTGTGCTTAACTAAATTGTGATGTTTTCCACTTTATCATATTCTACCCGACCAAGATGGGTTGGAGAATGGTGGGTTTGTTTTGTGCTTAACTAAATAGTAATGTTTTCTAGCTTATCAATTCTACTAGTCCAAGATGGGTTGGAGCGTGGTGGGTTTGTTTTGTGCTTAACTAAATTGTGATGTTTTCCACTTTATCATATTCTACCCGACCAAGATGGGTTGGAGAATGGTGGGTTTGTTTTGTGCTTAACTAAATAGTAATGTTTTCCAGCTTCTCAATTCTACCAGTCCAAGATGGGTTGGAGCGTGGTGGGTTTGTTTTGTGCTTAAGTAAATTGTGATGTTTTCCACTTTATCATATTCTACCCGACCAAGATGGGTTGGAGCGTGGTGGTTTTGTTTTGTGCTTAACTAAATTGTGATGTTTTCCACTTTATCATATTCTACCGACCAAGATGGGTTGGAGCGTGGTGGTTTTGTTTTGTGCTTAACTAAATTGTGATGTTTTCCACTTTATCATATTCTACCTGACCAAGATGGGTTGGAGAATGGTGGTTTTGTTTTGTGCTTAACTAAATAGTAATGTTTTCCAGCTTCTCAAAATCTACCAGTCCAAGATGGGTTGGAGAATGGTGGTTTTGTTTTGTGCTTAACTAAATAGTAATGTTTTCCAGCTTCTCAAAATCTACCAGTCCAAGATGGGTTGGAGCGTGGTGGTTTTGTTTTGTGCTTAACTAAATAGTAATGTTTTCCAGCTTATCAAAATCTACCAGTCCAAGATGGGTTGGAGCGTGGTGGTTTTGTTTTGTGCTTAAAAAATTGATGTTTTTCAGCTTATCTATAAATTCTCTCAGTCCAAGATGGGTTGGAGCGTGGTGGTTTTGTTTTGTGCTTAACTAAATTGTGATGTTTTCCAGCTTATCAAAATCTACCAGTCCAAGATGGATTTGAATGTAGTGGGCTTGTTTTGTGCTCAACTAAATTGTTGATGTTTTTTCAGCTTATCTATGAATTCTCTCTGTCCAAGATGGGAAGGAGTGTGGTGGGTTTGTTCTGTGCTTTGCTAAAGTGTACATTGTTATTTTTTCAGCTTATCAATAAATTCTCTCAGTCCGAGATGGGTTGGAGCATGGTGGGTTGGTTTTTTACTGAGTGGAATTTTAGCTTTAATGATCTCAATACCAATCTGTGGATTTCCTACATCTTTACCAGGTATTTATTGTTGTCTTTACCAGGTATTTATCATAGTCTTTACCAGGTATTTATTGTATCTTTACCTGGTATTTATTGTAGTCTTTACCAGGTATTTATTGTAATCTTTACCAGGTATTTATTGTAATCTTTACCAGGTATTTATTGTTGTCTTTACACAAACCTAAAGGTCCCCCTCAGGACCAGAAAAAACTAGCCTTTATAGAGATGACCTTTGAATCCAGGTTCAAAATGCATAGTTATTACTACAGTGGGATAAACAAAAAAAAGGGGGACCTGAAAAGAATGTGAGGGTAGAAGACCTGGAGGCTTTATGCCTTGTATATAGATGCTTTATGTTACAAGTTTTCCGTCTGTCATATGTCTGTTGTCCTTGATCTCATTTAATGGTTCAGCAAGTGCTTGAAAAAAAAGTTCTGTTTTGTCATGTGAATTTCTCACTCATTATGAGCAACAGGAAACGGATAACTGTATTTGATATATGGGTTCCTTGCAAGGTCTACATGTCTGTCTGACAGGGTTCACTTGACCTTCATCTCATTTCATGGATCAGTGATCAAGGTTAAAGTTACATGATCAGGTCTGTTTCTCAGATACAGTAAGCAGTAGGTCAACTACATTTGGTGCTATGAATGATTGTAAGCTGTACATGTCTGTCTGGCAGAGTTCACCTTTTTTTGTGATTTTGTTTTTCATGTTTCATCGTCAGTGTTAAAGTCAAATGATACTTCAAATCTAAAAAAATTGAATATGTTTTTATATACTTGAATGGCTAAGTTTTACTATAAAAGAAGTGTGTGTGGACTCTCTTGTAAAAGAAAATCCTTTATCTTATCAAAGTCTTCACAATAGTACTGCTATTTAATTATTGTCTTCCTGTACTCTCAATTCACCAATATTTTTCGTATGCAGTGACCGTAACTATGAGACCTCTTGTTAGAATTCGGCCATCCCACTGCACAAGTGTGAGGGAAAAACTGTTATGAAAGAATGTAAATAAACTTGCACTGGAAGGTAAATAGTAACAAGAGAATTTAATAGAACAAATTAAATACACTAAATCATTTAACAACTGTTATGGAAAAGATTAATTAACAAAAAGGAAACGCAAATTTGAGACATCTCTCTTTTAAGTCACTTATTTTCTTTGTGCTTCACAATTCTGTGTTGATTGCCTATTAAGATCACTATTCTGAAACTATGGTAAACTTCGGCAACAAACTCGAACATTAATTAGCATCCGATCAACAATTACTGAATGAAATATCATTTGTCAATAATGTGTTGTAGATTGGTAATAAATGTAAAAATCGTGCATAGAGGACTTAGTTTAGTATTTAGGCATTCATTGGTTCAATAGTTTCGTTAACATTAAAATTACAAGAAACTTTTTTCCTATGACAAAGTTTTCCTGATTAGTGTGTGCACTCATGTCTTACTCTTGATAACAAGTTTATTTATCTTGTGTTTTATTTAGGTTCCTCCGCGTACAAAGCAGAGAAAGAGAAGGAAGTGTATGACAACAAGAAAGTCCACACAACAGAAATAGCCCCTGGTACTAAAGGGAAGTTATTTCATGTCTGGGCTGCAGTGAAAGTCCTGCTCACAAATCCTACATTTATGTTTCTAAATTTAGCAGCTGCAGCAGAAGGTATGTGTGTCAATAGAAAGATCATCGTCAGTATTATTTTGTTTAGATCACCGGTTTTGTAGTTTTTATACAGTTACCGGTTAAAAAAAAACCTCATAAAATAGAAACCTTAGCAAGAAAAACCTCTATCAATTAATTAATTATAAATAAATTGAGAGGATGAAAAGAGGGGAGGGTTAAAGATTCAGCAAACACAAAATATGGGATTCAAACATCATAAGAACCCAATAATAATAAATAAAATGAAATAAAACAAAATCTGGGGATCAATATACTGTTTGAGGGTCTGAATGAGGTTGACAGAAGAGAAAATAATGGGCAAAAATAGAGAATAATAAACCAAAAGAAATAGAGAATAATGAACCAAAAGAAATAGAGAATAATGAACCAAAAGAAATAGAGAATAATGAACCAAAAGAAATAAAAGAATAATGAACCAACAGAAATAAAAGAATAATGAACCAAAAGAAATAGAGAATAATGAACCAAAAGAAATAGAGAATAATGAACCAAAAGAAATAGAGAATGATGAACCAAAAGAAATAGAGAATAATGAACCAAAAGAAATAGAGAATAATGAACCAAAAGAAATAGAGAATAATGAAACAAAAGAAATAGAGAATAATGAACCAAAAGAAATAGAGAATAATGAACCAAAAGAAATAGAGAATAATGAAACAAAAGAAATAGAGAATAATTAACCAATAGAAATAGAGAATAATGAACCAAATAATAAACCAATAGAAATAGAGAATAATAAACCAAAAGAAATAGTACAATATTTGGGTGCTAAAATTTAAAAAAAAAAAAGAAGAAAATAATAGGCTAAAAAATAAGAATATAAAAATAAAGTGGCGGGCGGCATACATCATCGCAGAATATGCCCTGTATAGCGTTGAAAGGGTTAATATCTCATGGAATATTTATATGTATGCCATTTCATATCTCATGGAATATTTATATGTATGCCATTTCATATCTCATGGAATATTTATATGTATGCCATTTCATATCTCATGGAATATTTATATGTATGCCATTTCATATCTCATGGAATATTTATATGTATGCCATTTCATACCTCATGGAATATCTATATGTAATGCCATTTCATATCTCATGGAATATTTATATGTATGCCATTTCATATCTCATGGAATATTTATATGTAATGCCATTTCATATCTCATGGAATATTTATATGCATGCCATTTCATATCTCATGGAATATTTATATGTATGCCATTTCGTACCATATTTCTCAGTATGCATTATATATGAACATTTTAAAAACTTGTATTAAGGCAGTATGAGGGAAACTTTGAATAAAGTGAATGAATCCTTTTTGAATTAAAAATTTGTGTTGTACAAAATCTCCAATACTGATGTTAGTACAATATTTGAACAATTTGCAAAACAGTAAACTTGTATTTAGTCCATGAGGTAGGAAATGGTTTTCATCATGGGTACATATTAAAATGGTAAATCTTAGGTACAAATTGGCAGAGGTACGAAATGACTTTCTACCGTATAGACATGTTGTGATTTAATTTGAAAAGAAATACCCAAGATCTGGATCAAACTCTAAAAAGGAGCATGTTGTACAGATTTCATGAATAGAAGTACAGTTACAGTATGTCCTAAATGTGAGTCATTGTGGTCAATTTTAGTTGATTTTTTGTCCGCATCATTAACAATAGCAATAATTTTCCTATTTCAGGTAATATTTTGGCAGGTTTTGCCACATTTGCACCAAAGTTTATAGAATACCAGTTTGCTTTACAATCTTCTACTGCAGCTATGTATATAGGTAAGTGTAATTTTGTAAAAAGAATTGTACAAATATTTTTATTTCTCAGGACAAATAATATTTAGCCAACTTAATGTTCTTGTGGTAGGGAGGGATGATGATATCTGTCTAGATGGAACAGAAAGCTTTATTGAGGTATCTTGTGGAAGATATAAAATTGAGAATGGAAATGGGGAATGTGTCAAAGAGACAACAACCCCACCAAAGAGCAGAATACAGCCGAAGACCACCAATCGGTCTTCAACACAGCGATAAAATCCTGCACCCGGAGGCGTGCTTCAGCTGGCCCCTAAACAAAACGTGTACTAGTTCAGTGATAGTGGATGTCATACTAAACTCCAAAAATATAAATGAACTAAAATTAAAAATCATACAAGATTTACAAAGGCCAGAGGCTCCTGACTTTGGACAGGCGCAAAAATGACTATTAAGCATGTCTGTGACAATTTTATTCGCTTTATTTTTCCACTTTCAAAAGTTGCGTAAATTTATCACTCATGAAAATTAGTTGGTTATATAGTACTTAGATAAAATGTTAATTATACCCCCGCTTTAAAAAAGTGGGGGTATACTGTTTTACCTCTGTCTCCATCCATCCATCCATCCGTCAGTCCGTCCATCCGTCCCATGAATATTTTTTGTCGCATCTTTCTCAGAAACTACATTACAAGGATTTCTGAAATTTGGTTTCAGGGTTTATCAGATTCATCACTTAACAACTTCCTGTTTACCATCAAGTATTTGGGCTGGGGGTATCATCAGTGAACAGTAGCTCGCAGTTTCACTCGTTATTTTTTCAGGTTATGTTGCAGTACCGTGTGGTGGTGGAGGGACGTTTTTAGGAGGATATCTTGTTAAACGATTTAACCTTGGAATTAAAGGAATTATTAGACTGTGCCTCGGTGTGACTTTACCATGTTTTCTTTGTGTATTGATCTTTTTAGTTAATTGTGAAAATGTGCCATTTGCTGGAGTGAATATACCCTACCCGAAAGCACTTAACGGGTGAGTAAATTTGAGATTTCCTATGGGTTTTCCGTGCAAAAGAATAACTTACCATATATGTACACAAAGGGCAAATAGATGTACAGTCGAACTGCGGTTGTATCGGAAACTTGGATGAGTCAAAAATATCTTGGTCCCGGTAAAATTTTGGTTTGATTAATGCATTTTAACCTCTAATGAGTCAAACTAGGTTGATTCTTATTTACGGTTTTACAGTCGAATAAATTTTATTGTCCTGTCTAGGCAAAAGTAATGTAAATTTACCATGTCTGAAAGATCGAATGTAAGAATTTCTAATAATTCAAATCGAATGTTTTTCTTATGTAACCTAATCATTTTCAATACCGTAGAAAGGCTTGTATAGTTCGCACTGGTACATAGTCCGCACCCCTTCTTCAGACGAAATTTTAGGTAAAAACTTTTTGTAACTGTTAGAAAAGGTCTAATAAAACTCCGTTAATTTCAAATCCTGTGCGGTCGTTATGTATTTTCTTGAAAAACATGTTTTCCATCATCAAACAGAAGCTGAAACTGCTTGTAAATGATTCTAGAACGCTTCATTATTGTTAAAATTAGTTTAATTCACTTAAAAACAATCTAGAAACTTGCGTATGTTTAAACAGGAAGTTTAAAAAGCACGTGTAAAAGAAGAAATTTACCGGTGAGAGTCGAAATCCGTACATAACAGATATCACTATAATACGACTTTGAAAGTAAAACAGTTCCATCCTTTTGTAAAACAGTCTTTAATATATCTATCACATTAATGTTTGAATGATCTTAAGCTAATACAAACCATATTAGTCAGTATGAAACACCAAACGGAACGAACAATAACCGATTACGTTTTGTGGTTTACAAATTCTAAGCTGGTTTACGGTTGTCTTTTCACTATGTTTGTATCGTTTCAATCAATAAGATACCAGTTTATTTCAACCAATGCATTGAAAAGAAACGACAAATTTGTAATGAAAGGTTTAGTTTTATATTTATCAGTATAGAAATAACTTATTAATATGGATGAGTTAAAATTATTAGTTTGAAAAATGATAAGAGCGCCTCTACAATATCAATAACAAAGATGGCGGAACGTAAACAAACCATCTCGCCACAAATTGAAATTTTCTCTTATTTCTTGCTTATTGTACTCTTTAGTCCGCACCCCATCTGGAAGGTCCAATTTTGGAGAATAAAACCATGGACTATACAAGCCTTTCTACGGTAGCTGTGTAATTTATGAAACTGACCTTTGTAAATATTTGTGTATTGGTTTTATTTGTGAATGTTCTGTATCTATACTTGAGTGTTTTAATTATTATGATAGATCAACAAAATATGGAGCTTGAAAACGCAATCTTAAATTGTCAAATTGAAAAAGGCACACTTCAAAAGATCTAGTTTACACCACTCATACCCTAATTTATGCATTCTAAATTAATTTATGACGAAACACTCGACCTGGGATGAGTTGAACCTTGGATAAGTCGAAAACTTTCATCAGGTCCCTTTGACTTCGTCTTAACAAGGTTCAACTGTATGAATTTATGTGTTTGGATTGTAGTTTTTCTACTAACATTTTGTGGTTTTAGTGGGTGAAAATAAGTACCCAAGAAATTGCTATAGATGAATTTCAAATTCATGTATCTTCTGTTTATTTCAGACATCACAATGCTTATTATGTTATTATGTCACAGAAAGAGTCGATTTTCAATATTTCCATTTATGTGGACTGAAATCAGCGTAATTCATTCATAGAAATTTAACTCGGAATTGGTTTATACTCTCACAGGTCACTCTTATTTCATTGGTTAAATCAGTTTTCAGTTGTCAAATCTAACTTCAGGATTAAAATATTTATAATCCTGTAATTAATATTTTTTGCCCCTGCCGCTAGGTGAAGGGGGCATTAAGTGTTATCCTTGTCCGTCCATACGTGCGTCCCAAAATTAGTTTGCCTAACCAAGTGTTATGAAACTTATACACAATGCTTATTACCATAAAACACAGATAAAGTTCAAATTTGTGTGGCGTCACTTTTACAGTTCTCTAGTTATGTCCCTTTATAACGTTATATGCAAGTGGGGGCATCATCTGTGTCCCATGGACACATTCTCCATTTATTAAATAAGGTTTGTACATTTCAGGTCAACCAAGAGGGAGTTTTTAGGAATTTTCAAGACAGATTCTTGTAGTGACAATTGTCACTGTTCCATGGAGGATTTCAATCCTGTGTGTGGAGATAACAGTGTCGTGTACTACTCGCCGTGCTTCGCAGGTTGTCAGAACTTGATACCTGACTCTAATCCTCAGGTAATCACAAGTGTTTCCATCTCAATATTGTAGAAATTGAAAGGATATGGTATATATCATTTCATGACACAAAATCACTACATGCACATGACAAAAGAAGTGCTATTATTGCTGTTTTCATCTCAAAGATACATTGAGTAAAAACTCTAACCTCAATACAAGTTGAAGACAGCCCTTAGCACCTGTTTGGAATTCCTTGCTAGATACTTACCATGGACAGGCTGCTAATCATTTACAATCTCATCACAAACTAAATGTAAAATTACCATTTAAGGTCAAATATTTCAACATTATGGCATCACAATGACTTCACAAAGGAAATTTATATTTTACCAGGATAATCTTTATATTTATTAATCATTTTGTTTAACATTATTTTGAAAGGATTTTATAATTTTAAGTGGCCAAATAATAACTTATATTATACCTTCTCCTTCATTCTTATGTATTAAAATCATGTTTGTAATAATTGGTTTTTATTGTCTTGCCTGCAACTTTCGTCAAAGTATGCGAGACATAGGTATTACTATCCGTCTGTCATATGTCCATTGTCCTTGATCTCATTTTCATGGTTCAGTGACTACTTGAAAAAAAAGATTTTTAGTATTCTTAATTTCTCTCTTATTATGAGTAATAGGATAACTTTATTTGGTATATGGGTTCCTTGCAATGTTTACATGTCTGTCAGAGTTCACCTGACCTCAGTTACATGATTAGGTCCATTTCTCAGATACTATAAGCAGTAGGTCAACTATATGTTGTGTATGGAATGATTGCAAGGGATACATATCAGTTTGACAGGTTTCATCTGACCTTGACCTCATTTTCATGGTTCATTGGTCAATGTTAAGTTTTTGTGTTTTGGTCTGTTTTTTCAAATACTGAAAGCAATAGGTCAACTATATTTGGTGTATGGAATGAATGTAAGGTAAACCTGTCTGACAGGTATAATCTGACCTTGACCTCATTTTCATGATTCATTGGTCAATGTCAAGTTTTTGTGTTTTGGTCTGTTTTTCAAATACTATAAGCAGTAGGTCAACTATATTTGTTGTATGGAATGATTGTAAGGTGAACTTGTCTGTCTGGCTGGTATAATCTGACCTTGACCTCAATTTCATGGTTCCTTGGTCAGTGTTAAGTTTTTGTCGAGCCTGCAACTTCTGTCGCAGAAAGCTAGACATAGGGATAGTGATCTGGCGGCAGCATTAACAAACTTCTTAAAAGCTTAATATTTCAGAAGGTAGAAGACCTGGATCCTTCATACTTTGTATATAGATGCCTTATGTTTTGAAGTTTCCGTCTGTCATATGTCCATTGTCCTTGACCTCATTTTCGTGGTTCAGTGACTACTTGAAAAAAAAAGATTTTTAGTATTCTTAATTTCTCTCTTATTATGAGTAAAAGGATAACTATATTTGGTATGTGGGTACCTTGCAAGGTCCTTATGTCTGTCAGACAGTTTTCACTTGACCTCGACCTCATTTCATGGATCAGTGAACAAGGTTAAGTTTTCGTGGTCAAGTCCACATCTCAGATACTATAAGCAATAGGTCTGCTATATTTGGTTTATGGAATGATTGTAAGGTGAACATGTCCAACTGGCAGGTGTCATCTGACGTTGACCTCATGTTCATAGTTAAGTGGTTAAAGTTAAGTTTTTGGGTTTTGGTCTGTTTTTTTAAGACTATGCAATAGGTCTACTATATTTGGTGTATGAAAATATTTTGCGATGTACATGTCAATCTGGCAGGTTTTATTTGACCTTGACCTCATTTTTACGGTTCATTGCTCAATGTGAAGTTTGTGTGTTTTGGTCTGTTTTTCTATGAGCAATAGGTCAACTTTATTTGGTGTATGGAATGATTGTAAGGTGTATATGTCTGTCTGGCAGTTATCATCTGACCTTGACCTCATTTTCATTGTTCATTGGTCAATATTAAGTTTTCCTGTTTAAGTTTATTTCTTAGATACTATAATCAATAGGTCAGCTATATTTAAAGCATGTAATGATTGTAAGGTGTACATGTCTGTCGGGCAGGGTTTGTCTGACCTTGACCTTGTTTTCATAATTCATTGGTCAGTGTTAAATTTTCCTGGTTAAGTTTGTTTCTTAGATACTATGAGCAATAGGTCAACTATATTTGGTGTTTGGAATGATTGTGTGTAAGATGTATATGTCTGTGTGGCAGAGTTCATCTGACCTTGACCTCGTTTTCATGGTTCATTGATCAATATAATGTTTTCATGGTTTGGTCTGTTTCTTGTATACTGTAAGCAATATGTCAACTATATTTGGGGTATGGAATGATTTTAAGGTCACCTGGTGTACATGTATTTCTGGCTTGGTTTACCTTGACTTCATTCTCTTTGAGCATGTTAAGTTTATGTGATACTTGTAGTAAATGTTTATAATGAGAACTATCAACATAAAATCAATGGTCTGTAAAGCAGGTGTTCACTCTTGTGTTTTGGTCTGTATTTCAATTACAATAAGCAATAGGACAACTATGTTTGTTGTATGGAATGATTGTAAGGTGTACATGTCTGTCTGGCAGGTATAATCTGACCTTGACCTCAATATCATGGTTCATTGACCAATGTTTATAGTTTTGTGTTTTGGTCTGTATTTCAATTACCATAAGCAATAAGTCAACTATATTTTGTATATTGAGTAATAATTGTAAGATGTTCATGTCTATCTGACAGGATTATCCAATCTTGACCTCATTACCATGTATATTCAGAAATGTTAAGTTTATACATGTGATACTTGTAGTAAAACCTTTATCTTTATCTTTAAGACTTTCTACATAAAATCAATAGTCAGTAAAGCAGGAGAGATATTTCAGCGTGTGCACTCTTGTTATTGTATGTATTGATAATATTATGCATAACTTGAAGATGTTTCTTTTGTTGCAGCAATATGCAAACTGCAGCTGTATATCTACTGAAACATCAGGTATGCATGCAGTGATTGGCAAATGTGGAACTTCCTGCACTTACTTGCCTTTATTTTTGCCTATCTTTGCCCTTGTGATGTTGCTTACCTTTGTTGCCAGTATGCCAGCATTGACTGCTACACTAAGGTAAGTTTACAAGCGACAAATAAGAACTGTTTAAGATTTTGTTGGGTATTTATAGCTGACTATAAGCTATGGGTTTAGCCCATTGTTGAATGCTGTTCAGTTACCTATAGTTGCTTACATCCAATTCATTTGATATCTGGTGGATAGTTGTCTTAATTGCAATCATTCCACTTTTCTTATTTTAATAAGAGTAACTTCTCTTTGTATTTGCTTGACAAGAGTTGTCTTTCTTTGGAGCAGATACTCTAGATAGATGCTATATGTTGCACTTCTGTAAATATAGACAATGCTATTTCCCATAGGAACTCCCTTTACGGCTAAAGCTGTGCCACTTTTACTATGAAGTTTCGTAAAAATTATATCCTAGAATAAATAAATTTGGTGTATTTACTGTCTTTTGATTGGTTAATAGTATTACTTTTATTTTCAATGTTGTCAATTTTATGGCGACACGCCCACTCTGACGTGTGTATTCATACGTGTGTGTGTATTGTAAATATAAATAATATAAAAGTTCATTGAGCCTTGTTTTTGATAGAAATTTATTTATAATGAATGGCAATAATTATTCAATGTAAAGAGTCAAAATTAATTTTATGGTTCAATAAATTCAAAATAAATAATATCCATTCATTAAATGGAAAGTTGATATGCACTACTATTTTATTCAAAGGTCAAAACATAGGGCTGTGCGGCATATTTTCAACATTTATATGCCTCGAACTTCTAAGAGTTTAAACTTATACTAAAATTCTGTACTACCCCTCCCTTCACTTTGGGTCTTCCTCAGAATTCAATACCGCTATCCATGTGTATTTATACTGGTTACATTCCCAAGTTATGTCTCTATGAGATGAAACATAGAGATCATACCTGGGAACCAGTATGTAAACAAAACAAAATATCTATGAATATTATATATCTCCCCAAAAGAGGCGTGGTTTGTCAAACAGCTGTATTTACAAAGTGCAACCTATATTCTCTAAAACCAATGAACAAAGGTACAAGGAAGAAAACGTAATAATTTAACATACAATGGTTAAGGAAAGTTTGTATGCAATTTTTCAGATGTGTACCTCAAAAGGAGAGATCATTTGCATTAGGAATACAGTGGATCATAGCAAGATGTCTTGGTAAGCTATTTTGATCAAAGTAAAGCAAATTTAGTAGTACAATACTAATCTATTAGTATTACCAGGGATCAAATTTTTATGCCTCTGCCGTAGGTAACAGGGGCATTAAGTGTTACCCTTGACAGTCCTTTGGTCAGTCTTTCTGTCCATCCCATTTTCGTTTCAACACACTATCTTTAAGTTTGCCTCGTGCAAATTTTATGAAACTCATACACAATGCAAGGAACCAAAACTAGCAGACAGAGTTGGAATTGAGGCTTGCTGTGAAATAGCCTTTTTGTGCTGATGTGCTGTAAAGCAATCATCAATCAATCAATCAATCAATCAATCAAATTCGGGCAATGAGTCACTTATCGTTCTAGAGTTATGCCCATTTTTTAACTTGGAAAATTGAAAAGCTTGAGTGGGGGTATTTGTATCCTCAGACATATTCTTCTTTTATTTTTTGTATTTTTGAAAGACATTTAAGTTAAATCTATCATTAATAGAAGCTTAACATTTTCCCTTAAAGATATGACATATTATGGCTTTTCTTTGAAAATTTAAGTTTTTTTTAACAAGACCTAGAGATTTCACAGAAAATGTACCAATATTTTTAATCAAAATAGTAACAAATCTTCAAGCATTGATATTGTCTTTTTTAAAAGATTAATTTTCCCGTAAGATTGTCCTCTAAAAAGAAAGTAATTTGCTTTTGTGTAACCTTGTTTATATATAAATCTTCCCAGGACAACACCATTTGCATTCATATCATATATTTATTAGTTTGGAGTCCTACTTCTTTAATTTGAATTTATCGTCTATAAGTTCAGCATTGTTATACATAGAATATGAATTGTTCTGTCAGAGTTTCACCATTTAACATTATGAATGGAATAAAAAAAATTGATAGGTGTCACTTTACTGTAATAACCTAAAAAAAAAAAACTATCCCATCAAAAAGGACCCCTTTAATAGCAAATTTTTGTGTTAGACACGTAAACAAATGATAATGATTACTGATTCAAAAATTTAAGAAATACATGTTTCTTTGGTATTAAATTTCATGGATTTGATGTCATAAACTACAAACAATATTTAATGCCTATTCGAATCCCATGTTTTTCATTGAATGCATTTTTGTGCCATTTTGAAAATGGGAAGCGACAAATAATTTATTACACCAGGAATCAATTCATGATATTATATTCAACCAAGATATTAAATTCCCTGAAATCTAAGCACTTTATTTACATATTTTGGTGGCCATTTTGAAAACATCAGTCGACAAATAAGTTTTTGACACTTGGAACTGTATGACACTAGCTAATTAATTCAAACAAGTTTATGAACGAATGAAAAATAATGCTTTTGTTAACAAAGTCATTCATTTAAATGATTTTATTGCATTTATTTTTCAGGTTCTATTCCGGGACCGATTTTGTTTGGAAAATTGATAGACATAACATGTAAATTGTGGCAGAACAGCTGTGGTGAACAAGGTTCATGTTTTATCTACGACAATCTCTCGATGAGTCACAACATGCTGGCGATTGGCTTATCTGGCAAATTTTTGTCGTCATTATTTTTCTTCTTAGCGTTGATTTTTTATAAGACATCATGTGATGAAAATTCTAACATTACAAAGATGAACAAACCAAATCAAAACGGTAACAAGAATTCAGGTGACAAACGATCGAAACATGAAACACAAAAACCTGAAACACCAGGTGGCAAAAGTATCGAAACATCGTTAAATGAACTTGGCAATGGTGATGTCAAGCAAAATGGCGATGGATTGAATCAAAGTGGTTCTACACATCAAAACAAGAATGTAGAAGACAAACGATCAAAATATGAAACACTAGAATCGTCAGATTTATAAGGGAGAAGTGTGAATCATATTGTCAATTTGATAGTTTAATCTCTGACAAAGATCCGCTGACTCTACATAATGGTTTTTTATTTTAGCAAAATCAGAATTAAAAAGTCAGTTCAATTTTATTTGATTGAGAAAAGGTTGTCTGCAAGATATTTTATTGGGACATAAAGATAGTCTTTATGATTTTGTATTGGGAAATAAAGGTAGTCAACAAGAAATTTGTATAGGGAGTTGACGAGATATTTTTTTAGGGGGGATAAAGTTAGTTGACAAGATTTTTTGTTATATCAAACAAGTAAGAAGCACCTTTGTAACTCAGGTTTGTTATAGTGGATCAAATACAAGGGAGACAATTCAGTATATTCAAATTATTTTTGAGAAACAGGTTTACGAATACTGTATTTATTTTCATTATAAAAGCTGTGCCAAGAAACAAAGCAGCATAATAAATCATAAAATGTACAGAATAAGTTATGTTATAATGAGTTTAAATGCTATGTTTACTTAAAGTCATATGAAACTTCAAATTATATCCAAAAAAAATTGAATATGTTTAATATACTTGAATGGCTTAGTTTTACTATAAAACAAGTGTATGTGAACTTTCTTGTAAAAGAAAATCATTTATTTTATCAAAATCTTCATAAATGTACCGCTATTGAATTATTGTCTTCCTGTACACTAATTTGCCAATCTTTTCCTGTATGCAGTGACCTTAACTATGAGACCTCTCATTAGAACTTCGGGCAAAATTGTGATGAAAGAATGTAAATAAACATGCACTGGAAGGTATATAGTAATAACTGATTCTTTAAGAACAAATTTTATACAATAAATCATTTAACAAATGTGAATGGAAAGTTTTAATTAACAAATGGGAACGCACTAAAAATAGAAAAAAAATATCATGGCTCCATTAATTGAATTATTAGTCACGTGCTCCACATGCTCTGTGTTGATTGTTTAACAGTGTCATGATCCAGTAAACTTCCGCGAAAAACTCAAAAGTTGATTAGGTTGCGATAAATAATTACTGAAAGAAGTATTAGTTTGTCAATAATATGTTATAGTTTCATAATAAATAAAAAAAACTTGCATACAGGACTTGGTTAAGTATAAATGAATGAATTGGTTCAATAATTTCAATAACATTAGAATTACTAGAAACTTGTTTCATATGACTTTAAAGCCATACAAACAAATTATTAGCTTCTCCAACCAATTTTAACTTTTCCGGTAGATTAGTATTGGGAGGCTTTTTTTTCTTGGTCACAATTGTTTTCAATACAATCACTTTGAACATCAAATTGTAAGCACTTTAAACAGATCATTGACCAAGATAACAATTTGTAATCTTGTTACAATACCTCAACTGGGAATGTAGAATTCCTTGATTTTGAAAAAAAAGATAAAAATAAGTTGAAAAACCTGAGAAGCTAATGATTTATTTATAGCAAAAAAACAACATGTAGTTGTGTTTCTTGCCTCCCTACATACATGTACATGCACCCTAAATTTTATACTTCCTCCAACACATTGTATGGACATTTTTGGTTAAGCACCATTGAAGTCCAGAAGATTTCCTTATGTACTGTAAATTCAAAAATTATTGTGTGCATTTATTATTGTGATTTATGAAGAATGGACAGTAATGCTAGATTAATTATTGTGATTTAAGGAAATTCTGCATACAGATGCATATATCAGATATTAGAATGTAAGTTCTAATTTTTGCGATACGAACCTAGTCGCACTAGTCGCATTAATAAAAACCTCGCAATAATTTCTGAATCTACAGTAGTCTACATTAAACATTTTGAACAGTAAGATTATTTTACCTAGCTTGTAAATATATTAAAGTTTGATGTTACATTGTATTTAAGGCTAAACATACTTACAAATTTGTACTTTTATAATATATAGATTATTTAATATTTAAAATCCGAAATATTCTATATAATTTATTTATACATATCATAGAAAAGGCAGCCAGTCCAGTATCTTTATCAAACTATTGGACATTAACTAAATCTATGCACCATTCGCATACTCTTAAATATTATATTGAAAAATTAAATTGATTCAACAATGTATATATATATATATGTATGTTTTATTTATTAGAATTGTAAGTCAGTTGTGGAGATAATGAAATACTTTCCCATGATGATTTTAAATATTCTTTACAGCATGATTAAAGGATGTTCACTACTAGTGTTTTTGATATTTTGTCAGATATTCAGAATCCTCTAGTTTTATCCATGTAGTGCCAATAAAAATTTTGCCCGCTAACCCTAAGTTTCTCTTCATAATTTTATTACACATAGTTTAAAAAAGCCATTTTTGAAAATCTTATAAGATCCTTGTTATTTTTTTTTTTTTTATATAGTTTTTGAAAGAAAAAAGTGCTAATGTTAAATGTATGAAAAATCAAGAGAGAATCATTTCTCGCCAAATTTTCAATTGATTATATCTCAAATACAAGAACACAGACCTGTCATTTTAAGCTCACCTGGCCAGAGGGCCAAGTGAGCTTTTCTCATCACTTGGCGTCCGTCGTTGTTAGCTTTTTACAAATATCTTCTCCTCTGAAACCACTGGGCCAAATTAAACCAAACTTGGCCACAATCATCATTAGGATATCTAGTTTAAAAATATGTCTGATGACCCGCAAACCAACCAAGATGGCGGCCATGGCTAAAAATAGAACATAGGGGTAAAATGTAGATTTTGGCTTATATCTCTGAAACCAAAGTATTTAGAGTAAATCTGACATAGGGTAAAACTGATTATCAGGTCAAGATCTATCTGCTCAGAAATTTTCAGACAAATCTGACAACCTGTTGTTGGGTTGCTGCCCTGAATTGGTAATTTTAAGGAAATTTTGCAGTTTTGGTTATTATCTTGAATATTATTATAGATACAGATAAACTGTAAACAGCAATAATGTTCAGCAAAGTAAGATCTACAAATAAGTCGTCATGACCAAAATTGTCAGTCGACCCCTTTAGGAGTTATTGCCCTTTATAGTCAATTTTAACAATTTTTGTAAATTTTTGTAATCTTTTACAAAATCTTCTCCTCTGAAACTACTGAGACAAATTTAACCATACTTGGCCATAATCATTATAAGGGTATCTAGTTGAAAAAATTTGTCTGATGACCCCGCCTTCCAACCATCATGGCTGACTTGGTTAAAAATAAAACAGAGGGGTAAAATTCAGTTTTTGGTTTATATCTCTGAAACTAAAGCATTTAGAGCAAATCTGACAGGTGGCAAAAATGCTCATCAGATTTAGATTTATCTGCCCTGAAATTTTCAAACGAATCCGACAACCATGTTGGGTTGCTGCCCTGAGTTAGTAATTTTACAGAAATTTTGCAGTTTTAGCTCACCTGGCCGAAGGGCCAAGTGAGCTTTTCTCATCACTTGGCATCCGTTGTCCGTCGTCGTCGTTAGCTTTTCACAAAAATCTTCTCCCTGAAACCACTGGGCCAAATTTAACCAAACTTGGCCACAATCATCATTAGGGTATCTAGTTTAAAAATGTGTCCGATGACCCGCCAACCAACCAACATGGCGGCCATGGCTAAAAATAGAACATAGGGTAAAATGTAGATTTTGGCTTATATCTCTGAAACCAAAACATTTAGAGTAAATCTGACATAGGGTAAAACTGATTATCAGGTCAAGATCTATCTGCCCTGAAATTTTCAGACAAATCTGACAACCTGTTGTCGGGTTGCTGCCCTGAATTGGTAATTTTAAGGAAATTTTGCAGTTTTGGTTATTATCTTGAATATTATTATAGATAGTGATAAACTGTAAACAGCAATAATGTTCAGCAAAGTAAGATCTAAAATAAGTCGTCATGACCAAAATTGTCAGTTGACCCCTTTAGGAGTTATTGCCCTTTATAGTCAATTTTAACAATTTTTCGTAAATTTTGTAATCTTTTACAAAATCTTCTTCTCTGAAACTACTGAGACAAATTTAACCATACTTGGCCATAATCATTATTAGGGTATCAAGTTTAAAAATTGTCCGATGACCCGCCTTCCAACCATCATGGCCGACTTGGTTAAAAATAGAACATAGGGGTAAAATGCAGTTTTGGTTTATATCTCTGAAACTAAAGCATTTAGAGCAAATCTGACAGGTGGCAAAATGTTCATCAGATTTAGATTTATCTGCCCTGAAATTTTCAGACAAATCCGACAACCCGTTGTTGGGTTGCTGCCCTTAGTTAGTAATTTTACAGAAATTTTAGTTTTTGTTATTATCTTAGATATCATTATAATATCTAATACTATTAATTATGATTTTAACCTTATTTTACATGATTTCCAAAGCATCTGTAAATACAGGTGAGCGACACAGGCTCTTGAGAGCCTCTAGTTTGTTATTATCTTAGATATCATTATAATATCTAATATCTAATACTATTAATTATGATTTTAACCTTATTTTACATGATTTCCAAAGCATCAGTAAATACAGTTCCAGTATCTATATACTATCAACAGTTTTTTAAAAAATTGTTATTTTGAAACAGAGGAGCGAACATCCTTAATAAACATTTGTGTATTTTTATGCCCTGTCTACGATAGTAGAGGATTTGTTATGTTTCCAGTCTGTGTGTCTATTGTTGGTCTGTCTGTCCTGTAACAGGTTTAAGTTTTAGTTTAGAGTAGTTGATGTCACATCAAAAAGAAACCAGGAACACATGTTTTTTATGAAGTGAGCTGTTTAATATAAATGCCTAATTAGGGTTTTGACCCAGATTTCACAGTTCACTGAACATAGAAATGTGATAGGTTAAAGTTTTGGTTTAAGGTAGATTGTGGTCAGATCAGCTTGAAACTAAGAACACTTGTTCATTATTAAGTGATTTTTTTTTGATATATATGGAAAGTTAGAGATTTTTTAGCAAAATTTCACACTTAACAGAACATCGAAATATGATATTGCAAGCAGGGCATGATGTCAAATGGAAACATTGTTTTTTAATTGTTGTGAAAGATTTAAATTATAGAAAAGTTAATCAATGGAATAATTAGATTGCTGTTCTTTTGTGTCAATGAGTAGAATCAAATTTATTTTTTATTTTCAATAATTTTGTGTTAAATATTTTTTTGACAGCATAATATAATCCTAAGACAACCATTTTGGTAATGAAACAAAGAGAGTTTGTTTTTATTAAATAATTTATTTTACAAATGTTGAAATGAAATATATATTTTGGTGACTAAAATAATTTTTATAATTTTTATTTATCTATAACATCATGTGTGTAGATTGTAACTTTATGCCACAGTCATATTATTCAGATTTCATTTGCTTAATTTAGTATTTTTACAACTACTTGTCAGATAATTGGCTAAAGTTGTCTTCCTTAGATGTCTAAGTAAAGGGAGGTAACTGTCAAATATTTTGATTTAATTGGCCATTAATTCATTAGAATGATCATTTTCATTAAATCATTGAGGATGAATTTCATCATTGATTGCATTGTCATTGAGGATGAATTTCATCATTGATTTTGTCATTGAGGATGAATTTCATCATTGATTGCATTGTCATTGAGGATGAATTTAATCATTGATTGCATTATCATTGAGGATGAATTTCATCAATGATTGCAATATCATTGAGGATGAATATAATCATTGATTGCATTGTCATTGAAGATGAATTTCATCATTGATTGTATTGTCATTGAGGATGAATTTCATCATTGATTGCATTGTCATTGAGGATGAATTTCATCATTGATTGCATTGTCATTGAGGATGAATTTCATCATTGATTGCATTGTCATAGGCAGCTATTAGATGTGCATTTTTAAATGAATTAAATTTATTGAATTGTCATAGTTTCAATTATTCATGTGCTTTGCGTTTGTTGTTGTAAAGTTTTCTTCTAAAATCTTCTCTGTAACTGCTAAATGTATTTAAACCAAAGTTTTGGTTGCTATCTCGAAAACTTAACAGCAATTAAAGAAAAACTAACCAGCATTAGAATGGTCAACATAAGAAACTCTATCTACTTTCAATTTAAAAAAAAAATCTGTCCTCCAACCTTCATAGAGTTATTGCCCCTGAAATGTTGTGTTTTTATGCCCCATTTATGGGAATTATGTTTTCAGTCGGTTCTTCTGTTCGTTCGTTAGTCCGTTCGTTCATCTGTCTGTCCCGCTTCAGGTTAAAGTTTTTGGTCAAGCTAGTTTTTAATGAAGTTGAAGTCCAATCAACTTGAAACTTAGTACACATGTTCCCTATGCTATGATCTTTCTAATTTTAATGCCAATTTAGAGTTTTTACCACAATTTCATGGTCCACTGAACATAGAAAATGATAGTGCGAGTGGGGCATCCATGTACTATGGACACATTCTTGTTTTAACTATTGTGTACAACCATTTATTTTTATGAAAATAAATGGGACTGTTTGCCAAAAGATAATGTTGATTCAGTTCGTATATAATTGAGAGCTTTTTACAGAATATATAGCCATCATTAAGAGGCCATTGCTGTCATTATTCAACATCGTGTCATTTAATTAAATTATAAAGTGCATATATCTGTCTGACAATGTCATATAGCCTTGACCTCATTTTTACACTCCAGCATCTCCCATCACTTAGATATGGTTTATGGATTTTTTAGATCAAAGGAATCTAGACAGCAATTCTGGCCAACAAATCTATTTTTTAAGGTTGTACATAACACTACAGGGGAATAACTCCGTAAAAATAGGCTGAACGTTTTAATCACATCCTTTTGTTAAGGAAATATTAAGCTTCTCAATGATCAAAATTAGTGTTTGTCAAACTGCTATATATCAATAAAATTTTTCCGCTAAAGTGTGTGGTTCAAGTTTTTCAAATTTTATATTTTTGTCAATGGGTCAAAATTTTACGAAAATTAAGCGAGCCAAATTACTTTTAGTCCAGGTGTTTGGTACCACCTTAAAGAAAAATTACTAGTTTTTAATAAGTATCTAGATAGCCAAAGCCAGAATTTCATGATCTTTAAAGTTATTATTTACTTTTCCATCTTCTAGTTACCTTATTCGTTTGTATTTGCTTGTGTTTTTACATTATGTTTTTGTATGGAGTTAAAAACTCGACACAGTTGTAACTTGTGGTAACTAGAATTTAACTGATACTTTGAGATCATTTTCTGCAAGGTGTTTTTGGTAAGATTGGAAAATCACTGCAGACTGGACTAAATATGCTGTTTATTTGGGATACATACATCTTTCATATTACTTGTCGGTCATTATTGAAACCTATTCAAACTGAAGACTTTCAGTGACTAAGAATTTGGTTTTTTTTTTTTCTGATCAGACAAGTGTTTTGATTTCACCAGATAACAATTCATTTAATTTTGTGAATTTAGATTTTTTAAAATCCATGTTGTGATTCAAGGATTTCGATAAGATATGAGCTGCGTGGGATAGAAATCAACCTTATGCAAATGAATATCAATACATCTTTTAACCTATTTGGGATTGAAAAACTTCCACGTAAAGTATGTATCTATTTGAACATTGAGTTTTTATAAGAACCCTACAAAATAGACCAAAATTTGTATTTGAATGTTCCAAAATCAATCAAAGTCTTATTCATGTACATGTATACATGCACTTGCATTATGCCGATTTCTATCTGACACAGCTCATATGTTTCCAGTTTGACCTGGGTTTCAGTTTGGACAGGTTTCATTGTATCAAAATGTTGATGAAAAAAAAGATGCTAGCTCTGGTTACCACAGGTCAAAAATGATTTGTCAAAAAATCATTGTAAATTGTTGTGCGAAAGGTGCAATCATATTGTTTATATTTATTCATTCAGAGATTTTGTCAAATACTCTATATTTATCAAAGATTTGTTGTTATAGTTCTTTAATATTAAATTTATAGTATTTTGCTAATTATGTGTTTGTTTTAATGAATTTTTAGGATATGTTATAAGAAAAAGAATTTCCCTGACAGCTTTTGGTAATTTGATCAGTTGGCAAACATTCTGTTCAAGGGAAGACTGTTTTCCTCATTAACTGTCATTTTTGTCTCACCTTGACGAGTCAAAAAGCGAGACATAGGTATGTTGTTTCCAACGTCAGTGGAGGCATCAACAATGTATTAGTTTGTGATTAGGTCAGTTTTGTAGGGAACCATTAGTGGAAGGTCAATGATATTTGGTATGCAGTTGTGTTAGCATTGGCATATCTCATTTCCATAGAGATTATTTGGCTCCGCCCCTTCAGTCATGGTCTATTGACTTTGAACTTATGCTTAGTTTACATGTATTAATTTGTGATTAGGTCAGTTTATGGGTAATCACTAGTGGTAGGTCAAATATATTTGGTATTTAGTTCTTTAAGCATTGGCACATCTCATTTCCATGAGATTGTTTGGCTCAGTACCTTTAGTCATGGGTCATTGAATTAGAATATTTTGCATAATTGGTATTGCTATTTTAATTTCAACATTTGCATTAAACTATCAAAATAACAAAAAGGCTCGACATCTCTGTGTTAACAGTTTATTGTATAAACAAAGAGGATTAAAGCAAATGGTAGTTTCCCCACCAGTACATTAAGGGTTTATAAGAACTCATATTTTTGAGAGTAAGCATTTCCTGATACAAGGGTGTCTGTAGTTTAACTACTGTATCACTAGCCTGTCAACACTGAGGTATTGAGTTCGAACCCCACATGTGGCAGGTGTGCTCGACTCCAATCTTAATTGACTAGGATTGTCAGTTTTCCTGCTGGAGGTCATGGTTCTCTCTGGGCACTCTGGCTTCCTCCACCAACAAAACTGACTGCCATCAAATAACCAATAGTACTGAAAGTTACTTTAAACACCAATCAATCAATCCATTTCCTGATTCACATGTCCTACTGTACCAATGTAGTTTTGGTAAAATTTGGTACTAAAATGTCACATAACAGGAGATACTTTTAGACATGAGACAAGAGACTTTAAATGATATGTAAGTTAGGTGACCTTTGTAGCCATAACAGTGAACAAGTGACTTTTGTTATCCAAACAGTAAGCAGGTGACCTTTGTTGCCCTGATAGTGGACAGGTGACCTTTTCAGCCTTAACACATGTAACAGTGGACAGGTGATCTTTTGTAGCCGTAACAGTGAACAAGTGATCTTTGTAGCCTTAACAGTGGGTAGGTGACCTCTAATTGCCTTCATAGTGGGCAGGTGACCTTTTCAGCTGTAACAGTGGACAGGTGATCTTTTGTAGCCGTAACAGTGGGCAAGTGATCTTTGTTGTCCTAACAGTGGGCAAGTGACTTGTTGCCCTAGCAGTAGACAGGTGATTTCTGTAGCCCTATCAGTGGGTAGGTAATCTTTGTAGCCCTAACTGTGAGCAAGTGACCTGTGTAGCCCTAACAGTGGGCAGGTTACCTTTGTTGTCCTAACAGTGGGCAAGTGACTTTTGTTGCCCTAGCAATAGACAGGCGATTTCTGTAGCCCTAACAGTGGGTAGGTGATCTTTGTAGCCCTAACTGTTAGTAAGTGACCTGTGTAGCCCTAACAGTGGGCAGGTTACCTTTGTTGCCCTAACAGTGGGCAGTTGACCTTTGGTGCCCTAACAGTGGGCAGGTGACCTTTGTTGCCCTAACAGTGGACAGGTGATCTCTGTGTCCATTACAATGGGTAGATGATCTTTTTAGCCCTAACAGTGGGCAGGTGATCTCTGTGGCCCTTACAGTGGATATGTGATCTTTGTAGCCCTTGCAGTGGGCAGGTGACCTTTGTTGACCCAACAGTGAGCAGGTGATCTGTGTTGCCCTAACAGTGAGCAGGTGACCTTTGTTGCCCTAACAGTTGGCAGGTGATCTTTGTTGCCCTAACAGTGGACAGGTGACCTTTGTTGCCCTAACAGTTGGCAGGTGACCTGTGTTGTCCAAACAGTGGACAGGTGACCTGTGTTGCCCTAACAGTGATACCTTATGAACTAATTTTCATTTGTTTTCGTCCTGAATATGGATGAAATATCTGCGACTGGACTTTATGCAAATGACATATAAGAGGGCTTAAAACTCTTGTCATGAAACCGAAACATCGTCAGAGGTTGTTATATAAATTGTCGTTTTTCTGAACGAATACAAATTATATGAGGGGCCTCGGTGGCCGAGTGGTCTAAGTAGTCCAACTACTATATTACTAGCCTGTCAACACTGAGGGTGTGAGTTCGAATCCCGCACATGGCAGGTGCGCTCGACTCCATCATAATTGACTATAGGATTGTCAGTTTTCCTGCCGAATGTTGGTAGTTCGCTATGGGCACTTCGACTTCCTCCAGCAATAAAAACAGGCTGACCGCCACGGCGAAGTAGCACAATAAAGCTGAAAGTGGCTTAAATACCAATCATTCAATCAATCAATCAAATTATATGAATAGATGCTCATTTATTAAAAGATGGCTCTAAATTGCAATTAAGTATAGAATAGAGAATGGACAACCCGACCAAAGAGCAGAAAACAGCCCAATGCCACCAGTGCCACCAATGGGTCTTCAATGCAGCGAGAAAATCCCGCACCCGGAGGCGGGCTTCAGCTGGTATTTTTGGCAATATATTTAGTATTTGTCAAATATGAAATATTAAACCTTTTTTCGAAAGTCAAGTTCAATATAAGTACTGTCTCTAAAATATGGGTAGATTGTAATACACAATCCCATTGGATCACGTGACGATATTTCTCTACTCGCGATAGTCAAATTTCCGAACTTTGAATGCGAGGTTGAAGTTAAATCCTTTAAATGGAATAATAAAAAAATATTCTCAAATAGAAAAAAAAATTACGATGAAAACAGTAAATTTTTTATTTTACGCAAAAATAAAATCCAGTTTGATATCGACAATTATATTTGTCTTCTTCCCATCAGAGACACTTAGTTACATTATATGTCTCTGTTCCTACCTATCTCTATATAGATATTGTTTCACTAGGCTTAGGAGAACTGAGGGTTGACTTTATATAAATAACACATAGCTGAGAGGGTGATAGAGCAGATTGTTACCCGAGAAAACATTGTCAACTGAGGCGAAGCAAAACATGTGCTGCGCACTGCATAGTCCTGCTTTATTTAATAGGTAAATTTCAATTGTTGAAAAATCTCTACCACCAGGCTAATTGGTCATACATGTAGAACAAAAAAACATGAAAACTTGGTCCGATGATACCCAACTGATCAATTGATGGGTGATGCACCCTATCCTTTCATTTCCTTCTAAAACATATATCAGGGTCCTTTGTTTCTTTATTCTTTATTTTTTCATACAATTATTCTCTCTTCTTTATATTTTAGCTCCGTATTATTCTCTTCCCCTTTTTTGCCCATTATTCTCGATTCTTTAATTCCCACCCAGAACACCCTCATATTTGCTGTTCGATGTGTGACATAATTTTAGAAGAATTTCTTTTCGGTAATAAATGTGATTAGCTATTATACTGTTCTTTTTTGTCTTTGTAAATTATTAACCTTTACTGTTTAGTCCATTTTTGGTAATATCCTTTTGGCGTGGCTCGGTGCTTATACATCCCGCCATTGTGTAATTGTGCTATGGTCATTTTTTGTATTCTTGTCATTCATTTTTGCTTATGTGCTTTGTCTATATGCCATTTTGATTTTCTTTGTTGACATATTTGTTGGTTTTTATAATGATTAAGACTATATCACAATGTTGACTGCTGTATCCCTATATTTGACATTTTTTCCTATTATGTGTGTTTGTTTTGTTCACTCATTGTTGTCAATATAATGGAATTATATGCGACTGTCATACAAGGTTTATTCCGCCATTTTCTACATCCTGCACCAAGTCAGGAATATGACTGTTGTTTTCCTGGGTGCCTATAAAGTGCGAAACGAAATAGAAACGAAAAGAAACGAAAAGAAACAAAACGAAACGAAAAGAAACAAAACGAAACGAAACGAAACGAAAAGAAACGAAAAGAAACAAAACGAAACGAAAAGAAACAAAACGAAACGAAATCAACATAAACCGAAACGAAACGAAATAGGAACCAACGAAAGAAAAGAAACGAAACGAAACGAAATCAAATTACGGATCACTTTAATTATTTTTTTATCTATTTAAAACAAAACTTTAAAAGATCATAAAATATTTAGACATATACAATATTGTATCACTAGTGTATGTGCCTTATTGTCTTTATATATATATATATATATATCTTTTGAAATTATTTGCTATTGATTTTAAAAATACTTCGTTGATTGAAATTATCATGACTGATTTACTTTGATTGTTACCGACACTTCAAAACTTAATATACTTATTCAGACCCAGCCTCTTTGCTTCAAACATAAATCAATCAAAAAACTGATCGATGCCAGTTTGATTTACGACCTTGCTTTTCAAATCACTTTGAAGTTCCTTTGAAGTTCCATATTCCCACAGAAGGGTGTTGATCACGTGACTATTTCTTGATATATATATAAAATATATATATATTCCGAACTCAGACACATTTTTAATGTTAAAGATTATTATAAGCAGTATGGATGAAAAGCACGAACAAAGGTATGATATATTTTAAGATCTTTTCAATGGTTAATCCGCTACGCACTGACAGGACCTATAATACATGTAATGTATTATAGGTCCCTAACACTGACCATCCACCTGTTGTTGTAATGCAAGTAGCAAGTTTTGGTTTATTTTCAGCTTTACCGCCAGATTAGACCGGAATATTCATTTTCAAGATCTTCATCAATATCCCACCCTTTTCGCTCTGAAAAATCAAATGGTCGTCCCCTAATGCACTGTCATTTAGTTTGTTTCTGAAAAGTTTGAAAAAGTATTGAGGTAAAACCAATCCCCTCAAAGGGTGGGATTGATGAAGATCTTAAAATAAATATCCTAGTCTATGCTGGTAAAGCTGAAACTAAAAGAAAAACTTGCTACTTGCATAAGACAGAAAGTTAATGAATATTTGCAACATAAAATGCAAGAAACAATTATGTACAATAGAGCAAATAAGTTTTCGTTCGGCAAAGTCACAGGAAAATATGCATGCAAACCGCCTCCGGGTGTGGGATTTTGGGCCTTGTGTTGTTTTATGCTCGTTGGTTGGGTTGTTGTCTTGTTGATGCATTCAATTTCCATTCACAACTTTATGCGTAGGTAGCGGCAAGATGAAAATGGAAGGTCTATAGGTCAATCGTCTAACCCCTCTCCCAGCCACCAAATCAAATATCAAATGGTTGCCCCAAATTCCTTAATTAAGTAAACCGTTTTAAAAAGGCAAAGATGGCACATATATGTATATATATATATATATATATATAGTCACTTTGGTGGGGAAAAATTGAGTCCAAGCGATTACATTTTCTCGATTTGTTATTGTTAAGCGATTCCACGAACATAGATCATTCATGAATGGTAATACTGAAAATCCTGTAATCTAGTTTTAGCACTTTAGCAAATATAACTTTAGTATACGCCATGGATTTGGAAGGATTTTTATGGAAGGGCCATTTTCAGCTTTTATTGAAATTCAAAATAAAGTGGGCCTTTCCTTAATATTCCATATAAAATTTGAGAAAGGGCCCTTTTCAATGTTGATGGGCAATTGGCCCCATGGCCCTTGCCTTCAAAAGCCCTGAATTGAGCTGATGACAATAAACTTGTGTTGTTTAGTCTTAAAGTTGTCTCGTCACTTTAACTTGTTAACAACAGTCGTCTATTTTCTTTTAGCGATCTTCCTGCAGAAGACACCGCAATATATGACTATAGCTCGGTGAGTAGATATCCATGTTAAATAAATTCTGAATATCTTTCGCATTAAAACACATTTTTCTGACGGTGACAATTGTACAGTAAATAGATAATGGCGATGTATGCCGTTTACGATTCCTGTCAGTTACCGACGCGTGATATATATTTATTCTACGTTCTTTTAATTTATTTACAAAAGCATGCCGTTGTGCAACTCTTATTTTGAGTTTATATATTTATATAGATATCTTTATCCCCCGCCACGCTTTGCGGGGACATAAAATACCGGGCGTCCGTCCGTCTGTCCATCCGTCCGGTATTATTAGCACTCTCACGGGTACAATTCTTGCCACAATTTTATAAAATTTATACTCTCGGTTAATATCGGCAATATCTCGGACGAGTTCTAAAATTGGTGCCGATCGACTTTTAAAAAGAGTTATGCCCTTGGAAAAATACTTCTATGGAAAATGGCCTTGTTACGCCTCTCAAAGGTACAATTCTTGCAAGCATTTTAAGAAACATACAGTATGTTAAAGGTTTATTTCAGCAATATCTCGGACAGATAGATTTTATAAAAAGAGTGATGCCCCTTGGACTTATATAACCTTTGATAGGCGAAATATGTGCAACGCGGGGGACATTGGAACTATGTTCTTTTTATAATTGCCTTTGGCGTGGGTAAAAGTTTTGCTCACACGCAGTACCATTTTTAATTTACCCGAAGAATGTGTATACACAACAATGCACATAGTCAACTGTCAAAGATAGAACATGCTATACAGGGTTAACTGTGACACCATCACTGAAACATACAAAGTTTAGACCGATTTCAAGTTTATTTTGCAACATCAATCGGGTAATTATTTTGGGTCTGGAGCGGACACGCCAGTATAACTGCTAGTTGTTCTGTCATTTTGCATATATAATTCGATTAACTTTTCTAACATCAGACACGGACTTCTGAGCGTATCGCTATCACAGGTGCTTTTGGAATGGACCCCCTTTTAATGCCCCACAACTAAAAGTTGGGGGCCCTATCCGTCCGTCCGTCCCATTATAGGTATATAGTTATTCGGATAACTCCTCCAACAGTTTTAACGCTAGGAAGTTTTCACTTTGCGAGCTGTTTGTACATATATTGAAGGTGTGCATGTGGTCAGGGTTTTGATTTTCAATAAAATTTGCTCTTTTGGGAGATAGTTTAACTTTGTCATTTTTGGAGTATATACTTGCAAGAGGTGCAAAGCGTTTCCGGATAACTCCTCCTACAGTTTCAATGCTAGGAAGTTTTCACTTTGCTGGCTGTTTGTACATATATTAAAGGTGACTGTGCATGTGGTCAGGGTTTTGATTTTTATTAATATTTGCTCTTTTGGGAGATAGTTGAACTTTGTCATTTTTTGGAGTATATACATGCATAACAGGTGCATAACATTTCCCAAATAACACTTTGCATCTGTGGGGCATCATCTGTGTCTCCCAGACACAATAATATCTCAAAGAAAGTCCTACATTGACTTTGTTATAATACAGTTACTTCAGAGTGGAGTGTGGGGCATCACTTTGTCTAGTTTGAAAATATTTTTTATATTTCAACTTTTATTAACCTATTTTAACTTATTTGAAGGGTTAAAGGTCTTGTCAGTGCTTTTAACAATATAAGTAGTTATATATTTCCTCCTCTATACTTATATTGTTAAAACGCATTGACAAGCCCTTGAACACTTTAAAAATATTTTCAATTAAAAAAGATAAACACAAAAATAAAAAGGGGATCCAATCCATAAGCGCCTGTGATCGCTATGGGTTTGTTTATTCCACATTGGCTAGAGGTAAAGGGGAAGGGTTGCGATCTTATAAAACATCTTTAATTTCGTCGCATTTTGCGCCTGTTTCAAGTCAAGAACCATTAGCCTTTGTTATAAAAATAAGAAATATACAAAGTCTTGTATGCTTTTATTTCAATTTTGGTTCATCTGTATGTTTCAAACTTTAGTGTGCGTTCATTTCGCTGAACAATATAGAAAAGAAGATGTGGTGTGATTGCCAATTAGACAACTCTTCACAAGAGACCAAATGACACAGAGATTAACAACTATAGATCACTGTACGGCCTTCAACAATAAGCAAAGCCCATACCGCATAGTCAGCTATAAAAGGCCCCGAAATGACAAATGTAAAACAGTTCAAACGAGAAAACTAACTAAGTATGCATTGTAAAGGAACCGGCTGAAGCCCGCCTGTGGGTGCAGGATCCTTCGCTTCATTAAATATGGCTAGACTGTTTTATACTCCTTGGTCTGGTTGTTGTCTCTTTGACACATTTTCCTTTCTTATTCAATCTTCTTAATTTAGTTTACATGATACCAAAATACGATCTTGGAAACCAGAAGATTGTTTTGACCGAACATTCAGGGTATACTGAACCAAATCATGAAATACTAGAATGATGAGTTTTCCGACGCTTGTAAAAATAAGAAGATGTAGTATGATTTCCAAAGAAAGTACAACTGATTCACCAAAATATCTAAAGGGAAAAATACTCGCAAGTCATGAAAAATAAGTTTAACTTCCGATCGTTTTTTCGTATAAAACTTTTATGAAACGAGAAGCAGATCCTGTGTCCATGATAACATGCGTTATTACTTAAAAGCGAAGCGTGAACACAAGATCTGTATTTCATACAGGTTGGACAACTTTACACCAGAATTCAAATGATAGAGGTATAAGCATTTATAAGTTATCGTATGGCCATTTAACCAAGAAAAAAGTCTGCTTTCAAACTGATGTCAATTGTTGTAATCTTATTTCAACGGTATGTTTTGTAGGGGAATCAGCTGGATTTTCACCAGTAAAAGATTAAAGATAGAAAGTATTGATGAACCTATAGCTAGCATAAGCTTCCCGTTGTGTAGTTCTACTCCTTTGAAGCCACTTATACCTCTAGAACCGGTTTCAACTGATGATGAAATTCAGATAGTGCATGCGCATTTTCCAGAGATTTTGCAACCATTAGTTTCTCAGCAACCAGATGTTACAGCTGATGACAAACAAACAAAAAGAAAAAAGTACCGAAAACTCCAGTGAAAACAGCAATTCAAATCTCATCTGAATCTAGTGAAGATAGCCTACCTGATTTGATGTCATCAGATGGTATTCACAAGGCTGTTAGAGAATTTCATAATACAATACCAATATATTCAACACCGTCAACTAGTTTAACTGCAAAGAGATTTTTAAGCTTTGCTTTGGGAGGTAGATAATGACTTTATTTGCAAGAAGAAACCAATAGGTGTACGGTATAATGCGGTTTTATTGTTGATTTAAATGAGGTGGACCAGAAGTCAATTTATGCTGATGACAATGGTGTATGGAACACGGCATCCCTAGAAGTTATTACAGGGTAGACATCAGAGATGGTAGAATAGAGAATGTTGTTCCAGGTAACAAGTCTTCATACACGCACTACCTTAGGCGTCAATACGGAACACACCAAGCAACATATAACGAACGCGGAGTTTCATTTCAGCGCATAATTTCTACTGCTACTTCTAAATACAACATCAAATCCAGGTACGCTGTTGTTCAGTACATACACAGAGACAGTGAAGAGGGAGATATAGTCATGAAAGCACATGGAAATGCAAAAGATTCTCAATCTCGACCATTTTCAAGACTGATCTATCTGTTTTAGATAATATAAAAGAAGAAACACGAGAAACTAAACCACGACAGTTATTTAAGAAGCTTGTTGATGACGCTGGTGGACCATTATACAGTTCTTCCGCTTCTTCAGAACCACGTAATTTACAACAGATTTACAACATTAGGTCATCAACAAAGGCTGCTACAAAGACTGACCAATTGACACACTTGGTAGCACAGATACGCGAAAGTACATTTGTTCATGAACTTGCAGCTGATGGAGAAAGTTTACAATATGTGCTGGCTTCAGAAAAACAATTGATGGATTTAGATACCTTTTGTACTCATCAACTTCATTCTTCTGTTTTTCGGTTGACTCTACCTTCAATATCGGAAACTACTATGTTACCAATACATGCTTTGAAAATTTAAGAGTTGTCCATGCTTCCGGCAAATACAAAGGAAGACACCCATTAGAAATGGGACCAACTTTTGTCCATACACATCGTGATGAAAATTCGTATCTTAGATTTTTTAGTGCACTTGATCGTATGATTCCAAATTTTAGATACCAAATGCAGGCGATTGGTTCAGATGGTGATGAGGCGACAATGAATGCTATTGCGGTATCCTTCACTTCAGAATCCTTCGTAAACTTGTTGTGTGCTTCCCATAAGAAAGAAAATATTGAATATAAACTGAAAGAAATGAAGTCAGCAACACCTGCGATAAGGCATATAGTTTCCGACATCTTTGGCACAAATGTTGATTCCATGTTGTACCAGAAAGGCCTTATTGATAGCGAGACCACATCGGAGTTTGATAGTCGCCTAAGAGATCTGAAAACTACTTGGGACCATCTTGTACCTACATTCCACGCATGGTTTGTTTCAAACGAGTCTGAAAAATTCAAATCACACCTCATCAAAGCAGTCACCGACCAAGCACAACTTGATGGTCATTTCAGTAATAACCGAGTTGAAAGCACAAACAACAACGTTAAGGACTGGGTTGGTAGATCAGGTAAAGTCACTCTGCCAGTTTTCAATCGTAAAGTGGAGGAGTATATGTTACCTGTCAGCAACAGGAGTTTGAGATGGCAATTTATGCCAATGGACCATATGATTTGGCTTCCACACATACTTATTTAAGAAAAGAGAGACATATTTGGAATGGGCTGAACGCTGAAGAAAGATCACAAGTAATTAAACAATTTTGGAAGTCCAATGTCCAGGGAAGAAAATTGTTAGATAAGTTTTTACTAATAAACGAGCACGCTGAAAACAGGAGCAAATCTGACCGCTCATTACCAAAGCCAGAAACTCGTCCAAATGTTTCATCAAAACGAGGAATTTCCTACGATGATTATCAATTACAAATTCCAGGTATATCGGAAATTTACTCGAAGAGATGTTTGAAAAGGCAGAAGGTCTCCTACAATCACAAGATTCGATACTTAAAATGCCAGGCTTCGAAGGGTATATGTTAGACACTCTCAAAAGATAGAGAACGTTGAACCCCATTTGGTCACGGCAGTAAAACTTCTGGTAAAATTAAATGTAACAACTGTTCAGTGTATACAGCATTAAAATTTGTGCACATTCAATAGCAGCAGGAGAATTCTATGGCTGCCTTAAAAGTTTATTGAATGGCGAAAGAAGGAAAAACATGATGTTGACACAAAAATCTATTGATTGGGGTATCCGTTCAGGGATGAAAGGAAAAGTGAAAAACCAAGGAGAGGTGGAAGAACCCCATTAGATAAATCTAAACCAACTTTGGTTGAAGAGAGACGTCCGATGGTTCAAGGAAGCATTCAAACAACTCTGGATGCAATTGACCATTTGGATAAAGCTGAGGAACCATTTGACATCATTTATCTTTTTCAAACGAGGGCAATATTGTGCTTTGGATGCGGAGTCAAATTCAACAGGGAAAAGGAGCAAAATGAATTGGTAGTACGTCATTTCTGTGAGCGAGTTTACAATACATGGAGTAAAGAAATGCAAATCTCAATATGCGTACTTTCATTTCCAGGTTACTTGTATAAAAAAAAAAGTGTCGAGCTTTGACAAAACACAATTTACAGTTGCCGCAGAAACAAAAGCCATTTTACACCAACAGGTAAAGACAAGCTGATTGGTGTAGGCGTTAAGTTTGAATAGACATGACATGCATACGTTTCGGAAATACAAATATAAAGAATATTTGTCGAATCAAAGTACAAAATGTTTATTAAAATAAAGTGAAGGTGTTATACAAATTGTATACATATCGAGGTTATTATGAATATTAAACACTGATTAAAAATTACTATTGTTTTTCTATTGAATATAAACATTCCATTGTTCAAAAGATGTATACCGATTTACTTTTTCGTTTTCATTTTGGAGAAAAACTGCAAATGTAAAAATGCTGACTTCCCAAAAACAATGGAGTTGGTTGCCATATTAATATTATGCGAGACAAAAGTAAACTTTATTGCTTTGAATTCCGTCGTCATTCACATTGCTTCAAAAATGTATCAAATCTTCTTACTTGCAAAAGCTGAAGCTTGTTTATGTTCAAAATATATTATCCTTATTTTACCAATATTAAAATTAAATGTTCCTAACTGTAACGAAACTGAATAATATACCTCAACTGCTCAATATTAATATAACAGGAGTTAGTATGATTGCGACTGAGACAGCTATATCCAACACGGACCAAAACGACGCGGATGTGAGCAGCCATGTCACCGTACGGTCTTCAACAGTGAGAAAAACGTGCACTATGTGTAGCTATAAGTAGTATAGAGGAGACACATATAAAACAATATAACAATGTAAAAATCAGTTCTGAATTCGACATGATAAAACAAAACAACCAACAAATAAATTTCATAAGTATCGGTCAAAACTTATGTAAATTACTGAAAGCTAGTTCAAAGAGAATTACAACTACAAAATACAGTATTCAGATTTATACACGTCCAACAGATTATTCTACAGTCAGACAAACAGAGAAAGCATGACCGGTTTAATGCAAAAAAGTATTAGTATCGACAAGATTTAGAGGTTTCTGATTAACATTATCATTTATTATTTTAAAGCGGCATAGTTCTTAGGATTATGATGTCATCGAATCCCAAATTTATCTTGAGCACTTTAATATTACACTGCATTCTTCTATATCTTGAACGGGGCCTCGGTGGCCGAGTGGTCTAAGTAGTTACTACTGTGATCACTAGCCAGTCAACACTGAGGTTGTGAGTTCGAACCCCGCTCGTGCGGGTGCACTCGACTCCAATCTTAATTGACTAGGATTGTCAGTTTTCCTATCGAAGGTCGGTGGTTTTCTCCGGGCACTCCGGCTTCCTCCACCAATAAATACTGACCGCCACGAAATAGCCCAAAAGCGGTGCTTAAAAGTGGCGTAAAAACACCAAAAATCAAATCAAATCAAATCTATATCTTGATAAGATAACAAAAAGGAAGTTCATTTAAATTTGAACTTTTTGAAATGCCTGTTATACAGATGACGAATGATATCTTCCAATTGTCGTTCTCTTAATTGAATGTGACGTTAGTGTACTGAATGAGACTTGGCACCTAATGTGTAGTTGCATGAGCAAAACGAAGGATGTAGCTTGTGAAGCAAGATCTACTCGCCCTTTCGGAGTATCGGATATATTACCCCTGTGTCTGGTGCCTTGGTTCACATTAAGTTTGTCTTCAATCTAAAGTTTTGCATTTCCATGGCGATAAGTTTCTTTCGTGATTTGTAAGTTCCAACGTTCTTTTAATATCGCCTAGCTACTCTCTCAAGAAGACAATAATTTGTCATCAAACGGATGATATCTGCTTTCAAGAGTGGTCTAAGTCATGGTGCTTATAGGAATTTGTCGTTTGGAAAATTGTTATCTGCTGCTTCTCCGCTATTTTGTGGTTTTTCGTGAGGGTGAGGCAACACTGACTGGCCTCTCGGAATTAACGTTCCTACAGTTGTCATCCTGGCTGTTTCATGGTACACTGGAGCATACAAGTTTTAAACCGACTAAGGCACGGACCATTTGACTTTTTTTTTTGGAAGTCTGGTCTTTTCATGTGGACCGTCAAATGGTCCGTGCCTAATCGTGTCTGTCTAGTATAACATATAGAGTTCATAATCAAATATTATATATTGTGTTTAAGTCGTTCCTAAACCACAGCTTGTTAACGATTACGCTGAATTTCACAGTTTTTTTTTCTCAATTTTAAAAGAAATTGTATCAAATTAGACAATAAATAATATTTATAAATATAATCGGCTTAATATTCAATTTGATTTAAATTTTATTCCTATTTCGTTTCGTTTCGTTTCGTTTCTTTTCGTTTCGTTTTGTTTCTTTTCGTTTCTTTTCGTTTCTATTTCGTTTCGCACTTTATAGGCACCGTTTTCCGTTTCATTTGATGTCTTTGAGCTTTTGATTTTGCCATTTGATAAGGAACTTTCGGGAGTTTGGGATTTCTTGTTGATTTACTGTTTAGTATAGTTCTACTCTATATTTAAATGTCTCCCAACTTTAGGACGACTGATGATCCAAACATGCGATTTAGAGCTTGACGAAGAGGAATAGTAAACGGATATATATTGTACGGAAGAATATGTACCAACTAAATAGTTATTTTTCATTAATATATAGTGCAAACACATCCGCAAACAACTTTATTATATAAACATTTCTAACAAAAAATATACGAAAAAGATTTTCTCACTTTATCAATATAGTAGTTTTCGCAATATTTTTTAGATAGAAAACTGTCTTAAACATCGTCTCTTAAAAGGGGAGTAACTCTGTTTATTTTATTCAACTGCTTGTTTGACAGTTCTCAACTCCCGAAGCAAGGTTGTCGGCTCTCCGAAGTCCTGCGTTTAGCAACCTTGATTGTCGAGTTTATGAGCTTCGGTCCTTGCTTGGAATTCGGACAGTTCTAGGAGTAATCACCACCATTGTTTTCCCCTATCAGTTTTTGTTAAATTTGCATGTGCAGAATTTATTTTTGTTTCAAATAAAGAAAAACTTGACATGATTTAAGTTTTATCCTGTCCAGTACTATAGACATAATTTCACATTACATCTCATTGCATTTATATAATAACCATCATTGGAAGTTAACCAATGAAATTTTAACCCCTTTTTTCCTGTTTAACCATATAACCTCAAGTTTCAAAAATATTTTATAAAAACACCAAACAAAAAGAATGGTTCTTTAAAACATCCAAGATACATGTTTATGAATTATAATTTTTTTCTGCAATGAAATGTAGGGTTAATTTCCTGCAACTGTCAAATTCAAGGGAATATTTTTTTCGACCCTCAAGGTGTATCCTCCTAATACACATTCACTAGCAAATAAATTTGGATAATTAAAATTAATCTAACCAAAAATCCAATATGATGATTAACTAATTAAAGCTAGGGTCATGAAGTGCATATCAGTTATACAAACAAGAGCTAACGTGAGGGAACCCAAATTGCACCTATTTTGACATTTTTTTCACCTATACGTTTATTTATGACCCAGACAAAAGTTTCCATTCTGTGTTTATTTTGTAGATGTATTCTTATTTACTATATAGTTCCATCAATTTAATTTTGAATCCATATTGAATCATAGAAAAATGGGTTTGAACCGACCTCCAAACGATCCATGATTCTGTAATGAGGAGTACCCAAATTGCATCCATGCTTAAATTCACATCCTTAAAAATCAAATAACAGACGTTTTGTTTTATTTCTACAAATATTTAGAACAATTTAACATAAGTCCGTGCTTACTATTAATTTCTTAAGAAATGGATGCTCGTAACATATTTTATTAGCTCATTTTTATACGACCGCAAGAAATTTTGCGGTCGTATATTGGTATCACGTCGTCGTCGTCCGAAGACATTTGGTTTTCGCACATTAACTATAGCTTATAAGTAAATAGAAATCTATGAAATTTAAACACAAGGTTTATGACAACAAAAGGAAGGTTGGGATTGATTTTGGGGGTAATGGTCCCAACAGTTTAGGAATTAGGGGCCAAAAAGGGGCCCAAATAAGCATTTTTCTAGTTTCCAGACAATAACTTGTGGAATGGTGTATGGATCTCTCTGAAATTATACCACAAGTTTCCATACCACAAAGGGATGGTAAAAATTGGCTTTGGGGGTTATGGCTCAAACTGTTTAGGAATTAGGGGCAAAAAAGGGGGAAAACAAGGGTGTCCTGGTTAATGGACAATTACTTAAGTACAAAACATAATTTAAAAGCAGTGTAAGGAAAGTAATTCAAACACAACATTTTGAATTACCTCCCTTACACTGCTTTTAAATTATGTATAAAGAAATGTTGTATTGTCTTGAGGTGATTAGCTGTCAATTTATTTTTAGAAGTTACTATTTTAAAAATGCTGATGAAGGTAATTTAATTTTTAATGATTTAATGATTATGTATGTCATTTTCTATTTTAAGAATTTTATGATGTATTTAGATGGGTTATTATGGTTGCAAACTCCATTGGAAATTTGAAGTGAGATTATGACCATATCTTGAGAGAAAGATTTTTTTGGAAAAGGGAGGTTAAACAAATTGGGGGACAATTTGTTCTCAAGATTCAGAAATTAAAAGAAAATTTCTTCAAATATTTTTTTTGCAAAAAAGGGGGTTAATTTTTTAGGGGAGGGGTCAATTCCCAACAGCATAGTGTATTGCACAAAAGCAAAAAAATGAATATAAATTCAAATCACATAACCAATTCCATTTCTTTGACTACAGTTATTCTGTGTCAGAAACCTATTATTATTTCAAATATTTAATTACAATCCAAATTCAGACCTGTATCAAGTGCGAATATTGTGTCCATTTTTGCCCCAACTGTTCAGGGTTGGACCTCTGCGGTCGTATTCAGCTGCGCTCGGCGAAGCAATTTATTAAAAGATGACTTTTTGTGTACGTCGCATGGTGACGTTTCCGTAGATTTTACTTTTCCGGTGAATACTTCATCTGTTGATATTTACTGTGAACGTTTTGTGAATATTTAAATATATTTACCTATTTGAAAGACGAGCTTAATTCAATTGATAAAAAAGACAAATTGTTTAGTCCCTAAGAAAACTTGTAAGATTTTCGCTGCTATTTTGGCTAAATAGGTTCAATTTGGGTACTGTGACGTTAGCAGAAAAATGATAAAACGGGACAAACTTTGAACTGCAGACGTTTTATATGCATTAGTGAGGGTCTAGAAGGGGCCCTTCAATTCTGTATTCTATAATTTTTCGGCCATTTTTTTTCTTTTCTTCAATTTTTAAGCCATTTTTCTCTTTTCTTTATAGATTTTGCCCATTTTTCTCTATTCTTTATATTTTAGCCCTCCTCCCTCCCATTTTCTCAATTCTTTATTTTCTTATTTTTTTTTTGGCCTCTATATTTCTATTTTCTTCATTTCTTTCTCCTATTTTTTCTGCAATATTGGCCCAGTAATCTCTATTCTGCAAAACCCATCCAGACCCCCATAAGTATTAGTCCAGACAAGCATGCCATCTGTTGAGGGTATTTTTCTATTGGATTTTTTTTATCCGTGATTGACGCAGAAAGGCGTCAAAGCCAACAAAATAAAATAGAATTCCAAGACGTCATAATTATTTGGACTAGCATAAATATGTGATCCATGCATCCATGTACATATAAGTTGAGAAAGGGCCAACCGCTGGGTGAATGAAATATAACTCCACTCCAAATTTAACCATACTGTTCATGAAATTATCATGATTATTAAAACAATCTGAAATTCCCTTTTGACGTCAAATTATAGATGCCATTCAGTCACTGAGTCTGTTCCAAATCATGGCAAGGTATTGAATACCACACAAAACAACCTATATATAAAATCACAAAAAGGCCTTTCAGTCATCATCAAATAAAATAAAATAAAATCCTGTAAAATAAAACTCATCAAAGATACCAGGCTTATAATTTTGTACGCTAGACGCGCTTTTCGTCTACATAAGACTCATCAGTGACGCTTCGATCAAAAAAGTTAAAAAGTCCAAATAAAGTACGAAGTTAAAGAGCACTGAGGACTCAAAATTCCGAAATTCGCCAAATACAGCTAAGGTAATCTATTCCTGGGTAGAAAATCCTTAGTATTTCGAAAAATTCAAAGTATTGAAAACAGTTAATTTATATTTATGACCACATATCAATGATAATTCATGTCAACACAGAAGTGCTGGCAATACTGGACTGGTGATACGATACCCTCGGGGACTAAATCTCCACTAGCAGTGGCATCCCCCAAGTGGTTTTAAAAAAACTCGTCATAGATGCCAGGCTTATAATTTTGTTTTGTCTACAAAAGACCCATAACATACCAAGGTAAAGAAACAACATTTATGAGCCCGTTTAGATTTGTGGATTTTAGCCCTATAGCCATCATTCACTACTACTTTCAGATATTTTGTAACAAAATCATCGTCATCCAGTGGCAAATATTTCATGCGTTTTAGACTAGTATTGCGGGTCGAAAGGAATGAAAGGTTAAATAGGTCAAGAAGAGTGTAGGGCAATATACAACAACACAGCTTTACACCTCTGTCGTGATCTAAGATTGATTGATTGATTGGTGTTTAACGCCACTTTCAACATTATTGTGCTAATTTGGGGCGGTCAGTTTTTATTGGCGGAGGAAGCCCGAGTGACCGGAGAGAACCACCGAACTTTGGTGATCTAAAAAGATTAACATATTGGCAATATGCTTTAATAATTTCGCAGAATGGGCTCCATATGTTTGTTTACAGTAACACACCACACTCTTCTCAACTCGGGTGATCCCGTTCAGCAGATTCAATGGAGGCCATGATTGCTGATTGGAACACACCGGACTCTTCTCAACTCGAGTGATCCCGTTCAGCAGATTCAATGGAGGCCATGATTGCTGATTGGAACACACCGGACTCTTCTCAACTCGGGTGATCCCGTTCAGCAGATTCAATGGAGGCCATGATTGACGATTGGAACACACCGCACTCTTCTCAACTCGAGTGATCCCGTTCAGCAGATTCAATGGAGGCCATGATTGCTGATTGGAACACACCGCACTCTTCTCAACTCGAGTGATCCCGTTCAGCAGATTCAATGGAGGCCATGATTGACGATTGGAACACACCGCACTCTTCTCAACTCGGGTGATCCCGTTCAGCAGATTCAGTGGAGGCCATGATTGACGATTGGAACACACCGCACTCTTCTCAACTCGAGTGATCCCGTTCAGCAGATTCAATGGAGGCCATGATTGACGATTGGAACACACCGCACTCTTCTCAACTCGAGTGATCCCGTTCAGCAGATTCAGTGGAGGCCATGATTGCTGATTGGAACACACCGCACTCTTCTCAACTCGGGTGATCCCGTTCAGCAGATTCAATGGAGGCCATGATTGCTGATTGGAACACACCGGACTCTTCTCAACTCGGGTGATCCCGTTCAGCAGATTCAATGGAGGCCATGATTGCTGATTGGAACACACCGGACTGATGGCTATTCAATTGATTGTGTTAAACATCCAGTGTCAAATATTCCATGCATATTCAGGCCGAGAACAAATTAACAATAAATCTGATAGATTTTGTAAAGTAAAAACTTGATAAAGCGCAAGTTTAATACTGCTTCCGAGAAAAGAGGTATGTTGGATATGGGCAAAATTTTTACATTGCAACCGGCTAGATACGGGATGAGGATACGGGTCCCTCATATACAGTGGTAAAATAAAGATTTTCAAACAGTACTAAGATTTACTAATTTGGTCGCAAATGTGCGTCAAGCCAAAAAAAAAAAAAAAAAAAAAAATAAAGAAAACGTACAATATGTCATAATTATTAGGACTAGTCTAAAAACTGACATCGGCCTTGAAATTCTAAAAAATACAAGTCAGTGAAATATCGATACCCTTTAAATCGAGAGTCTCAGAGTTCTAATATTTAATGCTGTACTTAGATTTACGTCTTCGTGTGTGTATTGAAACCGCCTCGGTGGTGTCGTGGTAGCGTGCTCGCCTCGTGTGCGGGAGGTCGTGAGTTCGAACCCCGCCCGGGTCTACCCAAAGACTTTAAAATTGGTATTTGCTGCTTCTTCGCTAAGCACGCGGCATTAAGGAGTAAGAGCAAAGACTGGAGTTAGAATGTGTCCGGGTAAGGTGAAATATCTTCCTGCGGACTGTTACCTTGTGAACTAGCACGTTAAAAATCCGGCTCAGTGTGTCGGTCTAGTACAAAGCAGTGTTAATATTCATATTGCATTAACATGTTCTCATCCTGAATATGCATATAAATTTGCCGCTGGACGTTAAGCAGCCATTCATCATCATCATCATCGTGTGTGTACTGAGATTTTCAAAAAATTCTGATATTAAATTGTTGTCTTACTCTTGTTCTCGTACTCTAAATCCGCCGACAGCTTTTTCGTATGCAGTGACCTTAACCATTACACCTTTCGTTAGAAATCAGGCGATCGCACAGTGCAAGTGCAAGTGTAATTTCGTGATGAAAATGTGAAATGAATATAGTAATTACCGATTCTGAAATAATCTTTAAAATAACACCAAATCATTCAACAACTGTTAGAGTGCATGGCAAATATAAAAAAAACTTAACATCGCCCTATCATTTCACTTACTTTTCATGTTCTCCGTGTCTGTGTTGATGGTTTATCAATGTCATGATTCGGTAAACTTCGACAACAAAACCCGAAAGTTAATTAGCAGCCAAAGTTTTCGATCAACAATCGCTGAATGACTTTTTTGCAATCTAATTAAAATATAGAACTCGGATTTCGTTAAACTACATACGAGTCGTATGTAGTTTAACGAAATCCGAGTTCTATATTTTAATTAGATTGACTTTTTTGTCGATTATACGTAACTTTGTTTGGATTAAATATAAAAATGTGAAAATAGGACTTAGTTTAGTCAGAGACATATAATACGTATGCATGCAATCGGTTTGATACGTTCCTTCGTGTTGTTATCCAGAACTGGTTTTTATATGACTTAAAGGGACATTAGCTGTCAAATTCATGTTCACCGATTTGACTCAAATTCTCATATAACATACTAAAACGTATATCCATTACAAAAAGTCTTCAATAAACAAGTAACAATTCATGGACTCGATAATATTTATCAACATTTCGTGTGTATTTTTGTCCAGACTTGCAAGTGAATAATTCACCAGCGATGTTTCTTAGCTTATTTTGCCAAAAATGAACCAAATTGGCTGCTAAAAGCGAATTATTATTTTACTATATATCACGTTCATTAATGATTGAACCAAAAAAAAATCATATTTTATTTTTTTTTAACTTTCTCGTAGCTAATGCCCCTTTAATGGTCGGAAGATTTTGGTAAATTTTAGTACTCAATCAAATATCATTAATATCGAATCGAGCATTCCAAATCAAATCTGAGATTACTAAACTAAAAAAAATATGGAAGTCAACCGTATGTATTGTCTTTAAATACATATTTTACGAAAGAAATTCACATTTATACTCCGAGGGATTGAAGGCATATGTACAATACTGATATATTCAAAATACAAAATCTTATAAAATAAATAACATTATCATACCAGTAGTAAAAAAATAATAATACTTATGGATTTGTGGGGTCCAAATTCATCATTGCATAATCATTGAATCAATTGCGAATCCCATACTTATTCGATGCAACACATTACATAATATGCAAAAGTGCTATATATATGTATTATGATAAAAAAAAAAAAAAAAAAAAAAGAATCGAAATACAGCAAATGTGTAGCACTACATATCCCTTCGTAATTTTATGAATTAATGGGTAAGGTTGAATTGCGAAAAGTGTTTAAATTGCACTAGGCTAGATCATCATCTTCACTGGCCCTACTGGCAAAATGTAATGAAACTAACCTTTGTCAACGATGGGAGATACGTTGTGTTGGAGCTGGTACGTTATTAGGGTAGTTTATAAGTCTCCCAAGTTTAGGATGACAGATTTTCAAATATCTTATTAAGAGCAAAGACTAGTCGACTCGACTAATTGAAATTGTTGAAATGAAAAAATGTACTAGACCATATATTCCATACAAACTAGTTTGTATTATTAATTACTACTGCAAATCTATCTTTGTAAGTAAACTTGTAAATAAGACCTTTCTATATGTTTGTTAAAAATTGTGTGAATATTTGTTTTTATCTATAGTTGTATTTTGTAAGTAAAATTTGTTGGAAATAAAGACTATTTCTTAAATCCCGAATAATACAAGGGAAGCTACTCTGTTTGCTTATTATGACCATTATGGGTGATTAGTAATAGCAGAGACATATAATAGATCATAATACTCTGTATATAATTGTATTATATGTCTCTGGTAATAGTATAGAAATCATTTACAATACTATGATATAGAAAATACAAAAGAAAAAAAGAAACTCAAACATATGGAATAGTATATGAGTTAATGATATAACCAGGTAACACCATAATATTCATTTTTCAGTGAATCTTAAATGACACTCAAGCAAACAAACATAGGATGCACATGGACGAGTATATTAAACAGTTTATCCAAATGCAAGTTACAAAGCGCAGGTGTTCAAAGGACATCGTAATATCTGGGACATAATATATTGTTAGTGTAATAGTCCCAGGTAAGAGGGTATGGATAGGGGTCCTTCATTTCTGTATTCTTTAATTTTTTTAGCTCATTATGCTTTAGGGAGCAACCATTTAACTTCAAGGGGGATTATGGTTTTTTGTCTGAGTCATAAATTTTTTTTCGAACAAAGCGACGCTATCAATCAAATGATTTTTTTTTCAAAATTTAACACTATAAGGTATGGGGAAAATCTGGATTCAGAATATTTTTTTGTCATCTGCTTGACCACAATATTTGTTTTCATCAAATTGGGGATCAGAATATTTTTAGGAAAAAACCATAACCCCCCCTTGAAGTTGAATGGTCGTTCCCTTATCTTTAAAAATAATGGCTATATTATGTAATTACTTGATAACTGTATTCTGGACATTTTTCTTTTCTGTAATCAGTATATTTTTTACCCAATTCTTTAATTTTTGCAGTTAATTCTTTATAGTTTAGCACCCCATTATTCTCTATTCATTCCCCCATTTTCTATATTCTTTTATATTTTGCCCATTATTCTCTATTCTGTAAACCCCATCCACACCCTCAGGTAATATCGAGTGCAAAATTTATTTGGATTTGGACGCAGCCTCTACATAACTTGTCCCTATGCTCTAAAATAATGTATATGTTCAATTAATATTGTCACAGTGTTATTACTCCCGATTTTTCCTAAATGACCGACACTCAGTGTTTCAAGAAGCACAAGGTCGTGTACATAAGCATTGGATATCAGAACTCCATTTAAAACAATATCGACTTGTTTTCTTGTCTTAATAGACAGAGAACTTGTAATAGAGAAGATGCTAAAATGTATTCAGTATTGGTGAGTACTAATTGTTTTTGTACTTCTTACCAATCTAACGAGTCAAGCCATTTCTAACTGATTTTTTTCAGTTGGTTCTTAAGTTGTGCTGTTACACCATTGTCTCAGGTTTGGGGAGGTTTTAGTGCCTGATAAAAAACAGGTTTATAAACCTCTCCTAATTTTTTATGTGCCTGACCCAAGTCAGGAACAAGTAATTCTGTGGTTGTTGTTGGTTGTTTTGTCATAATTGAGGTCCTTAGTTTTTTCTTTGAATTGTTTTACATTGTCACAACGGGGTCTTTTATAACAGACTATACAATATGGGTTTTGCTTATAATTGTTGATGGCTGTAGAGTAACCCTATAGTTACCTAAATCCATGTCATTTGGACTCTGGTGGATAGTTGTCTCATTGTATTTCATACCACATTTTCTTATCCTATATTGCTGACAAAATATGAAAAAATTCTGTTTAGTATTACCTGAGAAATGATTGACAAATTATATTTTTTTAAAGTTCATTCAACATATTGAGAAATTAAATTATAATCAAACAGGTAGTAAGAGTCCCGCAAAACACCCTCACACATTACAGTTCATCACTGTGAAAGATGAAGCCATTTTGTTCAGAAGTACTTGAAATAAATGTGACTAAAATATTTGTTGAAAGAACAAGAGGTCTGATGGAAGAACAGGCTGACGAGGTGAATGCAATATAGCCTCCACAAATTGAGTGGGGTATAATATGCATTTAAAATGGTCCATTACGAGTGTAATTTTTTAAACCGTTTTTAGCTGACTCAGCCTTTTTGGAAATTTTTTTTTCACAATATTTCAGTTTCAGCACTCATGGCTATATCATGGTGGCCAGTTTTTATAGGTGGAGGAAGCCAGTGTCCAGAGAGAACCACTGACCTTCCTCAGAAAATCTGTAAATCCTAGTTAATTAAGATTGGAGTCAAACAAACCTGCCCTGTGTGTACTCACATCCTCAGTTTTGACAGGCTTGTGATACTGTAGATAAACTACTAAGACCACTCCACTACAGAGGTCCACAGCCATTAGGGAGCTACCAGTTGATTTTTAGGGGGTGACAATTAAGGTAAAAAAGTCAGGATAAACTTTAAAAAAAAGGCAGGACTGAATAGAGTGAAAAATAAAAAGGCAGGACAGAGATTACAACTAAAAAATGCAGGACAAAATTTTTCATCCTAGCCTCCCCATAAAAATCAAATGGTAGCTCCCTTATATGCTTTTGAATACTGTAAATTCAGAAATTAATGTGCATTTATGAATAAATAAATTTGGTGTATTTACTGTCTTCTGATTGGTTAAAAGTATTACTTTCATTTTCAATGTTGTCAATTTTCATGGCGACATGCCCACTCTGACGTTGTGTATTCATACGCCAACATGTGTGTACGTTGTTATTGTTAATATAAATAATATAAAAAGTTCTTTGAGCCTTATTTTTATAGAAATTTATTTATAATGAATGGCAATAATTTATTTTGAATTTATTGAACCATAAAATTAATTTTGACTCTTCACATTTTACATAATCCGCCGTGGATTATTCAATGTGAAGAGTCAAAATTAATTTTATGGTTCAATAAATTCAAAATAAATAATAGCCATTCATTAATGCGATTTTGAAGAAAGGACAAAAATGCGAGATTAATTATTGCGATTTCAGGAAAATTTGCATACAGATATATGTATCATCTATCAGAATGCAAGTTCTTATTATCATGACTCTCACCCAGTCGCATTATTCGCAATAATAAAAACCTCGCAATAATTTCTGCATTTACAGTACATATATTTGGTTTTAAGTACCACTGAAAAATTATATGTTTTCTAAATGCAGATGTTTTGAATCTAATTAGCTCTATCACCCAAGATCAAAAGTTAGAAAGTTGTGAGCCTAATAAACTTAATTATGACTGCTTATTCAGGCCCATATTCAGGATTGCTCTAAGGGGAGAGGGGTATGATGCTTTGACTTTAATAGTCAAACCTCATTCTGAATCTCATCCTATAATTTTTTTATTTTCAGTGGTGTGATGTTCATGTTAAAAATTATTATAGTGGTTCTTTGTTATATATATCCTGAATGGTTTTTATCAGGGTATTTGGTATTTGGATGGCAGAATTGTGAGGGTCTGTGTTAAATTTATACACTAGTTTTTAGACTCGTGTTTAATTTTAAAAACATGATGCATTGTAAGAGGGTCTGGATTGAAAAGGGGGTGGGGGCTTTCAATTCTGTATGCATCAATTTTCTTATTCTTTATAAATTTTGCCAATTATTCTCTATTCTTACTATTTTAGCACCCATTATTCTCTATTCTTTATTTTTTGGCATATTTTTCTCTATTTTTTTTTTATCAATTTGGACCATTTTTCTGTAATATTGGCCAATTTTTCTCAATTCTGTACACTATTCAGACCCTCTTTTAAGCCACTTGTATATTGTGACAACTGTATGTCGACGGATGATAAATATCTTTACCCTCCAAGTTGCTGTTTTGTGAACATATACCCCACATCTTTCATTCCTATTGAATATCTAGTCTTTTTTTCATAATCTTTTTTCTAAAGTTTTTGCTGTTCTTTTAGCTTATTTTATAAAAAATAAATGTGGATTGTGTCCACATGTGGACACAGATGATGCCCCCGCTTGAATATCATATTGTTATAAAGGGACATAACTGAAGAACGGTAAAAGTGACGCTACCCAAATTTGAACTTGATCTGAGTTTTGTGGTAATAAGCATTGTGTGTAAGTCTCATAACATTTGGTTGAGGCTAACTTAAGGGAACTACCAATTGATTTTTATGGGGGGGCTAGGATGAAAAATTTTGTCCTGCTTTTTTTTTTACTTGAAATCTCTGTCCTGCCTTTTTATTTTTTTACTCTATTCGGTCATGCTTTTTTTTTACTAGTTTATCCTGAATTTTTTTTACACAAATTGTCATCCTGCCTTTTTTTTTGACCAAGTTGCTCATCCTGCCTTTTTTTTTTACTCAAAACTCCTGTCCTGCCTTTTTTTTTCAAATTTCATCCTATGTTTATAAAGGGACATAACTCAAGAATGGTAAAAGTGTCGCCACCAAATTTCGTACTTAATCTGTATTATGTAGTAATAAGCATTCTGTATAAGTTTCATAACATTTGGTTGAGGCAAACTAAAGTTAGAAAACGGAAACAAAAAATTTGTACTTGATCTTAGTTTTGTGGTAATAAATATTGTGTATAGGTTTTATAATGTTTGGTTGGGGCAAACTTAAGTTACAGAATGGAAACTAAAAATTTTGCAATCTTTCGATTTATAAAGGGGCATAACTCAACAATGGTTAAAGTGACACTACCAAAATTCAATTTGATCTGTGTTTTATCAGTGGAAGTCAAAATTAAACATTGCATAGTATAAAGCATTGATTGTAGTTGATTCAACTATAATCATGGACAAAGGAAGATAACTCCAATTTTAAAAATTACTTGATATTTAGAAGAAAATAAAAATTTTGCAATTTTCCCATTTATAAAGGGGCATAACTCTAGAACGGTTAAAATGACACCACCAAAATTCAAACTCGATCTGTGTTTTGTGGTAATAAGCATTGTGTATAAGTTGCATAACATTTGCTTGAAGCAAACTTAAGTTAGAGAACAGAAACTAAAAATTTTGCAATTTTTCCATTTATAAAGGGGCATAACTCTAGAACGGTTAAAGTGACGCCACCAAAATTCAAACTTGATATGTGTTTTGTGGTAATAAGCATTGTGTATAAGTTTCATAACATTTGGTTGAGGCAAACTCAAGTCAGAGAACGGAAAACCAATTTTGGGACATACTTACGTACAGACGGACAAGGGTAAAACTTAGTGCCCCACCGCTACGGTGGGGGCATAAAAACCCCAGCTTTTAAATACTTGACAATCAGAATTTTTACAGTAGTTTTTGTAAAGGAAATTCAGTGTCAGCATACACACAATGATGACCACATACCTTTTGTCAGCATACACACAATGATGACCACCCACCTTGTGTCAACATACACACAATGATGACCACACATCTTGTGTCAACATACACACAATGATGACCACCCACCTTGTGTCAACATGCACATAATGATGACCACTCACCTTGTGTCAACATGCACACGATGACCACTCACTTTGTGTCAACATACACACAATGATGACCACACATCTTGTGTCAACATACACACAATGATGACCACCCACCTTGTGTCAACATGCACACAATGATGACCACCCACCTTGTGTCAACATGCACACAGTGACCACACACCTTGTGTCAACATGCACACAATGACCACACACCTTGTGTCAACATGCACACAATGATGACCACACACCTTGTCTCAACATGCACACAATGATGACCACTCACCTTGTGTCAACATGCACAATGATGACCACACAACTTGTGTCAACATTCACTATGAAGACCACATATCTTGTGTAAATATACACACAATGATGACTACACACCTTGTGTCAACATACACACAATGATGACCACGCAACTGGTGTCAACATGCACACAATGATGACCACACACCTTGTGTTAACATACACACAATGATGACCACACAACTGGTGTCAACATGCACACAATGATGACTACTCACCTTGTGTCAACATGCACACAATGATGACCACCCACCTTGTGTCAACATACACACAATGACCACACACCTTGTGTCAACATAAACATTTGTTTATACTAAATTTTTATACTAGGCCACAATTAAAAAAATGTATGTTTCCCCACACCCCTACCCAAATTGTTGTAGGTGGGTAGGTAGGTAGGTGTTTTTTTTTTTTTATATCTTGATAATTTTTTTTAATACCCAACAGAGCAAAACAAATCGATCATGTGTATGTCTGGCACATATAACCATTTGTAGCAACTTTAATGTAAGTGTTAGAATGTGTACCCCTTAATTTCCTTTATATTAACATGATTGTTGAGTTTTAAATTATTAGAAAATTTTAAAAACTGCAAAGAATTTGGCCAATCCCCTTTATCCAGAACATATATTTGAAAAATATGAATGGACTATTTAATAATAAACTCAGTAAAAGAATATGTCTGGTGATTTTAGTTACCAAAATTTAAATGACAAAAAAAAAAACTTTACAAATTAACCCTTCCCTTTAAACCATTTTCCCAATTAAATTGGTGTAGACTGAATTATATATACCAAGTTTAACTATTTTCCTGGAACTCCTATATCAGCTGTTTATTTTAAATGTCTATAAATATCCAGACAGGGTTGTCTGTTATTTAGGTATTTCCCCCAAGTATTTTTCCCGCCAAAAGTGATCATGTGACATGTTTGTCAACAAAAGAAAACATGTGGTCAAGGAATTCATTTAAGCTCTGGATTATACTGCTTTTAATAATTTAGTTTGGATTTATATGCATTCCATTTAAGGTACAGTCAAGCATTTGTATTTAAAAAAAAAAGTTCGCAAACAATTTTTACTTTTCAATTTGACAAAACTGGGTCATGATCCTTCATTGGCTTGGTCAACCATGCAGACCAAGTAAATTATAAATCAATCAGCTGTCAAAAATATTGATCTACGCATTACATAGATTTTTCGACATCCACCTCAGTTTAGTTTCTTGTCAAAACAATGTCGATTTATAAATCTTCAAGGTAAAACAATGTGTTTGGGACTCAGAGGATACAATCAGGAAGCGTCCCAGGGACTCACGGGTTTCAAAAATGACGCATCCAGCTCGATTTCCATGCGTCCAGGACGCGTATACGCATCTTAATGAGAACCCTGCTTGAACATACGGGGTATCTGGACTCCTGTCTGAGTCACCCTAGTTGTCAGAAACAAACAGATAAAAGAACAGGGAACCAGTCTACCATGCCAGCAAGTACACAAGTTCGTACCCGATCTGGTCATACCCGGATCCGGTCATACCCGAGATATTTAAAAACAAATATTTGAACTCAGAACTCAAAAAAATTTTTTGAGTCGGCGGCTATTTTCTCAGTCGGTCGGGGCGTGGGGAAACAAACTTAATTTTAATTTTGGCCCTAGACAGTAATGTGGAGATCAGTTTTCTCAACATGTTAGCCTACATAATGATTTTGCAGGACTATTATACATAATCACATAGTCCCAGACAAGAGTTTCTGTACCCTACACAAATTTTGGTAACAAAAACTCAAAATTTGGAAGCTTTCCTTACTAAAATGGACACACACAAAAAGTGAAGCAGAACAAGTAACATATTATATAAAAATAAGGAGATGTGGTATGATTAACAACCAGAAAACTTTCCTAAAGACCAAAGTACAAAGATGCTCCCTTCCTTCATAAAGATATATGGCCAGCAATTAAAAGATTAAATACATTCAAACTATTTAATATTAAATTCTTTTCTTATATAATGCTATCAGACTGAACTACAAATTTGACTGTAAATCCTTTAAAGTTTAATACTAAAATACAGATAACAGACCCTTATATTTTCAAGTCATCTCTACTCTATTTCTTCCTTTTCTTAATTCATATTGAATTGAGTTATCTCCCTTTCTGACATGTTTTTTTTTTTTTTTAATTTCTCCAACACTCTTGCACTTTATATATTTATCTATATAAATTCTACTAATGCAAGGGAGATACTATCCTCCATTTTCACCCAGGGGGGAATAATACTGTAAATTCAGAAACTTTTGCATGCACCTATAAATACCATTGTTGAACAATGGATAACAATGCGAGATCATTCATTACAATTTCATGAAATGATACATACAAATATTCAAAATTTTAAAAAGCAAGTTTTTTTTTTTTTGGCAATACCTACCCCCTTCCAGTTTTCCCAATAATAAAAAAACTTCGCAATAATTTCTGAATTAACAGTTACCTTCATGCAAAATGGGCTTCATAACTTGTACCCATATCTCTTAATTAACAAAATCAGCCTTCCTTTTTAACTACAAAATTTAGTTAATGAAAACGGTGACTGTTTTTTAATTTTGTATGGATGAGAATACTTTCATTCACACATTTCCACACTACACACTACACAGTAGTGCATTTATTACATAAAGCTATGTTTATGACTAGAAATACATCTCTCATTCAAACATCATAAGGAATTTCCTATTTGTTTTCATTTTCCAATGTAAAGCATTACTGTAATTCTTGTCACATGCATAAAGTAAAAATATCTGCAAACAGAGAGCACTGCTTTTTCCTAAAACAATTTGCCGTTTCAAAATCTAATGCATTCTGGGTAATTTGGTTATTATCTGCAAATCTTTTCATTCCTAACTTAAAATGTTCAGAGGCTGAGCTTTTGTTATCATTTCAGAGCAGTTTTCAAGTACACTTTAGTCAAGAGATAAAACGCTTACCAAACATTTCTTTACATACCTTTTAAGATTTAAGAATATTTCATTCATGCATACATTGTCAAATAGTTTAATCGTTAATAAATCAAAAATCAACACCATTAATTAACAATATACACAATTAATGAAGAACAAATGACAACAAATTCAGATCATAACTTTAATCTATAACAAGATAATTCTTACACTGCATTTAAAAATACCGTTGAAAGTTCATTAATGTGTGTGTGTGTGATTGATCTTTAAACTACATATTCCAAAACAAATATAGAACAAGTTTCTTTGTTCATAATGAACAGAAAGACATCAGTCAAGCTGGATCTCCCTTTGCTCTATCATAATTCTTTAATTAGTCTGCATGTTTTATATTCTGAGTGAATCTAGTCTAGTTAATCTATAGTATTATGATTTTCAACAGTATTTTCAAACAAATTGTAAAACAAGTATAAAAATTGCAATCAACAAATACATCTTTTCTTTTCATTACATTTTTATACATTTAAAAAAAAAAACCTTGTTTTCTGAAAAATAACAAGTCCTTGAAAATAATTACCGTAATCAACAATGAATTCTTATTTATGGACAGATAACTATTCCAGAAACAACTGTATAAGATGGTTGGAAGGCAATTAAAAAATATAGATGGATGATGGATGTTTCTGCAGATCCGCATTTAGGAAACAATCAGAAATGGTGGGATAAAATTAAATGTGCCTTCCAAATAGGTTGTATATTTATTTCTCTAATTCTATGGCAATTTAACCCTTTCTGAACCCATTGTATAAAAAATTTAATCAACGTGTGGTTGCGGTGATCTCAGAAGATGATTGGATGAGTTTAAGGGTCATAAATCAGCTCACTTGATGAAACAAAATATGCTAACAGGTGTTAATGAAATTGACAATTTTGTGGAATGTGGAGGGCACTTTTTCCAAAAATGAAAATTTATTTTTAACCATTAGAGAAACAGATTGTTATATTTATATCAATCTCGATAGTTAAATTATAAATTTTAAAGTCCTCGCCAAGTTCGGACTTTAAAATTGATAATTTAACTATCTCGATTGATAAATCCGATAATCCACTGGTATCAATGTAAGAATCTATATATATCTGAAGCAGTCGTCAATACACAACATAATGTGAGTTATAACACAATCGGACATGACAATCATTTGTAAAAGAAAAACACTGACCCATCATAGTAACTGTCAACCTACATTTTAATCCATTGTGTTAAAATAGTCATTCTACATTCTAACAATCAATATAGATATCAAATTTATTTGTTCTGTTATAATTGTCAAAACATGGTGAATTAGCATTCCTTGTCCTGATAAAATCTATTTATTTAACAATATCCAATCGATATACTGTAAACCAACTAATTTTCTCGAGCAATTTATTTTTGGTGTCTATTGCCAGAAGAAAAATAACGCGAATATAAATTGTCACGAATATGTAAAACTTGGAACTTTCCTCAACTTCATCAAGCAAATTTGAAAATCACGAAATTAAATCGCCGCAAAATGGTCAAGTAAGGGCTAAACGAAACAAAGTATCCGTGAAAATAAGTTGGTTTACAGTATGTATCACTGCAGTTAGTGTGACAGGGTATGTTTCCAATGTGTGGATATAAAATGATCAATATATATATACATGTAGTGGTTTTGAAATTTACATCTAAATTGATGAGCACTTAATAAATGAAATTGTGCATTAATTCATCTGGTAATATATCACATATTTTCAATAAAGAAAATTGGGTAGTTTAATTAAACAATAAATCCCTTATACCAGGAAGAAACATATTTTATGTAAATTAAATTCTTTACATAATTGATGCATTCTGTCTATTTTATTATTATGCTAAACTTATTTTTTAGAAAATTAATCAGTTGCATCAAAATTCATGTAGGTAAGTTAAATGAGACCAAGGGCTGTTTCATAAAAACATACATGGGACCCAGGGAAGGCACTTTGAAATCGTAACTATGGGTGGGTGTTAGAATTATTTTAAACAGTGAAAATGTAAAAAGAAATTCTAAATTGACTATATAGTTGGTTACTTCATTTTTTAAGTGCCTTCCCTGGGTACCATTTATGTTTTAATGGAACAGCCCTAAGTTAAGTTTTTTCAGTGACACAGCTAATACAATCAACCTTGGTTACATCATTGTATATCATCAATATGACATAATGGCAGAATGTAAATAAACTAAAAAAAATTACAAGAACCAAGAAACATATGTCAAAAACAACAGGTTGAACTATTTGACTAAAACATAACTGATTATTATCTACTTTAATATATTCATCATATTTTTCAAAATAAAACTTAAAATGAAATTGTAAAAGTTTGAAGTTTAAAATATTTCTCATGTAAAACACTAAAAATTTAGAGAAATATGACCATAAATATAAGTTCAAATTACTTTACATCAATTTTTGATTTGGGTTGTTCCATTAAACCATGCATGGTATACAGGGATGGTACTTTTACTAGGGGGTAACCATCTGTATGAGCAATTTCAAAGTTCTCTTCAATTTCACTGTACAATATTGTCTTTAACACCTATCCATAGTTAAATATTTCAAAATGGTCCCTTGTATGTTTCTATAAATAGCCCTTTTTCTTTTAAGTAAAAAAAACATAATTGATTATTAGTTTTATATCTTGTTTAAAACCTCTATACAAATACACATGTATTTTATAAAACAACTTTAATGCTGGCTAAAATGAACCCAATTCAAAGGACAAAAGCACATCTTAAAATTGCTACTGTGATAATTTTAAGCGTATCATAAAACAGACATAAACAACATACAAACAAACAAACTTACAAACACATAAACATTTGTACCACCACCATCGACATTCAACATGACAATTTCTGTAAGGGTGTTGTTTGAGAAAAGAACATTGTAATAAACAAAAACAAAAAGATAAAACAATACAAATATACTACTAGAGGCCATCTTTGACTGAGTAAAGTGTCAACACAGATATATGTTCCACTTGTGTAACCTTATCGGACTTTTAACAAGTGTTAATGAAGCCTGAAACAGAACAATTAAGCCTTCCATTAAACAGATTTTTTTTTACTTTCTATTTCAAAATATTGATACATTACATAATGCTGTAAATTCAAAAATTTTTGCTATTTAATTAATTGATGTATACTAAATTTAAAATGCAAGCTTACATTTTTGTGAAACCTTTCCCATTGCAATTTTGGCAAAATGAAAACAAGGCACAAATTTCTGAATTTGCAAAAAGAAGTTAGATGACATAACACCCAAACAAAAGCTTGTCACATGATCAAGGAGACAAGTCATGTGACAACACATCCTAACAGATGTGTCACATGATACAGGTCACATGTTTAGTTCTTCTTGCTGGCTTTAGTGCGAGATCTCACACCATTCTCAGATGCAGTTTGTTGATCTACTTCTGGGAGGGCTTGTATGTCTTCTTCAGCCACTGTGAATAAAAAATGATAATAATTAAAAACCCATGCTTCAGTGGGATGGGGCAGACATAATAAAATTCTACAGCCAAAATACACACAATTTTGTAAAAAATCTTGTTATTCATCACTATGATATAGTAAGGATTTCTTATCAAAATTGCTTGTACCATATGTTTTAGATTCCTAAGTCAGATAAGAAAATCGACCAGTTCCCCTATTACATGGTTGCCAAGGAGATGATTGAAACTCAAATACTGTCAATTTTGGTCATTTTTGTTATTGGGTTGCTGTCCAATTATTAAAACCCCAAATATCCCTGCAATAGAATTCTTCAATTGACTTACTTTTCATCTTCTTCTTGGCTGGAGATTTAATTTTCCTTGAGACAGCACTTCTTTCTCGAAGACGACGAAGATGGAAGTTGATGAAGTTCCACATCATCCAAGCCTGCAGTAAAGATACGGCTGCCAGGCAATTTATTCTGAAACAAAACAAAAAATAATGTTTACATCAAAAGGCAATATATATGCCCCCTAAAATTGTGTGTTTATGGATTCCTTCCTAAAATGATTGGTTTGTTTAAAAAAAATATATAATATATGTCAGTCAAGAATTTTTTTCTTCTTCACAGTGTGCAGTTCCAGAATTATAATGTATTTTTTACCAAAAGTTCACCATTTGTGCATACATGATCTTCCAAAAAAAATTGACAACCTAATGCCCATGACACAAATGACCTCAGGTCAGCAGGGGTAGTTCATTCATAAAAAGGAAATTGGAACCTAGTCTATTCTTTCAATGATCATAGGGATAATGATTAATGTGGTTTTGACACATTTTGTCAAATATTGAGATAAATAAATACTTTTACTTATACAATTTATGATTTACTTTTAGATGTTTGAACATAGAGAAAAAGACCAGCTAATTCTCAATGTAGTCAATTAAGTATTGTTCAGATACATTGCCTGCTGTCAATTGAGATCATTCAATCTATGTTTAGATTGATACAAAAAACTTTTATGTAAACATACATGACATATAAAGCTAAATATATATACTGACTCAGATAAGGTGAATTAACTGGAAGAAAAATAGTGTGAATAATACTGAAGTTTGTAAAACTCTAGTGTAAAAGACTGAAACATCATTTAAAATCTTAATACACTTTACATTCTCATTTTCAAAATTTTAGGTCAAAATTATTTCAGCCAAATTCATGAGCCTCCTCATGGGGTTTTTGATTATGTGATTACTTGGTCGTTTTTATAGTGATTATTTGATTATTTGATAATCTAGGACTGTATTTTGATTATTTGATAATCTTGATTATATTGGCAAAAAATTTGTGATTATGTGATTACTTGGACACCCCCATGAGGGGCCTCATTCATACTTTATCAAATATTGATTTTACACTACAAATATTTACAAGTGAAATTTTATCAGTAGTTTCCTTTAATAATCTGTAAATAAGTAGTCTGAGATGTTTCTTGCATATGCTTTCTGCATCATAGACATCATTTTATCTTCTTAGCTGATCATTATTTATTCTTACCTTACAAGCTGAGTATTAAAGTTTCCTGCTGTGAAATCAATTGTTAACTGGTTACTTTGCTGTAAACCATACCTAAAAATCACAAAGTGTAACTTATTACAACTAAAATTAGAGTTTGTAGACCTACATTTCAATTGACCATATTCATCCTCAAAAATTTAGTGCCAGTCTTTGTAAGAATCAGGCAATTTAGAAAAATTTCAAAACATGGCCGGAAAAAACCGACTGACCTAACCATCCTATTTTGAAGTAACCCTCATCTTGAGTTATTAATGGTAGGTCTTTCGTTTCTGCTTGTCTGGTAATTTGAGAAATCTCTAGATTACTTTTGATTAGAATAATAGCAAATTATGGAGTTAGCTCCCCTTAATTGTTAATATCAAGTACATTTCAACCAAATCATATCTGGAATTACCAGAACAGGAAAAGGAAATGAATGTTATATTTGTGGACCATTATACAATTTGAACATAAATTAATGTCAACTAGAGTGGGTTTTTGTTTGTCATATATTCACCACTGCCTGATTCTAAGGCAGATTGACACTTAATAGCAACATTAACTGTATTATCAAATTTTATTGTACAAAAATAAACAACACGTTATAAATTTCATGCATCCATAGCATTTTTCTGGATTTACCTTCATCAGGAATGCTCAAAGCCGAATATTTGAAAGCCAAGAATGTAGAAGAACTGAAACAGTTGAAGAGCTATATGACCCAATGGTTTTTCCTCTATTGGTGCTTTCTACCTTCTTTCTATATTTGCTAGTTTTACTTAGGACTGTTCCATTTAAACATACATGGCACCTAGAGTATGCACATTTAAAATTGGGTAACCACAAAATTGCCTGAATAATGGTGCATGGAATAATGGAATAGTACTTGACATCCACCCATAGTGGATTAAAAATAGCCTTCCCATATAAGTTTTTATGAAACAGTCCTGATGCCATTTCTCTATTCCACTAAATTCAACCTGAACAATTGTTTTAAAGAATGCAGAAAATGTATCACTGCTCCTCTGGCAAATGGATTTTTTTTTTTAGTTTATTGTAAATTTTGTCTAATTAAAGCTAATCCACCCAATAATACTTTTCCCAATAATGGAAAGACTAATTTAATTGTCTTAGACAAATAGAGAAAACATTTTTCTGAATCTCCATTTTCATATAAATTAGTGTGTGTACGTGTTCTTATAAACCTCAATGGAAAATGTCAAAATCTTCAAGTTCACTTACCAGAATGTCAATACTGACAGAGTTATGGTTCCTAATCTCACCAACACAAAGAGACCGTTAAATACCATAAACCTGTAATATGAGAAAGTATTACGACATGTGATTTCATGCGAAATGAGTTAAGTTACTATAAATAGAAGGTATAATATCATGAAGATCTCATAACACGAGAAAGTATTAAACATGGATAAGTTTTTTTAGATGTGTTTATTAATGAACAGACTGGATGTTTTTTTGTAGCTTGCTGGCTAAGTGATGGAGGAATGAGGTTCTATCACAGACCATGACAAATCTTTCATTAATGACTGAAGACTGCATGGTTTTAAGTAGCATGCTTGCTAAGTTGTTGATAACTTGGGTTCTATCATAGGCTTAGAGATACCTTAGACTGTAAAGTTAGTACTGAATTCGGGCTTGTATAGTCCGTGGTTTTTTACTCCGGCTTGTATAGTCCGTGGTTTTTTACTCCAAAAACAAGAGTTTTCCATGAAAATCCCACAAACAATCTCACAAGATTTGCCTCTTTACCCAACACGCAGTACAGTTAATTGGGATAATTTGGCTGTAGTCATAATTAAGTTTCCTTAGCAGGGTATATTTAATATCTCATGGACATGTTATCTTTCTGCTTGAAATATTTGTCCCTTGAGATTCAAACATGACATGATTTTTCATAATGAATTTCTGAATTTCGCTGTTTTTTTTTTATAAACAAATGAGGTCATCACAAATACAGATGACACCACAACATTAAACAAGCTGATGTCACATCATTTTGAAGCTTGTGCAGCTCTGGAGTTATGTAGCATTTTTCGACTTTATTGTACATGTTGTAGAAGAATAGTTAAAGTAATATAAACTTTCTAAAATAAGTGTGAACCACAAAATTAGACTTACCCAGTATTAGCTAAATCTGTCTTCTCAGAGAAGTATAACAACCTAGCTAGATGGAAGACAAATTCTACTGAATAGTGAAGAACCATCATACCTAAGGCTACTCTTGTAAAACTGAAATTATACAATCAAAATTAATGTGTCAAAATGAAAAAAAAAACTCAATACATCCTTTCAATGGTTTTACTATAAAACCAGGTTTAACCCACCATTTTCTTCAGAAAATGCCTGTACCAAGTCAGGAATTTGGCAGTTGTTTTTCACACGTTCCATTGATTGATAGCATTTGATTTTGTCAGTTTTATGGACTTCCCCTTTTCTAATTTGCCTTGATGTTCAGTATTTTATTATACTTTTTTTTACCGATGGTTGTAGTGTAAAAATATCAATACCAGCTAATAGATTGTAAAATCTTTGGAATGACTAAAATTTGAGCATGAAAAAAAAAAAATAAATGTGGATATGAACTTTAAATCTGAATAAAATGAAATGTGGGGTCAATGAGACAACAACAGACTAAACATAAATCACAAGACATCTAGAGAGCAACATGTACAAAAACAAACTTCTATGATAGACAGGTGTCTATACAATATATCAATCTCTAAATCACCCAGTCTATAAAAGTTGTGAATAAATCTAACATAAACATTAAAAGATCTGCAATAAGCACCCAATTCTACAAAATCTGAAAAAAACATTACTGTAACTTGACTGTAGGTGTTGCTCTCCTATAAAATTTGTATAGAAATTGACTGATTTTTTCATATCAATAAAGTGGAATTAAAATCTTATAGGCTTGCAAGTATGCTTTATTTTATCACCTTGCACTTTCACCACTGGACTGTGTTTTCTACAGCAGTTTGTTAAAATTTCTGACCAGTGGAAGAGTTTGGTTTGATAAAATAAATTGCAATAGGTGGAGAGCAACACTTACAGTGAAGTCACAGTAAGATATGACACACGAAACAATCATAAAGGTAATGATTTTTGACACCATCTACAAGTCCTGGTTCATATTTGACCATTTAGATATAACATATTTCATCTTTACCCTTGCATGCATGCTTTCTTGTTAAATAACTTGAACTGGTAGCATTGCTATCATGCCATAGAAAATTTGTACAGTAATCTGGCAATAATTTTCGCCATGCAAACAATATAGCTGGATACAAACATCAATTTGTTCAAATTTCTAGTTTTTTTTTAAAGTATAATTTTTAAAAGATTCTTACTTTAGTACATAAGCTCCTCCAATAAATAACAAGTACAACACAGCATATTGTATCCTAGACGACATTTCTTCCTGCAAAAAATAAAAAAGAATGCAACATATTTCATTACATCAAGAATTATTATTAAAATATGCTATTCTATAATGGAAAGTTGAAGTAAGTAAACAAAATATCTGCCCATTTCAATTTTCCTTCAGAATTTAAAAAAAAATCCATGAACAGTTCTTTTGACCAATAAACCATTTTTTTTTTTCATTACTTAACATACACAATAAACATTAAGTGTTTCAGTTAAATTTAGCTGACTGATGTTACTTGTAAGCGAAATCACTATGAAAAAAGATGACTGCTAGTGACTGATGGTGATAACAATAACATTTCAGAGTGAATTTCCAACAATCACTCGCAATACCCAGTGAAAATTACCACCAAAAGGATTTTTTACTGAAACCTTAACACTATTAATGTTGCCAAAGAAAAAATACACAAATATATATACCCAACCACAAAAGAAACGCACAACCTCCATTTTTTCTTTGGAGTAGAAATTTACTATTGGTTATAACTTTTAAGAAAGCGATTGAAATGTCATAATTTTGACACAATATTTCTAGTCATAAACATTATTTTTTTTGAAAATAAAAATTTTCTGAATTTTAATTTCTGACCTTTCAAAAACCACATTTTCAACCAAAACAACTTGGTCATATTTGAAAAATCTAAAGTCATGTGGATCTATTTTCGAGAAAACAACAAAAATGACTTTGATGTTCAGTTCCTTTATCATATTTTTCTGTAATTACAAAACTGACTATCAGACTTTTGATTTTTGACTTTTATGGATGAAATCCCTATTGTCACCCCTAACATGAAATTTTCTCAGCAAACCGTGGATTAATTTTAAGGTTAGCCTTAACATTTACTCAAGATTTGCAAATTTTAAACGAAAATAACAAATTGTGAATCTACTGTATATGAGAAGTGGTGCATTATTTGTGTTCGTAAGTATAGTTTCAGAAACATGTGGTTTATACAATGAGTTTGTTCAATGGGTATGAAGTCTGGATTATGTATTTTACCTTTTTTGTTTTCTGGAAGTAGAGTTCAGGAAAGCTATGTAACCAGTAAGCTAATTGTATGATGAAGTAAAACTTGTTCACAAATCTGAAAAATATCAAAGCAATATAAAAACCATAATACGTCCCGTAAATGGGCGTATAGCAAGAGTGCACATGCTAAAATGTCTCACCTGCTTGATAAAAATCATGATTATGTTGAAAGTCTGTGATATGAAGGTTTTACTACAAGTATCATATAAACTTAAATTATCAATGATCAATGGAAATGAAGTCAAGGTCAGATGAACCCTGCCAGCCAGCCTGAGATATGTACATCAAGAAGTACAGAAGTACATTCAAACCATACACCAAATATAATTAGAATATTGCTTTTAGTATCTGAGAAACAGACCTAATGACGAAAATTGAACATCAACCAATGAATCATAATAATGAAGTCAAGATCAGATGAACCCTGCCAGACATGTATAAACAGGGTCCACAACAGAGTGAAAATCCAGGGTGATTAATTCTAATTATTCATTTAATCTCGTCTTGGATCAGAAAAATTTGTTTCGTTTTTACATAGTGGAAATTTGTTCTGCTTGGATGATCAACAAATGAGTTTATTACCGGTCACTATTAACAAGTCATTTTAACTGCAGTCTTCATGCTTAACCACAGGCCCAGCAGCCCAGGCTTGTAAAATTGCTTTCGGGTCTGTTAAAATCATTTCTACAGGCCAACAGAATCTAACTAAAATTTTCCAAAATACTGATCTCAGGACTGTTAAAATCATCTCTTCTGTTATACAAACAAGTAATTTTACTCAGCTTTAATCTTAATGAAAATGATAAGGTTACATAAGAAAAGCATATGATTTGAATTTTTTTTAAAGTCTCCATCGTTCAAAATCTCTTACTTTCGAACTTTGAGACATCAGGGTCAATTTACTTTAATATTAAATCGGACTTTAAGATTAAATTGACTTTACCGAGGACTGAATCAACCTAGTTCGACTCAACAGAGTTAAATATCCATGGATCAAATGGGAATTTTACCTGGAACCAAGAAATTACTTTGACTCTTCCAAGTTCGACACAACGAGGTTCGACTGTATATGAATATTTCTACTAACTAAAAACAAATTTTTGATTGATAGACAATAAATGAATAGATTTTGCTTTATCTAAAGTTATGAATGTGTCAAGTATCAATATTTTAGTAAAACTTCTTAAAAAACATTCCAACCTTTCAATATCACATGTAATTTTCCATTATACAATTGAATTTAATATGCTATAAAATAACACAGAACTTGTACACAGAAATAAATTTTGCCACTCAGTCTGGATAATATCATAATATGCTATCTGTCCTAGTGTTCTTTGTCTTCTTTTAAATACATACCCCAAGTTTGCATGTGGATAACCTTCCCATAAGGAATTGATGTTCAGAAAATTTTCCTGAAATAAATGTAATTAATTCATGTAAAGGTGTCAACAAATCAGATATGGTTAGGTTAAAAAAACATACATACTTATTTCCTGCCTCCTGGCAGAACAATAGAGTTGGTAGGTAGGTATAACGATTTTATTTAAAACATATTTTATATAATGTCTATAATAAAATTTAGCCCTATATAGGAAATGTTTTAAACTAACAGTGCTTAACCAACACAGTCTGAACTTTAACAATGCTTAACTATAAATGTCCATAAAATGTGTGAGGACAGGCATGACAATTTAGGGTTGGTAGGGAGACAGGAGATAGTACTATAATATTCAGCCTTCAGAGTTGCCCAATACTTTTCAGAAATTTGGAAATCTCCAACTCTAGCCAGCGAGCTGAGGTAAGATATTCAACTAAATTTGGAAACAGAATACTTTTCATTCTTCAATACTTGGAATGAACTTATGATCATTATTTCATTACTAATTGGATTCATTTGAACTTTGATCACAAAAAAAAACATATTCACCATTAATAGTTAAAATGCAAAAATGTAAGACAACTAAAATGTGAAATATGTTTACGACAGAACTTCAAATTCAATTTTTCTGCAATCAAAAGAAATTGGTACATACAATTAATGAATTCAAATTATTTGGGATCTGTCATGTACAATTTATAGAATCATGCAGTGTGTGAAACCTCCGCTCGCCAACTCGCCAAATGCGGTAAAAATCATATTAGCGAGTCCAGATTCAATAGAACTCGCCCTTGTGGCGAGTGACCCTTCTGTGGCGACTTTGAATCAAGCCAGCCAAAAGATTGTTTACAAAAAAAATTTTCCCGCAAAAATCAATACTGTTATCCATGACTTCTGTTCAAACAGGAACCCAGATGATAAATATTATGTTACATGTGTTCTGATTGGCTACACGACAGTTGTATGAAAACATAAACCAATCAAAACGTGTTTTACAGATAGATAGAATTACTTTCACTTTCCTTTTGGCAATGTAATTTTAATACACGTTTTGAAGATTGAATCAAGAGTAAATTTCCTATAAACTTTAAATAAAAACTTAATTTTAATAATGGATATTAAATAGAACAGCATGGAAAAATAAGATGCTTATTAATTCAGCTTTTAAATAACATGAAAGGAAGGAAAAGGTCACCAAAATAATCTTAACAGTGTACATTGCAGAACAATATTTGTTAATTGGAATTTTCTAATGGCACAAATATTAAAAAATGCATTAATTATGGTCAACAGTAGCAACTTTTGAATAATAAACATTTTAAAACAACTTTTCAAGATAAAGAAAATTTACAAGTCCTTGATTTATATAGTCCCTCTTAAACCAACATTTTCTTTGGAACCAAGGTTAATATATAAACAGTTATCAAGAAAAAGTTAAAACCCATAAATTGTTGCTTAAATGATGTCATTTTCAATGTGATTTCTTATTAAATCACAAATTAAATTAAATTCTTCAGTTAATCTGTTAACCCTATTTACATTATTATATATTATACTTATAAATGTATACCCTATTTAGGGTATTATATAAATACCACTAACCCCTTTCTATTGACCAAGTACTCCTGAATGAGAAGCCACTGAACAAAATTAATACGTAAAACTGTCAAAGAGAAAGGAAATCACAGATACTTTCTCCAAAGCTTCAACCAAATATATAAGTAAACCTAGAATAAAGCTATTTCTAAAAATGTTTATTACATACAATAACGTCTTTAATAAGATGGCGAGTTCAAAATTTTAGGAACTCGCCAAGCTGGCTAGTGGGATTTCAATTTGGCGAGTTGAAATGAAAAGCTGCTCGCCAATTTGGCGAGTTCCAAAAAAAAGGTTTCACACACTGAGAATGCCCTACATCATGTACATTGTACCACATTAAAATAAATTTAAATCTTCCACTTACTCGGACAATCAGATCTGCTCCCCAGGCAGCCGATACAAAGTAGAAAAACAGCAACTGACCAGACTCATTAAACTTGCTATGCTTTATTTTAGACAGATGCATCTTCTTGTTCAGTTTCTGAAATAATAAAAATATACATGTACATTGCATACAACCTACTTTTTCTTACCAAGATTAGGAATACTGTTGAAAATAACAATCATGTATAACTATTGACGGAAACAAAACTCTTGATCAGAGTTTGTCTCTAACTTCTTTGACACAGTAGGCCAAATATAACCTTCAACCTTTAAGTGAATGGTCCTTCAAATTGAAAATGGTCCTGATAAAAGACTGACTGCTTCTTAGTTTTATCAAGTAGTCAGAAGGACAGGTTAAGTGGAAATGTTTGTAGTCCTCAATAAAAGTAGGAGGGCACAGGACAACCAGACAACTGTTAGTGTCAAACCCTGTTGGTCCTAGTTGTCAGTTGTCAATACTGTACATATTCAATAGCTTACAATATGGCTAAAAAACATGTGGGTTTAGGGCTATCTTCTAAAACATAACAAGGTAGGTAGGAAAATTTGTTCTGTCACATATATGTACCATCACCAAATCCTGTTCTAAATTTATATATACCATCTTGGCTACTAGAATATAAAATAAATCACCCAACTTAAAGTTTTGATGGGCAATTTGCCCATTTTAACTCTAGACATCTTTTGGTCTACTATATTTAGTGTTTGGTTTTTGTCTCGTTAATGAACATTTTTGTACATGTATATACATGTACCATATTTCCTTTTAATATTCAGATTAAAGAAAAAAAAAAAAGAAAACTTTTATTGTTTTGCAATAAAACATTTTTTGAACAGAATACCTTGGTATATATCCAAAACAATGTAAACTAAAGATACTTCATCACATTTTATTTAAATCAAGATAACAGACAAATTATTTTGAACCAACTACTTAGATTACTAACTACTTAAATTATTTTACCAACTACTTAGATTACTAACTACTTATTTTACCAACTACTTAGATTACTAACTACTTAAATTATTCAACTACTTAAATTATTTTGAACCAACTTACATCTAGAACATACTCTTGTACAACAGCATGGATAACAATGCAGATTAATGTGTAGAAGAACACACAGGAGATATCCTTGGCTCCATTGGTATACATTATCACCTGGTCCTCAGCTTCAGATACTACAAAATAAGACCTCAATATTTATAAACATAACTCAGTCAAAATTCATGACAGGCAAGTCAATTAAGACAACTTTTCACACCTGGCTAGATAGAAACAAAATCTTATTACTTATTACCACCTGCTTTAATTTTTTTACTTAAGAACTGAATGCTTCTTTTGTAATTTTATTGGGAGTATAAGAAGTGTTGACAGAAGCACTTCATAATCAAAGCGTTATAGCACTGGAAAAAGCATTTGCCGTATATCTTACAGAAGAAGAAAATTTCAAAATCTAGATTGTTTCTTTTAAACTGTTTCCATATGAAATACCGGGCATCGTAAACCAGTCAGGTAATGCTATATCTTAATACCACAAACTACCACTGGTAATAAGACGGATTGAGATTAGCCGTCAGAGGGTGGTGAATTTCTTGAATCACTGTGTTCATAAATGAAGTCTGTTACATGTACATGTACGTAACCTTAAGCGGATCAAAATTTCTATGCAAAAGGGTTAACTATTAAACTTCCAATTAAATATTGCATTTGAGGAATGCTTAATCAAATTAACTTTATTTTCAATACAAAAGTCACACAAACACATACATACATACTTTAATACGATCTTGAAAGAAATGTAGAATGAAAAATGCATGCACTCTATTTTGACGATAAACAAAATGGCCATACACGACAGTAATAGCAAATGCTTTTAATAAAAATGTGAATCGGTTTGCTTTTAACAATTCAAAAGTATGAAGAGGGCAACTGTATTTCACTTTTTTTTAACCCACAAGAAAGCAGGGTGAAGAAAAGAAAAGCGACGTCTTTGACCATGAAATAGATGCCCTTGTTTTCTACCTATTGAAACTAGGAAAGAAATAAGATGGTGTGTCCAAATGACAAAGGTTTCAAGTGCATTCTGCAATTGACCCCGCCCATTCAATAGTGCAATTATTTAAATTAACTGGCCAATTGGGCAAGTTGAACCTGGATTAAGCTTTAATGACCTGTATAAAATTTGCTTGTTGAGGGCTAGAGTGAGACCTCTTAGTTTGATCCCTCTTGAAATAATGTAGTACTTTAAATTTTATGCAAGAAGTATAAACAATTTACATATTGATAATAAACTAAAATAGTTAAGCCACAAATATTTGTTAAAATTAATTATGCTGATTATTTGTAAATACAGAATGAAAGGATAAAACTTTTCATTTTTTTTTAATGCAGTATATTAAATGTCTATCAAAGTCCAAACTTAACAGTTAACAGTCCCTCAAGGGGTTACAGACAACCTAAGGGAGTTAACTCTTTAAAAATCAACTGAATGTTTAAATCCACACATACTTTAAGTAAAAAGAAATCAAGCTTCTCAATGATCAAAATTAGCATTTGTCAAACTACTATATATCCAATGAAATTATTCCTGTAAATAGTGAGGTTTAAATTTCTTGAAATTTTATATTTTTGCCAACAGGTCAAAGCAAATATTTTTTCAAAATTTTATGAAAATTAAACGAGCCAAGTGTATTTTAATCAATGTGTTGGGTACAGAGGAATCCCCTATGTCCAAGAGGCCGGTGATATCGTGCATTACCTGATTTTGACATATCCGCAATGTAACACAAAAGTATTGTTCTTATAATTGTTTTAGTCTTTTCAAGCATAAATTTATAATTGCAATTTCATGATGAACCATATTTCACTATTTTCCATAAAAAAAACATCATCAGATAAAATTTTAAATCAAAATGAAATAAATTTTACTCTGCATCATTGGAAGTCTGTTTGGTTCAAACTGAACTATATTTCGTAGTATAAAATCTTTCTTGTATTCAAAATTAGCTATTTTTTAAAGGCATGCACGAAATCACTGGACATCTGAAGAACTGTCAAAACAGGGGTTTCCCTAATTTTAGACACACATTACATAAAATCTTAAGGATGAAACAATACATAAAGAAGATTTTATAAAATCAAAGTATGTCATGAATTTGTTCTGATACACAATAATACTCGATTATTGGTTTTATGAGGTAAATGAAGCCAAAAGTCTTAGCTGCGTGGATAAACCGGACTGCACTGTACCCCTTAAATGTCATTAAAATTTACATTTTTAAAGTACAGTTTTACACTCACCATTAACTGTAGAAGATACATTGTGTTGTAAAGCAACAAACAGTGAAGCTACTGGAGAAGTGGCCTGTAACGAAATACATAAAATTATTATACACAATGAAATAGATTAGGACCAAAGCTGTAGACCTATTTTAGTCCAACTTCTGCATTAATAAATAAACAGAAATTACTTATAACAATAGATTTTTATATCACCTGTTTAATAAGCATTTTGAGATACACCGAAATAGCAATATTGGCTGTTATAAAAAATGTTTCTACATTTGTAGTTCCTTTTTTTTAAACAAATGATACATTTTTGTACTGTTGAAAAGGAACAATCTGTTACAATCAGGTCTTGGTTTATTTACAAATAAAGCTCAAGGTGCATATGTAACATTGTGCTCCATTTTCAGCATTTTCGACTTTAAAACAATTTTTGAGCGGAATTAGGCATTTTTAAATGCTTTACACAAATTAATCAGAATTTTGCCTAAAAATAATTTAAGCTTTGAAAAAATACATTATGAAAAATGTATTCTCCATTGTCATTGAAATGTAAGTGTTCTAGTCATGCTATTGCTAGTTGTGAAAATATGTGTACAAGGGGTCAGCGGAAAAAATACTATTATAGAGGTCATTTCTGAGGAGAAATGACTATGTCTACTAATCCAGCAAGTGTTTTACTAAAGGATCCAAAAAACAGTAAATGTTTATCCAGTTTGTCAATGGTGGATGGTTGTTTAATTGGCTTCTACCATTTTGTGGCCACCATCAATAAGCTGATTATTTTGCCACTTTTGGATGCGCATGTAAATGTTTTATATCAGAAGTATTTGAAAATTTTGTGCTATACATTCTTTATACAGTAACAGTGAGGTTAAAAACATCCTGGACGGCCGTCTAAATCATCTCATGTAGGTGAGTCTTGAAACATTCGACTACCTGCACTGACCTTATATATCATACTCTATAGAGGTCTCCCTTAACTCCTTATATTCATAATAACCTACAATTTAAACTGAAATGACTAGAATTTTAATAATGCAGAACAATCTATTTTTGTTTTTTGCAGTCTGCTTTTATCTATCATGTCTATAGCTGTGATGTTATTTTCGTTTGACAAATTATGACAGATGGCTGAGATGCTACAATTATTTCGTCACGACGCAATAAACGGTAATCTCCAACATTATAAATTTCAAATTAAAACATGCAATATTTTATATTTATATAATATAATACATATAAGTTAAATCAAGCCAGTACAGAAAGTACCGGGCACCTGACCGGTGCCATATGGCATCTCACCTGAAACATGAGACCAACTACAAACACCATGGCGATGCAGGAGACAATGTCTGCATGGTTTTGTATCACAAATTCATGGCTTAGAATCGGGGGATTCTTTGTTGTTCTTGGACGTCTCATTCCCATGATTATCCTTGTCTAAAAACCGTCGATGTGGCGTACGACCGCAAATTGCGTGTAAAAGGAAGTAGTAGTATCTTCCCAAGATGCACCGGCCTGCGTTGCTTTCTTTGAAAGCTCTTATTTGATTGGATAATTAATTTTCTGGAATAAGGTCAAATTTCAGATTGTCTGTGCTGTAATCCTTGCCTGAGGCTGCCTATGAAAAATTTAAAAACATGTTTTCTGTTAAAAGTAAAATCATATGGTTTTCAAATCAAAGTAGGGTTTGATGCTTGTTGCACTGAACCTTTGACATTGAATATCAAGTAATAGGAAAAGAGAGAGAAAAAAATCAAAGCAAAACTGCAAAAAGTAAAAACATAAAGATTAGAAAGAGTTTGACATTTTATTGTATCACCATCACTAACAGTAAATATAGTGATTGGGAAATTTTGGGGAAGTTGTTAGATATGATAACTTTTCCCTTTTCGGCTTCTCTACCGACAGAGACACCCTGATATATATTTGCCACTATTAGGCACTAAGGAGAATATACGAGCCTGTAGGCTGTAGTGATTCACTGAGGGGCCAAATTATAAAATCGCTCCAGAATCAGAATCACAAAACCCTGGCACATTCAATGCATACAATAGTTAAGAATAGGCCCTTTCACATTTATTGCAGCCATAATGAAAAGGGGGAAGATTTTAATGGAGGTGAAAATCACAGGCACTTGTTTTCTATCCTGGTGTCAAGATCTACTATCCCTATATATTACGATATATAGGGATAGTAGATCTTGCCATGGATAAAAAACAATTTTCTATCCAGATCTACTATCCCGATATATAGGGATAGTAGATCTTGCCGTGGATAGAAAACAAGTGTCTGTGTGAAAAATTGCATTGAAAAACACGGGAAAACATCATTGAAACAACAGTTGCTTGGAAACATCCATAGGTCTTCCAGTACTTTCTTTAAATTTCCAGCTCAATCTGAAAAATCTTCCCCTTTGTCAATATGGCTGCATGCAAAAACCATCATGACCATGAGGTGGTCTATTATGGTCCCTTGGGGAGTAAATAAGGAAGCTAAACTCCTTGAGTTAGAGAAGATTTGTTTAACTCCATCAGTTAGATCATTGCCTTTTTATTGATCTTGAGGTCACATGTTTTAAATTATGCTTAATCTTCAAACTTTTTACTGCAATATTTCTAAAATAAACGTTGTGTGATTAACATGTTAATCGAAATTTATCTTAAAATGTTATGCAAAGAATTTTGAAAACAAACTTTAAACTGCATTTACTAAAGTCAGATTTGTTCTAATGTTATATTTGTTTTATTGTAATTTGTTTGAATATTTTATACATGTTATATGTTAAATATATAATTTTTATTCAGAAGTACCTAATTTTAATTATTCTTTAGTTTGTTTTGAAAACTCTCCTTTTCATTGTCTACGATATAATAATGCATAAGAGATAAACATTTCAGGGGTGGATCCAGGGCATACCTGCCAACTTTTCAAAATCTCCATGGGGGATTTTAAGCGTAAGAGGACCTAAAGCTCCTCTTATATTGTCAAGATCTTCATAACACAAGACATTAGACTATCAGACAATGGTACATGTGTATTTGTATTATTGAATTTTGTCTGACATATTGGCTTCAAACAATGTGAATGTGTGCAAAATATCTTTAATTTCTAATGCCCCCTGGCCGAGGGGGCATTAAGTATTACCCTTGTCCGTCTACATCCGAACATCTCAAAACTAGTTTCCATTCTCGAACTTTAGTTTGCCTCAACCAAATGTTATGAAACTTATCCACAATGCTAAGTATCACCCAACACAAATCAAGGTTGAATATGAGTGGCTTCACTGTCACCATTCTTGAATCTTGTCCCTTTATAAATGGAAAAGTTGGCAAATTTGCAGTTTCCGCAATCTTACTTACTTTGCCTCTACCAAATGTTATGAAACTTATACACAATGTTTATTACCAGCAAACTCCAATCAAGTTTGAATTTGAGTGACATCAATTTCACCGTTCTCGAGTTATGTCCTTTTGTAAATGGAAAAATTACAGAATTTGCCGTATATTTTCAAGCTGAGGCATCTATATCCCATTTTCATATTCTTCATTTATTTACCCATAAAACAATGACAAGATAGAAAATTTATTAATTTTTGAAAATTTGTGAATTTGCATTCTTTTAATGAACACGTGATGAAGCCACAATCAGCATCAATTTCAATTTTTCACCAAATTCATTGAAAACAGGCCAATTTACATTGGTGTTCAAGACAAGAAACATATAGCTCATTAGCCAATAAAAGATATCTTGTTACATTTTATTAGTTTAACATAGCAAACTACTGATCTGAATTCTTGAACCCTTATTCATTACCAAAAAGCTTTAAGTTGCATTATTGCATAAAATGTTAACTTCACATAGCAAATTAGGTAAATAAGATTCTGTATACATAACAGTAGTCAACTGAAGACAAATTTGCTTAAATTTCCAAGAAAATGTGAAGTGAGGTAAAATTTTGATATTTAAAATTTTGTGTATGAAATAAACATCAACAATATTCACGATCATTATGCATCTTTGGACTTACCAGTTCAGGAAAATAGGAGTCCAGGATACATGGACTTGTCTTTGAGAGATTCCTAAATTAACAACAGAAAAACACATTAAAAATAACTTAAAGATTGTTGAAGATGTCTTGTTTTTTTGTTATATTGAATTGCTGTCTCATTGATACACTAACCATCATCTCCTTTTGTATTTTTCAGAGTGCAACTTGTTGATTTAAAGTGAATTTAGATGCAGAAGTTACATGTTAGGTTGACAATCAGAGGGCAGTTCTTTAAGAATGACAGAACTTAAATTATTGAAACATTGGCACTTACACTTCTATTATGGTAAGTTATAAATATTTTTTGTTCTGTGAAAATCCTTTTTTGTGGAATGCCAATTTTTGAGAATCCCAGAAAATATATTGTTTCATTGCATCTGATTATATATATCTTCAGTTTCAAGTGTAGTAAGAATGAACATATGGTTTAAAAGATAACGTCCAGAGACTAAAACTTTGCTGAAATTACAATTCATCAATAACTGCTGTGACCTTGACATTTAACCTATTGACACCAAAATCAATAGGGGTCTTCCTCTACCCATGGGATATTATCAATCCAAGTTCGGTAAATTTAAGATCTTTCTTACGTTAAGATAAAGCCACCATGTTGGTATCTGGATGCCTAGACAGCCGAACCAGATTATAAGTAGATTTCAACTTAATGATAAAGGTTATTATTATACTGTTGATATTCAATCTTTGTGCATGGAGGGTTTCATGTTTTACTTCCAATCCCTAATTTATAGTGGAGGTCAACCAGTCAAAGCTTAAGGTCATAGCAGCAATTGATAGACAGAAATTTAGTAAAATAAAAAAAATGTTTTTTGGGTGTTATTTTGCAAACTACATGCATGTCAAAACTTCACCAATTTTAGCTTGAGGATGATATTTATTTTTTAGTCAGTAGGTCAAAGGTCAAGGTCGTAATAGCTATAAATACATGTAGACTGATTTTTTTGGAAATGCTTTGTTTCTATACAATACCTTTTGATCCTTGTAAGATCAGATCTTTATACCTGTATTGGGTGTATAACGCAAAATGGGGTGAAAACACTTTTATTTATTTTTAGGTGAAAAGAATTTTGTACAGCTTTATTGCTGTGTAAATTACCCCCAGAGTTAAAAAATGATTTTTTTTGTTGATGATATCTCACAGGTGATTCACTCTGGAAAATGTAACTGTATATAAGTTATATATTAGAATTTAAATACTCTCAATCCCCATCAACAACTTTATTTAATTGTGATTCACTTTACACCAGCAACCACCTTATTTCTCTGTGATTCACTTTACACCAGCAACCACCTTATTTCTCTGTGATTCACTTTACACCAGCAACCACCTTATTTCTCTGTGATTCTCTTTTCTCCAGCAACCACCTTATTTTTCTGTGATTCACTTTACACCAGCAACCACCTTATTTCTCAGTGATTCACTTTACACCAGTAAGTAACTAACCATCTTATTTCTCAGTGATTCACTTTACACCAGCAACCATCTTATTTCTCAGTGATTCACTTTATACCAGCAACCATCTCATGTCTCATTGATTCACTTTATACCAGCAACCATCTTATTTCTCAGTGATTCACTTTACACCAGCAATCACCTTATTTCTCAGTGATTCACTTTACACCAGAAACCACCTTATTTCTCAGCGATTCACTTTACACCAACAACCACCTTATTTCTCAGTGATTCACTTTACATCAATTAGTAACTAACCACCTTATTTCTCAGTGATTCACTTTACACCAGCAACCATCTTATTTCTCAGTGATTCACTTTACACCAGTAAGTACAATATAACTAACCACTTCATTTTTCAGTGATTCATTTTACACCAGTAAGTAACTAACCACCTTATTTCTCAGTGATTCACATTACACCAGTAAGTAACTAACCACCTTATTTCTCAGTGATTCACTTTACACCAGAAAGAGTGATTGATGTAACTGAATCACAATATGTGTACTGCATTTGTTCATCAAAGGCACCAGTCAGGAGAGAAAGATGTTTCTGTATGACTACATGTAGGAAGGATTTGTTATTGTGACAGGTCACAAGGGCAAACTTCAAAACTCTGAATTTACACTGAGGTAACACACTCATAGGTTGGACAAACCCCCTAAGTTAGACATTTTTAAATATTTTTTCCCTCAATACAAGATATATATGCAATATTGTGATATTGCACACCATATTTGAGAATCAATAAAGCCATAATTCCTGATAACTTACCAATAAAAAAAACAGTTTGCATATTAAGTAAGAATTTATTTTTTTTAGTTTTTTCATATAGAAAATCATACATACAAAACTTGACTACAAACTGGGCATCTTTGATTTGTATGTGATAGGAACTTCAAAATACTGTAAATTCAGAAATTATTGTGTGCATTTATTATTGTGATTTTTGAAGAATGAACAAAAATGCGAGATTAATTATTGCAATTTCAGGAAAATCTGCATACAGACATATATGTATGAGATATCAGAATGCAAGTACTTATTATTGTGATACTCATCAAGTCACATTATTCTCAATAATAAAAAACCTGGCAATAATTTCTGAATTTACAGTAGACAGTTGGAAAGAATCATAGGTTAATAGATACATCAGCACAATTTTAACCATATCCAACAAATTTTGTAAACTTTCAAGAGCTGGTTATTTTTTATATTAACTGTTTAGCCTTGCTGACACAATTTGACTGCAATGACATATAAATGTAGATAGCCTTTGTAAGAAACAGGCAATTTAGAAGAATTTCAAAACTTGTCTGAATAAACCTGCTGTCCTAACCATTCATTTTTGAAGATACTCTCATCCTGAGTTAGAAATGGTAGGTCTTTTGTTTTTTCGTGTCTGGTAATTCGAGAAATCTCTTGATAACTTTTAGTTAGAATGATAGCAAATTACAGAGTTATATCTTGAATTACCAGAACAGGAAAAGAAAACAAATGTTCTTTTTCGTGCACCATTATACATTATGAACTTGAATTAATGCAAACTTGATCTGGTTTTTGTTTGTCATGTTTTGACCACTTACCTGATTCTTAGGCAGATTGGCACTTAATGCCACTTTTAGCACTCTTAACTACCTCATGGTCACCAATTTTCAGGTGTGGAGAAAGCGAGGAGTGTCTGAAGGGAACCATCAACCGTTGACAGGAGAACTGGCAATTAAGATCTACGATGAGCGGGGTTCAACCTCACAGCCTCATTGTTGATAGGCTATTTACTTACTGTCAATGAACTACTTAGAATTGTCGTCAAACGAGGCCCCAAGAAAGTATTTAGTCAAGGCTATACCATTATAACAGATATAGGAGTTATTAAGACTTCCAATTCCTCCACAACCAATATACTTTCCAAAATTATTCAAAGAAAGTATTGTGGTTGTGGAAGAATTGGAAGTCTCTTCATAACTCCCACATCCATCATTATAATAATGAGATAACCCTGTCATCACAAGGAAAATTTTTCATATTTTTTCAAAAAGAGACTAATTTCAGTAATATTCTGCTTCAATAAACATAGAGCACTAATATAACCTGAGATGAAAAAAATTCTAGTGATATATAGACACAAAAATACTTCTTGTGGGAATGTCATTGTGGGCAAGGTTCTGATCTATATGATTTCTACATACATGTATATATGCATTTTTAGTAGAATACAAATGATTTTGTTCAATTTCGCAATTTTACTAATTTTAACTGTTCTTTTATCATGTTTATGGCAGTACAAATCATGAAAACAATATATCTCAATAGTTGATTCTGCAATTGAGAGACTGTGAAATTGAAATAAGTATACCACAGTTTTTCAGGTCAATTTGGTCCCAACATCTCTGCTGTATGCAAAAACATAGCATTCTCCTTTTTTTTCGCTTTGCCTAAATTTCATATTTTGGAAGAATTATTAGGCTATTATAATACATAATTTTCATTTCTACAATATTTATCAGGCATTGGTTCTAAGTCTTCCAACTCCCATTCCCTTAAGAAACAGTTGTCGCGCCCAGAAGCCTGATTATACAGGGCCCACAGTTCCCTTAAATATTGCTAAACAGTCTTATTATTTATTTATGACATATTTCATTGATTATTCAGGAATAGTTGATAGACAAACTCTTATTCTGTATTTATGTATGAATTGTTCACACTTGTAGTAATTTAAAAGGGATTTTAAATCTTCTACATTTATATGAACTCTTATCGTTTGTATATACTCTGTTCAGTCAGGCATAACATAATCAATACATCAGTTTGTTTTCAGTCTGTTATAATTATTATCTGTAAATTTTATCCAATAAGATCCTTAGATATCAATATTTCAAACTGAGTAGTTGCCATGGTCACAAACTTCTGCTAATCAGTTGTCCTATCTAAAAATAGACCTGAGAATTTTATCATACAGTCATCACACTATTATGTACACACATTGTGTGTTAGACAGCTCAACTAAAGATTGACGACTAGTTTGTTTAATAGGTAAATGTCTGCAAACAGGTTCTTTAACTATTAATTATGTTTTAATATGTGTTTTGATTTATATATATGACTGCCTGATAGTGACAATTGTATAATTGATTTTAATTGTAGAATAATCATTTTAGTGGACCATGGAGGCATGGGCATGCTCATATTGTCCTCCATGTTATTATATTACTTTTATAATATGCTTTGAGATTTTAACTAATTATTGTTTTGTTTGATTTGATTCACATGCATTATAGCATGAACAAAAAATCATTGTGGATGCTGTAATATATATGTAACAAAATTCAGAAAATCTTTTGTAAAACAAGAAATTTGGATTTTAAGAGAGCATATTTCATGTATTTAAACTGTTGTCAGACATACATATATATATAAATATGCATATATTATATATATATATATATATATATATATATGTATGTCCCAAATCATTATTTGGTTCCAAATAAAATCATTCTATTCTGATGTGCAGTTTGATAGATAAAAATATTAAACACGATCATGCTCGATTATTTGATTAACGTTTGCATTCAACTAAATAAGGTATGGGGTTTGTTGCTGACAAATATAATAATGTATATTTATTGCAAGAATAGTTTAATATTTGAATTTTCTTTTGTGGTGCAAATGCCCTTTGTCCTCTAGCATCAAACAACCTCTTCCCTTCTATTAGTGTCATACGAACATGAATTTTGGGTGGTCATTTATTAAATTATCTTTTTATCTTCAGTACTTGTAACTTAACATGTGTCAAATGGAAGGAAAATTCGATTTGAAGGAAATATTAACCATCAATGGTCCTATAATATATCCAGTTTCTAATTTCTCATATAAAGTGTATGTGAAAATGAATGTTATAGTGGGCCTAAATTCATGGACTGGTATGGTAACTGCGTTATTGTCTCAGAAAACTCAAAATCATTTTTATGAGATATGAATATACTCAACTTTGTACTAGACCGACAGGCTGAGTCAGATTTTTAACATACCAGCTCACAATGTAACAGTGCACGGGAAGACATATCACCCTACTCTGGCACATTATTAATATTTTGACTCTTAGCCAACCAGTCTTTTCCCTCACTTCAAAATGATGCTTTCTTTACAGAGAATTAGCAAATACTGTAAATTCAGAAATTAATGCATGCATTTATTATTATTGATCACTAATTACAAGAGATGTCAACTCGGTGAACAATTGCTAATCGAATACTCGTTGGTTTTATCGAGCGATACTCGAGTACTCGCTCGGGAATGCATCTACAACACGGAAACACAAAAATATGTATTGTACATTCTGTGGTTTGTTGTTCAACGGAAGAAAAACCATTTACATAAGTATCTTGGTGAGGGAATTACACACCATAATGAGGGTGGTAAAGGGTTATTTTCGTGCAACGTGATCGCCGTTTTTTATTTCACGTTCAATGTGTTTTTACTTTTTTATTTAACGTTCAGTCGTGCAAGACAGGTGCCTCGTTCAACGTGTTCTGCTTATTTAATTTTACGTGCATCGTGATTTTCAAATGCTTATTTTGCGTGCTCGGTATTTTTCAAATAAAATTCAAATACTTGGCAGGGATCGTCAAGAAATATTTTTTTAAAAGCCGTAAACCATTTACATCATAAATGTGTATACTAAATCTGGAATAACAAGTAAAACAGAGAGTTTATATATATACAAGAAGACAGTGACTCAGTCACAAAAGGTTCACAACAGTCTTTATTTTTCGTGCAACATTCATGACAGAAATTGTTCAACGTGAAATTATGTCTTATTTCACGTTTTTTCCATACAAGCACCCCCCCTTTACCACCCTCCATAATTAATAACTCATTACCTACAAGTACTAATTAAGCAAAAACAATAATCTAATCAATATAATTTAATGAACACCTATTTACAAATGATAACAAGGCAAAACCATATCAAACAATAGTATTTGGTAATCGTTAAGAAAACACATTTAATGTTTACAAAGGCGTAAGGATTTGAAGTTTAACTATTCACTGAGGGTCACCAGAGGATGCAACAAATTTATTTTATTTGGAAACATTTTCTTGTCAACTATTATTGGGGACAGTCGCTTTGGTAACTTTGTAAATTAAAGTCTTGCAGACGAAAATATTTGCTCTTACGGTATAGATGTGACGGAATGGCTAAGTCATGTTTAGTTTAAAGTGTTAGCCTAGGTATAGCCCACATATTTTCAGGGCATTTTAAAGGGCAATTTAGCACAAGCATTCAAAACAAAATGTTTTTTATTTACTAGTATGATTAACCAGTGATGCTTTTTTAATTTTCCAAAAGAGGTTCTTAAGAAGAACAATTTAACATAAAGAAGACGGCAATATTCTAACAGGAAACCGATTAGTCGAGTATCATTTTGGTATTCGATACTCGGTACTACCGAGCGATACTTGAATACTTGAGTACTTGTTGACATCCCTACTAATTACTGGTATAAATTTGAGATCTGTAGAAAATGAAAGGATATGGAGTAAATGTACAGGGGACAAAATCGCACACATGTACATGCGAAGGCCTTGGTGGCTAAGTTATTCAACTACAGTGTATCACTAGCCTGTCAAAACTGAGGTTGTGAGTTTGATTCCTGCATGGGGCAGGTATATTTCGACTCCAATCTTAGTTGACTAGGAATGCCAGTTTTCCTTCCTAAGGTCATGCTTCTCTCTTTCTTGAAGGGCACTTTGTCGTTCTCTGTCACTAGATAGCAGTATGCTGAATGTGTCATTAAACACAAACAATCAATCAATCCACTAAATGCTCAAATTTTGAGAAGGAAAAAAAACCATGTACTGTAAATTCATAAATTTTGCAGGGATTTATTATTGTGATTGTTATACAGTGAACAATAATATGAAATTTAATATTGTGATTTTAGGAAATGGAGCAAACAAATAATTTTATCAAAATTAAAATGCGAGTTTTATACGACCGCAAAAAAATTTTTGTGGACGATATTGGTATAACGTTGGCGTCGTCGTCGTCCGTCGTCGTCGTCGTCGTCGTCGTCGTCCGAAGACGCATTGGTTTCGCACTCTAACTTTAGTTTAAGTGAATGGATCTCTATGAAATTTTACCATAAGGTTCAATATCACAAAAGGAAGGTTGGGATTGATTTTGGGGTTATGGTACCAACAGTTAAGGAATTAGGGGCCAAAAGGGCCAAAATAAGCATTTTTGTAACTTCCAGACATAACTTGTGTGTTAGTGTATGGATCTCTCTGACATTGTACCACAAGGTTCCATATCACAAAGGGAATGCTGGGATTGATTTTGGGGGTAATTGCCTCAAAATTTTAGGAATTAGGGGCCAAAAAAGGGGCAAAAAACAAGCATTTTTCTAGTTTCATGACAATAACTTGTGTGTAAGGGTATGGATCTTTCTGAAATTGTACTGCAAGGTTCCATATCACAAAGGGAAAGCTGGAATTGAGTTTGGGGGTAATTGCCTGAAACGTTTAGGAATTAGGGGCCAAAAAGGGGCCAAAAATAAGCATTTTTCTAGTTTCCAGACAATAACTTGTGTTCAAGTGTATGGATCTCTCTGAAATTGTACTGCAAGGTACCATACCTCAAAGGGAAGGCTGGGATTGAGTTTGGGGGCGATGAATCATAAGGGGGTTCCAAAAATTTGGGGGTGGGGTTTTCCTTTTTCCTTTTTTTTCTATAAAATTTTCCATTTTAAGTTGGTTATTTCTGATTTATATTTAAAAGCAAATAATAATGATATGGAGATACACATCTAACAGGATGTGTAAATTATTATATAATAAGTATTGTGCAATAGCAAGAAATTTTCAATTGCACAGTATTGCGCAATAGCAAGAAATCTTCAATTGCACAGTATTGCGCAATAGCAAGAAATATCCAATAGCACAATATTGCGCAATAGCAAGAAATTGTCAATTGTACAGTATTGCATAATAGCAAGAAATATTCAATTGCACAGTATTGCGCAATTGCAAGAAATATTCAATTGCACAGTATTGTGCAAAAGAAGATACTTTGTATAAATTGCATATTTCTTGACCAATTTCAATGGGGTTTTATTCTTGAACTCTTGGGGTTCTTTAATATGCTGAATCTAATCGTGTATTAAGTTTTTGGAATTTCGGCCCGTTTTAAATTGGTCCACATTGAGGTCCAAAGGGTCCAAAATTAAACTTTGTTTGATTTCATCAAAATTGAATTATTGGGGTTCTTTGATATGCGAATCTAACCGTGTATTTAGATTCTTAATTTTGGTCCAGTTTTCAAATTGGTCTACATTAAGGTCCAAAGGGTCCAAAATTAAACTTAGTTTGATTTTAACAAAATTGAATTCTTAGGGTTCTTTGATAAGCTGAATCTAAACATGTATTTAGATTTTTGATTATGGGCCCAGTTTTCAAGTTGGTCCAAATCGGGTCCAAAATTAAACTTTGTTTGATTTCAACAAAATTGAATATATGGGGTTCTTTGATATGCTGAATCTAACCATGTATTTAGATTTTAGATTTTTGGGCCCGTTATCAATTTTTTCCACATTGAGGTCAAAAGGGTCCAAAATTAAACTTTGTTTGATTTCATCAAAATTGAATTATTGGGGTTCTTTGATATGCCGAATCTAACCGTGTATTTAGATTCTTAATTTTTGGTCCAGTTTTCAAATTGGTCTACATTAAGGTCCAAAGGGTCCAAAATTAAACTTAGTTTGATTTTAACAAAATTGAATTCTTAGGGTTCTTTGATATGCTGAATCTAAACATGTATTTAGATTTTGATTATGGGCCCAGTTTTCAAGTTGGTCCAAATCGGGTCCAAAATTAAACTTTGTTTGATTTCAACAAAAATTGAATATATGGGGTTCTTTGATATGCTGAATCTAACCATGTATTTAGATTTTTGATTTTTGGGCCCGTTATCAACTTTGTCCACATTGAGGTCAAAAGGGTCCAAAATTAAACTTTGTTTGATTTCATCAAAATTGAACTCTTGGGGTTCTTTGATATGCTGAATCTAACCATGTATTTAGATTTTAGATATTGGACCATAATAGGTGAATGTCCAACTTAAAATTTTAAGTTCTTAGACCACATTCATTCTGTGTCAGAAACCTATGCTGTGTCAAATATTTAATCACAATCCAAATTCAGAGCTGTATCAAGCTTGAATGTTGTGTCCATACTTGCCCAAACTATTCAGGGTTCGACCTCTGCGGTCGTATCAAGCTGCGCCCTGCGGAGCATTTTATTTATATTGTGAAATATATATTCATCACATCCATGCATCATTTAGATAAAGAATAAAGTGATACCTTTTTAGGAAATGCTTGAACTAACAACCAGAACTTTTCATTCACACTTATTAGATTTTGAAATTTAAATATAACATTAGTTGAATATTAAAGAAGTGCTAATTATTTATCAATATATCTGACCTTGACCTAATTTTCTTGGTTTGTTTGTTTGTTAACGTTAAGTTTTTGTTATTATACCCCGCTTTCGCTTTAAAAAAGTTGGGGTATACTGTTTTACCTATGTCTGTCTGTCCATCAGTCCGTCAGTCCGTCCTTCCGTCCCATGAATATTTTTCGTCGCATCTTTCTCAGGAACTTCATTACAAGGATTTCTGAAATTTGGTTTCAGGGTTTATATGTGTCAGTTATATTGGTGATGCGTTTTCAGATTCATCACTCAACAACTTCCTGTTTACCGTACACTTGTATCATTTTACACAAGATAGCCAAGTTGTAAATTTTCATCACATTTTTCTACACATCCTTTGGACTCTTTTTGGATCTTTGTCTGATTGACAATCTCATCGTTTTTGTTTATTTTTATATTGATGTATTTTCTCAAGTATGCCACATGTGATTTTATAAAATGCATGTAAAATATTAGATACCAGACTCTGTAAATTCAGAAATTAATGCTTGCTGTTGTAAGTGTGAATCCTTGACCTCTTTCAAAATGTGAAATCTAATTAATTAATGCGATTGCAAAATTATTACTGACGGAAAATCACTGCTGCAAATTATCAATGCAAGTTTTTATTATTGTGAACATGATATTGTTGCATTTTTCACGTTAATAGAAACATCGCAATAATTTCTGAAATATAATTTAATCATTACCAGTTATAGATCAAGTTTGAATTTTGTCCTGGTCTGATGATTTTGTGCAGAGTTATGGTCCTTGGACTTCAAAAATTTGCACAAGTAATCAGTTTTCCACACTTTTTTTCGTCATGTTTAAGGTGGTACCAAACATGTCGACTTAAATTAATATGGCATGTTTAATCTTAAAATTTTGACAAAATATTTACTTTGACAAAAATATAAAATTTCAAAAGAATTAGACCACACACTTTATGGGGAAAATTTCATTGGATAAATTTGACAAACACTAATTTTGATCATTGAGAAGCTTAATATTTCCTTAACAATAGATTAAAATGTTCAGCTGATTTTTACAGAGTTACATACCTGCCAACTGTCACTATTTGCGGGGGATTTCCCCCATGGAAGTTCCCAAATGGAAATTTGAAAGAGAAATTTTGTCCACAATTTAAAACAAAACAAAACAATCAATTTACAATGGCTGTAGGTTTGTAAAAGTATGAAGAAGCAAGTTAACAACATTCCAATAAATTTGAAGGCCCCTTTAAAGGTTTTGTAGGACTATGAGAGCCATCTTGCACATAAAACCCCCATTTTGAAATGTTGCCAGGTATGAAGTTATCTCCCAGTAGTGTTATGTATCATCTTAAGATATTGAAATGATATTTGCTATATATTTTTACCATGACAAGTTACATATCAAGTTCAAATTTTATTCAGTTCGAATGATTTTTTTGCAGTGTTATGGTCCAAAAAAATTAGAAAATTGGTGCAAGTTTTCCACACTTTTTTTCATCATGCTTGAAGATATTGATTTGATATTTGTTATATTAAGTTTACACCATGACAAGTTATAGATCTAGTTAGCATTTTGTTCCAGTACAATGATTTTTTAACCGGTAGGGGTCTATGTATTGCCATGCAATACTTTCAGAATGCTTGTTTTGAAACAGTTTTTATACAACCGCAAAAAAATTTTGCGGTCGTATATTGGTATGACGTTGGCGTCGTCGTCGTCGTCCGAAGTCACATTGGTTTTCGCACTCTAACTTTAGTTTAAGTGAATTGATCTCTATGAAATTTTACCATAAGGTTCAATACCACAAAAGGAAGGTTGGGATTGATTTTGGGGGTTATGGTACCGACTGTTAAGGAATTAAGGGCCAAAAAGGGGCCAAAAATAAGCAGTTTTATAACTTCCAGACATAACTTGTGTGTTAGTGTATGGATCTCTCTGACATTGTACCACAAGGTTCCATATCACAAAGGGAATGCTGGGATTGATCTTGGGGGGTAATTGCCTCAAAATTTGAGAAATTAGGGACCAAAAAAGGGGCAAAAAACAAGCATTTTTCTAGTTTCATGACAATAACTTGTGTGTAAGTGTATGGATCTTTCTGAAATTGTACTACAAGGTTCCCTATCACAAAGGGAAAGCTGGAATTGAGTTTGGGGGTAATTGCCCAAAACATTTAGGAATAAGGGGCCAAAAAGGGGCCAAAAATAAGCATTTTTCTAGTTTCCAGACAATAACTTGTGTTCAAGTGTATGGATCTCTGTAAAATTGTATTGCAAGGTACCATACTACAAAGGGAAGGCTGGGATTGATTTTGGGGGTAATTGCCTCAAAATTTTAGGAATTAGGGGCCAAAAAGGGGCAAAAAACAAGCATTTTTCTAGTTTCAGGACAATAACTTGTGTGTAAGTGTATGGATCTTTATGAAATTGTACAAGGTTCCATATCACAGATGAAAGCTGGGTTTGAGTTTGGGGGTAATTGCCCTAAACGTTTAGGAATTTGGGGCCAAAAAGGGACCTAAAAACAAGCATTTTTTCTAGTTTCCAGACAATAACTTGTGTTCAAGTGTATGGATCTCTCTGAAATTGTACTGCAAGGTACAATACCACAAAGGGAAGGCTGGGATTGAGTTTGGGGGTAATGAATCATAAGGGGGTTCAAAAATTTGGGGAGGGATTTTTTTTCCCCTTTTTTTCCTTTTTTTCTTTAAAATATTCCGTTTTAAATTGGTTGTTTCTGATTTATATATAAAACCATAAAAGCAAATAATAATGATATGGTTTGAATAAAAAAAATTTAAGTTCTTAGATCACATTCATTCTGTGTCAGAAACCTATGCTGTGTCAAATATTTAATCACAATCCAAATTCAGTGCTGTATCAAGCTTGAATGTTGTGTCCATACTTGCCCCAACTGTTCAGGGTTTGACCTCTGTGGTCATATCAAGCTGCACCCAGCGAAGCATTTTATTGTAACTTTGAATACAGATTGATCTTGAGTTCTACCTACCTATACAGTATACCCCCATTCTAGGTGTTTGGTCTACATTTCAGTCACATTGTTCATCCTTTTATCTGTCTGTTTGTCACCCTTTTCTGAACATTTGGTCAGCAATTACATATAGACAGTTATAAAAGAAAATTTGCGTATGTTGGGTATGTTAAGCATGTCTATTAATGATGTCCTTGTTTGAAACTATTTTTTAATTTCACTGTGGATGCCTCAACTTTTAACAACTCATATAACTCTCTGCAGGTCCAAAAAGGTATCTAACACTGGTTTAAGACAGAACTGATAACTGTGTTAAGAACCCATTTAGTTTATTCATCTACGTTTAACTCTTAAAATACTTTTATTTTATGTCAATTTCTTAGATATCATTAATGATATATGTCAGTCATAATTCACTGCTTAATCATCTTAATTAGCACATGTGCAACACAGTTCAGAAACTTTTACTCCATAATGACTTATTAGTTTATATGGGCATGAATTTCATATTTTTCATGTACAAATTGAAAAATTGCTGAATTTTATGTTTCCGTTCTCTAATTTTAGTTTGCATCAACCAAATGTTATGAAACTTATACACAATGCTTATTACCACAAAACACAGATCAAGTTTGAATTTTTAAGTGGCTTCACTTTTACTGTAACAGTTTTAGAGTTATGCCCCTTTACAAATTGAAAAATTGCTTAATTTTTTGTTTCTGTTCTCTAACTTTAGTTTGCCTCAACTAAATGTTATGAAGCTTATACACAATGCTTATTACATGTACCATAAAACACAGATCAAGTTTGAACTTTGGTGGTGTCACTTTTATCGTTCTAAAGTTATGCCCCTTTACAAATGGAAAAATTGCTGGATTTTTTGTTTCGGTTCTCTAACTTAAGTTTGCCTCAACTAAATGTTATGAAACGTATACACAATGCTCATTACCTCAAAACTCTGATCAAGTACAAATTTGGGTAGCGTCACTTTACAGTTCTTGAGTTATGTCCCTTTATAACATTATATGCAAGTGGGGCATCATCTGTGTCCCATGGAAACATTCCCCATTTATTTAAATTTCATAACATATATGGTTGTTTGAATAATAGCTTGCAATATAATGAGAAAAGATAAATGACCTGGCAGAAAGGATCATTTACGCTTCTAAAATTGATGCATACTGTTGTTTTATTTATTCTCGTGGTTCCAAGTTACATAGAATAAGGAAAAATGATTTGTTCGTTGACATTTGATTTCATGATTTTGTCCAAGTCTTTATACAAGCCTATAGAAAATTCATTGAAATTGAAAATGGAAATGGGGAATGTGTCAAAGAGACAACAACCCGACCAAAGAGCAGAAAACAGCCGAAGGCCACCAATGGCTCTTCAACACAGCGAGAAAATCCCGCACCCCGAGGCGGGCCTTAGGCAGCCCCTAAATAAAAATGTGTACTAGTTCAGTGAAAATGGATGTCACACTATACTCCAAAACATATAAATGAACTAAAATTAAAAAACATACAAGACTAACAAAGGCCAGAGGCTCCTGACTTGGGACAGACACAAAAATGCTCATTTAACATTCACATACATGACATATAATCACAAAAACCAAGAAAATTGGTATACCACTAATAATTAGAAATCCACAGTAGTTAAGGCCAAAAACAAAATTTAAATTGTTTGATGTTATCTACCTAAGAGGCAGCCTACCCAAAACATTTTATGACACAAATCCTTCCAATTTTTATGCCCCCGCCGTGGCGGAGGGGGCATTAAGTTTTACCCTTGTCCGTCTGTACGTACGTTCGTACGTACGTCCCAAAATTGGTTTCCGTTCTCTAACTTTAGTTTGCCTCAACCAAATGTTATGATACTTATACACAATGCATATTACCACAAAACACAGATCAAGTTTGAATTTTGGTGATGTCACTTTAAGCGTTCTAGAGTTATGCCCCTTTACAAATGGAAAAATTGCTGAAATTTTTTGTTTCTATTCTCTAACTTTAGTTTGCCTCAACCAAATGTTATGAAACTTATACACAATGCATATTACCACAAAACACAGATCAAGTTTTAATTTTGGTGACGTCACTTTAACTGTTCTAGAGTTATGCCCCTTTACAAATGGAAAAATTGCTGAATTTTTTGTTTCCGTTCTCTAACTTAAGGTTGCCTCAACCAAATGTTATGAAACTTATACACAATAGTTATTACCATAAAATACAGATCAAGTTTGAATTTTGGTAGCATCACTTAAACTGTTTTTCAGTTATGTCCCTTTATAACTTTATATGATAGACAAGCGGGGGGCATCTTCTGTGTCCCATGGACACATTTCCCATTTATTTTTTTAAGAATTTTTCCTGCTCTAACAAAGTTTTCTTGTCTGCAACATGGAACTTATGTTGTTGGCAAAGAAAAATAAAATCCCTATCTACCTACCAAACCCTACAAGGCATGTGTAGGCAACACCAAACGAAGATTTTTTAAGGTTGGCCTGGATGTCATATTACCATCCATATGATGCTTCATCTGAAAGTATGAAAACCGCCACGTATTGCATTTGAAATTTGGTATTTTGCTTCCTATCTCATAAACTCAAAGTGATTCATGTATATATATAGATTCTACCACTGCATCGAGTGTGATATGATATTTATCCACTTTAGACAGTTAAATTTTCAAATTTAAAGCGCGAGGCTCGCCGAGCGTTTTAAATATTTAAAATTTAACTGTCGAGAGTGGATAAATATCGTATTACACGAGATTTGGTGGTGGAATCTGTTTCTCTAATGATTTTCAAACAATATGCAGGCAAACTTATTCTGTCTTTTCGAATGATCTGTAAAAAGATGTGTTCTTTCTATGTGACATCATCAGGCATGGTCGCCTTTTTTCATGCCGTCACAATAGGAAATTCAGAGGAAAGCAAGTAAATTCGACGTCATAATTGGATTTTAACCAATGAATAACTGAGATCAAACGAACCACATGTTGATTAAACTTTTTTATACAATGGGTGCAGAAAGGGATAAATTCACGAAGAATTAGAGAAATATATATATATCAATCGTATCTTAATTGTTTCAATTTTTTTACAGTAGTAGCCATTCACATCTTGTGAGTGGGAGGGGGATCTACTACATCTTACATATTTTACAGATGTCATCATGTGTCATATTGTACAATGTTTAAATATTGTTAAAAAGGATATATGGGGTGGTTACACATGAAACACAAATATTATAATATTATATACAATCAAATTATTTCGTAAAATTAGTGCTTTGATTGTTCAAGGGGGATGGGGTTGGCACTTACTATGTATTGTATGGTAGGGATGAGCCGCTGGAACAGGTCACTATATATATATATAAAATTTCAGCTTCATGATATATATGATAAGATACTGGATGTCTCAGTTGCTTATACCCCTACAACAAAAGGATCGAAGTAGCCCCCTGCCTTGCTATGATTTTATAAAAAATTGTGTCACACTGCCTTCCAAAATAGAATCTAAATGATATTCTTATTGATGTCACGATGTTTTATAAAAATGTGGAAGATATCCAATACAAAAATAAAATTGCAGTATAAGGCCACCATTAAAGAATTCTTTGTTTGGTGTTGCCTACCCATGCCTTATAGGGTTTGGTAGATAGGTAGGGATTTTTTTGCCAACAACATAAGTTACATGTTTTAGACAAGAAAATGACGTTAGAGCACGAAAAAAATTATATATATTAAAAAAAAAAAATTTTAAACGATTTGTGTCATAAAAGTTTTCGTGTAGGCTGCTTGTTAGGTGGGTAGGTAAGCAACACCAAACAATTTAAATTTCATTTTTGGCCTGAGTGCTGCGAAAAAAAATTTGTCCCAATCCCCATATTTGAATATTTACTTTTCAGTCTTATTTTAATAAGGATAATTAACAAAGAAAATGGTATCATGAATATGTAGACTTCACTTAGAGCATCTTGTTACTAAAGTTAGAGCTATAAATAGCTACACATTGTAACGATTATTCAATCTATTTTTCAGTGTTAGGTTGTTTACATTAACCGGTCTGACAGATATTGCCATAGTAACGGAGATTAGTGTGAACAAGGAGGGTCATTAAACAGAAAATCTTTACAGATATTCAATAGATCTACACAGGTAAAGTAAAATGACTATTGTTAAATGCCTCCGAGGTTAGCTGTGTTATAGTATACATACAGTTAAACAGAATGTTTAGATAAAATATATTCTTTGAGAGTTATGAATCAAAAGTTTCTGGTGTAATATTAATGATTTTTTTAATCATAATTGAACACACATGTAAACCTTCCAGGTGACATTAACCAGTTGTAATCAGAACAGATAAAAATACCAAGTTTATATAAATTTATTATCATTCATAATGGTTAATTAGAATGTTTTAAAAACTTCAGTAAAAAAATTTCACTTTTGAACAAAATATGATGATTATTGTTACTGCTACAATGGCTGATTATTATGGATATAGAAAGAGAAAGATGTGGTGTGATTGCCAATGAGACAACTATCCACCAGAATGTAAATGAAGATTATAAAAGCAATTATAGGTCACCCTAATTGGAAACACTCCAACCAATATATATACATTTTTTGCAACTGATCAAATGTATTCTGATCTCAGTAAAAACATTTGAAAATAGATACTGTACGCATACAAAACACTAGTCCAGATAATATTAACGACTTCTGAGGGTAGCATTTATTTTGATTTTTATAGATCCCTTATTGACAAGAATGTGTTAAAGCAAGAATTAGAATAGCTTTCCAAGACTTCATGATTATTTGTACAAACAAAACACTTACTGTGAATTCAGAAATTATTGCGAGTTTTTATTAATGCGAATAATGCGATTGGGTGATGATATCTGATACATAAATCTGCATGCAGATTTTCCTGAAATCGCAATAATTAATCTCACATTTTTGTTGATTCTTCAAAAACCGCAATATTAAATGCACGCAATAATTTCTGAATTTACAGTAATTAATTATTGGGGCTGGAATATGTAAATTTTACTCAAGTTTCATTGTTAATTTTGTTTTTAGTAGCTTTTATTTTTTATACCCAGTAGGGACCATTATGTTTTCCTGTCTGTGTATCGGTCAGTTGTTCTGTCCCTTATTAGGTTAAGATTTTGGTTTAAAGTAGTTTACCCTGAAGTTATGGTCAAATTAGGGTTAGGTCCCAGATTTCATGGTTTACTGAACATGGAAATGTGAGAGCTTGAGCAAAGCATGGTGTTCTTATTCTGTTAAAATGAATGGGAGACTATTTCTTGATCGCAAACACAAAATCCAAAAAAGTTAAGCTTATGTATTTCATACATCTAGCTCTTTTTTTATGCCCTGGCTGTAGGCATTGGGGGCATAAAGTGTTACCCTTGACCATACTTCCATCCTTCTGTCTGTCCATCTTACCGTCCATCTTTCTGTCCTTCTGTCCTTCCGTCCTATTTTCGTTTTCACACTCCAACTTAAGTTTGTCTCATCCAAATTTTATTGAACTCATACACAATGCTAAGAACCAGAACACATAGCGATCGAATTTGGGCAGTAAGTCACTTACTGTTAGTTATGCCCTTTTAACTTGAAAAATTGCAAAGCTTGAGTGTTGGGCATTCGTGTCCTTAGACACATTCTTCTTTTATTGATGTCAAACTTTGTCAGTCGATTCGCTAAAAAATGTGTTATAAAGTTGCAGGAATTTTGTTGGCACAAAAAAAATAATTGTAAAAAAATTTGTACACTTGATCTACAGCATCATCAGAAGGGAGACAAGGTGCAAAAGAAGCCTTCCCCTCTGTTGGATAGTTGTCTAAATTTTTTCGGCAGTCATACCACATATTCCTATAATCTACTTTGTTTCAGGCTTCCCAGAGCCACAGGCAGCTATATGCATCTATATCTGGTTTTTATAGCTATCAGATCTCTAGATATCATTGGGGACCTCTAAATATTTATGTGAAAATTTTAAAACCCTTCTGCAGACCAATCTCTTATTTTGGAAGAGTAAAATATCTAAATTTCTCCCTCTTTCACTATTTATAGTTCTTTTCCCTGTAGAAATTCAACAAATTGTTTTCAAACACTTTTTATTACAGAGCTTTGGCAAATTGCCAATCTACTGAACATGTTATTTGTTACCCTTGATAAATGATTAATGATTCGATTCATATGAATAATGAGTGTAAACAAAAATTTTAATAGAAGAAATGTTCAAATAGCATCTTGAAATTTATTGCATTAGGGTCAACCAAATTTTGAAATGAACTGTAGATTCCTTATTATTTGTGGGATACCAAAATTTTCATGGAATTCTAGGGCATAGATAAACCACAAATTTATATACAAAGTATACATTTTAAACTGAGTTTTACTCCATTTAAAACTGAGTTTTACTGTGCGTATTGCTCAGTGTTTGTTTATTCTACATTGGGTAGAGGTATAGGGGAGGTTGAGATCTCACAAACCATGTTTAACCCGCCGCATTTTTGCGCCTGTCCCAAGTCAGGAGCCTCTGGCCTTTGTTAGTCTTGTTTGTTTTTAATTTTAGTTCATTTATATGTTTTGGAGTTTAGTGTGACGTCCATTTTCACTGAACTAGTACACATTTTGTTTAGGGGCCAGCTGAAGCCCGCCTCTGGGTGCGGATTTTCTCGCTGTGTTGAAGACCCATTGGTGGCCTTTGGCTGTTGTCTGCTCTTTGGTCGGGTTGTTGTCTCTTTGACACATTCCCCATTTCCATTCTCAATTCTATTGTATAAAGGCTTTTATAAAGACTTTGATAATATAAGTTTTCCTCAATCCAAAGCTGTGATATACAATTATTATGATTATGTGAAGAGCTAAAAGTCTGTATCATTAGCCACTAGTCCGATGTCACAGACTAATAAAATTTTATTTGACTAGTAAGTATTTTATAAAAACTTGTTTAGGCACATAAGAAAAATGTCAGAGTATTAGTCTTCAAACTAGTAGATTGAAAAGATTTTGGTGCAGACTGAGCTAAGCATAGCCAATAAACTACACTTACTAGGGATTCATTTATTTTGTTGGTACCAACTTTGGTGAATACTTGGTTTCATTGTTTTGCCAAAGTCTGCATATAAGCCTATAGAAAATTTGTACTTCTTTGAACATTGAGATTCGTGGTTCATCTATACCCACAAAATCCACGAATATTGGTATCTCACAAATAATAATGATTCCACAGTATATGTAATATCCCCTACTTCTATGTACTTTCAGGTGAAGCAGAGTATTTGCCAATGGTGACTATTGATTAACTGTAAGTACCAAATTTTTCTGATGTAAAAAAGGAGATTTTATAATGCATTATAACAGGTTCTTACGATGATTAATCAATCTTTAATGAGTTATTGCCCCTTGTTTAGTACTTGTTTAATGTTCTGGTCTCTTCATGTTTTTTTTATTGATGTTGATGTCAATTATTTTATCTTCTCTTGAATTTATTTACAAATTGTGAAGATTGACAATAATTAAACATTGTTATACATCATTTGTGCTTTTTCCATCATAAAAAAATTGATGTTGCCCTCTATATGTCAAATATTTGTTAGCCTGCATTGTTGGGTTGCCGTTTTATTGATCTTTACACTATATTTCCTCTGATTTATTTCAAAAGTCAACAATAATGATTTAGTCCATAATTGTATATAATGGCACTGTACTAAATACTCTGGATTCATTTATTTTCATGAGTGTAGTGTTTAGTGGAATGATGATAAATTGTATTTTTGTGCATCCATATTTCATTTCATAGATTTATCAAAGTGTGCATTCAAGCTTATAGGAAATTGATACGGTGTCTTCTCGAATGCCAACATTTTATATGTTACCTATTCCTTGAACGCCAACAAAAATATTTCAATAGATGTTTATATAATAACAATAGGTGTTTTATAACTATTTAAATGTTTTTATAGGTATTAAACAGTTAAATAATTAGTGAACTTGATAAAATTGAAACATTTTATCACTTTTGATAAGAAAAATAGTAGATTTTGGGGTTAAAATTATTATGAATTTTAAAGAAATAAAGAAAATAAAACATTTTATTACTTTTTGTTAAAAAAAAAAAAAATTTTGGGAATGGAAATTTTGAATAACATAAGACATATAAGAAATTTTAGTTAATTACAATTATTACAAACTAAAAATGTGTATGGATAAGCTGATATAGCAAGATATAGAGCAGATACGATCTTTACCATAGAACATGGGGTTGTCAACTGAAACCAAAATTTTTTACCTTTGACCTGGGAAGTTGTACATACATTATGACGCATCCTCTAGTATTGGTTGATATACATATCATGTATTAACTTTGAAATCATAACGGTTATCTATATATAGAGCGGATACAATTTGTTACGGACGGACGAACAGACTGATTACAATAGTGCGAACCGCCACTAGCCCTAATAACACATAGTAATCTTACACGAGATACAAAGTTTCAAGAAATTCTATCAAGATATATGGGAGGATATTACAGCACACACAACTATAGAAATATTGAAAAGCAACATCAAAGTCCAAAGAGTCTAATGTAGAATTTGTGCAAACTGGAATTTATGAAAATATGCACATGTTAACTTTGTGATGCAACACTTTTCAAAGTTTCATTTTAAGAGAATCCATATTTGTGCAGTAACAGCAAAAAATGATTTTCAACAACTTGACAAACATGCACTAGATTTAGCTACCTGTAATTTACCTATCTGTTTAATTAGTATGATTGTTTTGATAAGCATGCACTTTTGTTATGATAACTACTTACACCTATTCCTTGAACGCCAACATAATTTTACAGGTAAATTGTCGGTAGATCAAAGGATGTGGGCATTCAAGGAATAAACCATTGATACTTCCCACAACATTTAAATTTGTTTTTTCCTATTCCAACAAAATGCACAAAAATTGGTACATGTATCAAACAAATAATAATGAATCCACACTATATGACAATATTACAATTTTTTCTCATTTTCAAGTCTTTTGTTGTAAAAATTTACTGTTACTGATCCACAAGTGGATTAAGACCGTCTCATAATCCGACTCACATTCCAAGCTTGTTACCATAATTTTCAAAGGAAATAATGTGTTTCAAATTAGGTTTTATACAGCCAAACTTTCAACTTAAACGGAAATCATTCCTGTGGTTCCATTAAATTTAAAAGGAAAATTTGCATATATATTTTCATTAATATTAACATTTTATTCTCCTAAAAAGTGAATGAAATACTGTGGATTCATTAATATTGGTATGATACCGATTTTTCATGGATTTCATCGGTACAGGTGAACTCTGTATTTAAATGTTCATTGACGTACAAATGTTTTATAGGCTTGTATGCAGACTTTTGCAAAACCATGAAATCAAATATCCACGAAAATACAATTTTCCTTAATCCACAAAATTGGTAACCACAAAAATAATTGAATCCACAGTAGATTTCTTAAATCTGACTATTGAAATTGGACATACCTACATCTTGACAGCTCCATACAACTAATGATGTTATATCTAATTACCACAAGGTTCGAAAAGAAGCATAGAATACCAAGGTCGTTATTCAGTATCAATATGACTTGCCAAGCGTACGGTTGTTTTGCCCGTCATTGTAAAGGAAAAAGCTTATATAAGTTTCCAGATCCATTAAAAAAGAAAGAATTGTACCAGGCATGGCTTCGCAACCTTAACCTTCAAGACACAAGTTTCACTTGTACAAGACACAAGGTTGTCTGTGGAGACCATTTTGAAACTTCTTGTTACGAACTAAATTATATGGTAATTATAGCTTTTTATCATAGTAACAATGTTATGACTGTTTTTTCGTTAGCTATCATTTATTTTAATATGTCAATACAGTCAAACCTGTATGAAAAGACCACTCAAGGGAGAAGGCAAAAGTGGTCTCTTAATACAGGTGGTCTTTGAATACAGGTTCCCCAATTTTAATAGAAGGAAGCATTTATGTGCATTATAACTTTTGAACGTACTAGTGTAAGTAAACATACTGTATTGGTCTCATATGTATATCTACTATGACTAATTATGAGAACTGTTCATTATGTAATTATTTTTTTCTTGCCCTTTTGTTTTTTTCATACAACACAAGACAAGCTTCTTGTTATATAATGTCCAATTTAATTCCTTGGAAATACACCAGGGTATAGAGCCTTCACATGTTCTTCAAGATTTTGTATAAATTGCATCATTATGTAACTCCAGCAACAGTCATGACAGTATTTCTTCTCAGCTTGAGAAAGGACTCCATCACAGATTTGAGACTTTCAAAAATGTTTTATTCATTAAAAGAAAAACATTTATCGTTTGCTACTTTTGAATGTCAAGAAAAGTTTATTTCTCAGCCATGCTAATTATATTGTGTAATCATCAACTTCATCCTCGTCATTTTTGGCAATTTTTGTCTCAATCATATAACTGCCAATAGCTCCATTTTGATTCATTCAAAACACCTGTTGAACTTGAAAATAATTAGCAATAAGTGATCTTTGGCTTGGTAATAGACATCCTGATTATTGAATTTTGTGAAAGTCTTGATCAGAATCAATCGTCTATAAACTCTGTTGATTCTGTTCTACGTGATTCACTCTAGGATTGTCGATTGTTAGAATGTCAACAATAGGCAATCCTCGAGTGAATCCGCTACTATAGCAACGGACTTTGAAAGTCACAAGTAAATTGTGGTTGTTTAAGACAGTGCAGGGGGTTGCTTAATACAGTTAAAATATATAGGGAAATCTACTGGGGCGGGGGTTAAAAAGTGGTTGTTAAAAGCCATTAATAGCTTTGAAAGATAATGTGAAAATTAGCCATAGAACCAAACAAGGATAAGTATTTGATTAAACACCCACAGTAGCTGTTTGTGAGGTTTTATAAAATGTTGATTTTAGATATGTTGTTTCATGTGACTAAATAAAAGTCAAGTTGGATTTTCACGATTTTAGCTTCTATCATTGTTGAGTTGTAGACCTTTAAGTAGCAAAAAGTGATTCTTAGATTGATTTTGGCCTTTCCATTTCTGAACCCCTTCAAAAACTCATTTATTTTTTACTTGATCCTGTTTGGGGGGCCAGATTTGCTAATATCATTTTTATGCAGGAAAATCCAGTTTGCTGTCTTGTTTTATGAATAGACTGTAATATTGCACTAGCTTCAAATTAAGCTTTACCATTCGCTAGCAGGTTTTATAAATGCTGCAAGGATGATAAGATGATTATAGTGAACAAAAATGTGACTTGACAAGCAACATACAAGTACTGTATTATATTTCAGGGTGAGTTGATGGGCTATACACCTAGACTAAGACTTAAGCCAGATGCAGTACCCACAGTTTTTGATGTTGACCAAGGCATCAGAATAGACAACTCCCGTGAAACAAGAGAAAGATTGCTGATAGAGGTAAAAAAACGCACTTATTTTGCTTTACTTATACTTATTAGTGAATGGCGGTGGATATTCAATTCCTGATTATAATTACTGTAAACTGACTTATTTTTGTTGATACTTTTTTTGGCATTTATCCCTTTCTAGCCGACTGCGCCGATTTATATTCACAATTTTATTAATTTTAGGATGTATTAATTGGTAGATCAGAGTTTTACATATTGGTGACAATTTTTTTAGCGTTATTTTTCTTCTCACAAAAAATAATCACTCATAATTAATAAGTTGGTTTACAGTAATTACATTTATCACTGTTTATATGAATTCTAAAATGACTAACACCTATTAGGTAAAATTTCATATGTGCACATGTACTTTATAATCAAAGGATGTTATTTTAACATTGGACAAAGGAATATTTTTATGTCATGATCATGAATGTGACCATTCATTTTGATATTTTTTTCTTATCAGATAGTAGTCTTCAAATGATTGTTATTTAAATCAAATTTTGACCAGCCAGGTCAAACCAAAGACTTTAGAATTTATATTTTCTGCTTCTCCACCAAGGACTTGCCATTTAGGAGTAAGAGTAAAGAGCTCAAGAGTCAGAATAATTTGTCTGCATGGGTGACATCTCTACCTTTGGACTGTTACCTTGTGTACTAGCATGTTAAAAATTAAGTTCAGCACAAAGGTTTAGTACAAAGCAGGGTTCAAATTCACATCAGGGCAGTCTTCACAATAAAACTTTGAATCTACAGGCCTGGAGCTCAATTTTTTGGAAAAATTTTAGTTAGATTCTGCTAGCTTCATTTGAGCTTGAAGAGATGATTTTTACAGGCCCGAAAGCAATTTTACAAGCCTGGGCTGCTGGTCCTGTGGTTAAGCGTGAAGACTGTCAGGGTTCTCACTAAGGCGAGTCCATGAGTCCTGGACTCGCGAAAACCTGGTCAGTCCAAAGATGCATCATGTTTGTAATATGTTGTATCAACTGAGCACATATATCATCATTTTATAACTAACAAGTAAAATAATCGAAAATTTTATGTCATTTCCTTGCTCTATTTGGTCATATGGACTGAAAAGATAAATCATACAGCAATAACATTTCATATTTACTGTTGGACTCGCCATGGGGCATTGCCAAAATGATGAGTCCCTGGATTTGCCTTCAAAATTTCCTAGTGAGAGCCCTGTTGTATCATATTGACATGTTATTGCCCTGAAAATTATATAAATGTCATATTTGTCCACATGATACCAATACCAATATCAATCCATCCATCCATCAAGTTTTAAATAATAAGTCCGATTACATTGCTGGTTGCAAGCAAAAGAAACAGATTTGCATGTAAGCCTATAGAAAATTAATATTTAGTTGAACATTTGAATTTGTGGTTGACCTTTACCCATGAAAATCATGAAAATTGGTATCCTACTAATAATAATGAATCCACAGTAAAATAGAAATACAATCCATCATACAAAACATTGCCAGTATCCTGGCATAATTCACAGACTCCTCTCACAACACATCACCACAGAAACATGAATTATTGCTTTTAAGAGGTGCTTGAAGTCATTGTTTGCCAGAGTTGTACCCACGTAATGTGGAGAACCCGTATTTGCTGATGACAATGTTAATTTCCTCTGTAAGAAGGGTCATCAAACATCTTGGGAATTGCGACCATTGGTCAACAGTAAATGCAGCTGGTAATTTGATGGTGGCAGCATGGTGTGGTGTGAAGGAAATCTTATAAATATAACACGTTGCAGAAAAGAGAGGAAGAAAATGCCAAGGGGTTAAGCAAAAACAAGAAGTCGATAAAAACAGACATCATACCCAAAAAAAAAAAAAAATTGACCAAAGGACAAATAACAGTCCACTAAAACTACACAGAAAACTAAAGATTGAGCAACAAGAACCTCACCAAAAAACTTTTGAAGGGATGTTTTCAACTTTACCCCTATGAACCCTTAGTTCAACAGCTTTCCTTGTATGCAGCAACCCTCTATCAAGGAATTCATGATAGGAAGCACACACTGGTATATCCTATGAATGTTGCTAGACAGAAACCAACATAATCACCAAACCTTAAATTATTCAGTGAAAGGACATCTTCTATATATCAGAAGAGGTGAAGCTAAAGGTTTTGGCCAACTTCTTTTCATTTTTCTTAAGAAGTTTCTGTATGAAGTCGCCTCATAAGAATAAAGGAACAAGTTGTCAAGAAAAGGGACACAATTGGTTCCCATAGGAAGACCAATTGTCCATTGAAAAACATGTCCTTCAAAGGTAAGAATATCAATCAAACATTCTAACCTCTTGATAATGTCAGTTTCAGAGAACTTTTGGTTTATGTTTTTCATTTACAAAGTATGGTTTGTCCCTACCTAAAACAAGATATTTGTTTCTTTGTTGGTCTTTTTTTGTATGAAACAAAGGACTAATTCTTTCAATTTGTAAGTGAAGAATGAGGTAAAGTTGTGTAAGGGGTAGAGATGTCAAACGTTTTTTATATGTATTATTGCATGATGAGATGGACTGAAGATTGTTTGAAAGTACCCTTACAATTTTTTTTCTATTTTTTAGTATCCACATCCATTCACTGAAGTTTATTGGACCAAGCCAATTCTGCAGGTTACAGAAGGACAAAGACATCCCTGACATTGATGGCTATACCAACATGCAAAGAGACGTCCTTCTGCAATAACTTCTCGGTAGACAACTTGTCTTTTACAGTGATCAATGTTGAGGTAGTCTGTCTCAGGTTTTTAGTGAAGTATTGCACCTATATGTTCATGGACACAGTGAAAGGTGTTATACCAGATATCAGCTCCGTTCACTTCTCTGAAACCACCTCATCTACCAAGTTGTAGTTGACAGGATTTTATAATTCCCTTGTTTACATAAAAGCTGATAGTTTTACAGTTGGTGGTTACAGACAGACATACCTGGATGGAGAGTTGTCTCATTGGCACTCATACCACATCTTCTTATTTATACATATTAAATTGGGAAAATTCAATGTTTGGCAAATTTCTGAGTGAATAAAGAAGTCAGTAGCCATCAAGCATTAAAGAAACAATTGGCTGAGATCAAATCATCTCTAACCATATTTAATGGTGCTCCTCACAATCTGAACGGGATCATGATAAACTGGCAGAGACTTGGAGAAGCCTGAGGTACCACATCTAAATCAAACACACCTTTCATGGTAAGATTGTGACCCACTGCTGACATCCCCCACTGAACCCTAATGACATTAGGACGAAGAACTGGTTACACCAAGACAACCAAGTGTTTACAGCAGTAGAGAAGGATATTACAAACGTTTTTTATTCTATTGGACGTAAACAACATTGACTTAATTTGTCATATTGGAGCCATAGAGACCAATTAATCCATTAAGTAGAAATACTGTACAAAGCTGTCTGGAATTTGATTATCTGCCCATTATAGTCTGTACTCATCATTAAATCATTATCGCTAGAATATTCTTGTAATGCTTTTGAAGGATAAAATAAGATGTATTTTATAAAATGTTCAACATCATATTGAATTCTTTGTTAAATTTTTATTCAATTTGTATTTCATTGTCTAAATAAATAAATTTGTATGAACTACATCAAACATGTTATTAATTTCTGAAGCAAATATCTCCAGTATTACTACCAGTTAATAGGATGACTTCATATTTGGTCATCAGCTTGACAGAGATGAGTTGTAAAGTGTGAGATTTTTTCAGATCTGTCAGACACCTACTTTCTGTTTTCCAATACTTTGAATTATGAGTGGGTGTATGTTTAGCACTACAATGTGTGCATTCCTGTTTTATTTATCTATCAACATGATCAAAATAATTTAATCACATTATTTTTTTTAATACACCTTATCGCTATTTAGTCCAATCTGGAAAAAACAGTCATTTAGACAACTTCCTGTTTGGGTCAACAGGCAAAAAAACAAAGGTCATCAGTAACGAGCTGAGGGAGGGAAAAATTTAGAAAGCGATCAATAGGAAACTTTGATAGATTATGATCCACTTTTTCGAAACTCAAATTATAGTCAAAAAAATATTTTGTTTGAAGTATCTACGATGTTTTAAACAGGTCTCATTAAAAAGTATCATGCATGGTGCATTGTTTAAACAGGGTCCCAGATAGCTTCAACTGGATGAAAAAGTTGTGTAATTTTAGAACTTATCCGGAATGGAATAAATAGCGATTAGGTGTATAAAAGGGATGAGTTGAAGTTGAATTTCCCTCTTCTAGTTTATAAATTTATCCTGACACCTGAAAATGAAAGAAATTACCTGATATTATACTCAATTATTCACAAACTAAAGGTAAAAAAGGGTGAAACGGTTGCGTATAATTGCTTACATTCACTACATTTGAACTCTGGTGGAAAGTTGTTTCATTGGCAATCACATCTCCTTATTTTCATATGATTAAGATTACAAAACTGACTGATAAAATTGTTATCAAATTTAGATATTTAACTTGTTTGAACATTTGGACTTGTTACCTGTAATTTTCATGTCCCAGTTTCAAATTTATGACCTTTAATTAGTACCTGACAATTTCATTACATCTGTTTTGTCTTTTGTTCTTCTGATATCAACAGTTAGTCTAAACAGAGACCTGACGTTCAAGCATATAAGATATGCAAATATACCCAGCATGCCTCAACCTATATCCAAGTGTGTAGTGTTTTTACAAACAGAATTTTGTATATAATAAAAAAACAAAACAATTGGCAAATAACTGTCATATGAATTCTTGACTGAGTTGGTACAAACATGGAATTGAAATGAAAGCTACAGCCATGGTCATTCTCTAAGAAATTATCATCCCAGGCTACATAAATTGATTTGAAAATAATGGTACTTGACCATTAACTTAGTAAAAAATACTACCCACTTATCTGTGCACTGTAAGTCAATAGAAAATGACCTTCTTTTCTGTGTATGGCATGTTTTTTATGTGACTTATATGTCAAAAGTAGAATGTCCCAATTTTCATGTCAAAGGGACTACACCCTATGTTTCTGCATACATGTGTCAGTTGGGCAACCACCCACTTTTATGTGAACACATGTCAATAGGGCAACAACTCATTTTTTATGTGACTTATATGTCAAAAGGATATCTCCCTAATTTTCTGTGTATTGAATGTCAAAGGGATTACGACCTATGTTTCTGTGTACAAATGTCAATTAAGCAATGACATGTTTTGGGGAGACTTATAGGTATATTGAAAGGATAGTGCTGCTTTATTCCGCATAATGTATGTCAAAGAGACAACAATAATCTTTTTTGTGTTTTTTGTGTCAAATGGATAGAGACTATTTTTTCTGTGTATTGTATGGCAGAGACAACAACCTTATTTACATGTAGTATTAGTTATGGTGAGGATAGCAACTTGGTTGTGTGTTAAATGTGAAATCTCTCCATTCCTCAATTCTAAGCAAAACAAAATAAAAAAAAAAAAAAAACTCTCTGAGCATCAGTCAGTTTAATTTTGATGTTGTATTTCGAAAAGAAGCCTTGTTTTTCTCCTCCATGAAGGCATTTTGATATCTTCCAAAGAGATTATAGAGATTTAACAATGAGATAATGAAACCCACAAATAACAACTTTTATATAAAATCAATTTTATTTGAATACCAAGATGTTCACAAAATAATTCTAAATCAAGGGAATCCAATTTTGCTTGTCAAATCATGTTTTACTCCTATTTTGTTGTCTTTTGATCAGATTGTGTTTTAGTATGACGTTTTATCAAAGTCCAATAAAATGACCTTTATATGCTATCATAGGAAAAAAACTCTAGTTCAGCATGTAACAGGTAACCTACAGTGTGTCAAGTCCCTCAATTGAGGGAATAGTTATAAAATGAACATAATTTGTTTCTCATGTTGTCATGCCGGAGCCATTTATAGCTTACAATACAGTATGGGTTAGCTCATTGTAGAAGTCTTTACGACCTATAGTTGTTTGTACATTCTTATTCTTTTTCTCTATTGGATAGTTGTTTCATAGGCAATCAAAAGACATCATCTAGATTTGATGTACGATTTGCAAATAGATAATCTACCAAAACCACAAAAAAGTAACCACACAGATAAACATTGATATAGATTTTCCTCAATCCTTGAAAAATCCTACCCACAAAAAATAATCGAATCCACAGTAATAGAAGACTAAAACACATAAAAGTGAAACATGGCAAAAATTGTTTATATTCTAAAAAAGTATGAATAATGTTGAATAACATAGGATACAAATTTTATATATTGAAATATATATCTAGATGTATTTTTTAAAAGTTTTATTGTATTACTTTCACGGAATAGAAGTTCCTTCATAATATAAGTTCCAAATGGGAACAGTATTCTGGAATATTATTTCCACTGGAATAAATATAACAGTAAATGTTCCTAACGGAATAAATGGTATAGAATATTTGTTCCAACAGGAACAGATATTATGACATTGTTTATAACAAAGTTTCCAGTGGAACTTCTGTTAGGCGGAACAAATATACGTTGACATTACCACCTCTTGGATTCATTTACATAAGGGGCCTCTGTGGCTTTGTGGTCTTAGAAGTTCATCTACAGCAATCACATTAGCTTGTCAACACTGAGGTTGCAAGTTCAAACCCTCTTGTTGCAAGGTGTGTTCAACTCTGATCTTAAATGACTAGAATTGCCAGTTTTCCCTCCAAAGGTCATAGTTCTTTTAGGGCTATCTGGCCACCATGGTATAAGCCAAGAGATCTGAAAGTGGCATTAAACATTAACAATCAATCAATTGTATACATATGTTGCGGATATATTTTTTAAAGTACATAATAAGGATAATAATGATGCCAAGATTGATATGTGTACATAACTTTAGAATAATCGGTAGCAAAATCTTATATTAGGAAATTGCTGTGTATCTCAGGGGTGTCGTTTAAAAATAAATTTCAACATCTTTTTTAAGTTTTCATATGGCATGTATGGTATGTAAGAAAATAATATTTAAAACAATAATGCATTTCCGTAAGGTTTTATCTTTAAACATCCTAGTTGTTTATTCAGCTTTTTTAATTTTCTCTATGAAAAAGAATGTTAATACGCTAATATTAGCAAAAGTTTAAAAAAAATTTTTAATAACCTTTTTTTTTTTTAAATTAATGAAACCATTTCTCATATTTTAGTATTCTATAGTTTCCCATTTAGAACCTCACAACATAGTCAATACTTTGTTGAAGAAAGCCCTTCCAAAATTGTCCAATTATATTTCTGTAACTATGGCATTGTGTACATTAAGCTCCGCCCACCATTCACAGCTGTAAAACTCATAAATAATCCACACACAGTGTGAAGGTCATCTGGCATTTAATGGCTGACACAGAAGAAGCATGTTGCAGTATAGAAAATCTAATTTCTAAAGTAATTTAAAAACATGGTAAGAAGAATGCATTGTATTGTGTAGTGTGTATTGGTCATGTTCACCTGTGTAATTTATTACATGGTGAAATTTACACCTGTAGTATTTTTGTCAATAACATAACACCAGATTAGATCTTAATATTGAAATGTGTTTATAAATAGACAGAGACTTGTTATTAGGAGAAGGAATATGTATAGTTATATGAAAGGTATCTGTTTAGCTGTTGTGTATTATGTATCAGTCTATATTAATTATTGCGAATTAATTAATCTCGTTATTTCAAGTTTATAACTTCTGCCTATATATATTGATGCTGTTAATTAATTTATTTGAAGGCACTTTTTGGTTTATTTGTTCTGAGATAATTGTATACTTTGCACATGTTGCGTTATACATCCTTGTTTTAATACCAAAATTTATTTATCTGTATGCATTTAAGCATTTTAACTTCAAATAATCTTGGTGAAAGAATGCGAAAACTTATTCAAGGAATGCAAAAGTATATAGCAATAATATAATGCCTGTATCATTATTGAATTAATAGTTTATTTACAATGTAAAATTATAGCAGAGAAATTAAATACATAATTAGTGGTCATTGAATATTGTGAGGTCTTAAAATAAAACTCATCATAGATATTAGGATTAAAAATTTGCATGCCAGACTCGTATTTATGATTATATACTTTTCCCCTGATTAAAATCAACATTCTATTAACAGTATTTTTATTTACATACCAACAAGAAATAGTATTAAGAGGTTTTATATCTGTATTAATATATGCAAAAAAAATAATGTAATGTGCAAAAGTCATTCTGCGTGATGTTGAAAAAAGAAAAATTGACCACATCTTAAATCAGGGTTGTTGATTGTGGTGGGAATTGATTAATTGTGGATGGTTGCATTTTCCTTAGAAGTTGTAAGAATTATATGTACATGATGTAAAATGAAAATTTCATATTATGGTTGGTTTGGGTACAAAAATGCCTCAGATGCCTTTGATTCTAGAACAGTTGTAGGGGAAATGTTTTGTTTTGAATACTTATTTTTGTTGTTAATTCTGATACAAAAAAATAAAACTTATAGATATCAGGATATTTTTACCAAAGATGGTACTTATAATAAAACAATGTGGGGTGCTTGATGGGATGATGCAGAGTTGAAATTATTTTATTATTTGAAATCTTATCAATTAAGGTTTAAAAATTCAAGAAAAATAAGTACCCAAGGCTCCGTGTTGAAGGCTGTACTTTGACCTATAATTGTTTACTTTTTACACATTGTGACTTGGATGGAGATTTGTCTTATTGGCACTCATACCACATCTTATTTCTATTGGTGCCTGTAATTCAGTGGTTGTCATTTGTTGCTGTATATTGTATTTGTTTTTCATTTGTTGTTTTTCTTCATAAATTAGGCTGTTAGTTCTCTCGTTTGAATTGTTTTACATTTGTCATTTCAAGGATTTTTATAGCCTACTATGCGGCATGGGTTTTGCTCATTGTTGAAGGCTGCACAGTGATCTATACATGCTATAGTTGTTAACATGGTTAACTTCTACATCATTTGGTCTGTGGTGGAGAGTAAAATTGTCTCATTGGCAATCATACCACATCTTCATATTTCTATAATTATCTACCATATTATATTATATTATATTATATTTGTAAGAAATGCAGTGCCATTTTCTGTATATGCCTGTCCCAAGTCTGGAGCCTGTAATTCTTTGGTTGTCATTTGTTGCTATATATCTTTTTTTTTTTTTTATTGTTTTGTAGTACATAAATCAGCAATTAGATTTCTCGTTTGAACTGTTTTACATATATATGTTATGCCAGGGACTTTTATACATTGTTCTGTGGTATGGGTATTGCTCATTGTTGAAGGCTGTACACTGTGACCAGACCTGTATTTGCTAACTTCTACATCATTTGGTCTCTGGTGGAAAGTTCTTTCATTGGCCATCATACTAAATCTTCTTATTCTTATACTAATCCCCAAAATGACCCTGAAAAAAATAAGAATATAACAAGCACATGGATAACCTGGTAAATATGATGAGTCATGCTATCCCCTATAAATGCTGATTATCCATTATGACAATAAAATTTGACTTAATGTCTGGCATCTTGTATGATTAATTTACATTGAATTAGAATTGATAATCGTGCAGATTGCTGCAGAGTATTTAAATAAATTTTTGGAACCCATAAATTACATTAAGATGCTGTGTTGAAACACAGAAGTGGAACTATCTTTCTACATTTAGAGGTTGCATATTCTTTCCTCTTGTAAAAATATTTTCCATTGAAAAAAAAAAACAATTGGATTAAATAATGTTCTAATAGATATAGGAAGATGTGGTATGAGTGCCAATGAGACAACTCTCTATCCAATGTATATATATATTGTACATTTGGAAAAGACCATGTGAATCCATAAAAGCTTATAAAGCTTTAAAAGATACATCTCTTAAAAAGATATGCTGTTTAGGGCGGCGACAGCATCATCAATTTGTTAAATTTTGTGATTACCTGTAGGTCAGTTTAAGGGGAACCATTTAATATGATGAATCAGTGATATTTTTATGCAGTTGTATGTCCATGGAGATTATTTGGCTCTGCCCACTCAGTCATGGTTCATTGACTTCAAAACTTTTGCATGGTTTACATGTTAAAGTTTGTGATTACGTCAGTTGAGGAGGAACCACTTATGATAAGTCAATGATATTAGTATGCAGTTGTATTATCATTGGCATATCTTATATCTCCAAAATTATCTGGCCCTGTTCCTTCCATCATGGTTCATTGAGTATTTTGCATAATTTACATGTAAAGTATTGCTATTTTGAATATAACAATTGCAGTTTACTGTCAAATTACTGTAAACCAACTGATTTTAGTGACTTTCCCTAGTAGAAAAATAACATGAATATAAATCGTTGTGAATATGTAAAACTTGGCTCTTTCCTTATTCAAGTAAATTTGAAAATCTTGAAATTGAATCGACTTGAAATAGGCTAGAAAGGGCTAAACGGGAAATAAAGTATCCACCAAAATAAGTTGGTTTACAGTATATACATGGGAGACATATCTCTTTGTCAAAAGTTTATTTTTATACCCCGCTTTAAAAAAGTGGGGGTATACTGTTTTACCTCTGTCTGTCCGTCCATCCATCTGTCCATCCATCCGTCCGACAGTCCATCCATCCGTCCCATGAATATTTTCATCACATCTTTCTCAGGAACTACAATATAAGGATTTCAGAAATTTGGTTTCAGGGTTTATATAAGTCAGCTATATCGTGTGATGCATTTTCATATTCATCACTCAACAACTTCCTGTTTACCGAAATATTTGGGTGGGGGTATCATCAGTGAGCAGTAGCTCGCAGTTTCACTTTTTGTATCTTCTTAGTTTCTTGCATATACTAGTAATTATAAATTTGACAAATTGAACAGCTTTCATTATCTATTTCAGGCAGCTAGAAGATTCAGTATGAGTAGTTCTAGGGAGTCATCTGGAAGTAGAGGTATGACATTAATATACAATTAATATATAAAATTTGGGAAATATATATTAGGCCATGAGAAAATTATTTTGTGCTTCCTAGAAGTGGGTAGGGTCAATGGGTCAGAAAGGGAATAAAATCCAAATCTTTTACATTTGAACTGAAGCATCTTATTTGAAACAGTACACATGAAGAACATTTACAACCTGTTCAAATTATTTTTCAAATTAGCGAGTTTTCTTGGTACAAAAACAAACAAAATTGGCATATTGTCAACATCTTATGAAAAATTGCTTATATCCTAGTCATTTGAACCCTGATGGATAGTTGCTTAGTTGGCAATTATACCACAAATAATTTCTCCTGATTATTATAGTTATTGGTAAATTCAAGTTATTTTCTCCGTAGACGACTTGCAAATTCGTGCAGTTTCCTGTGAATGATGAGTTTATTTCCTATGTCACCATGCTTATGTTATTATGTCACAATAAGAACTGATTGTTCTATGACATCGTTTACGCTGATTGACCTTTGGTCAACCCATGTAATTCATTCATGAAAAACCAACTCGAGACAGAACCTTAAATTTACATGAGGCAATATGCAGCATTTGTAAAAAAAATTTTTTTGGCAAAAAGTTTGATATTTACTTGTACTACTCCCCGATTGTACATATTATTGTTACAGCTTATATTCTTGAGAGCAAACAAAGTACAATAAATAAGGGTTTGCTCAATTGTTCTGTGGACAAGGAAATAACTGATAAATAAGTGGGGTTCAGTTTAAAATCACTTTTGCTGATATAAAAGGATTCACCAGGAAACAGGATGATTGCTGGTGAATGGAGGTGACAACACTCTGATCGACAACCCTTCAATATTTAACCTATGGGATATACAGAGAGATATAACAGAACTAATCACCCACAGATTTCACGTCAAAATTCTCCATCAAATTCATTTGCCAATTACCAACTTATATCTACGCCATTTGAACTCTGGTGGATAGCTGTCTCATTGGAAATCATACTATATCATCTTTATTTTATTATGTTTCCAATTTCAAAATTTTTGGCAAAGGGAATGTACACATGTCCTGGGTAAGACAAACTGTATCCCTGTTTATACAAAGCAAGTGAAACAAGCATGGTATATTTTGGGGAATCACAATAATTTTAATTGTATTAAAAAATTCTAAAATTGGAAATAAACATGCTTTGCATCTGTTGTCTGTTAGTCATTGACTTCACCCCTATCCTCTGAAATCACAAAGCAAATTTGAAGTTAGCTATGGAAGAATAATAAATAGTAAGTTTTTGTTCAAAAGTATATTAATTATTGGCTATAGTTCTGGCTTATGGTTATTTTATATTCATTTCAAAAACTGTGAGCTTATTTTACTCTATAACTCACTATTTTACTCAAAACTTATGGCAGGGATGGAAATTACTAAGCCCAGTAGCCCACAGCCTCAAAATTTTTAATGGTATAACTGATAGGTTCCATCACTGAATAATCATGGGAGTATATGATGTGAAGCAGCTTTTTCCTTCTTGTTTCTGGTACAGCACTTGAAATCAAACAGGGAACATGTTCATTTTAAATTTGCATGTTTATCGTAATAAAATATTTCTTTGCCAGTTTACCAGGGTCAGTTTTGTCTTTACGACTTATCAACATTCAAATCTCTTTGTAACATCAAAGCAAGTTTTTGTCTTCTTGTCAAGAAATAATAAGGTAATTTTATCATCCATTTAGTCGGCTAGTTGAGTATTTTTTTTATTTTAGAAATATTTTATAAAAAAACATTATAAATAGAACAACATTTTATGGACATTTTTCTTTTTAAATAGACTAAGTATTACTGAAGGCACACCTTTTATCAACAATAAATAGCTTAATGCCTTTCATTTAGAAGAGGTTTCAATTGAAGTCAAGCAGTTTTTAGTCAGTTATCATTTCTTTTCTATTGACCCTTATCACAAAATGCATATGGAAATGGTTAGAAATCACAGGCAGAGCAAAATGAAAGATGATTGAATGAAAAGATATTTTATGTTTTAAACTGCATTTTCATGGATGAAAATAAAAAGGAAAGTAAATATGAATAAAAGAGATGTTGGAAGAGGGGCGGTAGGAAGGGGCGACATCCGAATTCTCGAAAAACTCAAGCATTCTTTACCAGATCCCAAAGATGAATCATTAATTCCGAGTCCCAATAAAGGTAAATCCCAATTCCTGTGAAAATAAAAGCCCAATCTTGAATTCCCGACATAATTGCAGGATTAATCCCGGTATCCCGAAAAGAGCCTGCTGCCACTCTTGGGACAGCAAATCAATTTTTGTTTACATCAACATTCTATGAATGGAATGAATGTTTATATGGTTATTAGTGAAATTGACTAGTTTAGTTGCAGTATAGGCATAATAAGGTGTTATTTAAATATTCTTTCCATCTGATGTCAAAAAAGAACAACCTTTATAATTTTTGAAAATTTTAGGTAGCGTTTTTGCTTTATGTACTACAGATACAATTTGACCACTTAAATTCTAAAAGCTAATTAGTAATTCTTAAATGGTTTTGAAATACTTTTATTCAGACATCTTTGATAGGTAGAAAAAATTAATAAATTTTCATTTCAAGAATTGTGGTATTTAAATTTTAGAGTTGTGTGATATCACTTGATAAAGTTGTGTACTCCTGTATTAAATATCACTAAAATGATCAAAATGTGGAGAGAAAATATTGACATCTAAAGGTCACCATATGGTCTTCAATAGAAGACAAACGCTGACTATGCTGTGTCATTTTGTCTCTTGTGGAGAGTTGTCCCATTGGCAATCATACCACATCATCTTTTTATATCCCAGTGATTAAGATATCTAATAATCTGCTAAGTTTTAGTTTGTTTCATTATTAATATTACATTAACACGTACATGTGTACAAAAATATTCCATGGCTCTGTGTTTGCAGAAACTTTGATTGTTTTGCTTATCTCCAGATTTTATTTAATGTATAATTATTCATTTTGAACTTTCAGCTACAGTTTGATAAAGTTTTATTTTAAAGATGGATGCATTTTTGCTTAGCAGACATTGTTATTTTCTGAGTGTTATTATTGTATATTTCCATCTTTTACAGCTTTCTGTATTCAAAAATTAAGCGTATAGACATATACTGTTTTGAGAAAAGCAAATGCATTTTTCTGCCATAAGATAATCTGTGAATATGTGGGACAAAAGCAAAATAATCCTCCACTCAGGAAATGCCACCCTATAAAATATAAATATAATTTACACTACTGTTTACTGGTTACTTATATTATTGTATTTTATAATAATGTCATTTGCTTTCTTTTTCAGAACATTGATTAGAATTTTCTGTTTATAAAATATGTAAAGCTTTTTCTTGTTTGCAGATGAAGAATTGATTATTTTCCCCCACTAGATACCTCTTCAATTCACTACAACATAACTGTGTATTTTATCTCCTTGATAGCAGACTACAGTTTACATTAAATTAGGTCACATGACTAGATCTGCCACTTTAAAATCAGTCACTAGTTATATGTAGCGGTATTTCTGCCTAGAGCTGATAAATCTATTCTTAGCCAGTCATTCAGGCATGACTTATTAAAGTTCACCAGCCACATTACTACTGTTGAACATAAAATTTAATTGGAAGACATTGAAGCTTATTGAAGACCTCAATTTTGAACAGAAGTCAAATAATGGCTAGGCTAAGTAAGTGAAACAGGTTAACAAAAAACTGAAATACACACAAACAGATAATCACATCTTTGTGTCAGAGAAACGTTATTGTATCAACTGACATAATAAAGATCAAATCAAACACAGTCAAAATATTTTCAATAACATTGTACAGTCTGTGGAGTTGATTGCAAAATGGGTGTTTTGAAATAATATTTTAATTATTAATTATTATTTTAATAACTAAGTAAAGATGATGAATAAAACAGTGTTATATACCCTTTCCCATTTTTGGAGGCATAGTGACTCCAATTTCCATTGAATCTCCCCAAAATTAGATATCTCTTTCGAGGGAGATTATAATCCCATTCCCTAGCCAAATCTCCCAATGATATTGTCAAATTACCAAGTGGTGTGCGTTTTAACTGTAAATGTTAGTTTTCATTAAAATGTTCATTTTATTAACTCATATTTAGTAAAAATAAAAACAGGTCCTGTTTACACAATAAAAGTCATTTAAAACCAGTAGGTGTATTAATCCCTTAGCAAGATAAGCTAATTTTCATGTTTTTATAAGAATTTGCAGATCTTGCTTGCCCGAATAATAGTACGTATGATATGTTTCTAATAAAAAATGCCTAAAACAGCTAATTGTCATACATGCATAAAAACTGTTCAACACCAAAGTTAATAGCCGGCATATCACCCTTGATTACTTGTAAAAGATCAGTTGATTCTATAGATTTTATTCAATATTTAAAAAGGAGTAACACAAACTATCTTTGCCATGAAGTAAAGTTTATCTTGTGAGAATTTATACAAAGTTTTTTGCTAATACGTGTAATCATATATATGTATATATATCAAAATTATTTCAATTTGAAGAGACATCATCTAAAGTCGTTTTGACAATCAGAATTAGAATACCATTCATCAAATGACATTAGTACTAGCCAAAATGAAATGGTCGACAAGATAAAATATGCTAGCCAAATTCATAGTTTTATAAAATAATTCCATTCAGGCCAAAGGTTACACAAACTTAAATCTAAATGTTAAACACATGTATAATACTATTGATTTTACTTTGACATATTTACCTGTTATTTACTACTTTGGATAAATGCCATTTGAAAATTTTAGGTAGCGTTTTTGCTTTATGTACTACAGATACAATTTGACCACTTAAATTCTAAAAGCTAATTAGTAATTCTTAAATGGTTTTGAAATACTTTTATTTAGACATCTTTGATAGTTAGAAAAGATTAATAAATTTTCATTTCAAGAATTGTAGTATTTAAATTTTAGAGTTGTGTGATATCACTTGATAAAGTTGTGTACTCCTGTATTAAATATCACTAAAATGATCAAAATGTGGAGAGAAAATATTGACATCTAAAGGTCACCATATGGTCTTCAATAGAAGACAAACGCTGACTATGCTGTGTCATTTTGTCTCTTGTGGAGAGTTGTCCCATTGGCAATCATACCACATCATCTTTTTATATCCCAGTGATTAAGATATCTAATAATCTGCTAAGTTTTAGTTTGTTTCATTATTAATATTACATTAACACGTACATGTGTACAAAAATATTCCATGGCTCTGTGTTTGCAGAAACTTTGATTGTTTTGCTTATCTCCAGATTTTATTTAATGACTATAATTATTCATTTTGAACTTTCAGCTACAGTTTGATAAAGTTTTATTTTAAAGATGGATGCATTTTGCTTAGCAGACATTTTATTCTCTGAGGATTATTATTGTATATTTCCATCTGTTACAGCTTTCTGTATTCAAAAATTAAGCGTATAGACATATACTGCTTTGAGAAAAGCAAATGCATTTTTCTTTCATAAGACAATCTGTGAATATGTGGGACAAAAGCAAAATAATCCTCCACTCAGGAAATGCCACCCTATAAAATATAATTTTAATTTACAATATTGTTTACTGGTTACTTATATTATTGTATTTTATAATAATGTCATATGTTTTCTTTTCAGAACATTGATTAGAATTTTCTGTTTATAAAATATGTAAAGCTTTTTCTTGTTTGCAGATGAAGGATTGATTATTTTCTCCACTAGATACCTCTTCTATTCACTACAACATAACTGTGTATTTTATCTCCTTGATAGCAGACTACAGTTTACATTAAATTAGGTCACATGACTAGATCTGCCACTTTAAAATCAGTCACTAGTTATATGTAGCCGTATTTCTGCCTAGAGCTGATAAATCTATTCTTAGCCAGTCATTCAGGCATGACTTATTAAAGTTCACCAGCCACATTACTACTGTTGAACATAAAATTTAATTGGAAGACATTGAAGCTTATTGAAGACCTCAATTTTGAACAGAAGTCAAATAATGGCTAGGATAAGTAAGTGAAACAGGTTAACAAAAACTGAAATACACACAAACAGATAATCACATCTTTGTGTCAGAGAAACGTTATTGTATCAACTGACTTAATAAAGATCAAATCAAACACAGTCAAAATATTTTCAATAACATTGTACAGTCTGTGGAGTTGATTGCAAAATGGGTGTTTTGAAATAATATTTTAATTATTAATTATTATTTTAATAACTAAGTAAAGATGATGAATAAAACAGTGTTATATACCCTTTCCCATTTTTGGAGGCATAGTGACTCAATTTCCATTGAATCTCCCAAAATTAGATATCTCTTTCGAGGAGATTATAATCCCATTCCTAGCCAAATCTCCCAATGATATTGTCAAATTACCAAGTGGTGTGTGTTTAACTGTAAATGTTAGTTTTCATTAAAATGTTCATTTTATTAACTCATATTTAGTAAAAATAAAAACAGGTCCTGTTTACACAATAAAAGTCATTTAAAACCAGTAGGTGTATTAATCCCTAACAAGATAAGCTAATTTTCATGTTTTATAAGAATTTGCAGATCTTGCTTGCCCGAATAATAGTACGTATGATATGTTTCTAATAAAAAATGCCTAAAACAGCTAATTGTCATACATGCATAAAAACTGTTCAACACCAAAGTTAATAGCCGGCATATCACCCTTGATTACTTGTAAAAGATCAGTTGATTCTATAGATTTTATTCAATATTTAAAAAGGAGTAACACAAACTATCTTTGCCATGAAGTAAAGTTTATCTTGTGAGAATTTATACAAAGTTTTTGCTAATACGTGTAATCATATATATGTATATATATCAAAATTATTTCAATTTGAAGAGACATCATCTAAAGTCGTTTTGACAATCAGAATTAGAATACCATTCATCAAATGACATTAGTACTAGCCAAAATGAAATGGTCGACAAGATAAAATATGCTAGCCAAATTCATAGTTTTATAAAATAATTCCATTCAGGCCAAAGGTTACACAAACTTAAATCTAAATGTTAAACACATGTATAATACTATTGATTTTACTTTGACATATTTACCTGTTATTTACTACTTTGGATAAATGCCACATTCATAAAATGGCCCATATATATACTTTTAGATAATCTGTAATGGTGTTATATTAAAATGAGATGGCAAGTGCCTGTTGAGATTGGTTTAGGACTTAGGGTATTCAGAAACTGTTTTAGACGGAAGTCTTCTGCAGTAATCCTGTATTATTTAATCGTATCCAAAATTTTGTTTACAAGATCCTGTTGAAGAAACCAAGTCCTCATTTTAAAAGAGAGAGATTTTTATGGTCTCTGCTAAAAATGTTGAGAACCAACCTGTAAAAACCAAACATGCTTATTTTCAGACTATCTATGATTTTTACTAACCAAATTTTCAGATTAAATGTTGCATTTCTGGCTTTTTTATAAAGACACTTTTTACGGCATATCCTGTGATAAGATTGCTATGAATATTGTAAACCGAGAAACGAACAAAATATTTAAACTTAAGATAAATTTACCAAAGTTGCATAAACATATATTTACTTAACAAAAGTGAAGATTTCTCAATTTACATTATGCACTGGATAAGGTTATGATGCTTCACTTGTAAGAAGTTACTTACAGATGAGCCGAGGATGAGGTTATTACTTGTTGTTTTAGTAACAGATGAGCCCAGTTAGTAGGTACCTAGAAATAACTTATTGTTTTATTTACAGATAAGCACAATATTAGGTACAAACTTCTTGTTAAATACATATGGGCCCAGCATCAGGTGATAACTTGTAACAGATACGCTGAGTTTGTAGATACCTGGTAAAAACTTATTGTTTTACTTACAGATGAGCTCAGCATCAGGTTATAATTTGTAACAGATGAGCTGAGCTAGTATGTACCTGATAATAATTTATTGTTTCACTTACAGATGAGCTGAGCTAGTAGGTACCTGGTAAAAACTTATTGTTTTACTTACAGATGAGCTGAGCTAGTAGGTACCTGATAATAATTTATTGTTTCACTTACAGATGAGCTGAGTTAGTAGGTACCTGATAATAATTTATTGTTTCACTTACAGATGAGCCCAGCAGTGCTAAAAGAAGATCAATGGGATTAAGGAAAGATGACAAGGCTAAGCATAAAGGTTTGTAAATAAGATCATTTGATTTTATGGTGTTGTTGATTGGATGTATACCTCATACCTCATACAGTGGGTCCTCGGTGATTTAAGTAGTTGAACAGTGAGGTTGTGGGTTCAATATCAGCATGGGGAAGGTGTGCTCAACTCCAATCTTAATTGACAAGGGTTGTCAGTTTTTCTGCCAAAGTCTGCAGTTCTCTCTGGGCATTCTGGCTGCCTCGACCAATAAAAACTGACAGCCACGAAATAGCCAATAGTGCTGAAAGTCGCAGCATAAAAACACCAATCAATCAATCCATCAATTGATATGGTGATTAACCAACACCTCTGTTAATTCATATAGTGATTAGCCAATCCATCTTTAAAATTATATGGTGACTAGCAAACAACCTGTTTAATTCATATGGTGATTAGCCAACCCATCTTTAAAATTATCTGGTGATTAGCAAACACCTTGTATAATTCATATGGTAATTAGCCAACATGTCCTTTAATTCATATGGGGATTAACCTATAATGAATAATAATAATAATAAGTAATCTTTATTCAGAGTTGGCCTGGTTTACAAAACAAGAACTACTATTGAGCTTTTAACATACCTTCTTTAATTCATATGGTTAATACTTGATTTCACGGATTTGTCAAATTTTGCATGCGAGACCATATAAAAATTAAGAAATAATTCATGGCAGCCGTAGATTTGTTTTCATTTAACCATGGTTGGGCATTTATATTCGATTATTTTATCCCGAGCGACAGCCATGAATTATTTCACTTCTTATATGACAAATATCTGTATTTTTGTCAACCATGAAAGCCCTATACACACGATGCTGTTTTGACTGTTCCATTTTACCCCACATATAATAATATTAATGATATAATATTATTCAATAATAAATGAAAAAACTCACATTCTACACCTAAATTTGTTCTTTTTGTGTTATTTTATTACATTCTGAGGGGTACAAGAAGCCTTAAAACGCCCGGTGTTTACATTTGATGCTGGAAGCATACATATGACGTCACCTTGTTTATTTGCCAAAGACGATAACATCATTTTGCGAAATTTTCTTTTTATGACATTTTACATCAAAATAATAACTGAAATGGACTGATTAGTTTATTTTGCATCATAATAGAGATAGCAAAATTGTATTCAAAGCTTGGCCTACATAAAACGTGGGATTTACTGTCAAAAATTGAGTTTACCTGGTCGTATAAATAAGATGGGCATAACGCGGAACAGCCAATTTTGTGTATCTATGTCTGCGCTAAAAGTAGATATACAGTGATTATACTGGTTGACGGTATATAGGTCGTCATATTAGAATGAACCACTAATAAAACACATTTTAGAGGAATTGACTCACCTACATATATGTAATTTGATGGACTGTTCGATCAAGAGACAGAAAACTGTTTAAATAGATATTTACAGGCTGAAGATAAATAATTTGATACTCATTATCAGCATTCAACATTTTAATGTCCAGATATGCACTGAATTAATTGATTGCTAATTCCATGGTATTGGTAAAATGCTAATAAAGAAAAAGGGTAGGTATATTTATCACTGGTTGAAATTAACGGTGACAGGTCCAAGCAGTACATAACAAAAGAAAGGAAAAGAGATTTTAGGGAAAGTACAATAACTTGACATTCACAAACCAAAAATTAGGTTTTGAATCTTTTTTCAGAACCAGAAGAAGAAAAAGAAGGCAAGGACAGTCGACCAATCAGAACTCGCTTGTCGACAGGAAGTATTCATATGAATGGTACAACAACTATAGCTGTAGCGAAAGAGATTGAGAACAATAGTAAACTGTTGACAAAAGGTAAAATACAGTTCTATCATTACTCATCTGTCTTTGGCAGTGTTCAGGGTTCTCACTAGGAATTTTTCATGGTGAGTCCTGGGACTCATCACTTTTAGAAATGGTGAGTCCCACTAAATTTTGATGAGTCCAGGATGAATGCAATTTTTTGAGTCTTAATGAAATATGACGAATTAAAACTAAAACGACGCGTGTTGGATTGGTAGTTTTTATTATATCAATAAAATTTATGATCTCTTAAAAGTTATTGTTCATTACAACATATATAACAGACTTGGCTTTCTATGTCTATCAATTCTTGGTGTAGTGGATCATTGACTCTTGGTCTTTTACTTGGAACTGATGATTCAATGTCATCAGGTTTCTTTTTAAAGAAGGACTTTAACTTTGACTGATTCATTGTGATACTGATGGCATTTTGTTAGACAAGCTAGTACCCAGTTCATTATTATTAATTAATTTTAATTATATTAAATAAGGGACTTGTTATCTTATAATTGAGTTAATAATCACTTTGATGTTTTTATCATTATAATTATTGTAGTCTTTAATAAAAACAAGCAAATCTAAAGTGAACACTGTTCATGATAATGATTTTGGCTTTAATCATTTTTAATCCGATCTGTTTCAATTTCAAAACATTTTCACCTTTGTTTACGATCGCGATCTTCAACATGCACTGTCGAGAAAATGTTAAGAGTAAAATTATTTTTAACCGTAAATTTTTATATCTACACTGTTCTACGATCTATTTTATGCATAGTAGTAACAGTTATAAAATATTATATCATTTCATTTCACATTCTCAAACAAAATTTACTTTTTTGTTACAATCGATATGTACGTGATGTGCAACACGTGGAAATATTCACGCTTTTCAAATAATCGTAAAATTTTTAAAACATCGGTGACTTTTATATATATATTTATTAATTAGTTTGAATAGAATTATTATACTTTTATGATGAAATCGTTTAATTTAAAAATAATTATCAGTCAACAAAATACTAATCTCGCATCATGTAAATTTTTCAACATCGACTTCCGGTTTAGTTTCTTGTCAACAATGTCGGAGATCATGAATCTCTAAGGCAAAACGATGTGTTTGGGACTCAGGCGATACAATGCGGACGCGTCCCATGGACTCACGGGTTTCAAAAATGACGCGTCCAGCTCGAGTTTCATGCGTCCAGGACGCGTATACGCGTCTTAACGAGAACCCTGAGTGTTTTAGTTATGAATAATATTATTGTTTGTTTGGTCAAATTTTGTTATGAACCATTGCCATTTTCTGATGAGTGCATCACAAGTTTTATTTTACATCTTGGAAGTTTAATACATTTCAACTAAAATAAAATCATAAACAAGTATCAATGTGTTTACATTAGGGGAAAATAAAAACATCAGAAGACAAAAAAATAGATAGAAGTCATAGAATTCTGCATTTTCAGCACTTGGTGTAGAAATCCAAACACGAATGACTTCAGTTTGTATGAAATATATGATATAAAGGAAATAATTGCAGGTGACAAATACCTACTTATTTTGTCCATGCCATGGAGGATTCAGGATTTTTGAAAGAAGGGGGGAGGGAGTAATTCCAGGTTTAGGTATACATACCACACCAAGCGGAGCGAGGCAAAGAGTTTTGGACAACTTATGCCAAAAAATATTTTTTTCATTCAAAGGGGGGATATGCCATCTACACCCTCTTGAATCAACGACTGCATGGAATGTAGCTGTACTGTTTGATCTTTTGTCTGCAACTATTATTTCTTTTAATCTAGCTGGTCTTTTAAATTGATGATTGTAGATGCTCCAAGTGGTGTGAATCGAAAGAAGAAATTGCCATTAATAGAACCTCCTAATTTAGGAACACCACCTCCAAAGAAACGAAAGATAGGAAGAAATGATGGGACAGGAGAGGTAGTTTATTGATCCATTATTTTGTGTAGTAATTACTAATAGAGTAACAATGGTCTTTCTGTTATGTGACATAATCTTGATGTTGGGAAGTTGCGTAGTAATTGCTAATAGAGTAACAATGGTCTTTCTGTTATGTGACATAATCTTGATGGTGGGAAGTTGCGTAGTAATTGCTAATAGAGTAACAATGGTCTTTCTGTTATGTGACATAATCTTGATGGTGGGAAGTTGTGTAGTAATTACTAATAGAGTAACAATGGTCTTTCTGTTATGTGACATAATCTTGATGGTGGGAAGTTGCGTAGTAATTGCTAATAGAGTAACAATGGTCTTTCTGTTATGTGACATAATCTTGATGGTGGGAAGTTGCGTAGTAATTGCTAATAGAGTAACAATGGTCTTTCTGTTATGTGACATAATCTTGATGGTGGGAAGTTGCGTAGTAATTACTAATAGAGTAACAATGGTCTTTCTGTTATGTGACATAATCTTGATGGTGGGAAGTTGTGTAGTAATTACTAATAGAGTAACAATGGTCTTTCTGTTATGTGACATAATCTTGATGGTGGGAAGTTGTGTAGTAATTACTAATAGAGTAACAATGGTCTTTCTGTTATGTGACATAATCTTGATGGTGGGAAGTTGTGTAGTAATTACTAATAGAGTAACAATGGTCTTTCTGTTATGTGACATAATCTTGATGGTGGGAAGTTGTGTAGTAATTACTAATAGAGTAACAATGGTCTTTCTGTTATGTGACATAATCTTGATGGTGGGAAGTTGTGTAGTAATTACTAATAGAGTAACAATGGTCTTTCTGTTATGTGACATAATCTTGATGGTGGGAAGTTGTGTAGTAATTACTAATAGAGTAACAATGGTCTTTCTGTTATGTGACATAATCTTGATGGTGGGATGTTGCGTAGTAATTACTAATAGAGTAACAATGGTCTTTCTGTTATGTGACATAATCTTGATGGTGGGATATTGCGTAGTAATTACTAATAGAGTAACAATGGTCTTTCTGTTATGTGACATAATCTTGATGGTGGGAAGTTGCGTAGTAATTGCTAATAGAGTAACAATGGTCTTTCTGTTATGTGACATAATCTTGATGGTGGGAAGTTGCGTAGTAATTGCTAATAGAGTAACAATGGTCTTTCTGTTATGTGACATAATCTTGATGGTGGGAAGTTGCGTAGTTATTACTAATAGAGTAACAATGGTCTTTCTGTTATGTGACATAATCTTGATGGTGGGAAGTTGCGTAGTAATTACTAATAGAGTAACAATGGTCTTTCTGTTATGTGACATAATCTTGATGGTGGGAAGTTGTGTTTTTAGTTTATGACTATGTAAAAAAAAAATTATTAAGAAAATACTGGAAACCAACTAAATTTAGCCATAAAATTATTATTAGTGAGTAGAAAAATAACTTGAATAGAAATTGTCACCAATATCATAAATATGTCAAACTTGGATCTCTCCTAAATACTTCAAGAAAATACAAAATGTATTAAAAATTCGCAAAATTATATTGCCACTTAGTCAGTTTGGAGGTAGCTGCTTGTCTTAGGGTACTATAGCTTTTCCCATTAAAAAAATACTGGCCATCATTATAATGCCTAGGTTGCTGTAAGTGGTGTTAAACACCGATAAACAAACGTCTTTCAAGAAAACGTCGTTATTTTTGCTTTTATGCAGCGCTGTGATTAGTAAATAAGATCAAATAAAAAATTGCAAAACACTCAAGGATTGGTTGAATAGTTTCAAAAGTTTACCAAAAGGATCTTTTATTATACTGTGGGTTCTTTTATTTTTGTGGTTACCAATTTTTATATGCCCGTTTACAGGACGTATAATGGTATACCTCTGTCCGTCCGTTTGTCTGTCCGTCTGTCGTCAACATGTCGGACATTAACTGAAAAACGCTTCAACCAATTTGCATAAAACTTTGATGAATTGCTCATATCTATTGACGTGAGCTCCCTTTCCTTTTTTATAAATTTTAGATTTTACGTTTCTGAGTTATGGGGTTTTATTCATTAAATAAAGGGGGATTTTCCAGTTTTCAGACAATAACTCAAAAATGCTTTCTCCAATTTGCAAGAAACTTTGGTCAATTGATTATATCTATTGACATGAGCTCCCTTTTGATTTTTATAAATTTCAGATTTTACGTTTCCAAGTTATGGAGTTTTATTCATTAAAAAAAAGGGGGATTTTCCAGTTTTCGGACAATAACTCAAAAATGCTTTCAGCATTTCTCATGAAACTATGGAGAAATGTTTATATCTATTGATGTAAGCTTCCTTTCAATTTTAATGAATTTTAGATTTTACACTTCTGAGTTATGGAATTTTATTCATAAATAAGGGGTGATTTTCCAGTTTTCGGACAATACCTTTAAAGTGCTTTGAGCAGTTTTCATTAAACTTTGGTGACTGGTTTATATCAATTAAGATAACCTCCCTTTAGTTTTTCACAAATTTCTGATATGACATTGAGCAGTTATTGAACTTTATTCTTAAAAAATGTGACAGGCATATCATGTGCTCATGGCGCAGCTGTTTATTGTGGATTGAGGTAATCTTGCATTTTCGTGAATATTTCATTTTGTGGTTTTGCTAAAATCTGCATATATTCCTACAGAAAATTGGTATATCGTTGTACATTTGAATTCCTAGGAAATCTATGAAAATTAGTATACCAATTGTTTTGTGCATTTGAACCTCAATTTAAAGGTCACATCTCTCATAAATAAGGTAACTTTTCTTTGATCCCAAGGGTGACTTTTATATACAGGTTTGACTGTACCTGTCAATTTTACATGTAATATTTTGTCTTTTTTTTTCACAGGACAACAGAAATGATTACTTTTGTTGGCTGTGTAACAAGGAAGGGACTGTGGTGTGTTGTGAATTGTGTCCCAGGGTCTACCATACAAGATGTCTGGACCTCGATTCAGATCTACCAAAGGAATGGGTGTGTCCAGAATGTGAGGTGATTAATAAATATTCAAGATTAAATTGGTTTTAATACCAGGCTGCAGAATGAAGATGTTGATAAATTCTCATTATGATTATGTAGTTTGTTACCATAATAGCAAAGAAAGGATATGGGGTATCTATCATAGACACAAAATCAGATTATGCACGTCAAAAAAAAACCCACAAAAAGCAAAGGAATAGCGCTATTATTGATGTACTTCATCTCAAAGTCACAGTGTCAGTGAGGCCTTCAACATGGAGCAAAAAAACTCACCTTACTGCAAGTTTATAATGGTATCTAACACCAGTTTGAGCAGAATTCTTTGCCAACTGACCATTACGCCACAACTGTTAACTGAAGAACAAAGCCATGGAGTAATATCAGTAAAAGAAATCTGGAAAAGAAATCAAACATGTAGTTGATTAATATCTAGCCTAGACACCAGAGTTTCCACTGGCAGTTGTCATTTAAGCATTTTGCAAAAAATAAAAATTGTGGCGATTAAAATTTGTAATTGGCGAAAGAAATATAATGGTTCAACCTCATCCGTCTTGTTTACTTTTTTCATGTTTTGCCGACTTTTTCCCTAATCAGACAATACTGGGAATTCACCTTGAAATTGTTATGATTTTGATAGAAAATCAATAATCAGCTGATTGCATTTTATAGCTATTGGCAACAATGGATTATAATTAAGATATTAAAAGGTGTTGATTGTTTAATGAAATAGTGTGGTTCACATGGTTAAATGGTGTCACATGTCACTTAATGGATTTTTTTACAACTTTGAAAGAAATAATTGTTTTGAAGTGGGAACTTTACAATCGTTTTAGCGATGCACATGTTTGAAGCATAGTTTTACATCTGCTCTTTTTTTAACAATGGTCTGGAAAAGAAAAGTGTGATTATGAGGAAAATGTTCATAAGTAAAAAATCTCTGACTTTATCCTTCAAATAGATGGGAAGTATCCTACTTATAAACTTATTGTAGATGAATTCTGTGTTTCCGGCAGAAGTCAAAAATGCTGATTTCATGATCTATATTGCAATTTTACAGTGTCTTTTAAAAAGTAAATGTTTTATTGAGTGTTTATTACTATGTAGATTGAAAAATAGAAACCCTGCTAGACACTTGAAATTATGTAATTTGAAACTTTTTATTCGTATGATAAAATCATATACTTTTTAACCGGGTCTGCAAACAGTTTCCATGCAATAACTATTAATGTATTGGAACAATTTTAATTTACCATACAACTGGCATGGGAGCAGTTACTGTGAGGCCCCGAAATGGTAAAATCCTACCTGTGATCTTGGGGAAATGGACAGGCGACGTCTCAAACCTGACATCACATTTTAAAGGACCTGAGACCTTTAAAAATGTTCAAAACTGAGAATCAGATCAATTTAAAACTATAGTTTGCATTTAAGTGACCTAGTGACCCATGGGAATTTTTAAAAGTGACCTTGTGACCTCAGGTTGGTACATTTATGGAGCCCCACCTGTTATGCTTTGCTGCAGCTTGATCTTGTAAAGAGATATTCTTAAAACAAATTTTACAACTACTTTTATGTTTTATTTTTAGAAAATTATGAGAGCTGAGTGTGTGGATACCCAGTCTATGGCCATGTCTATGATTACAGTCGATACCCTTTGTTCTTTGTTAGGGTTTGCTTTAGAGAGAATGAAACACCAAGGGGTAAGTAGGTCAATCAAGGGGTATAAAGTAGGTTAATTAATTAGTAAGTAGGTCAATGGAGGGGTATGTAGGTCAATCCATGGCATAATCCATCAATTTTCTGTGAAGGATACAGATTATTTATGTCAATCCAAGCAATCATTTATCTGCCTATATATTTTAATATAAAACTAGAAATATGGTGCATTAATTCATTACACAAAGTATATCTTAGTCGAGACATATCTTTGCGCCAACAGTTTAATATCAGAATGATGCAAGCTTTGTAAAGCTGTAACTATTAAAGTATATTAGTTTACTTAAAATTAGTATTTGACATAAAACTCGCATGGAAGTCTTACTGGGAATGTTTTGAATTCAATTTTCGAAAACCTTCTTAAATTCATGAACAGTATTACAGAACTTTACATATCAAAAGAACTTTCCATTATTATCTATTGAACCTCATCTTAACATTCCTCATGTTTACTGTCACTGCTACCAACAAAAAATTAATCACTTTAAAAATTTCAGCATTTAGATACACAAAAAATTCAACATGCAACAGCAATAGATTTAATTTTAGCTTTTTATCATTACAGAGTGAGCCCTTTATGATACCTGTTGACCAGTCATCAGTTTCACATTATTCTGATTACATATTCAATCCTATGGATTTGACCATGATTGAAAAGGTATGATAATGTTTAAGGATATAAACATAAGAAGATGTGGTATGATTGCCAATAAGACATCTCTCAACAAGAGACCAAATGACATTGAAGTTAACAACTATAGGTCACCCTATGGCCTTCAACAATGAGCAAAGCCCATACTGCATAGCAATCTGTAAAAGGCCCTGAAATGACAAATGTAAAACAATTCAAATCAGAAAACCTCGGTGGCGAGTGGTCTAAGTAGTTACTACTGTAATCACTAGCCAGTCAACACTGAGGTTGTGAGTTCGAACCCGCCGTGCGGGTGCACTCGACTCAATCTTAATTGACTAGGATTGTTAGTTTTCCTATCCAAGGTCGGTGGTTTTCTCCGGGCACTCCGGCTTCCTCCACCAATAAAAACTGGCCGCCACGAAATAGCCCAAAAGCGGTGCTTAAAAGTGGCGTTAAAACACCAAAATCAAATCAAATCAAATCAGAAAACCAACAGCCTGATTTATGTACAAAACAATAAAGGAAAACAAATATGATATTCAGCAACAAACGACAACCACTGAATTATTTCCTTTATCTTAATTTATGTTATCTGAAAAAATTTAATGTAAGAAATTTTTGCAGCAGTTGTTTTCGTGATTTTTGTTTGGTGATACAGGAAAAATTAACCACCTCCAATATTTCATGAAAACTTGATTCAAAGGACAAACACCATACATGAAGAAAAAAAATTAGCCAGAAATCAAGGATTCAAAGTGAACAAATTTTGATTCAATCGGCAAATCGTGAATACAAGACGTTGAGAAAATTTCCTGGTTTGCAGTACTTATTTGATATTGATAAATACAAAATTCTTCACATTTATTTCTTACAGAATATTAAAAAGAAGATGTATGGTTGTACAGAGGCTTTCCTGGCAGACGCTAAATGGATATTACATAACTGTATTATATTTAATGGAAGTAGGTCTATCTTACCAATTCTATTTTATTTTGGCTTAGGGACTTCAAATTTAAAGCTCAGTGTTATGTGATTGCAATTTTGTCTGCCTATTAAAGAACTGTATAGTACAAGCAATCAATATGGAATACATCAATGTCAATTATCTTACCAAATTCCTGATGTACAAATATAGATTTTACAATATATTGTGAGTAATAATGACATTGTGGGAATAGATCAGCTATTTAAGCATACATTTGAAAAACATTTTGGCAAACGTTAGATAAAACTGTTTTTCATCTTTTTCTTTAAAGGCTATTCCATTAAAATGTATGTGGGAGGGTAGGAAGAGACTTTCAAAATATCCCTACAACCAAGAACCATTTTTTAGATAATTTTGCATAATGGTTATAGACGCATACTGAAAAAAGACCCATGACCCACATTCAATTATTAAACTTCCCTTCCTACCCTCCTACATACATTTTAATGGAATAGCCCTAAGCAAGGAGAACATTTGACTGTGGATTAATCTATTTTCAGCAGAAAATTGTGTATTCATGGACATTTGATTTCATTGATTTGACAAAGTCAGCCTATAGAAAATTGATACTTGGTTGATTACTTAGATTCATAGTTAACCTTTAACCTTTTAAATTGTTATCAAACAAATAATAATGAATCTGCAGTAGGTGCAAGGCCAAAAATAAAATTTAGATTGTTTAATGTTGCTACCGACCCACTTAAAAAGCAGCCTACCCAAAAGAATTTATGACACAAATCGTTTCAAATTTTTATTTCAAATATTTTTTCCTGCTCCAACGTTCTTTTCTTGTCCAAAACATGCAACTTATGTTGTTGGGCAAAAAAATAAAAACTTACAGGGCATGGGGAGGCAACATCAAACAAAGAAATTTTTAGGGGTTGCCTTAAATCATTTGTATCACTATATCAAATACTGGTAATATAAAGAAAAAAATTCTAATCCAAAGTTGTCAATATTTGGCCTCTGTATACAACAAAATTCACACACTGTTCAAAATATTTTCAAAAATCTCCTTTTAGACCAGTAAGAATTAGAGCTTGACACATATTATAGACACTTGTCTGTTGTTTTAGACCAAATGGTAACCTCTGTATTATTTTGGAATTTTTGTGTCTTGGGTTCCTATCTAACAAATGATGTTTTCTTACATTTTCAGCCCACCACAAACTGACTGCCAGTGCTAAAATGATCATCAAAATTTGTAAACATGAGGTGAGAATCTTTTTACTTTTGCAACTTTCAAATATTTTCATTTCATTGCAGATTTAATGCCTTTCCTCTCCACAGTCTTCATGGACATTTAATAAAGATTTTGTTTCTAAACCTTTTAAAACAGTCCCTGGTTTACCTAAAACTTTTCTTGACTCTGGGCAATTTGGAGCATTTTATAGGCACATGTTTAAAATGTGTGTTGTTTGGTTGCTGTCTCATTGACGTATAAACCAAGCCTCTTGCTAAAATTTCACATATATTTGATTCAAATAACCCATAGTAAGAAATAACAGTAAAATCACTCAAAACATACATTACTTCTATGTTATTTGGTCTCTGGTAGAAAGAGGTATCATTGGCAATCATACCACATCTTACTTTTATATAACAAGAGAATATTGTACAAATCAACAAAATAAAAAGAATATTTAGCAAGAATTTTCTGTATGAATCTATTATAAGTTATAATATTGTATAAACATATTGAAACTTCTTATTTTGTCTGATTTCAGATGGCTGAGATAGAACTGTGTCCAGATTGTTACTGGAATTCATGCGTTCGGAAAAATGATGAGTGGTTCACTGAACTTTGTGTAAGATTTTATTAGACAGTAGTAAGATTTGAATTAAAAGGATGTAGAATGATCTCAGACCACATAATTTCTTGATACATGTATATACTAAGAAATAACCAAACTTATAGTGCTCATATACTTTGTTGTTAATCGTCTTGACAGTTGATAGAAATTCTAAAAAGAAAATGAATAAAGAACTCCTACCTTACAGCAATATCAAAATGGCTGCTACCAAGAACTTGATATTCTTTGAAATTTTTATGAGCTAATAATATCTTCCCCTAAGATAATGTAAAGTGGTTTATAGTTGAAGGGTTTAGATAAGTGATTTCCTAGACCAAATTGGTTCTACAGGTTTATTTTTATTGTCCCTGATTCTGATAATCCTTAAATTTAGACAAAGGAGATATGTTTGGTATTAAAACCAACTGCCAAAATTTACTATTTTACAGTAATTGTTGACCTTTGTCTTTTTATGGATAAGCAAACTTCTCAAGTTTATATAAGAAAACACATTGCATGTTACTCATATGATACAATTTGACATAGATTATATTCCCAGTTCCTCCATCAATATTAACTGAAAGTGATGTTAAAACCAACTTTCAATCAATCAAATTCATGAGGGGTTTAATGATAATGATGAATCAAGTTCTTTGTTACGGAAGAAAACTTGTACTGATAATTTGTATTTTTTCTTCTATAGAGAAGTCCTCACAGCCTGGTTTGGGCCAAGTTGAAAGGTTATCCATTTTGGCCTGCCAAGGTAAGATCATGTTGGCAAATAGTCTATAAATTATATTTTAAGGATTAGAAGTAGACACAACAGAAAAAAAAACATACTCTAGAAAGTATAGAGCAATAATGTGTAAAGATAATATAAATATAAATTTGTATGGGTTTTGCTCATTGTTGAAGGCATTAGGGTTGCCTATAGTCGTTTACTTCTATTTATTTAGGTCTCTGGTGGAAAGTGGTCTCATTGGCAATCATACCACATCTTCTTATTTTTATATATTTAGTTTTTAAAATTTACAAATGGGGGAATATTTAAGGAGGTTCGCTACTCAGTTTCAAAATAACAAGCTTTTCATAACACTAGTATAAATTGATAGGGGATTATTAAAGGAACCAAAAGAGCAACAAAAAAATATAGGTCAATGTGCTTGTTTTCTAGATATTAGCCATTGAAATTTTGGCGGGAAATGTTCTCTCTTGATTTTTCATAGCCTTATCATTGAAAAGTTCAAGTTCTCAAAAACTATTAAAAATAACAAAGATTTTATAAGACTTTTACAGATGGCTTATAATTATACATGTAAAAGATTTATAAAAGAAAATGGGGTCAATGGGCAAAATTTTTTAAGGCATTCACATGGATAAAACCAGAGGATTCCAAAAATCGGACAAAAATTCCAAAACATGACAAGCGAACATCCTTAAAACAAACTTATATTACCTGATGCATCAGTAACTTACTGCTGATCCATATTATTCGAGGGATACCAATTTTCGTGGGTAAACGTGAACCAGTAATATAAAGGTTCAACAAAGTGTATATTTTTTATAGGCTTGTATGCAGACTTTGGCAAAACCACATTATCAAATATACACAAAAATACAAATTTCCGTCAATCCACGAAAATAAATGAGTCCACAGTATCACACGAAAACATAAAATGAACTAGAACCTGTCTATGAATTTGTCTTTTACCTAGAATTTCTTTTTCTAAAATTTAACTCTGGAAGTGCAATCTGAAATTAACAATAATCATATATTCATTATAATAAAAATATGGAGATGTGATATAAGCTGGTTTTTAGCTCACCTGGCCGAAAAGGTCTAGATAGTTATAAACTGTAAACAGGAAAATGATCATTATTACAAGACCTACAAATATGCCACTAAATATAGATAGAAAAATAAGCCAACATGACTGAGATGAAGAACAGCAATAAAAGCGCTGTTCCTTTGCTTTTAGTTTTTTTTTATAGGCACATATTGATTTTGTGTCATGGATGGATACCCATATCCTTTCTTTTCTAAACACAACTCATTGCAATAAAGGAAAAAATAAATATCAAAATGGCAATTGAGTGATTCAAGCTCTTGGGAGCCTCTTGTTTTGAAATATAATTCCTGTATGCAAATAAACATTTCAGGTTTTACGTGAAGTTGAAGGTCAGGTTGATGTTCGTTTCTTTGGAGCTCATGATAGGTTAGTATAAATAAAAGATAATACGGCTATCCAATATTTTTTATCATGGGGGAGGGGGAGGATTAATTTAGTATTTGAGAATTTGAGAAAGGGGGCATAATTAAGGAAAACTGAAATATATGATTTCTGGACCATTTATCCTAAAAAAATATAGTTTTTATATAAAAAGGGGATATCAGCCACTGTTTATAAGCAATGTATTTCAATAAACAAAAAATGGGTACTGATAAGGAATATATTTTACATTTCTCTTTTTTGGAGATTTTGGGTATACATCTATGAGACAGCAACCCAAACACACAAAGAATCAAAAGATATCTGTCCTTCATCAAATGGTTTATAATGATAGACTTGATAACTATTGGTGTTCTATATATCAAGCTTGAGTTATTTTGTACAGCTTTTGTTTCTATCAAAATCATATCTGTATAACTTCACTATTAGAATTTGTCTTAAGTTACTCCATTGTTATGATTTACAATTGGTTTGCATTGTTAATTTTTGGAAAAAATATTCTTATAAATTGCTACTACTTATTGTTTGGCCTTCAACAGAATTCTCAGAAGAGAGGCAGAGCAACCATATTCAACAGATAAAGTGGTTAAGGCTAGTAAAAACAAAGACTTTCAGCTTGATATATGCTGCACACCAAGTACATGTCATTTATAAGTTAGAACAAAGACTGGTTAGCTCCCAATCAGAACAATGAGTTGGGTAGGGTGACATTTTTTTCAACAGACTGTTACCTTGTTATCTAGCATGTTAAAACTAGGACTTGTAATCTCAGAAAATATGCAGATTTGAATTTCATTTTAACATTATTTTCTCTGGAATATTTGACTTGTTTTGATGTTCTACCTCTGTTTATGATCTATATCTCTGACTTTTAAACAGCCATTATTTATTTTAATCTATTGTCTAGAGGACATCTTACCAACATCAGACTTTAGATCTATTATTCCCATTGAAATGAAATGTATGTACCAGTATTTGAACCACAAAAAACATGGATATGATTAATAACCGATTTAACATGTATATGTTTACAGATCTTTGTTACCACCATCCCAAGTTTTCCTGTTATCAAAGAACATACCAACCCCAGCTAAAAATAAAAAAGGTGGATTTGATTACTCAATGCAGGAGTTAGAACTTCATATAAAGAAACTTGAGTAAGTAATTTTAATGCATACCAACTCAGCTAAAAACAAAAAAAAGGTGGTTTTGATTACTTAATTCTGGAGTTAGAACTTCACATAAAGAAGCCTGAGAAAGTACTTAGTATGCATACCAGCACCAGCTAAAAATAAAAAGGTGGGTTTGATTACTCAATGCAAGAGTTAGAACTTCATATAAAGAAGCTTGAATAAGAAGATATTATGCATGGAGTCTTCTAACATTAAAGTGCTGCGCTGGATAGATCTCACCCTTATTTTAATGGTAAAGTCACATATAACATGATAAGAAAAATCTTAAAATGAAAAGAAAAACAATAACAAATGAGGAGGACAAAAAAAATCAATCACAAAAACACACTCAAAAGAAATCAGGGTGAGAATAGAGACTTTTGTGAAAGACAGTTTTGGTTTGTGTGTCTCACTGAAATGTACTTCACATCTCCTTTTATTTAGATATTAATACATGTGTTTTTAGTTATACAACAATTTTCTTTTCTTTATTTAGACAGAAGTATGGGAAATATGAGTATGCACCATTCCGGTGTCCATATGACAGAAAGAATGTTTACAAAGAAGGAAAGTTCAAGGTTTCACCTAAAAAGAGATTGGCAAGATTATCTGGTCTCAAGTTTGGGCCATCAACAGCCCTCTTAAAGGACTCCCTGGTTAAACAACGACCGAAAACAAATTTGACCTCTGAGTCGAAAATAACAGAAAATCATACAATATTGTCAAAAACAGCATCAGCTGTCAGAAATAAATACAACAGTATTATAACTACAAGGAGAGCAAGTAGTATAAGTAGTTCTGTGGAAAACTCTCCAGTTAAAGGAGATACAAACAGTATTGGAAGCTCTCCTATAAAAGGAGTTACAAACAGTGTTTCACCAGAAAATTCCACTGATCAGGAAACCTCAACAGAAACTTTATCAGCTCCAGTTGATCCAAAAGCAGCGTCAGATATTGTGTTAAAATTAAAAACTCGATTACAGGGTAAAATGATTGACACAGATGAAGTGAAAAAGGAGGACAATTCTCAATCATCTGTGGAAAGTCATGCTGTTGATGAGGAAAGTAGAAAGGGAGATAATTTGGACAACAAAGAAGAAAATATTCAGGATGTTAAAAGTGAGGAAAAGGTGGACAGCATTGCATTTAAAACAAGAAGCCGAGTGGATAATAGGACTAAGATTTTAGAGACGATTCAGAGTAAATTGAATCAAATAGTTGCTGATGAAGATTCAGAATTACTGGAAGGGACTAATGAACAAAAGTTGAAAGAGACTAAAAACAAACTGGATCATACTGGTGAAGAAAATAAACAAACAAAAACCAGAAGGAAAATGTTAGCACTGATGGTGAAGGAATAAAAGAAAGAACAGACAATGAAAGTGCAAAAATTGAGGAAAAGCTAACACCAACTAAACATGATTATTTGAGTAAACTTCAAGAAACTATTAAAAAGGGAAAGGAAAATTTAGGAATAACTGATAAAGATGATGATTTAGAAAGTGAATCGTCATCGGAAGAAGAAGGTGATGATGATGAGGAGGATGATGAGACAGAGGATGGCGATGATGATGAAGAGGAAGAATCTGAGGAGGAAAGTGAGGAAAATGATGTTGAAATGAGCGAGGAAGCAAAAGTCGATGAAATTTGTGATACAGAAAGTGCTAAAATGTCAGAAACTGTTTCAGATAACAGCTCTGAGACCGGAAAGGATAAAAAAGAAAGTAATAAAAATGATAAAATTGAAAGTGATAATAAAAGTACAGAAATTGCTGATAAGGTTGTAAAATTAATTGATTCCAAATCTAAAACTGTCATTGAACGGGAATATGAAACTGTTGTAAAAGACGTTCTGGATGAAGCAACAGGAAAGATAACTCAAGTTAAAGAAAAACTTGTCTCAGAAACTAAAGATTATGACACATGTTTGATGATGGAGGTTGAAACCGAATCTGATACAGATAAACTTGTAATAGATACAGATGAGGATAGAACTGTGTCTCCTTCACCAAAGAAAGCAGTGTCGTCTGCTAAGTCAGGTCTCATGACAGAAAAATCAAAAACTTCCACAATTGAATGTGCTCCTCCTACCTCAAAGCCAGCTGTAAGGTAAAATATGTTTACATCATTTTTGTAACACATATTAATTTTTACTGTTTAATAATGATGTCTCAAAGACTAAAAAAGCACACACCCTATGTTCTTCTAACTCCACTATAATTTTTAAAATCAATTGATGAATGTTCTTCATATTTTCAACAAAAGAATAATATTATATATGTATAATTGAAAATACTTATTTCCATCTACAGGTAAAAATTATAACTGCTTTTTTTGTACAAACAAATTTGCGCATTCAGAGGTCTGAACTTCGAAATTAAGAGTTTGATCCTTTTGTAACATTGTCATGGAGAGTATTTACAGTTATGGATATTGCATGATTTTATTGGGAAATAAACAAGACTTTGAAACATGTTGACATTCCTGCAATCCAAATGTGAATTTCTTATGAACCATTTACAAAAAATGTATGCTATTTTATTACATGTATTTAGGGATAAAAAAAAAGAGGAGCCAGTAGCCCAAAGCCCATAAAGTTTTAGAAGGGCTGATTTATTTGAATGTTGGTATCTTGTTAGCGTTTTATAGTGATTAATTAAGGACCTCCAGATATTAAAAGAGAGGCGAAAGGTACCAAAGGGACATTTAAACTCGATAAGTCCAAAATAAACCTAACAATGCTATGGCTAAAAAAGAAAAAGACCAACAGACAAACAATAGTACACGAAACACAACATATTAAACTAAAGACCATGAAGACTCAGCAACTTGAACCCAACCAAAAACTGGGGGTTAGTCTCCTTGAAAATGAATACTGGGCTCTCTGTTTGTTACTTGTTTTGATGTTCTACCTCTGTTTATGATCTATCAGTTATTCAGTCTTAGTGGAAATCTTTTTTTCATTTTATTGCAAATTTCAATATTTTTTCCAGCTCAGTGCCAAAAACCAAAGATTGTTCTGTTGATCCGGCTTCATCTCAGACAGATCTCCACACAGATTTCTTCCAGAATGCCATGGAGATATCATTAAAACACAAACCTGACAATGATTTAAATAGTGCTAATAAATTGATGGCAAAGAAATCTCCTGATAGAGTGGCACCTGTAACTGTGATAATGTCCCCAACAGTGAAATCACCTGTTTTATCTCCAACCGTGAAATCACCTGTTTTATCTCCAACAGTGAAATCACCAGTTTCATCTAGTGCAAATACAATTTTAAATTCTAGTATTATCTCAAATGTAGCTAAAGGTACTATTGCACCAAGTGCTAGTAACCATAGCAACCAAAGTAGTGCTCCAAACAAAACAGACGATTCAAGGAATACATTAATCACTAATTTTACTCAGAAGGTAAGAAGAAGTAATGATATAGACAAAAAATGTATATTGTGAATTTATTATAATTCGTGGGAAACTAATTTCATGAACTTCATGGGTATAGGTTGCCAATTTCAAGGATTTAACAAATACTGTGGATGCATTTATTTTCGTGATTGTGGAAAATTTGCATGGTTTTGCCCAAAAATTTGAAATTCGTTGAACATATTCCACGAGGTCCACAAAATTGGTATCTCACTAAAAATGATGAATCCACAGTCCATAGGGTCAGTGCAGTTAGAACCTGATTTGGCCCCAAATATCAAGTATTATTTCAAGAGGAAAAGTCCTTCAAGTTGATGAATAAACATGTTAGAGAGTGTAACAGAATGGTTTTGTAGAACTTTTCTAATGAAACATGGACATTTGTACAAAATCTCCAGAATTTCAACCAAATTTACATCTGCGAAAAATAAAGCGCAGGTTTGGACAAACGAGTAAATATTATTAAGTGGATAATTGATGTTGTGTTTTTCCTAAAGGAAAGGAGTAGGTTCAATAGCTTGATAATAAAGTCCTTTAATGGCCCCTATTTTTTAGCTAAAAGATCACACTAGTATTTAATGCATCTTATTAAAACAAAGCATAGCTGAAACAATGAGGTGATTAGAAAATTTGTATCTTTAAAAAAAAACATGCATCAGCTTTTTGATGTCACAATTAGCACCAATATCAATTTTTGATGTCACAATTAGCACCAATATCAATTTTCAATCCAAATGAGCTAGTGTGTATTTTGCTTGTTGTGTCTGCTAAGCAAAGATTTATTAAGGATGTTCGCTTGTCATGTTTTGGATTTTTTGTCAGATTTTCAGAATCCTCTGGTTTTATCCGTGTGAATGCCTTAAAAATTTTGCCCATTGACCCCATTTTTCTTTTTATAAATCTTTTACATGTATAATTATAAGCCATCTATAAAAGTCTTATAAAATCTTTGTTATTTTTAATAGTTTTGAGAACTTGAACTTTTCAATGATAAGGCTATGAAAATCAAGAGAGAACATTTTCCGCAAAATTTCAAGGAGTAATATCTCAAAACAAGCACATTGACCTATATTTTTTGTTGCTCTTTTGGTTCCTTTAATAATCCCTATCAATTTATACTAGTGTTATGAAAAGCTTGTTATTTTGAAACTGAGTAGCGAACCTCCTTAAAGCTAAGAAATACATATCTGTATTTGTATTCAAGACCTTGTGTTAACTGCATGGAATAAGAAACTTGAATTATTTGTTATATTTGAAGGTAATGGGACCAATCCAAACAGCTTTCTCAGATTTCTTCACTGAAGTACTGGATCAAGAGAGAGAAAAAATAAAACAGGAACTATTAAAAACAAAAGAAAAACTTGTGGAGTTGGAAGAAAAGAAAAGGAGAAGGTAATTCATAGAAACTGTCATTTATGAGTTAGGTATTGACTTCAATATTTATTATGTTTCCAAAGACAAGGCCCTAAAATATTTATCGAGGAAAAATTACCACACTTTTGTTTTTTTGTAAAAACAGCTTATTATTAAAAAAACCTTTGCTGTCTTGTGGTTGCGTGCTAGACAAGAGTTTAGGAGGTCAAACCAAAGACTTAAGATTTAATTTTGCTCCTTCTCAGCCAGTCGTACAGCATTTAGCATAGATTGATCTGATCGTAAGTAGTTGCCGCCCTCACTGTTGGAGTAAATTTTTAAACTTACTTGCTCAAAAATAAGTTTAATGTGTTGGGGAAGGATGACAAGTTTCCTGTTGATTGTCAACTTTTGAACTGGCATGTTAAAATATATCATAGCCCAGCCTAGTCTAGTGTTCATACTCATATTACAACAGCATGTTGTCATCATGGTACTGTTGAATTAGGTTGTAACTGTAAGCTTTCCTACATATTGTTTAATATCCATCAATCCACAAGTTACATAGGTTGTAACTGTAAGCTTTCCTACATATTGTTTATTATCGCTATTTTGTGCATTTTCCTTTGATCTTTTTGTGATAATTTTCATATCATGCTACTCGCTTGAGATGGAAAATTATCGCTAGAAACTATGCAGGCACGTGGCGTTGCTAATGAAATTGACATGAAAGTGACAACGTCGTCATAGGTAAAATAGCGATAAACAGATTATCATTGGTCATCTCAACTGTTTGCATTTCTCGCCGCCGTCCCGGCTCAAGCGAGAAAATCAATCTCGTTGAGATGATCAACGATAATCTATAAATATCCATCAATCCACAAGTTACATGTACTTTTATTTATTTGTTTATAGACTCCAGAAGAACAAAGTGAAGAAAATAAGAAACATTGGGAATATACACAACAGTTTACAGAGCTCAAGTATAACTTTAGTAAGTGAGTATGGAATATTATTTGAAAGCGCCAGCCTCTCATTTACTGGTGCCTTTGCCAAAACAATAGCAGAGACTGGTACTTTTAACAGAACAACAGCAGAAACTGGTACCTTTAATTTTTTTATCACAACAAAAACAGAAAATTTTACGTTGGAATTCTGTTAATTTTAATAGGCTTACAGACTACTGGCACTACTCAAGTTAATGGCTGATTTATTTGATCGTACATAATTATAAAGGGATGAAATTAAAACTTTTACTTGTTAGAATGTTATTCACAGCTGCAGATGGTGTTTTCATTTCTATATTTGTCAAATTTGAAGATTAACAACAATAACATTTAATGTTTGAATCAGAATAGATGAACTTGAACAATTGTAAAGGTCAACCATGATTTGTATTTGTAAATAATTGCTTCATGTTTCCATTAATTTATGACTGGCAAAAATCAGTGAAATATAAAATCAGGAGATGTTGGAGGATTGCCTATGAGACAAATATTCACCAGAGACCAAATGATGAAGATGTTAGCAACTATAGGTCACGGTACGGCCTTCAATAATGAACAAAACCCATACCTCATATAGCAATCTATAAAAGGCCTGACATAAAAAAATGTAAAACAATTCAAAAGAGAAAATGTACAAAACAATAAAAAAAAATACAAAGATGATATACAGTAACAAATGACATCCACTGAATAACAGGCTCCTGAAAGTACATTTTAATTTATTCATGATTCTCTCCTTATTGACAGGGCAAAAATCTTACTACATGTTCTATGCCATTGTTGATGCAACTTTATTTCATGGTATTCGGATGTTTCAGGATTGACATGTTTGGAGATGAAGTCATCATGGGAGTCAGAGAAATCTCGACTAATGGATGAAGTGAAGGAATTAATGAAAAAGGAAAAAGAAACAGCTATCAATGACACAAAGAAAAAACAATGGGTAACTGTTAATATTCATATCCCTGGATGATACAAGTAGTATAAGTGCCAAAGCAGATTATTTCAAAATTGATTGATTAATTTTTGTTGCCAAGATTGTCAGTTTTCCAGTCATGGTTTTCTCTGGGCACTTACTCCCTCTGATAATAAAAACTGAATGCTATGAAATGGCCAATAGTGCTGAAAGTGGTATTAAGCACTAATCAATCAATCAATCAATCAATCTTTTTAGTCATATTTAGAATTTAGTAAATACTTCCAGAATAAAAACTGTTAACTGTTAGCATCTCCTCACACATTGTGACGTCACTGATAACCTTCATCAGACATTGTGATGTCATAACTTCTCATCAAATATTGTGAAGTCACTGATAAGTTCTGCTCACTTCTCAAAGCAATGATAAGAGAATTAGGGAGCCACTGATCAGGGTTATATGTTAAAGCTAAGGATGATAATACACAAAAATCACTCCTAAATGAACAAATACACTAAGATTTAAACGCAATCACTAACTTAGTAAGATAACTGTCTCCCCTCCAGCATTATTTTGATCAGTGGAGTAATGCAACAATCCTAGAAAGTTGCACAACGATAATTAGCCCTGAAACAGGAATGTATTGGTATCAAAGATTGGAAAAATTGACATTGTTTGTCTTCCAAAATATGAATTTCTATTGAAGTCCAAAAAAAATGACACAACTTTTAATAAATGTTGTAACTTTACAGTGTGCAAGCTGTGGTAAGGAAGCCATTTTCTACTGCTGTTGGAATACAAGTTATTGTGATTATCCTTGTCAGCAGTCCCACTGGCCCACTCACATGGCAACCTGTATGCAACAGACTAAAGAAACAGACGCTAACAAGCCGCCAGTCAACCAAATGATTCATGCATCTGCTACAAGTATGCACACCAATGGACCTGGTGGACCACAACCGCCAAATAAAAGTCCAATGGAAATTGAGGTACATTTACTTGTGTGGATAATTCTTGTTGTGGGGTTTTGTGTCTTGTAGGTAGGAGACATTTAGGTCACTTGATTCAACTTTATGTCTTGTTGGTAGAAGACCTTGATTGTCACCTGATAAAGAGAGTGCAGTTTTATATCTTGTTGGTAGGAGACCTAAGATTTCTTGCAGGTGCTAATTTTAAGTCTAATGGGTGGTAGGAGGCCTTTGAAATAATTTTACAACAGTATAAGTTTGAATCTTTCTGTATCCTGAAATTATTTGTTTAAATTGTTCTGTACAGTTTGAAATACAGTTATTCATTTTCTTATCAATTGAAATGTTTCTCCAAACATTTTTGTTTTGTCATAATCAGTTAGTGTTGAATTTCCAATCTTGAGTTGAAGTGCAGCACAGGCGTGAATCCAGGATTTGATTTTAGGGAGGTACTCCTGAGAATTAGGAGTTAGAGGACCATATTTTGACCAAAAATTGGCTGTTATTTTACCTATGAATTACTTTTTTATACCCCCGCTTTAAAAAAGTGGTGGTATACTGTTTTACCTCTGTCTGTCCGTCCATCCATCCATCCGTTAGTCCATATGTCAGTCCGTCTGTCCGTCCCATGAATATTTTTCGTCACATTTTTCTCAGCAACTACATTACAAGGATTTCTGAAATTTGGATTCAGGGTTTATATGAGTCAGCTATACCATGTGATGCATTTTCAGATTCATCACTCAACAACTTCCTGTTTACCGAAATATTTGGGCAGGGCTCACAGTTTCACTTGTTTTTTCTCTTTTAAGGGGGCATGCCCCAGGGCTGAAACTGTGCCTGCAGCATTGTTTTCCTACTTTTTAGCTCACCTGGCCCAAATGTTATAGTTAGTAGACTGTCACTCTTTATAGGAGTGATTGCCCTTAAATGAGTATTTTTTTTTACACTCTTTTGTGTTATGAGCAAAAACTAAAGAAGATAGAAACTAAACAGATCAGCAATATAAGATCAACAAAACAGAGATTTTTGTCATGAATTCTTTTCTCGTCTACAATGTTTGAGAGTGTCCTTTGTTGAATATGCATATAGACCAAGGTGGGCGACACAGGCTCTTTCTAGTCAAATGAATTTCAGTTTTAGCAATCTCATCTTTTCCTATTTAAATTAGTACTAAGATGGAGTTGATAATAAACAAATTCAAGGGAGAATAGTTGTAAATCAAATGTTAATATTTCTTTATTTTCTGATATCTGATAGATGTGCAGGCTGTCTTGTTACTTAAAGATTGATATTTGATATCCAAGACAGCATGTCTATCATCTGTAGTGCATCATCCATGTTCATTCGTTAAAATCTTTTCCTCTGAAACTACTGGGCCAATTAAAACCAAACAAGTTCACAATCACCCTTGGGGTATCAAGTTTATAAAATATTTAGAATAACATGATCTATTTACCGTTTATTTTTACCGAAACTGTCATACAACTCCATATAGGAGTTATTGCCCTTAAATGACAATTTTTGTTTACAGTAAAGTCTCTTATTGTTGAAACTATATATAAAATATAAAAACCAAAAATGATCAGCAGGACAAGATCTACAAATAAGTCAACATTGTCGAAAGTGTTGTTGGACTCCTGTAAGGAGTTAATACCCTTGAAAGACAAATTTTTCCTATTTTTTTTTTGTGTAGGATCTATAGCAGATAGAAAGAGAAACTGTCAACGTCAAAATTGATCTGACAGGAGGACAAGACCTACAATAAGTCAACAAGGCTGATATTGTCAGGGTTCTCACTAAGTCCTTGACTCATGAAAATCTGTCTAGATTCATCATTTCCAAAGATGCATCAAAAATGTAAACTGTTGTATCAACTGAGCACATATATCATCATTTTATTACAAAAGTTTTAAAAATAATCTAAGTTTTATGTCATTTCCTTGCTGTATTTTGTCATAGGGACTGAAATAATAAATTGTATAGCAATAAAAAAATTTCCTGTCAATCAAAATATACAAAGGACATTGCCTTTAAACCTCAGTAATAGTACATATAGAAGAATTGATTACAAGCTAGATTCTGTTAACTCATTCATGTATTACAGCAAGAGGAATTCCAAAGACGACAGCAAAGAGCAGAAGAACAACATCATCATCAGTTTAACATCCAACCAAACGGAGGCTACATGCCAATGCATACATCACCACCTGGTGTCATGCATAACATTCATAATAGACAGCAGGTACTTGTTTAAATTTCTTATGGAAAAATGAGACAGTACATGTCTTGTTCTTCAAACTGTCCTGTCCCATCAATTTATCAGACTTCATATTTTTGTCTTGCCTGTAGATACTGAGTCTTTGGCAAAGTTATTTACAATGCCAGAATATTCATTTCCAAAATCCTACTGCCCCATTCTCCACCATCAGAATATCAGATGGTCATCCCCTAAGAACTTGAATTCGTTGACCGTCAAAGGCATCCATTACTTCGTTTTGGCTGTGGCTGCATAAGTTTACAACAAAATTACAGGACACGCATTTTCAATATATAAATACACTTGTAAGCCTGGAACTAAGTTTCACAAGTTATAATCATATCCCACTCCAAAAGAAGGGAAATACTTGTTTTTGTCTGTCTGTCTGTCACATGACATTTTATAGGACTTTTCTCAGGAACTTCAAATTAAAGCTTACTGAATTTTGGTATCAAGCTACATGTAAGCTTGCTTTACGGTGTGATGCATATTCAGAATCATCGCTCAACAACTTTGTGTTTCCAAATAATTATACAATAGATATAGGAAGATGTGGTATGAGTGCCAATGAGACAACTCTCCATCCAAGTAACAATTTATAAGAGTAAACCATTATAGGTCAAGGTACGGCCTTCAACACGGAGCATTGGCTCACACTGAACAGCAAGCTATAAAGGGCCCCAAAAATTACTAGTGTAAAACCATTCAAACGGAAAAACCAACGGTCTAATCTATATAAAAACGAGAAACGAGAAACACGTATGAACTACATAAACAGACCACAACTACTGTACATCAGATTCTTGACTTAATGTATATTCTTACATATAATGGCTGTGTATGAAATTTTCATTAAATTCTTATTCTTTGGATCACTATATTTTTCAACTATAGACAAGACTTGGAAAGGCAAATGAATGTGAAAATATAAGACACTGGTTCTTGTAGTTGAATCATACTTACTTTATGGTGGGGTTAAAATAGATTTTTGATATCTCAACTCTCCCTCTTCCAATCTCAATTAATGGACTAACAAAGGTACATAAAAAAAATATGACAATATAGGAAAAACATTACACTCATAATTACTGGTACAAAAGATATGAATACTTTTTAGGATTTTATATTTCCGTTAAAGTATGTGATGATTAATCAAATAAGCCATCATGATTATAAGTCCATATTCAACTACAAATACCTTATATTCTGACGTATTTGTTTTAGGAATCTCCACCGAACCCAAGGAAGAAAAACATATGGTCAGACCAGGATATGAGCAATGCTGTAAACGCTGTCAACTATGGCGGCATGTCAATTAACAAGGCCGCTAAAGTTTTCAATGTTCCACGGAATAAGATATCAGAAAGAATACCAAAGGTAAAATTAGATTAATTCTTATAAACAAGCGACTGTGGAGTCATTATTTTTCATGGGATATTATACATTTATTTCCCATGCCTGAGGGAGATATGAAGATTTGTTCACCCAAGAAACTTCATATTTCACAAGGGCATCACCCGAGGGAAATACGACTTTTCAAGGGGGAACAAATCTTCAAATGAATGTTTTATTCCTCTGTCTATCCTTTTATTTACTTCCTGAACATAAATTATCAATTTAAAAAAATTCTTTTCCACTTATTTTTATTACTAAACACGATATAAACATTGATTTCTTTTTTTTTAAATCTGAAATAATTTTGATCACAAAAGTTATTATACTATAGCTAATAAAAAAGGACAAGGAAGACGCAACTTTCAGAGGGGAATATGAAGTTTAGTTCAAAGTCATGTGGGATAGTCTGAACCAATCAAATGATGATTTCGCTACCAATATTTACATACAGTGGAATAAAAAATTTCATGGAGTTTATGGGTATAGGTTAAGTACAATTTAAATGTTTAATACAGTGTAACCTGCCTAATCCGACACCTGAGTATTCCAACATCCTGCTTTAACCGACACATTGTCATGGTCCCAAAATATGCCTATCCTTGCAGAAAAAACCTGAGTATTCCGACACCCTGCTTAATCCGACATTTTTTTCTGGTCCCCCAGTGTGTCGGATTACACAGGTTACACTTTAAAGTACACATTTTCTATAGGCTTGTATCCAGACATTGGCAAAAGCAAAAAATCAAATCTCCATGAAAATAACAGTTTTTGCTCAAACCAAAAATTGGTACTCACAAAAATAAATTTTTTGAATTACAAGTGGGGGTGTGCGTAGCTCTACAAAACGTGCATTCTTGTTTTTTATTAACAGATAAATAATCCAGGAATGAATCCACCGATGATGCCAGGCAACCAACCAAATCCACAGCTTCAACTTCAATATGTCCAGCCACCTCAACCAATGTCCATACCACCCAGTGTTCAGACATTCTCATCACCACCTCAGTCTGCTCAGGTTAGTTAATATATCCAGCCACCTCAACCAATGTCCATACCACCCAGTGTTCAGACATTCTCATCGCCACCTCAGTCTGCTCAGGGTAGATAATAAATGTTTGGTATTTGTGAAAATATGTGAAACTCATTTTTAATAGTGAGAGAGAAAAAGAAGGAAAATTGTATATTTTGGATTAATGCTGATACCATGTTTCACCAGGAGTTATAAAAGTCTTCATTATATTTTCCCTCTCTATGCTAGTCAGAACATAAATTATTTCTGTTTCTTTATAAAGAACAAAGACTGATATATGGCAGGAGATAAAACATGTTTACAAAATAACAATCAAGAAAAAAGTCATTAATCAATTTCTACATCTCGCTGTACATACAAATATCTACAAAACAAAAGACAAAAGAATTAGAAATGATACAAGGAACAATCTTATATTGTACATGTTATAAAGTTGTCTAACAGTGCACATATATATGTATATGTATAAGACTCTGATTGATTTTGGAACATTCAAATACGAAATAAAAAATGAACGTTGATAAAATTGAGAATGGAAATGGGGAATGTGTCAAAGAGCAAAATGGGTCTTCAATACAGCCAGAAAATCCCGCACCAGGAGGCGTGCTTCAGCTGGCCCCTAAACAAAAATATGTACTAGTTCAGTGATAATGGACGTCATACTAAACTCCGAAATATATAAAAGAAACTAAAATTAAAAATCATACAAGACTAACAAAGGCCAGAGGCTCCTGACTTGGGACAGGCACAAAAATGCGGCGGGGTTTAACATGTTTTTCGAGATCTCAACTCTCCCCCTATACCTCTAGCCATTGTAGATAAAACAAACACACAGCAATACACACAGTAAAACTCAGTCTCGTCTGTTTTGTAGGTTTCTTATATCAACTCAGTTTACAGACTTTGCATAGAGATTTTTTCAACCCGAAATAGGTTAATAACAAATGTATTGATATTTATTTGCACAAGGTACAATTTCTATCCGACGCAGCTCATATTTAAATATTTGTGTGTATTGTTGATTTTTTGCTTGTAGTAGGTATTTATGGTGTACTGGAATACTTTTGTAGCTCTTCGCATTCTATCATATTGTAATATGAAAAAATATAATGACAAATTCTTCCTTACTTTATTTTCTTTCCATCACAATGTCAATTTTATCAATATGATTTTTAATTTATTATTTTTTTTGGTGAGAAATAGTACCCAGTCAGCCAGTTTCAACCAATCACGTTACAAATGTATTTTTGATTATAGTTGAGAATCCCATCCAGTCAGCCAGTTTTAACCAATCACATTATTTTTATTTATAGATGAGAATGCCATCCAGTCAGCCAGTTTTAACCAATATGATGCAAAATCAACCAGTTATGTCTCAGAACAACTCAATATTGTTCCCCGTACAACTTCGTCCGACACAACCACCAATGAACATTCCACCTGGCATGATGCAGCCGGGACATTTAGTGATATCTCAAGGGGCACAACCCCCACGACAATCACTGAACATGATGCCTAGAAATATTCCATTCCGATTCTAACATTGGCTCAGTGAAATTATTATATACCAGTATTCAAGGTTGTCAGTGATGGTATACCACATTAAATATTGAGACTTTGACTGCGGAGTTGTGGCTTAGTTGCCACTTACTTGTAAATCAACAATCATGTTATGTGTGGCATGACCAGAATAACTAATTCCTTAGCCAAATATGCAAATGAAAGTGAACTTTGATGTTCTTAGTTGAAAGCCCTCGACTGCTGAATTTTAAAATAATTTAAAAGCAAACAGCCACCTTCCTTCTGATGCCCATGGTTAAACAGCCATTTCAGTGCTATACAGCATGGCACTTAGTTATGATTTTACTCTACCTATCAAGCTAACTGCATTTAATAGACAAAATATATGTTCAATCCTTCGTAACTTAATATCCTTTGATCTGTTACTGTAAATTCTGTAATTATTGTGAGGTTTTTATAAATGCAAATAATGCGACTGGGAGAGTATCGCAATAATAAGAACTCGCATTTATATATCTGAATCATATATCTGTATACAGACTTTCCTGAAATCGCAATAATTAATCTCGCATTTTTGTCCATTCTACAAAAATCGCAATTATAAATGCACGAAATAATTTCTGAATTTACAGTATTTGAAATTTAATGTGAAAATGATCTTTTATGCCAAAAGATACATGTCACTCAAAATCCTGTTGATAATATGGAGATTTATGTTTTGACCATGACATCACACACTTGTTATGTTAAGCAATCAATTTATATTACAGAATTGTTGATTTTTATAATAAAAATATAAATTGTTACTATTAGTTCTGAATTTCAATTTCAGACAAAGTGGTTTCTTATTAAAATTGTTTACCAACTCATAGCACAGACTTTAATGGTGCAATCCAAAGTACTTATGTTGAAACCTGAGGTTATAGCACAGTTTTATACAGATTGGTTGAGGTTAATTATTGATTGATCAGTTCAAGCGGAAATAACACCTTAGATAGTTTGCTAAGAATTTAGAAATTTTGAATGTGTTTTCATCATAAACCATTCAAGTGTTAACAGTAAAAAGATACATTTGTATGAGTGTCAATGAGACCCCAGAGACCAAATGATGTAGATGTAAGCTACTTTAGGTCACCGTACTGCCTTCAACAATGAGAAAAACAAATTCCTTAAAGAAAGATAATAAGATCCTGGCATGACAAAATGTCAGACAATTCAAAACAAGAAAACCTACCATCTAATTTATGATAAAACAAAATAAAGGAAAAACAGATATGACAGACTGCCACCAACGACAACCCTAGAATTTAAGGCTCATGATTTGCACAGGCATATACAGAATGTGGAAGGGTAAAATATGTTGGTGAGTGCTCAGCCCTCTCCCTTACTTTAAACAGCAGTGTAACAACACATGTAAACAAACTGAAAATCAGTCGGAAAGGGATTGACTCATCGGATTCTTGGCCTTCTTCCTGTTTAGCAGCCACATTCAACTGTCTGATTAATCTGCCAAAGTGTTGTGCATGAAGTTCAAAATAATAATTAAATATATATAGTTCTGTATACTGTGGATTTATTTATTTTCGTGGGTACCAATTTTCGTTGATTGATGAAAACTTCCATTTTGGTGGATATTTGATTTCGTGGTTTTAACAATGTCTGCATACATTACCGTTGAACTTGAACATTTAAATTCCTGGTTCCCCTATACACACGAAATCCAAAATTGGTATCCAACGAATAATTTTGAATCTACAGTATAGGATTTTTACTATCACAGACAGTGACCTAAAATGGCTTATATCAATGTCATTTGGTCTCTTGGGTCTCATTAACAATCATTAACCCTTAGATGGGAATGTCACATTAAATAACCGAGACCTGAATAACATATAATATATTTATATGTGTGTGTGTTATTTAACCTTATGATAAATCAAATATCTACAAATCTACAGTCAATTAAAGGCTTCAAACAAAAAGCAAAAACCCATGGAAAATGAAATATATACATATATAGAGTCAACTATATGACCTTAAACAAGGAACATAGAGATGAGACCAATGAGAATACAGGCACCATTTGGAAAACACCAATGGAAATCTCAATATCTACACATCTACAGTAGATTATGGCCTTAAACAATGGACAAGAACTATGAACAAATTAATATCTTGCATGTAGCAACCATAAATCATTGTTTAGCTGCCAACAATGGACAGAGACATATGACAAGTTCATCTGTAAAAGCCTAGTTAAGTAGTTTTGACTGAATGGGGGAAAAAACATCATTTAGGTTAATTGATGCTGACAGATGAGCCTTTCATGAAATTTAGAAATTTTGGATGCATTTTCATCATAAACCATTCAATTGGTAACTGTATAAAGCTAAGGAGATGTGGTATGATTGTCAATGAGACCCCAGATTCCAAATGACGTAGATCTAAGCCACTGTAGGTCACTGTACTGCCTTCAACAAGGAGCAAAACTCATACCATAAAGTAAGTTAATAAGGTCCTGACATGACAAAATGTCAAACAATTCAAAACAATTAAAACAAGCAATCTGATTTATGATCAAACAATAAACAAGGTTATTGTCCCAACAGGTTAGGAATTAGGGGCCAAAAAGGGGCCCAAATAAGCATTTTTCTAGTTTCATGACAATAACTTGTGGAATAGTGTATGGATCTCTCTGAAATTATACCACAAGTTTCCATACCACAAAGGGATGGTTAGGATTGGCTTTGGGGGGTTATGGCTCAAACCGTTTAGGAATTAGGGGCAAAAAAGCGAGAAAAAGCAAGGGTGTCCTTGTTAATGGACAATTACTTAAGAACAATGTTGTGTTTGAATTACCTTCCTTACACTGCTTTTAAATTATGTATAAAGAAATGTTGTATTGTCTTGAGGTGATTAGCTGTCAATTTATTTTTAGAAGTTACTTTTTAATAAATTTAAAATGCTGATTAAGGTATATTAATTTTAGCCATGATTATGTATGTCATTTTCTATTTTAAGACTTTTATGATGTATTTAAATGGGTTATTATGGTTGCAAACTCCATTTGAAATTTAAATTGAGATTATGATCATATCTTGAGGGAAAGAATTTTTTGGAAAGGGGGAGGTTAAAAAGTTTTTGAAAAGAAGGGGGATAAAAAAAATTGGGAGGGGGTCAATTCGCAACAGCAAAAATGGGGGGAAAAACAAGGCTTTTTGTCTCGCCTTGACGGAGTCAAAAAGCGAGACATAGGTATGCTGTTTCTGGCGGCGGCAGCGTCAACAATGTATTAGTTTGTGATAAGGTCTAGTTTATGGTGAACCACAAGTGGTAGGTCAATGATATTTGGTATGCAGTTGTATTAGCATTGGCACATCTCATTTCCATGGAGATTATTTGGCCCTGCCCCCTCCGTCATGGTCTTGACTTTGAAACTTTTGCTCAGTTTACATGTATTAGTTTGTGATTAGGTCAGTTTATGGGGAACCACTAGTGGTAGGTCAATTATATTTGGTATGCAGTTGTATAAGCATTGGCATATCTCATATCCATGGAGATTATTTGACCCTGCCCCTCCGTCATGGTCTATTGACTTCAAACTTTTGCTTAGTTTACATGTATTAGTTTGTGATTAGGTCAGTTTATGGGGAACCACTAGTGGTAGGTCAATTATATTTGGTATGCAGTTGTATAAGCATTTGCATATCTCATTTCCATGGAGATTATTTGGCTCCGCCTTTAGTCATGGTCACTTAACCATTCCGAACGTAGCCTTTCAACTGAGACTGAAACGTCAGAAGAATTTAGTTTCTGTAGTTAGACTTAAGTTGCCTCAACCAAATGTTATAAATCTTATACAGTTATGCTTTACCACAAAACAGATAGTTGATTTTGGTGTCAGAAATCTATAATCTGTCAAAGTTATGCCTTAATCACTATCGAAAATTCAGAATTGTATCAAGCTTGTCATTGTGTAACTTAAGTTTGCCCCAACTGTTCAGAGTTATGAAACCTATACACATCTATTACCAGCAAAACTCCAGATCAGAGTGCAATTTGGATAGCCACTTTTACTGTTCTTGAGTTATGGCCCTTTATACACGTTGTCCGTCCGCCATGTCCGTCGCTTCACGTCTGTCCGTCCATGTGGACACGTCTCGTCAACATGTCGGACATTAATTTTTCATAAAATGCTTTAATCCTAATTATGGAATGAAACTTTTAGTGATATTGTTTATATCTATTGACGTGTCAGCAAATCCTTTCCATTTATAACAATTTTGATTTAACGCTTCCGAGTTTTGAGGTTTTATATCATTAAAAATAATGGGAAGAAAATCATTGTCGCACTTTTCTGTGACACCATTAAAACTCATACCAATGCTTTTACCACATTTGTCAGTGCAATTTTACCCATTTTGGTAGATATATGTTAATATCAATATGCACATTTGATCATGAGCTCCTTCAATAAAATGATGCATTAATAAATTTTAGACTTGATACTTCCGAGTTATGGTGCTTTAATTCAAAATTATAAAAGGGATTTTCCGATGTTTTCAGTACAAATAACTCAGAAATGCTTTACCAATTTACTAGAAATCTTTGGTGAATTGTTTATATCTATTGAACATAGCTCCATTTGATTTTAATTATAATTTTAGATTTTACATTTCTAGTAATGGTTTTATTCATTAAAATATGATAGGGATTTTCCAGTTTTCGGACAATAACTCAATGAATGTATCCTCAGCAGTTTTCATTAAACTTTGGTGCTATGGTTGTATATCAAATTTAAAGATATTATCCTCAAATTAGTATTGTCATAAATTTCTTGACATTGAATAAGTTTGATTATATTGTTTAATTATGATATTTCACTTGTATCAACATGATTTGACTAAGTATTGCACAACAGATTCACCGTATTGCACAACAGCAAGAATATCTTTAATTGAATATAAATGTCAATTCATTTCACCAATTTCAAGTTCTTTGACTACGATTTATTCAGAAATCTATAATATGTCAAATATTTAATTACAATCCAAATTCAGACCTTATATCTAAGCTTGACATATTGCCCATGTCCATTGACTTGCCTCTATCACTGTTCAGGCAGTTGATTTATACCTCTCGGGACGAATGTCCAGCTGCGTCCAGCGAATGTCCAGTTTATGTCTCTGTTTAGTCGTACCACAATCAACTGTCTGACATAATTTGAAATGTTTAAGCAATCCAAAACTATTGGCTTTTCAGGGAGGGGTTATGGCTCAAACTGTTTAGAAATTAGGGGCAAAAGTGAGAAAAACAAGGGTGTCCTTGTTGATGGACAATTACTACGCACAATGTTGTGTTTGAAATACCTCCTTACACTGCTTTTAAATTATGTATAAAGAAATGTTGTATTGTCTTGAGTTGATTAGCTGTCAATTTTTTTAGAAGGTACTATTTTAATAATTTTAAAAATGCTGATTAAGGTATATTAATTTGTTTTATCAAACTGTTTAGAAATTAGGGCAAAAGTGAGAAAAACAAGGGTGTCCTTGTTAATGGACAATTACTTACGTACAATGTTGTGTTTGAAATACCTCCTTACACTGCTTTTAAATTGTGTATAAAGAAATGTTGTATTGTCTTGAGTTGATTAGCCGTCAATTTTTTTAGAAGGTACTATTTTAATAATTTTAAAAATGCTGATTAAGGTATATTAATTTTAGCCATGATTATGCATGTCATTTTCTATTTTAAGACTTTTATGATGTATTTAAATGGGTTATTATGGTTTCAAACTCCATTGGAAATTTGAATTGAGATTATGACCATATCTTGAGGAAAATTTTTTTTGGAAAAGGGGAGGTTAAAAAATTAGGGGGTAAAAATTGGTGGTGGGGACAATTTTCAAGATTTCAGAAATCAAAAGAAAATTTCAAATATTTTTTTTTTTTTTAAGGAGGGTTATACAAAAAATTTTGAAAAGGAGGGATAAAAAAAAAAATTTTTGGGGGTCACGGAATAGAAGTTCCTTCATAATATAAGTTCGAATGGAAACAATATTCTGGAATATTATTTCCACTGGAATAAATATTACAGTAAATGTTCCCAACGGAATAAATGGTATAGAATATTTGTTCCAACAGGAACAGATATTATGACATTGTTTATAACAAAGTTTCCAGTGGAACTTCTGTTAGGCGGAACAAATATCGTTGACAGGGGTCAATTCGCAACAGCCTTGTGAATTGCACAAAAGCAAAAATTGAATATAAATTCAAATCATATTACCAATTTTAAGTTCTTTGACTACAGTTATTCTGTGTCAGAAACCTATTATGTGTCAAATATTGAATTACAATCCAAATTCAGACCTGTATCAAGCGCGAATGTTGTGTTCATTTTTGCCCCAACTGTTCGGGTTGGACCTTTGCGATCGTATCCAGCTGCACTTGGCGAAGCAATTTATTCTAGTTTCCTGACAATAACTTGTGTATAAGTGTATGGATCTCTATGAAATTGTACCAAAGGTTCCATACCACAAAAGGAAGGATGGGATTGACTTTGGGGGTTATGGCCAAAACCGTTCAGGAAATAGGGGCAAAAAGGGAGAAAAAGGTTTTGTCTCGCCTTGACGGAGTCAAAAGCGAGACATAGGTATGCTGTTTCTGGCGGCGGCAGCGTCAACAATGTATTAGTTTGTGATTAGGTCTAGTTTATGGTGAACAACAAGTGGTAGGTCAATGATATTTGATATGCAGTTGTATTAGCATTGGCATATCTCATTTCCATGGAGATTATTTGGCCCTGCCCCTTCGTCATAGTCTATTGACTTTGAAACTTTTGCTTAGTTTACATGTATTAGTTTGTGATTAGATCAGTTTATGGGGAACCACTAGTGGTAGGTCAATTATATTTGGTATACAGTTGTATAAGCATTGTCATATCTCATTTCCATGGAGATTATTTGGCCTGCCCCTTCGTCATAGTCTATTGACTTTGAAACTTTTGCTTAGTTTACATGTATTAGTTTGTGATTAGGTCAGTTTATGGGGAACCACTAGTGGTAGGTCAATTATATTTGGTATGCAGTTGTATAAGCATTGGCATATCTCATTTCCATGGAGATTATTTGGCCCTGCCCCCTCCGTCATGGTCTATTGACTTTGAAACTTTTGCTTAGTTTACATGTATTAGTTTGTGATTAGATCAGTTTATGGGGAACCACTAGTGGTAGGTCAATTATATTTGGTATGCAGTTGTATAAGCATTGGCATATCTCATTTCTATGGAGATTATTTGGCTCCGCCCCCTTAGTCATCTTAGTCATGGTCTATTGACTTTGAACATTTTGCTTAGTTTACATGTATTAGTTTGTGATTAGGTCATTCAAGGGGAACCATTAGTGGTAAGCAAATGTTTGTATAAGCATGAGCACATCTCATTTCCATATTAAGAATATTTGGCCCCACCCCCTCAGTCATGGTCTATTGACTTTGAAACGTTTGCTTATTTTACACGTATTAGTTTGTGATTAGGTCAGTTTAAGGTGAACTGCTAATGTTAAGACAATGATATTTGGTATGCAAATTTATTGGCATTTGTAAGTATCGTTTCCATGGAGGTTATATAGCCCACCCCTCATCATGGTTCATTGACTTTGAAACTTTTACATAGTTTACAAGTTAATGTTTGTGTTTAGGTTGGTTGAAAGGAACGACTTATAATAAGTCAATAGTATTTGGTATGCAGTTGTATTAGCATTGGCATCTCATTTCCACAAATAATCTCCATGGAAATGAGCTGTGCCAATGTTTATACTACTGCATACCAAATATCATAGACTTACCATTAGTGGTTCCCCTTAAACTGACCTATCGTCCTGAAAATGCATGAAATAATTGCTACTGGACGTAAATCAACCAATAAATCAAACTGACCTAATCACGAACTTTAACATTTAAAAGGAATTATGATTTGAAATTGTTTTAAAGTCAATAGACCAAGACTGAGGGTGGGGTCAAATAATATCAATGAAAATGAGATGTGCTAATGATTAAACAACTGCTACCAAATATCATTGACTATTCATAAATGGTTTTCCTTAAACCATGACAGAAGCGGGCAAACAATCTCCATGGAAATGAGATATGCCAAAGCTTATACAACTGCATAGTTAAGTACCAAATATCATTGACGTATCATAAACAATTCCCCCTAAATTTGAGACAATAATTGAGAAGAACCAATATTTGCCACTGGACATATTGCAATCATTCAATCAATCATTATTGAGTGTTGACTGCACACAAATAAAGCACTATGATTTAGCTGGTCCTTTGAGTACAAAGAAAATGAAAGCATAGTGTTTTATTCATGTTTCCATCTTTTTATTCGTTTTCATTGTCATTGGCTTAGTGATAAGTATAGATTATTACATGGCATTTTCATATCAGACCCTTTATCGGCCCTAGGTCATGATATCAGCCCCAGATCCGCAGGCTCGAGGGCTGATATCATGAACGAGGCCGATAAAGGTCTGATATGATAAATGACATGTAATTATCTTTATCATATACTTCAACAGAAGAAAAGGGGCCTCGGTGGCTGAGTGGTCTAAGTAGTTACTACTGTGATCACTAGCCAGTCAACACTGAGGTTGTGAGTTCGAACCCCGCTCGTGCGGGTGCACTCGACTCCAATCTTAATTGACTAGGATTGTCAGTTTTCCTATCGAAGGTCGGTGGTTTTCTCCGGGCACTCCGGCTTCCTCCACCAATAAAACTGGCCGCCACGAAATAGCCCAAAGGCGGTGCTTAAAAGTGGCGTTAAAACACCAAAATCAAATCAAATCAACAGAAGAAATACAGACAAGAACTATTAATTAAAATTTTGTCTTTCCATGACTTTTAGATAATAATTTACGAGGGGGACAAGGGGTTCCAATAACAGCAAAACAGCAAATTGATTTGGCTTATAACTGATAACAAGGAATTGAAAAGGATAAAACAGATAACAGTAAATGAATAATTAAAATCAGTCAGGTGCAGGACAAATCCAGTATATATCTTATTATAATCCTTTGTAATGAATTCCATTTTCTATGAACATGTTTTAGAGTTATATATCTAGAATTGGTTTACTCAATGTATGGTAATATTTTTGTTATGGAATACTTTTTCAGCATTTATTTTGTACTTTTAAAGAAGCTCACATGCTTGTAATTTAAATAGTGAGTGTATTCTTAGAAAAGAATCACAGAGCTGAGTCTGTGTTCCTTATTATATAAAAGGTGTTTAGGTTAACTGGTCGTATGGAACTAGGACTTAATTGCCATCCTCATCAGGTATCTCTGGCCATATGTTTTCCTTTTTGTTGAGTCTGCGACTTTTGTCGCAAAAGCGAGACATAGTGATCACACATTCCGTCGGCGTCGTCGTCGTCAGGGCATCCACAAATATTCACTCTGTGGTTAATGTTTTAAAATATTAATAACTTTCTTAAAATATCCTGGATTTCTACCAAACTTGGACAGAAGCTTGCTTATGATCATATAATAGTATCCAGAAGTAAATTTTGTAAAAAATAATCCTATTTATCCGTATTTTACTTATAAGTGGACTTAGTTTTTCTGCCAGTTTACATTACATTAACTCTGTGGTTAAAGTTTTAAAATTTTAATAACTTTCTTAAACTATCCTGGATTTTAACCAAACTTGGACCAAAGCTTGTTTATGATCAAAAGCTTGTATCTAGAAGGAAATTTTATAAAATTTATTTCTTGTATTTCCATATTTTACTTATAACATGATTGTATAAATGGACTTTAATAAGTTTTCTTTCAGTTAACATTACATACAGTCTGCAGTTAAAGTTTTAAAACATTTATTAGATTCATAAACCATCCTGGATTTTACCAAACTTGGACAGAAGCTTCTTACAATCAAAGATAGTATCTAGAGGAAATTTGTATGCACCCGCCGTAGCGGAGGGGCATTAAGTTTCCCTTGTCCGTCTGTACATACGTCCGTCCGTACGTCCGTACGTCCCAAAGTTGGTTTCCGTTCTCTAACTTCAGTTTGCCTCAACCAAATGTTATGAAACTTATACACAATGCTTATTACCACAAAACACAGATCAAGTATGAATTTTGGTGGTGTCATTGTAACCGTTCTAAAGTTATGCCCTTTACAAACGAAAAAATTGCTGAATTTTTCGTTCCGTTCTCTAACTTTAGTTTGCCTCAACCAAATACTATGAAACTTATACACAATGCTTATTACCACAAAATATAGATCAAGTTTGAATTTTGGGGTTGTCACTAAGTTTTCTAGAGTTATGCCCTTTACAAATGGAAAAATTGCTGAATTTTCGTTTCCGTTCTCCGAGTAAATTAAGTTTGCATCAACCAAATTTTATGAAACTTATACACAATACGTATTACCACAAAACTCAGATCAAGTACAAATTTGGGTAGAGTCACTTTTACTGTTCTTCAGTTATGTCCCTTTATAACTGTATATGATATGCAAGCGGGGGCAACATCTGTGTCCCATGGACACATTCCCCATTTATTTAATAACTTTTTACCCATTTTGTTGAGCCTGCGACTAACATCAAAAGTAGGCGAGACACTAGTATTGGGTTCTGCGGAACCCTTACGAATTTTTGTAATATTTTAAAAGAATTGTTCGAATTTAATATGCACATACAGGGAAACAAGGATCGTTATCCCTATACGTAAAAATCAAGATAATTCTAAATACATGTTCATAGAAAAAGGAATTTATTACAAAGGATAATAATAATTTATACTGTAATGGTCCTGGACCCAACTAATATTAAAATGTTTATGTGATGATCTGTGATTAAATATAAGAAGATGTGGTATGAGTGCCAATGAGACAACTCTTCATCCAAGTCACAATTTGTGAAAGTAAACCATTAATATAGGTCAAAGTACGGTCTTCAACACGGAGCCTTGGCTCACACCGAACAGCAAGCCATAAAGGGCCCCAAAAAATGACTAGTGTACTATAAACCTATTCAAATGTCTATATGTTAATTGAATCCTTCTCCGAATACGGGACCACCATGTTACTAGTGGAAAGATCCTAATTTCTACTGAAGATTGGCTGTCAAAATGCTAACATTCCAATTTTCAATAACAGTTAACAGCAAATACATTCTCACAATAACAGATAACAAAAAAACTAATAGTCCAATAACAGCTAACAAGGAATAAGACAATAACAGCTAACAGCAAATATATTTTCAGAATAACAGATAACAAAGAATTAAATTGCCCCAAAACAGCATAACAGTTAAACCCTTGCCCCCTCATTTACAGACAACCAAATACAAATTTCTTAACTTTAATTGTGTTTATTGATGTTACAAGCATTTTATTTATCTTGTCACAATAATTATCATGTTCTTATTTTGAAATTTGCTTCTCAACCATTTTGTGAAAAGTCTTAAATCACTTGCGGTTTTCCGCACTGTGTTGTCGTTTTCGAACAAATTTCCGGAAATGCACGAAGTTGCATGTGATAAACGTCACCAATCTCCGGCGCAGAGTTCATATCCGTTCCATACATGCTCCGCAATACTGCATAATATGAGTCCGAATCGCTTTTATGTTATCAAATAATTAAAGCATTGTCTCAAAACTAGGTCTTCTGCAAATATAGAATTGAGAATGCAACGAGGAATGTGTCAAAGAGACAACAACCGACCCATCCAAAGGCCGCCACCAATGGGTCTTCACCGCAGCGAGAAAATCCGCAACCGGAGGCGGGCTTCAGCTGGCCCCGAGGAACGACCATTTAACTTCAAACGGGGGATATGGTTTTTCCTAATAAAATATTCTGATCCCCAATTTAATGAAGAAAAAAATTGTGGTGAAGCAGATGACAAAAAAAAAAAATATTCTGAATCCAGATTTTCCCCATACCTTATAGTGTTACATTTTGAAAAATATAATTTGACTGAAAGCGTCAAAAACTAAAAGAAATGTTCGCGCTTTACGCGGAAAAAATTTCTGACTCAGACAAAACCATAACCAAGATTTTTTTATAACAAAATAGTTTCTCAAATCAAAGTTATTCAGTGAAACTCTCGGTAAATCTAAAGTAAAATTACGTGAATGTGGCATGCAGGTTTAGTTGAGCAATATTTGATTCAACGACTAGCTGTTTCTATTAAAAAAAAATTAATTCACGGCCCATGAGTAAACTTGGCTTGAAAACTTGATAAGACGTAATACTTTACTCGTAAAATTAATATTAATGTTAACAATAAACAAATTCAGAAATGCATGGAAGAAATGGAAAATGATTGCCACATTTTTGTGTTAACATTTTGTGACGTTGGTCGATGAAGACGAATTCAACTTTTTTCTCATTCAACATTGCTGTCAATTTTCAGTGTTTAGTGTCAGCATGCTGAGTTGTTGATTGCATTATGGAAGATTGTGGAACGCTGAGCATGACATGTTTTATTTTTTTAGTTCATAACTTCTTCTTTCTGTAACTTTCTCCTGTGGTTAGGAGCACATCAATTGCTTGATTTTTTATAACATCTGACCAATAAATATATGTATTGACGTGATTCTCATTTTGTCCAGAAAAAAAGTAAATTTGTCGTTTCACAAGCCAACATTCTGTGTTGTAACCAGGTATGACAGGTTAATATATCTTAACTGTTACACGATCCAATACTAAATCCACCTCGACTCCATTGACGGTTTGGATATGTTAGAAAACTGAACATAGGCTTTGGTGAGTTTGTTCTGATCCAACATCTTTGCAATATAAGGACGTCTGTTTCTCTGAGACCCCATCCCCTTCTCCCATTGTTTTGTGGTTAATTGTTTAAGACATCAATGACTTCGTCAAAATCTTCATGGTATATTTCGAAACTTGAACAGAAGCTTTATTGAGTTCTGCATGATCAAAATACAGCATCCAGAACAAAATTTTGAAAATGTGTTTTTTAATAATTTTTTCATATTTTACTAATATAATCTTTTCAATAAAATTAAATGGTCTTTGCCAAATGAATCACCGTAAATTTATATCTGCAACTTCTTCTGTAATGAAAAGGTAAATGTGCTAGATATACTTACAGGAAGTGTGATGAGATGATTAACGCTTCAAATTTTCTCATTGACAACATCTATGTACGTTTTTAGCAATAAAGTTTATCGACAGGTTGTATGCATTCCCATGGGCACCAATTGTGTCCTTCAGTAGCAGACTTGTTCCTATACTGTAATGCGTCACAATGTATGGCCAAACTCAGAAAAGATCCGCCTAAATTCAATTTAATTGGTAATTTCAAATACACGTAGAGTTATTCTTTTGATAATTTTGGGGATAATGAAAATACTGCCAAAATTTACCCAAAGGAACTTATGTTAAGTAATATCAAATATTAAAAGCAATGGCTGTCCTTTTCTAGATTTAGATATTTCAGTTTCACACAGGAAAATCTACACAAAATTTAAACAACAAAAGGGACCAGTTTTTGTTCCTATTGTTAATTTTCCTTTTGGGGCAGTGATGTTCCTTTGATCTCATCTTACATTCTGAATACACCCCAACTAGTTCGCTATGCCCATGTCTGTAGTGATGTTATAGATGACAACGGAGTCTAATCTATGTATCATTGGTAAATTTCGGGGATTTCATGACCTCCAACTGTGGCATAGTTCTAAGCTTGGTGGCCGAGTGGTCTAAGTAGTCCAACTACTGTATCACTAACCTGTCAATACTGAGGTTGTGAGTTCGAGCCCAGCACGTGGCAGGTGCGTTCGACTACAAACTTAATTGGCACTTCGGAGTGGACATTCCGGCATCTTCCACCTGAATAAAACTGGTCGCCATGAAATAGCCAACCGAGTGATGACAGTGGCGTTAAACATCAACCAATCAATTAGTTAATCCCCCGTTTTTCATTTTCTTTTTTCTGGATTTTTACTACCTCTCCCATCCAATATCTTTAGCAACATTTGAAAAAAAAATGAATATTTTTGAAACTTAAAAAAAATGTAATTAGTTTAAAAGTTATGTGACTTTGATTCCTTTTTGAAAACGATTTTATATTTTTATTTGAAACCGACCAAAACGTCGCTGTAACAATGAATAAATGTTTCTTGTTAAATATGCGCTCCATAAATGTTATCTCCCTTGGTTTTATTTCCGTATCTTTGCAGACGCAAAATAACCATGGCATTGCGTGCAGCTAAAAGATTAACCTCCCTGCGGTTTATTGGGTATGGCAACACAAAATAGTGCTTCTGTTGCATTACAAAACTACCAAATTATTCATATCACAGATTTAATTGGTTTAACGACGCAAAATAACTTAGTAATTTGCCCTTTACTCTGAACAGTTGAAGGTCGCATGGTCAAAACGCATGTGTATTACGTTTTATACAATAATTTATTTCTGAATACGGAAAACCACATTTGACATTTGCCGTAAGAGTTTTGTTGAGTTGCATAATGTAAAGATAAGAGGTTTAAAAATTTGAGTCTATGGTGACCCTCTTTTACAGATTTTTTCAACATTTATTTTATCCCTTGTCAGTATAATTTGATACCTAATAGATAGGTTTCTATTAACACAATTTGAGCAAGAGTTACTTTCCTTTTGTGGCCATGTTGGAGGCTAAATCGCAAATTCCTTCATAAATCAGCCAAGTTAAACTTGTTATACTGGCTGCTAGTCCAAATAATTATGATGTCTTGAAAGGCTATTTTAATTTTTGCTGTGACGCCTTACTACGATGCGTTGCAGGAAGGCATCAAAGCAAAAAATAAAATAGCCTTTCAAGACGCCATAATTATTTGGACTATACTAACTGCTAACTTAGACTAGAAAACTTTTTTCTGAACAATTTTGATATCTTTTAGCCTTGATTAATTCATCGCTATGATTTAGTAAGTATCTCTGATAAGACTTCCGTGACAGCGTGTATCGCATACATGTGATTCTTCCGGTGAGTCAAAATCTCCGCTTTCAGACCCTCTTCCGTCCCTCCCGTTAAAATTTGAAATCTTCCGCATTTTGAAAATGTCAACGACGAAAAATTTGCAGTAGACATTTTGTTTATAAAATTGATACTGACAGAAAAGTCCGAGAAAACGGAAGTCACCTTTCCTGTTTTTGTGTCAAAGGTAAATAGGTAATTAGCCTCGAGTAATCAATGAAGGTGTTTAGGATTAGACTGTATATACAGCAATAAAAGATTATTGGCAATTACCTGGTGATCAACTAGCAAGTTTAAGACACACGCCTGGATGATTAAAAGTGAAATACTGACAATGGATATTAAGTTTATAAACAACTAAACAACGACTTTAAATTGATGCTGTTGAAAACATTGAACAGTTACATTATGTTACTGAACCTCAAAAGACAAATGAAATCAACTCAAATATGATATTTATGGAAAATGAAAGGATATGGAGTAAATGTACATGGGACAAAATCGCACACAATACATAGAAAACATAGAAAATTATCAATGAACAGGGCTTTTATTCCTGTTCTTCATCTTGACAGTTGATGTAGGGTCTTCAACAATGAACAAATCATTCATACCCTACAACAAGGTCAAGACGGCCTAAGCGTCGACTTAAGCGGTACTATTGATAAAAATAAAGTAATTTTGAAAGACATCGATCGCCGCTAAAATATGCCTTGAAGTTGCACATGTCGGGAGCGGTCAATGAATTACATAATTTATAATTACGGGCGAGGTTTTTGAACATATATTTGTCATACATTGCCCAACAAAAGACCAATAATTTCAAACAACAAATGATAGACAATACATATAAAACTAAAAACAAATGATAGACAGCACGGACACATCGAAATATATGTAAGAAAACCTAGCAGTTTAAAAAAGTATGAAAGGGCAATATACAAAACAGATGACCAGACCAGTATTTTGAAGAAATTTTACCAAACATGAAATTTTGACGGTGTATTAATATGAGACATAATCACATGAACAAGCACACCATAACTGTAAATATTATAAGAGCATACACCTCAAGCACGGGAAACGTTTTCTATCCAAGCCAATGGAATACCTATGTAAGTATGTTTTCTTGGACAATTCTAAATTTTATAATTTGACAAATGCAAACTGTATGTTATCACCAGAGAATATAATGTATTATATGTCTCTTATCACCAAATACCCCAGCAGTAAATTAAAAAGATCAAGTTTCTAGCCAAATTCACTCTGCCTGGAGATCTGATTTCAAATGGTGCAAGTCCAGTGCCAAGGGTCAAGACCATGCTTACTACACTTCTTGCAAAGCTGACTATGGTGGCCCTAATGACTTGACCAAACATATGGAGACAGCTACCCACCAGAAAGCCCACAACTCTATCAATTCAACACCACTGTTCAGTAGCGTACCAAAGTTGACAATGTAGCTTAAGCAGAGATACTTTTTACCAACTTTATATGATGGCTGATCACTTTATCTTGAACTATACACATTGTACATGTATACAATAAATAAATATTTGAAAACCCCTTATCTTCTATTTCTGTCAAGTAAAAATGGCTATGCAGGTGCTCAAAGGTATAGAATCATTAACAAAAAAGTAAAATATGCAGTTTAAACACCAAAAAAACCATTGCGTGCGTCGATAAAAATGTCGATAAAAAATCTCCAGTTATGAGGCCCAAACTCCAGCTGAAAATTTCCAAATCTCCAGTTGTGGCTTGACAACTCTGTCACATGTCTGGTATCACATCTTTCAATTTGGTTAGTCAAATAAAAAAATCAACATTAATTCCTCCTAAATTGCTCAAAGGGAAATAACTTAAACCCAAATTAAGTCATTCAAAACCAATCTGTAGACTTCTATGGTCTGGCACTTGACCTATGCAGGGGTTGGGGACTGCTTGGTCAGTATGGATAAATATGCAGCCATACTGGGTTGGATTGGAAACTTTATTTGCCAGGCCTGTGTTGATCACTGGATGAATACATCCATTGTTTGCCAATGGTGGTTCAATAGACTATCACTTTTTCAGAATCTGACACTTAACCCAAGATTTTGCGACACTTGAGCTATTGAGATCATTCAACAATCACTTAAATTTTGCATTGTTCTGTCACAGTCAAGGACATTTCCCTTATGAGGTCAAAATTTTATGGGAACATCTGTGATGGCAAGTAATGGCAGACAAATAGTGATAGGTGTATTGTTCTGCCTCTATCCTGGTCTACCAATCATTCAGAGCCAATTTGATATTCAGTTCTTTTCTTGAGAGATACATGAACTTTGCCACTTGAAATTAAGTAAATAAAAATTAGTGAAGTGTTGATATTTTGAAAATCTGACCTTGTAAAAAAAGAAAATCCCAACAATCCCACAGGCGTATTCCAAAACAATAAGTCACTTGAAAAACACAACAATATGCACCCCCCTCTAGATCTAAAACGAGTGAACTTCAGCATTTCCAGGGCCTAATAATGACTTTTATCATACCCTTCATTATTGAATAATTGGTGCATTTGTGGTATTAACAGGGATTTTCCTACCCTTTTTCAAATGGGGCCTAGGCCCTAGGCAATTGGGGGAAAAATGTGTTGTATAATGTATTAATTGGGAAGAAATAAGTCATTGTGTTCAACATATTTTAATGATGTTATTTATTATTTTAAAATTCAAATTTTCTTTCATGCTTAATTTGAACATATCAACCAGTTTGTTTAAATTCTCATCTGTGAGAGTTCCAGGGCCCTCTCTGCAAATCCTCGTTATGGCATCAAGGTGATCCTTTATCAGTGACGGTTTGGATATGTTAGAAAACTGAACATAGGCTTTGGTGAGTTTGTTCTGATCCAACATCTTTGCAATATAAGGACGTCTGTTTCTCTGAGACCACCATCCCCCTTCTCCCATTTTTTATGGTTAATTGTTTTAGACATCAATAACTTCGTCAAAGTCTTCATGGAATATTTCGAAACTTGAACAGAAGCTTCATTGAGTTCTGCATGATCCAAAGACAGTATCCAGAGCAAAATTTTGAAAATGTGTTTTTTTTTTTATATTTTTTTCCATATTTTACTAATATTATCTTTTTCAATTAAATTAAATGGTCTTTGCAAAATGAATCACCGTAAATTTATATCTGCAACTTCTTCTGTAATGAAAAAGGTAAATGTGCTAGATATACTTACAAGAAGTGTGATGAGATGATTAACGCTGCAAATTTTCTCATTGACAACATCTATGTACGTTTTGGCAATAAAGTTTATCGACAGGTTGTAGACATTCCCATGGGCACCAATTGTGTCCCTTCAGTGGCACACTTGTTCCTATAATGAAAGTAGTCACAATGTATGGCCAAACTCAGAAAAGATCCGCCTAAATTCAATTTAATTGGTAATTTCAAATACACGTAGAGTTATTCTTTTGATAATTTTTTGGGAATAAAGAAAATACTGCCGAAATTTACCCAAAAGAACTTATGTTAAGTAATATCAAATAATAAAAGCAATGGCTGTCCTTTCCTAGATTTGGATATTTCAGTTTCACACGGGAAACTCTATACAAAAATTTACACAACAAAAGGGACTAGTTTGTGTTCTCTATTGTTAATTTCCCCCTTTTTTTGGGGGGGGGGGAGTGATGTTCCTTTGATCTCATCTTACATTCTGAATATACTCCAACTGGTTCGTTATGCCCATGTCTGTAGTGATGTTATAGATGACAACGGACGTCTAATCTATGTATCATTGGTAAATTTCAGGGATTTCATTACCACCAACTGTGGCATAGTTCTAAGCAAACTGAAAAGAAATCTCACCTTGTCATCCCCGGCTTTTTAGTCAGTGACAAATTTAAAATAAAACCTTAACTAAAATCTTCCATAGTTATAAACATTATGTTTGGAAATTTGGCTTACCTGTAGAAAACTTATTACAAAAAAATATCACATCCTAATTTTTATAGCAATATGTTGGTCATAGAGCCCATAAACATATATAATTATATACGATCCATATGGGTAAACTGATCGATCATTTAAGTAACCTGTGATAAAAGGTTATCAAGTAAACATAGTACTACATATTGGAGAATCCCAGATTTAACAATGTAATAAATAGTTAAAGTTTTCCCTTTAAGAGAATTATTCTTTATAGCTGAGACTACTATAATATGTGTTATAGTAGTCTCAGTTTATAGCTAAATGGACATACATGAGCTGACTTGAGAATTTTCTGGAAAAACAGAGATTTGAATTGTTTCTCTTATTAGTACTTTTATGGCTGTTATTGTAATTTCACTATTTTCGGGATGTATACCTCTAAGTCTTCCACCTGAATAAAACTGGTCGCCATGAAATAGCCAACCGAGTGATGACAGTGGCGTTAAACATCAACCAATCAATTAGTTAATCCCCTGTTTTCATTTTCGAGTGATGACAGTGGCGTTAAACATCAACCAATTTACTACCTAATATTAGTTTTAGCAACATTTCTGGATTTTTACTACCTCTCCCATCCAATATCTTGAAAAAAATGAATATTTTGAAACTTAAAAAAATGTAATCCAATATCTTTAGCAACATTTGTATGTGACTTTGATTCCTTTTGAAAACGATTTTATATTTTTATTTGAAACCGACCAAAACGTCGCTGTAACAATGAATAAATGTTTAGTTTAAAAGTTATGTGACTTTGATTCCTTTTGAAAACGATTTTATATTTTTATTTGAAACCGACCAAAACGTCGCTGTAACAATGAATAAATGTTTCTTGTTAAATATGCGCTCCATAAATGTTATCTCCCTTGGTTTTATTTCCGTATCTTTGCAGACGCAAAATAACCATGGCATTGCGTGCAGCTAAAAGATTAACCTCCCTGCGGTTTATTGGGTATGGCAACACAAAATAGTGCTTCTGTTGCATTACAAAAGTACCAAATTATTCATATCACAGATTTAATTGGTTTAACGACGCAAAATAATTTAGTAATTTGCCCTTTACTCTGAATAGTTGAACTTGAAGGTCGCATGGTCAAAACGCATGTGTATTACGTTTTATACAATAATTTATTTCTGAATACGGAAAACCACATTTGACATTTGCCGTAAGAGTTTTGTTGAGTTGTATAATATAAAGATAAGAGGTTTAAAAAAATTGAGTCTATGGTGACCCCTCTTTTTCCAGATTTTTTTTAACCTTTATTTTATCCCTTGTCAGTATAATTTGATACCTAATAGATAGGTTTCTATCAACACAATTTGAGCAAGAGTTACTTTCCTTTTCTGGCCATGTTGGAGGGCTAAGTACGCAAATTCCTTCATAAATCAGCCAAGTTAAACTTGTTATACTGGCTGCTTGTCCAAATAATTATAATGTCTTGAAAGGCTATTTTTAATTTTTTGCTTTGACACCTTACTACGGCGCATTGCAGGAAGGCATCAAAACAAAAAAATAAAATAGCTTTTCAAGAAGTCATAATTATTTGGACTATACCCAGCAGGCACTCAACGTTTATTCAACGTTGAAACAAGGTTGTTTCTCAACGTTGAAACAATGTCAAATTTATGTTTGATTTTGAAAATTGGAATCAACGTTGAAATTTCAACATCCATACAACGTTGATTCAAGGTTGAATAGTAGTTGAAAGTATATTAATAAGATTTATTATAAAGCTACATACATTTTTACCTGCTTTCCAAATTTGTGCTGTTGTTCCATGTACATAGTAGACAGGAGACTGTACAGGTTTTTTTAATGGTTTTTTTTTTTTCTCCCCAAAGACACATATGAACCAAATAGATAACCTAAATGGGAGACATCTAAATAAATACATCAACTGCTACTGATACAACATTCCGTATGTGTACAAAGTCAATAATCTAGACCATAAATGTCATATCATAAGATCCAGTTGGCTTCTGTGTCTCTAATACTCAAATGTTAACTTTATTAAAACGTGTATTTAGCTATTAAGAACAAGAAAAACTACAAGAAGGAATAGCTGAAATGAGTGTGTGTGTCGACTTGTATTTAAAGTTAACTATAATACATAATTATCCAAATGTATATTAATATACAAGTGAACACCTACCATTTTGTTATATTCTTACTTGTAGTTTTTCTTGTTGTGAATAGCTATAAAAATACAAATCATTCAATGAATTTGATAACATAGTTTGCATAAAATTATGACATACACTTTATTCCCACCACAGAAAGCATCACCAAACAGAAAGAAGATGTTGAATACTTCTCAACAACTCTCACAAGTTCAAAGTAGTCCTAATGAAACGACTGACAAATGTTAAGCCCTTCTTAAAAGTAGTATATCCCACGCAGAGTGAAGACATTATCAGGATGATCACAATACTTATGAAAATAAGAAGATGCTGCATGACTGTTAACCAGACAACTCTCCACAAAAAACCAAATGTCCTGGATTACCCTCACACCTATTATTGGTATAAACCATTAAAACATATAAAAATTTATTGAGGAACAATATCAAATTTATTAATACAATGATATTTCTTTTGATAAAAGATTTATTTTATAAATTCATTTGTTATCTATGTCTCTTCTTGTCCTTTTTGCATGTCAACTTTCATCCACCACTTCGCGATATTTCTGCACCTGACCTCAATTTCAAGCAGGAGGAGTCTTTATCAGATATGTGTTTCTCAGTGACATCTTTATACTTTTGCAGTATATTTAAACTCTGGAAAAGATAAGATTATAATAAATATAAATTATATATGTCCTGAAAAGATATCCTAAATTTGAGCCACTTTCAATTTGTTTCTAGAAGCAATGAAAAATAAAACCATAACGACAAAGCACATATATAATAAAGTACAAATGTAATCATTAATAAAAAAATTTATATACATTAATGTGTTCTATAAAAACTACCTTTGATGATTTATAGACTGGAATTTCCAAACTGAATTTTTATTTTGCTCCACATGTCTGATTCATGATACATTTCAGCCATTGATTTGTTTGACAAGCTTCTGTAAAATAAAAAATTACATGTTCACGATAAAGGACACCTAAAATTCAGCGCATTGTTAAATACACATTAAGGACCAGTACATGATAATGTTTTATGAAAAGGAAGTATATGAATTTTGAATGATAGTATTTACTGTGTACATTTTGTACATGTATGTTCTCAATCAGACTAAGTGCAATCTAGGCTATTTTGTTAATACTAAATATAGCTTCTTTTATTGTGTTATACATGTATGTGCATTAGTATACCCTTCACATAAATAATTGTCTTTGTCAAATAAACACATATTCAATTATTGTTTAATTTGTGTTTGCCCAGCATGTGATAATGCTATTATTTTCCTTAAGTTGTGTCATATTTTTGTTTTTAATATTTCTATTAAGTTGTATGGTCATGTTGATTTTAAAGTAGTCATAATTGAATGTGCGCACATGGAGATGCAATGCTCACTTCATTTCTCGTAGTACACAGAGTCAGAGATCACTCACATGAAGATCAGATAAGGGTCAGACTGACTTGTTTTAAAAATAGAATGACTTTTTTTGAAAGGTTAATTAGGTAAACAGTTATCAATGAAAATTCTATAGTTATCCTCTGATAGGTAAAATATTAATATTTTGTTGAATTATATAATGTTTATTGTAAAACAGTATTATTTTCCCATCAGTCATCACATGATCGTTCAATACATTGTCATGATTGTTGTCCAGTCAAAATTAATTGTTTATAATCGTCAAAAATGATGTAGTTTACCAAGCCTTAAAGTTAAAATAAACGAAGATACATATATATATATATATATATTATACATTTCGGAAATTTACCCGATCACAGTAATGTAAACGCTACAACCCCCTTTTTTCTTATTTGAAACTTTAGTTTAGAATATTAATGTCTCAATTTTATCTCAACTTTAATATGAAAATAAATCTGCTTTCCACATTAAGTGCTCTCAAAATAGTATAATTGGAGGAATATGTGATGATATTGTTTACTATGGCCCTTCCCAGTGTGTTCTGATCTGTTCTCTGGGATACAATGTTGACGTTGTATTTTTCTCTAATTGTGCAATATTGATAACAATTCAGAGTTTCTAAATACAATTCATACATATGAAATACCGTGATAGTCACATAGAAACATCTACATACCATAATGATACTTGATTAACGGAAAGTTTCTCCTCGACTTCGTTCTTTGTTGTTCTATCTTGGTGCCGGTTTAAATAATGCGCATGGGCAATCTAACTTCCTGTTCAAATCCCGTGAAAATATGAATTAAAAAAATCGCGAGTTTTGTTAATAATCAACTATTTCAAATTTCTTTACATGTTATCTTAATGTTCAACATTTCAATAATATTATGTTAAATAAACGCATTCTATTTCTTTTCCCTAGAAATTCAGTATCAAACGATTTAACCCCCTCTTTCCATACACACAACTTGAGATAAATAGTTGGTACGATAGGACCTTTTGTAAAAATGAAATGCAGTCACTGTGTTTAATGTAATCAGTTGTTGACAAAAGGTATAAAACATCAGTTAATTAAAAAAAAAAAATCTTATATAGGCCTCATGATAGGACTACCGTGAGTAAATACTTATTAAAAGATAACGTTTATTCAATGTTGAATCAACGTTCCAATTTCAACGTCGAAATGATCAACGTTAATTCAACGTTGAATATTTGTTTATTATCCAACGTTGAAAATGTAACGTTGTTTCAACGTTGAATACACGTTGATCACCATTTCAACCTCATTTCAACGTTTATTCAACGTTGAGTGCCTGCTGGGTACTGGCTGCTAACTTAGACTTTAGAAAAGTTTTTTTTCTGAACAATTTTGATATCTTTTAGCCTTGATTAATTCATCGCTATGATTTAGTAAGTATCTCTGATCAGACTTCCGTGACCGCGTGTATGGCATGTTTCAATTTGAGTGTGTAAATGTTATTCATGACACTAAATGTTTTTCCCACTACTGCAGTAGAGACTGGTATACATAGGTAGTAATAGACAAGTTGGTAGACATGTGGAAATGATGCCTTCAGAACATTGTCACTCTCAAACTCCCTAAGAATGGAACTCAGTGGTACACCATCTTTGTCTAAATCAGAAACAATTTGTTCAGAGCTAGTACTAGGGTCTGAGGTGACTGCTTTAGTGCCTTTATCCTCCTCAACCACAGCTTCATCCTGTTCTACATCCATAAAAGAAGAAACATTTTCGTTCAAGATATCAGTCCCTGTAGTATCTTCAGTACTAATTTTGGATTTTTTAAAGCAAAACATATCAAGTTTTTTACAATCAGTGGCATCTTTACCTTTTTATCCACGCAAAAATTTTGCGGTCGTATATTGGTATGACGTTGGCGTCGTCGTCGTCGTCCGAAGACACATTAGTTTTCGCACTATAACTTTAGTTTAAGTGAATGGATCTCTATGAAATTTTACCATAAGGTTCAATACCACAAAAGAAAGGTTGGGATTGATTTTGGGGGTTATGGTACCAACAGTTAAGGAATTAGGCACCAAAAATAAGCATTTTTGTAACATCCAGACAATAACTTGTGTGTAAGTGTATGGATCTCTCTGACATTGTACCACAAGGTTCCATATCACAAAGGGAAGGCTGGAATTGATTTTGGGGGTTATTACCTCAAAATTTTAGGAATTAGGGGCAAAAAGGCAAAAACAAGCATTTTCTAGTTTCATGACAATAACTTGTGTGTAAGTGTTTGGATATTTCTGAAATTGTACTACAAGGTTCCATATCACAAAGGGAAAACTGGAATTGAGTTTGGGGGTAATTGCCCAAAACGTTTAGGAATTGGGGGCCAAAAAGGTGCAAAAATAAGCATTTTTCTAGTTTCCAGACAATAACTTGTGTTCAAGTGTATGGATCTCTCTGAAATTGTACTGGAAGGTACCATACCACAAAGGGAAGGCTGGTATTGATGATGGGGGTAATTGCCTCAATATTTTAGGAATTAGGGGCCAAAAAGGGGCAAAAACAAGCATTTTCTAGTTTCAGGACAATAACTTGTGTGTAAATGTATGGATCTTTCTGAAATTGTACTACAAGGTTCCATATCACAAAGGAAAGCTGGGTTTGAGTTTGGGGTAATTGCCCTAAACGTTTAGGAATTTAGGGCCAAAAGGGCCAAAAACACATTTTCTAGTTTCAGACAATAACTTGTGTTCAAGTGTATGGATCTCTGAAATTGTACTGCAAGGTACCATACCTCAAAGGGAAGGCTGGGATTGAGTTTGGGGTGATGAATCATAAGGGGTTCAAAAATTGGGGGATTTTTTTTCCTTTTTTTCTTTTAAAATTTTCCATTTTAAGTTGGTTATTTCTGATTTATATTTAAAAGCAAATAATAATGATATGGTAGGAGATATACACCAAACAGGATGTGTAAATTATTATATAATAATATAATAATATATTGTGCAATAGCATGAAATTTTTAATTGCACAGTATTGCACAATAGCAAGAAATCTTCAATTGCACAGTATTTCGCAATAGCAAGAAATCTTCAATTGCACAGTATTGCGCAATAGCAAGAAATATCCAATAGCACAATATTGCGCAATAGCAAGAAATTGTCAATTGTACAGTATTGCGCAATAGCTACAAACTGGAAAAAAGGACAGTATTCCCAATACATTTTGTACATTAGACTTTTGAGTTAATAAATGATAAACATCAAAACTAGGATATGTGTTTCTTATTTTCCATCCAAGTAAGAATATTGTGAGTAATAATGTATGTATTAGAGATTTAAAAAGAATGCTTTTAGGGTGATTTTTATACGACCTCAAAAAAACCGCAAAAAAATTTTGCGGTCGTTTATTGGTATGACGTTGGCGTCGTCGTCGTCCGAAGACACGTTGGTTTTCACACTTTAACTTAAGTTTAAGTGAATGGATCTCTATGAAATTTTACCATAAGGTTCAATACCACAAAAGGAAGGTTTAGATTGATTTCGGGGGTTATTGTACTAACAGTTAAGGAATTAGGGGCCAAAAGTAAGCATTTTTGTAACTTCCAGACATAACTGGTGTGTTAGTGTATGGATCTCTCTGACATTGTACCACAAGGTTCCATATCACAAAGGGATTGCTGGGATTGATTTAGGGGGTAATTGCTTCAAAATTTTAGGAATTAGGGGCCAAAAAAAGGGCAAAAAAACAATAGATATAAGAAGATGTGGTATGAGTGCCAATGAGACAACTCTCCATCCAAGTCAAAATTTATAAAAGTAAACCATTATAGGTCAAAGTATGGTCTTCAACACGGAACCTAGGCTCACACCGAACAGTAAGCTATGAAGGGCCCCAAAAATTACTAGTGTAAAACCATTCAAACGGGAAAACCAACGGTCTATATAAAACGAGAAACGAGAAACACTTATGAAACACATCAACAAATGACAACCACTAAACATCAGGTTCCTGACTTAGGACAGGTGCAAACAAATGCAGCAGGTTTAAACGTTTTAATAGGTGCCAACCTTCACCCTACCTGAAACAATAGTGTAACATCACAACATAGAAAGACACACTATGAAATATCAATTGAAATGGCTTAACTCAATCAAAAGACATATCAACAAAAACAAGTGAACATATTCTGAACGAATAGATTTGATGCATGACTTGAGGGTCTTGATGGGGGTCCTTCATTTTTGTATTCTTTAATTTTTTGGCCCTTTTTTTGTAGCTATGGTCCATTATTCTCTACTCTGTAAACCTCATTCAGACCCTAATACATGTATGTATGTCCAAAAGTTAACCACATATTGCACAGTGCTGCTACCAACAGGATAACCATTAATTTGAAAAAGAAATAAAAGGTGACACATGTTTATTGGTATCTGTTATGGTCATGCATTCCAATCATCCTTTATGTATCACAGATACAATGTAGCATGAATCACTGCCATTTTTCATAAGTTCAACTTGCATTTTTTTGGTCATAGCTAGTTTGACCTCCAATACCATATTTCCTTTGTGACTGCATGATATATATTATTTAAAAAATTCTTGTAATTATGATATGAAATCTATCATAGTACAAATACATATATATATATCATTACAGTGATCAAAGAACACCAATTGCTGAGAAAGATCAAATCTCTGGTCAAGTCAGAAATTTTATATCATTCCGGCTTGGTCTAAAATCGCCAAAATCTCACTTTTTATTTAACATAAAAAAATGAGAATTAGGTCACTATGCTTTACTTAAGGTTTACAATATTTTGATATAAATATGACTTGGCATGGTTAAATCTCAAATAAACCATATATAAAAGGTATTGCACAAATACTGTAATTACAAAAAGTTGAGTAGCATTTCAAGAAGTGCTCTTGTTAGAACAATATAAAAACTAGATTTGTAATTGCTAGCAATAACGGATGGCACCGTCTTCCCCCATTGCCGAGTAATGGCAGCCATTTTGAAAATTCAAACGTCTAACAGTGAATCTACACATGCAAATTAACATTTTTTGTAAAGTTTCATCAAGTTTGGAGCATTTTGAAATGTTTGCTGTTTCAATGGTAACGGTGTCCATTTCCAAAATTTCAAAGACAGATGCAACATTGGCACATGCCATGCTACATATTCATAAAGTTTTATTGGATTTGATATAATATTCTATAAGAAAATGCAGTTTTCATGTATTTTCCCGTAGGGTCAATGTTAAACTTTCGCCCTGTTTCCATGACAATGGCAGCCATTTTGGAACTTCTAAATACTGTCTGCCTATCTAGGCATAACAGGTAACATTTCCATAAAGTTTCATTAGATTGGGTCTTAGAATAAAGAATTTAGAATTTTGATTTTTTTTCACATTTTTTTAGTTTCCATGGTAACCATAGCCATCTTGCAAATTCCAAAGTCAGGTGCACAACTTCACATGGTGGTCAACATTATAGCATAGTTCCATCAACATTGGTCCATTCAATTTCGACAACTTGTGCGACCAAAATGTGTGGACAGTAAAGGATATAACTCTATAAGGTTATTAGAGAAAAAAAAAACACATTTTGTCCCATGTACATTTACTCCATATCCTTTCATTTTCTATTTGTTATTGTGGACTAAAAAATCAAAGACCTGTGATAACATATATATGTTATATGTTTCAAAGGGACAATATACATCATTAGTTTGTTAAAATGTATACAAGTTTTATTGATATTACTGTTGTCGTTATGTATACTTAACTATAGAAAGATATAGCGGTTCATATTTTGCCAATCATGCATAGTACACCTATGTTATTACAGAAAAAATATGCCTGTAATAACTAAAGGGTGTTATTACAGCTTCTCTTTATCACTCCAAAGCATTTGCTCAGACATACATCATGTTTAATTACAATATATTGTAATTCATTGTAAGAAATAATGAACAAAGCATGTAATGAGGTTCTGCAAAGCTTCCCAGTAATTCCCAAGTGCCTCATATAAGTTACATGCCTTTATTCATGTTAATAACTAAGCCTTGTTATTACAGCTAAGATTATCACTTAAAAGCCTCGTCTCATTGATTTACCATGGTTAAAGATAAATGTATTAATTTAATTCAAAAATTAGTTATCAAGGCTATGCATTTAGTTTCTGCGCAAAGTTTCAAAGAGTTCCCTAGAGTCCACTAAAAATTAAAATGTTGATGATTTATTTTACCATGTTTACAAATAGCAAACATGTTATTACAGATTTAGAAAATTTAAGGATTAAAGAGTAGACAACTCATAAAAATATCTGTAATAACACATGGAAGATTTTTTCAGTAATAACCCTATAGAGTTATATCCCTGACTGGTGGAAGAAGATTAAAAATAAGGAAAAAAAAGAAACGTAGAATAACAATACGTCACCCCAACTCCGTTGAGGGTGCCATAATAAGGAGATGTGGTATGATTGCCAATGAGACAACTATCCAATCACAGTTAATATGGTTAAAATGAAGTGGATGTAAGCAATTATTAAGTAACCGTACAGCCTTCAAAAATGAGAAAAACCCATACCAAATAGTCAGCTATAAAGGACCCCCTAATGAAAAATATGAAACAATTCAATTGAAAAAACTAACGGCCTAATTTTTAACAAAGCAATTTACAAAAAAACAAATATGGCAGACATGAACCAATGACAACCACTGAACTACATGCTCCTGACTTGGTACATGCACGTAAAGAATGTGGCACGGTTAAACATGTTAGAAGGTGCCAACCCTTCTAACCTGTTGTTGGATTGTGGTGTCTTTGGGTTGCTGTCTCAGTGACATATTCTGTGGATTTATTTTTATGCCCACGCCGAAGCGGAGGGGGCATTAAGTTTTACCCTTGTCTGTCTGTACGTACGTACGTCCGTCGGTACGTCACAAAATTGGTTTCCATTCGCTAACTTAAGTTTGCCTCAACCAAATGTTATCAAACCTATACACAATGTTTATTACCACAAAACACAGATCAGGTTTGAATTTTGGTGGCGTCACTTTAACCGTTGTAGAGTTATGCCCCTTTATAAATGGAAAAATTACAAAATTTTTCATTTCCGTTCTCTAACCTAAGATTGCCTCATCCAAATGTTATGAAACTTATACGCAATGCTTATTACCACAATACACAGATCAAGTTTGAATTTTGGGGGCGTCGCGTTTACTGTTCTAGAGTTATGCCCCTTTACAAATGGAAAAATTGCAAAATTTTTCATTTTTTTTCCCCAAAATATTTTATAGTGGATTACCAATTTTCATGGATTCGTGGGTAAATATGAACCACAAATTTAATTGTTCAAAGAAGTAGAAAATTCCTACAAGATTGTTTGCAAACTGACAAAACCACAAAATCTGGGAAAATACAATGCTTCCTTAATCCACAACAGTAAACAAATCCACTGTACACCACATCTCCTTTTTTTCATGTTTTGTAATAATTTGTGATTTCTTTTTTTTTTCAGAGTCAGGGCCATGAGTGATGAATGGGGCAGTGGTGCAGGAAAGGTAAAAACATATCTACTTAAATTCACACTAACTTTTATAAATAGTCCTCACACTCAACCACAGGCCCAACAGCTCAGACTTGTAAAAATGCTTTGGGACTTGTAAAATTCATCTCGACAGGCCAATTGAACATGTAGAATCTGACTAAAATTTTCGTAAAATTCAGCTTCAGGCCTGCAGATTCAAAGTTTATCACAAAGACTGTATAAATGAAAAGGAAAATTGTATAAATAAAAGGTGGTAAGGAATATGTTGTTCATCACGAACATAGGAAAATATAAAATATGCTTAGAAATAATATGGAAAAAAGTGTTTAAGTCTAGAAAAGGGAGATAAAAGGGCTTTAATGTTATAAGGTAAAGGTTTACCCTCTAGTCCTACTAAATATTGTTTAATTTTAGCTCTACCTTAATTGTAAGTGGATTAATCCAAAGACAAAATATCCTGTATATACATGGTAATTTGAATACATCCTTTCACTTAAAAGAAATATATATAAAAGATTATTATTACCTTCTTTCATAAGAAAACTTGAATTAAAGTTAACAAATTTATTATTAAGCGCTACGTAATGACATGTACATGTACAAGAAGTTTAGCTTCAAGCTTAGGCTGACCCATTCCTGTAAAACAGTTGTTGTATTCTGTACCAAGGAAAATTAAACACAACTCAAGGACCTATGATGTTGGGTTTACATTGTTTTATAAACATTTTTACTTAATACAAAAACTGTTCAAACTAATTTTACTTTTATGCAGTGGTTCAAATTCAATTCAATACCTAGAATAAATGTTTGTTCCTAAACCAAAAAAATTATAATATCATGTATGTTTATCAAATATGTGTCAAATTTTATCTTTGTAGGGTGGTGGTGCAGGTGGCAGTGTTAGGTAAGATAACAAACAAATTATTGTTCAACTGTAAAAATATTATTGGAAGTTCTCTAACTGATAATAGATCTGCTTTATGGTTGTGACCTAAATAATGATCAGAAACTTTTATTATATTTCAATGTTTTAATTTATAAATTATTGATTGATAAATATGCAAAAGTTGGAAAATCAATTCATTTTCAATTTTACAGTGATTTATTGATTTAATATTAACAACCAATACTTATAATAATGTGGTAAAATAGGGAAATCTATGTATGTATCTTGACATACATATATACTTATACATGATCATGATGGCACATCTGTTTATGTTTGTATTGATTCATGGTTTATAACCAAAGGTCTGCAATTTTTTTCCTGAGATTTCGCCTGCTGTCATTTTTTAGGACTAGAAAGTCAGAATCTGCATGAAGTTTCATGTCTGTTTTTTTAAAGCTTTTCAGAATATTATGTTGAATGCAACTGTTTAAAAGTGCAATGATTTTGATAACTTAAAACTGCAAATTCCTTTGGCATTCGTTGATCATGTTTCTTTCATTTTAGAAACAGAAAGTATTCAAGTTGATTATAAATTACGAATGAAATCTGATTTATGATACAGATTTTTTTTTCTGGCTTTCAAATGGGACTCAATCAACGGTTTAGGGAATTGTGCTTGGAAAAGTGTTTTAATATGAATAAGTATTGTTTTACTCATCAGCATAAAAAAAACAAATGCGCCTTTACAATTGATGAAGTTAATGTTTTTAACCAGATAAACCCTTGAGGAACCAAATTGATATCTTGACTCATATACTGTAAATTCAGATTTTTTTTGCGTGCATTTATTATTGCAATTTTTGAAGACTGAACAAAAATGTGAGATTAATTATTGCAATTTAAGGAAAAGCTCTACATGCACATGTGAGTTTTGATTATTGCAATACTCACCAAGTCACATAATTCACTTTAATAAAAACCTCTCATTAGTTTCTGAATTCACAGAATTTATTATGAATTTTACAATTTTATGATAGAGAGGCTGGTGGAGCATTTGGTAAAATGGAGGCTGCCAGGGAAGAACAATATTTCAGAAAATTGGTAAGGATAATAATTATTATTCAATTAAAAGAAGGTTTTTTTCTGTGGGTCCCTCAAAATTTTGAGCGCATTGTGACGTTTTATAAACCCATCAATACTCATATACTGTTTGACATAAAGCTTTCATACTTGTTTGGATTATATTTTAGTGACCATGTTTTATCGTCAGTTTAATTTCACAATTTTTACAGGACTTTGACAATTTCTTTTTAGTATTGTAACACTGACACTTTGTAAACGCAACTTCTCTGACACTGTTTTATAGAAAGCTTTGATACTTAGTCCTATTGTTTACCATATTGTACTTTCATTTTGATTTGAACATTTTTAATGGGAGTTATGGGACTTTTATCATATTTTGACTATCATGCCACAATGACACACACATTATTTCCTCATTTATACTGCACTGGTGCATTTGGCTACAGGGTAGCAATCTTGTCCATATGAAATTAAGAAGAAAATTATAATAGGTTCTAGAGAATCAATCTGAAGGAGGGAACAAAAAGAACTATGTAATGAAGTTTATAAATATAATTTTATTGTCTGGATTATTTCAACAGACATCAAATAAAATGCAATTAGATAACCTTTATAAAAGTTTTACATGTGTACAATAGTCTCCTGCTGTAAATTATTTTATTTTCGTGTGTGTGAATTGTGGGTTAATCTCCAGCCTGGTCAAACCAAAGAATTAAAAACTGGAATCTGCTGCTTTCGCAGCCTGCACATGGCATTTAAGAAGTAAGTGCAAAGTCTGATGAGCTCAGAGTCCGAATTAGTTGTCCTAGGAATTCTGACATTTTTGCCAGAGAACTGCTATGTGAACAAGCACTTTGAAAATCTGGATCAGCATGTCAAAGCAGTGTTCATATTCATAATCCCAATTTTGATGATTTTTTGTAATTAGAGTTCAATGTTCTGTTGTCAATCAATTTTCTGAGCAGAAAATTCTGCAGCAGTTGTATAATATTATTTTCTCAGCATTACATTGTATGTGTGATTGATTTTTTGGGCATTCAAATGAAAATTTTCTTTCTTTGCGATAAACAATAAAAATAAATTCTGTCCTCTATGGTTAAAAGGCTATGAAAATTTAGGAATATATTTATTATGGATTTAAATGAAAGATTACTTTTTAGAGAGACCAACAGCTAAAAGATCTCCGCAAACACATGGAGGAAGAAGTCGCTTACCATGAGAAGGAAATAATTCAAAATCAGGTCAATTATTAGTGATCTTGGCAATGAGACAGCCTTGCTTGTACCATAATGTAGTTACACGCTATTATTCTCGTAATTATTTGATGATACATATCAATATGTACAGCAAACTATACAAACTCTCCTGTATTTTTCACATACAACATTGAAAGGCTTATTAAATTGTTTTATATCAGATATATTCTTCTTTTGATAAAAGACCATATGATATTTTGTCCTCAAATGATGCTCATCATCCTTTTATAGTCAGATATGCTCAAACTCTTCTAGCATAATGCTTCAGATGTAAAAATTCCAAAGTTTTAGAAATTTGCTTTAACTGCTTAAACATGTTTCTGCTTATTCTAATAATAATTATATAAGGTTAAAACTAACTCAGAAGTTTGTAGAATAACAATGATAATAGAAACAAGTTATATTTTTAGACTAAAAGTTGATTTCACATTTGTAGAAAGTTTTCTTTTATTTACTTGGCTTTTTATAATATATTATGTAAGATTAACATTAATACTCTAAAAGAGTTTGGTTTTATATTCTTTGCTACTATTTACTATTTATCATGAACTTACATGGTTAATAATCAATGTGGCAATAAAAATCTTGATATGAAATAAAAGTTTTCTGCTTCCATCTTAAGTTTGCATAAAGTATGACTGTTTTCTGTCATAGCACCAAAAGTATTGATGTCTGTCGTCAAGTTGAAATAAGATGTTGGATCAACATTTTTAAAAAGCCAACTTCTAGATGTTGTATTTGGATTTATACAGGAGAGTTTTATGCATGGTAGCATGGCGCTTTATACAAATCTGAGAAAGGCAAATTAATTGAAATGTTTTTTTTTTTCATTAAGAATTCTTATCATACATTCGAAAGGAAATCTTATATTAATTTATGACAAGTCTCAAAATATACTGAAAATGGGCTTTCACCTGAGCAATTTTGATACTGAAAGCAAACCATTTTAGCATGTACATAACAGTACAGAGTTCGCAATTTTCAGGAAAATTTGTTAATATATCTTTTAACAGAAAATTAAATCTGTTAATGGACATAAAATTATTTCTCAATATGTTCATAACAATTTCCACTAATTTGGATTCCACAAAAAATATGATACTTGTTGGAGTGAGTAACGCTTAAATTTATTGTCCTTAGCTTCAGCTAAAATCTGTCTGGTCTATATTGTATTTTTTTAAGACACTTTATCGAAAGTGAGTTAACTGTTTATCATAGATGGTTACCGGGAAATTATTTGACCCCAGCCTCTACTTAATTTAACATATAAGTATTTTAAACATGTACGTTAGTTTGCCTTCATCAGAATTTATCCTTTGTAACTCTTTATGTACTGGCACTAATTGTTTCTCTTTGTTTTTGTCCTTTCTTTTTATTGTAAAAATCTGTAGCAAGCTGAACAGTTAAAAGACATGAAGGAACACTTAGATGAAGAAGTAAATCATCACGAGATACAAATTAAACAGCACCAGGTATGGTATTGCGTCTGACATTAGTTTGTGTTAATGTCATGTGATTCATACCATGTGATTGTCATGTGATAGATAGCATAGGTATGTCATTGTGTGTGACATTTGTTTGTGTTAATGTCATGTGATTCATACCAAGTGATTGTCATGTGATATGTAGCAAACAAGGTATTGTATCATGTTGTTTCATGTAGTGATTGTCAGTTGATTTTATAGTTTTATCTTTTATGTCATTTTCTAACAATGACTTTAAACCTCTTTAAGCTTTGAAATATCATTGCTGGTCGCATACATATATTATAGATGCCATCTTTCTTGCATCCAATAAATAGTTTTGAAACATGTACCTGTGTTACTTATATTATTCATATATTTTGTATTGACTTTTAAGTTAACTGACCGTTAATGTAAATACTGGTTCAAAAGTGCAAGATATTTTCAAAAGAAATCACAGACAAACGTGCATAGGGGGGATCATTGGTCAATGAACTGTATGCATGTTTGCCTAGGTTCCTGCTTACTACTCAGCAATAAATACAATAAGCTGTTTACATATATTGGATGCATAATTGATTTATTTTGTGATGGAATTTATACCTGACATGTGATCTGCCATCAAACACACTGGGTATCCCGATCTGAATTCCGCTGATGGAGCAATTGCACCAAAAATACAAACGTAAGGTAAGTTAAATCTTAGTCCAATTCCCACTGAGTAGGAGTTGAATTCAGATTTTACTTACCCACTGTTTGTATTTTTTGTTTAATTACTCCTCTGGATTTGGATTGGGATACCCAGTGTGTGAAATTTCAAAGCTTATTAATGTGTAAATTCATTGTTAGGAGGAGGACATTCAAAGTGAATGCATATGTTATTTATATTCGCAATATATTTATTTTCATAAATTTATCAGTAGGTTTATTTTTGCTGAAAAGAGATTATTTGATTACATATTAAGTAAACCTGCAGGATAAAACAGTTGATTTTCCTGTTATTATAATTGTACATGGATGTTTTATATAAAAATAAGATGAAGTGGTATGATTGGCGATACTACAACTATCCACCAGAGACCAAAAGACATACATTCCGAAACTATAATCAGGGCCTTTTATAGCTTGCTCTGCGGTATGGGTTTTGCCCATTGTTGAAGCTTATAGCAACCTATATATGCTAGCTTCTCCATCATTTGGTTTCTAGTGGAAAGTTGTCTCATTATTTTAATAACTATACATCACCCTATGGCCTTCAACAATGAGCAAAACTATAAGCTATAAAAGACCCTGTGTTTATCTTGTTTTCATTACTTAACTTCAATTAGACTGTGAAACTGATAAAACAACACCAGTGATCTTTACAGAAAAACAATTAAGGATAAGAGAATGAAGGTACAAAATGATGCCCAAGCATATTTTAAACTAACAACTTATAGTCTAAACTATACTCATAATTAACATCAATCCCATAACACATGCATCAGACTACCTACCTTGTTAAATTTGAACTAGTATTCACTTCCTACCAAAAAACTATTAATGTTTAGATATTTTGCAAAATTAAGGTGGTACCCAACACCTTCACTAAAATTAATTTGGCTCGTTTAATTTTCATAAAATTTTGACAAAGTATTTACTTTGACCCTTTGACAAAAATATAAAAAATTCAAAAAATTTGAACCAACCATTTTATCAGAAAAAATACACTGGTTATATAGCAGTTTGACAAACACTAATTTTGATCATTGAGAAGCTTAATATTCCTTTAACAACATAATGTAATTAAAACGTTTAGCTGATTTTACAGAGTTATCTCCCTGTAGTGTTAGGTACCACCTTAAATGCACTCGAAAACATCTACTATACTGTGAAAAAAGTATGCAAGAAAAAGTTCATATACAGTTTGTTACATGTTAACAATGGAGAGAAAACAACAAAATTTAACAGAAAGAGAAGTTGAATATCTACAGTCTTGAATTTTATAGCACTGATTTCTAAGCTGTCTCATAGTTTTAACATTTTTGAATATGTAAGGGAAGTGCCACACCTCATAATGCATCACTAAAGAATAGGTTAGTTAAATTTTTCTCAGATACATAGACAGTGCATGTCTTTCCTTCATTTTGAGCTCATCTGTCCCTAAGGGCAGTTACCATTTTAATAAGATACAACGAACATCTCATAGAAAACATTTATGATATTTTATGCCCCCGCCGCAGCTGAGGGGCGTTAAGTGTTACCCTTGTCCGTTGGTCCGTCTGTCCATCAGTCCGTACGTAGTAACGTATGTCCTAAACTTGGTTTCCATTCTCTAATTTTAGTTTGCCTCAACTAAATGTTATGAAACTTATAAACATGGTTTATTACCACAAAACATAGTTTGAATTTGAGTGGCTTCACTTTACCGTTCTCGAATTATGCCCCTTTATGAAGTTATATGCAAGTGGGGGCATCATCTGTGTCCCATTGACACATTCTCCATTTATTTTAAATCAGCTCCTGTAAATTCAGTAAATTTTGCATGGATTTATTAATGCTATTGTTGAACAATGGACACAAATGCAAGATGAATGAGGCCCCTCATGGGGGGTGTCCAAGTAATCACATAATCACAATTTTTTTGTCGATATAATCACATAATCATTAATTATTTTTTAAAACAAGATAATCAAATAATCAAAAATACAGTCCTAGATTATCAAATAATCAAATAATCATGAAATATTTGGTCTGGTAATCAAATAATCACTATAAAAACGGCCAGGTAATCACATAATCAAAACCCTTTCATTCTAATATGACGTTCTTCAAACGCTTTGAGTACACACATGTGGTTAAATATGAATATATTGTTTGGGCTGTTCTGATCATACTCCCACGTCATATGCTTTTTTATGAATGAGCTACCCGGCGTCACTGAACCATGACGTAAGAATATAAGCATTTTACGGGAAAATGCACGATTGTGAAACCATAAATCATCACAACAAGGAAATGTAAATGATGATAAAATGTGTTATAATTAAGCCATTTTTTTACATATTAGTAAAATTATCATTTAAATTCATCCAAACGTATCTTAATACGTTATTGGTCCCCTACCGACGAAGTTGAAGGGGACTTTAGGTTTGCACTCTGTCCGTCTGTCCATCCGTCAGTCCGGCAAATCAGTTTTCCACACTTTTTTCTTAGTGCTTGTAGATATTGATTTGATATTTGGTATATAGTTTTATCATGACAAGTTACAGATCAAGTTCGAAATTTGTTCCGGTCTGATGATTTTGTCCATGTGGACTTAGAAAATTCACCCAAAAATAATCAGTTTTCCGCCCTTTTTTTGGTCTTGCTTGAAGATATTGATTTGATAATTGGTATATAGTTTTACCATGACAATTTACAGATCGAGTACAAATTTTGTGCAGAGTTATGATCCTTGGACTTGGGAAATTCACTCAAATAATCAGTTTCGTCATGTTTGAAAATTTTGACTTGATATTTGTTATATAGTTTACACCATGACAAGTTATAGATCGAGTTAGCATTTTGTTCCAGTCCAATGAAATTTTAACCAGTAGGGGACTATGTATTGCCATGCAATACTCTCAGAATGCTTGTTGTAAATAGTTTAAGAATGTCACTAGTTCAGTTTGCTCCGTTCTTTTACGTCAATGTAATAGTGCGTTTATTTACGGGAACGGCAAATATTTGCCTTCGCCCAGAGCGCTTCGATCCAAAAGAATTGCGGTATTTGTCCTATTAGAATAGAAATAATTCATGGGGGCTTGAATTTATACTGATTTTACCACGGGTTTGCCCTTTATGCCGATATTTTACCCCTCGCTATCGCTCGTGGTAAAATATTTAGCATAAAGGGCCAACCCGTGGTAAAATCAGTATAAATTCAAGCCCCCATAAATTATTTCTTAAATTTTTTTTGATTTGTTTATTTTTTTATACAGGAAGCAATTGACAGACACAAGAAAAGAATTGCTGACCTAGCCAAGGCAGAAAAGAAATCAGATGGGTCCAGTAGTAGTGATTAAAATACCCAGAGGACAAAATAGTTAAATCAAGAGTGTCTTCTTATGTATGACTGCATATGTGTTTCTTTGTCAATGTGATTTTTAAAATTTTAGAAACTGAGAAACTAAATTACAATTCTTTCATGTATGTCAGGGAATATTATGAAAAATGTCATGTAGACATTTAAATGTGTGACTTGTTATAGAATAAATTAATGAACAACATGGAGAATTCATTGTTATAACATAATCAAATGTTATCATAAGATGGTATTCTATTTCCAGCTGGGTTGGAACAAATATAATTTTTGCTTACCTGGCCCTAAAGGCTGCTTGAGCTAATGTCACTACCTGGCTTCTATTATCATAAAAGAAATGATTTTTGTCCACTGCAAGACGCCTTGCAGGGGACATAGAAATATTGGGTGTCCCTCCTTGCGTCAGTCTGTCTAGTCTTGTTAGCACTCTCACATGTACAATCCAGATATTTATACAACTTTTATCTCAGATTTATATCAGCAATGTCTCTGACAACTTCTGAAATCAGCAAGCTGCCTCATGTGTACAATTTTCACTAGATTTTTATGAAATTATATCATAAGTTTATATTAGCAAAGTCTTTAACAAGTTTGAAAATCAGTGCTGATTAACTTTTTTTAAAAGAGTTATGCCCCTTGGAAATAATAGTTGTGTACAATTCTGTGCCAGATTTTTATGAAACTTATATCATAGATTAATTTCAGCTACGTCTTGGACAAGTTGGAAAATCAGTGTGGATCAACTATTTTTATAAATCATATTTGAGTATATGTGCTTGGTGACATCACAATCACATCATCTTGAGCATGTGCTACTTTTAATTAAACAGGGGTTTTCCCCATTATCCAGGTCTGATTTCCTTACAAAAAAAATGCACACACAACAAATAAATAAGATATGAAGTCCGAGGTTCTGTAGAAAATAAGAGAAAATTTATAAAAGGAAGATGGAAGGATTTTTTCATTAGGCCACATGGGCGTCTGTTTGGCTGTGTGGGATGTATAAATACTTATCCACGTTCGGTCTGAATGGGAACATTAATTTGATGTCTCGTGTAGTGAGTGCCATGCAAAATTTTATTCAATTTATTGTCAATCAATCAACCAATCAATAAACCAATCAATCGATCAATCATGTTTTTGGTCCCATGTGTTTAATAAGGGATTCACATTGGAACTCTGTTCTTTTATTTTATATTATAAAGATCAGGAGAAACTATACCAAAAGAAGTTTGCAAGATATAACAACTGTACCATACACACATTTTTCAGGGGAGTTGAGAAACAAAGATTTGTTTCCAGAGTTAACTTGTAAATATATAAGAAGGGACAAGTTGTTCAATTCATGACAAAAAAATCTTTAGATGAAGTTTACAAAACAAAGAGAAATGACTTTTATTCATGTTCTTTATCTCAAAGTAAAAAAAGCTCATGCATCACTGCACGATCTTACAAGATGGCCAGATGTTCTGGTTAGAGTGGAACATTTGGAAAGAAAAGTTACCGTCTTTAGTAAAAAAGTTACATGATCAAGCAATTCAACAAATTATAAGCATGATAAAGGATTCATCAGATTTTGTATAATGTTTTGGTTAGTGAGAACTTTAAAATTGTAGCAACACAATGGAGCTGGATGATCAGGATCACCCTTCTAGAGCACCTGAGTTCACCTTCTATTTGACATGTATGATCCTTTGGAACTCGATTTTTCAGGTTTTTGTGTGGGCCTCTTGATCACCTGCCAAAAACCCGCCAAAACTCGCAATTCAAGAGAAAAAACTAAAAAGATTAAAATCTAAAGAAAAAAATCAAACTGATACTGGGTATACTGGTTTATCAAGGTCCTATCTTTCTGTCCATACATTTGTCTGTTCTTCCCTCCTTGACATTTTTCTCAGCAACTACAACAAAGCCCTTTTTGGAATTTTCTACTCAGCTTTATATTGGTAAGCTTTACCTTGTGATGTCATGAAACATAAGTTACTTCATAATATAAGTTCAAAGTGGAAGAAAAATTCTGTAATATTATTTCCACTGGAACAAATATTACAGAATTTGTTCCTCACGGAATAAATAGTATAGAATATTTGTTCCAACAAGAACAGATGTTATGGCTTTGTTTATAACAAAGTTTCCAGGGGAACTTCCGTTAGGCGGAACAAATATACGTTGACAATGACACATTTTCTGTCGTTTATCTACTTCCTTTTTGCTGGATACATATAAATGTATGTTCTTTTATTTGAAAAAATGTTTTGTGCATTTTTCTTCCCATTACAAATCAGAGGTTGATATTTGATACTTACAAAAATAAGATGTGGTATAATTGCCAATGAGACAACACTCCACCACAGACCAAATGACGTAGAAGTGAACAGCTATAGGTCACTGTACAGTCTTCAACAATGAGCAACACCCATACTGCATAGTCAGCATGATAGTTACATATAAGTAGGTTAATCTATGTGCTTATTATGTTCTTTACTGTTGCCTTCTTCCATATATTTTAATATTTGTGTTTCCTTTCACTCAAAAGCCAGGGTATTAACAAGATATTAGCTCACACTACATCTGGTTATACCTTAAACTACTATGTTAGAACTATACAATATTATAGTATTCTCAGCAGACCTGGGGTAATTAAAAATGTAATTGTAATTAGCTGTAATTAATTACAATTTTGAAAGTAATGCAATGTAATGTGTAATTGAGCATATTTTCAATTACATGTAATTGAATGTAATTAATTTCACTGCCTTTGTAATTAATAACATTGGCTATGTAATTACATTTAAAACTTGTGTAATTGTGATGTAATTAATTACATTTTAAAATCAATGTAATTGAAATGTAATTAATTACTTTGGCATGTAATTGACCCCAGGTCTGATTCTCAGGTCAGACTAGACTTGTATGAATATGATGACAATTTGGTGATGACTGAAATCATGTTTATTCTGATAACAATGTGTAGTTACCGTTGTCTACTTTTCTATCTGTCAAGTAGTCAGGACTTCTTTAATGACATGATTTAAATATAATAAAGGCTCAATATGACCTAGTGTAATCAATGGTCATCCTTGTAATAACTTCTTGAAAGATCTTATTTGGAACCTCTAGATCATGTTTACAAGATTTACATTTAACATCAATTGTATTAGCTCACCTGGCCAAAGGGACAGGTGAGCTTATCTCCATCACTTGGCATCCGTCGTCGTCCGTCGTCTGTCGTCGTAAACTATTTCAAGAATCTTCTCCTCTGAAACTACGACTTAAGTAAAAAACTTGCAAACTTTAACCGAATGTTCCTTAGGGTATCTTGTTTATAAATTGTATCAAAAGTTTTGCTCCATCAACAAACATGGCCACCATTGCTAAAAACAGAACATAGGGAACAAATGCAGTTTTGGCCTTATCTCACAAACTAAAGCAGTAAGAGCAAAAGTGACAGGAGTATTGAATAGATTAAGATCTATCTGCAACAAAATGTTCGGGGGTGGGAGGGTTTTGGTAAATAAAGTTTGGAGGGGTCAATTTTTCCCTCGAGATTTAAGAAATTATCAATTTTCCAAGAAAAAATTAGGGGTCGCAATTTATTTTGCTAATTCTTTGTATATAGAAAACAGCACAGTGTATTGCACAACTGCAAGAAATCTTCAATTGAATATAAATTCAAACCATATAACCAATTTCAAGTTCTTTGACTACATTTATTCTGTTTCAGAAACCTATAATGTCTCAAATATTTAATTACAATCCAAATTCAGACCTGTATCAAGCTTGAATATTGTGTCCATTTTTGCCCCAACTGTTCAGGGTTGGACCTCTGCGGTCGTATCCAGCTGCGCTCGGCGAAGCACATTTTTTATTGTTTGGTCTGTTTTTCAGATACTATAAGGTATAAGGAGCTATATTTGGTTCATGGAATGATTGTAAGGTGTATATATTTGTCTGGCAGGTTTCATCTGACCTTGACCTTATTTTTCATGGTTCATTGGTTGATGTTAAACTTCTCTGATTTGGTCTTTTTAGATACTATAGAGATAGTTGTCAGCCAAAGAGTTGCATTCAAGTAACATAACTATCAACTTGATTTATGCATATCAATTAAAACAATTGATATCTTCAGTTTTTTTCTGGGATCAATTATCTGACAGCAGAAAATTTTAAAATCACCCTCAGAAATGAAATGGCAAAAATAATTATGCCTCAACAAACACATTTTTAGGAATTATATATAGGAATCACCCTGTCTGTCCGTCTGTCCATATTTCTTGTAAGTGAAACTCCTCCTTAATGTATAGACAGATACAGATGAAACTTAACACAGTTGCAGTACAAAAACCTGAGTATGTACATGTCCATAAAGGAGAATAATCCTGGTCCAAAATATTTCAAGGCAGATATTTGAACTTGCATGCCCTTAGTTTATTACAACATGTGGCAACAGTTCTCAGAAGCACAACTCCTTAACAGCTCAATTGATATTGATGAAACTCCACATACAGTACACAACCTGCTAATGTGCATAATTAAAAATCCTCGTCTGAAATATTTCAAGAGAGATAATTGAACTAATTATGAGATGTGGGATCCTTGAGTGAATATACTCACATTTCTATGCAATAATCTCAGAATGCTAGATACTATCCATGTCCACTCTTGTTTGAAATTATACCAGGAATTTCTATTCAGTATTTAGCTTAGAATAAAATATAATGCATTGTAAAACATGGTAGTAAAATGTAGTTTTATATTTCATCTCTTAAGCACCAAGGACAAAACTTACAGAATAAATATGATCAACAATTTAAAATCTATCTGCAGTGAGATTGCAGACAAATCATTTTTTTTATTTTGAAGCACAAAGAATTTTTAAGTGGCATTTTTAAGCAAACACCGATATACATTAAAAAGCAAAAATATAAATCATGATTGATGAATATTGAGCAAAAAAAATTCAGGTGAGCGATTCAGGCTCTTGAGAGCCTCTTGTTTATAATAAATTAGCTTTATTTAGAGTCGGCATATTATACAAACAAGGACATAACATAAGCTCTAATGAGCTTTTAACCGACATACAAGACATTACAATACAATACATAGTACTCATGCAATAAGTTACATAACACAAAATGAAGGTCTATAATTAAGCATGGTGGCAATAAGCAGATTATAAGCATGATAAGCTAGGTATTAAAGCTAAAAGCATATAAAATATTTACATAGGAGTTGTTGTCCTTTAATGATTTTTTATCAATTAAACATTTTGGCCTTATTTATCGATTTTTTTTATAAAGATAGAAAGGAACTGTACACATAAAAATGACCCACAGAACAAGATCTAAGATAACAACCCTATAAAAACTTCAATTGAATCATAATAGGAAAATATTATTGATGCTACACAAATGTCAATATTTATTAAACCATCAAATGAATCTATTTGCTCCTGAATGATGATTTTTGACAGTTTTAACGTTTCTTATTATTGTTTTGATATGTTTTGTTTTGGAAATATACAAAATTGTGAACAGCAAAAATAATCATCAAGTCAAGATAAACAAATAACTCAAATGACCGAAACCATGGCAACTGTTGGTTGATTTTATTTGAATTTTGCTCTTTAATTGTTTATATAAAATATCATTTTATTTTTCTATTAGAGATCTTCACCTCTGAAACAAGGAAACTAACGATACCAAACATGAAATGAATGCTCAAAAGTGTTTGTGAATTTCATCAAGGATTTTAATGGAAGTCATGACCGAAAATTAAACATAGGCATAAATTTTATCAAAATAAAAGATCATAAAATAGCATGAATAGGTTGCTACAAAAATAGAAACAAAAGTTAATACTAGTTACTATGGTAATTAATAAGCTGTTACCTAATATCTAGTCTGCGTCAAATTAAATTACATTAAAAATCCCTGAATATATTTGTATATGTTCCATATATCTGAAAGTAATATGAGTTTTGGGGCTCTTTTCACAAAAATCTTTCGACTAAAATTGATCGTAAGTTATACTGAAATGTTCATGACTTAATTACGAGTGTTTTTACTCGTAAGATTTTTGTGAAAAGAGTCGCTGGTTTTAATAAAAAAAATCCTTCCATGTTTACAATAAGTTCGAGCACCTGTCATTTATTACAACGGAGTCAGTTCTTTATATCAGTCAATTTAAAAACCCAAGCATCGGTACTTGGTATCTTTGTGAATGATATGACTGGTAATGTTATATTAATCCCGGATGGTTGCACTATTGAATAACTAAAATAACCTGAATATCCAAGCATCGTTATTGAAGTGCTGCTACTTGCTACAGGTGCATTCAAATACAAATAGCTTGTATCAGGCCAGTCTAGTAAAATGGCATAAACGTTCGTTCCGGTCGTTGTTTTTTTCATTGTATACCATGCATTCGTGGCGTTGTCCTGTTGTGTTGTCCATGGTTTTGAACTATAGATTGCTTCCTCGTTTATTTTCATCCATTTTCCAAATTGTAGAAGTCTTTCTTCATAGACTGGCTGGATAGTTCCATAACTAGTTGGTCCAACGTTCATAAGCATATTCCCTCCACAGCTTATAGTTTGTGCAAATGTAGAAATCAGTTCTCGTGATGTATAAAAGTCTTCTATATTTGCCTCTCTTCGGAACCCCCAGTGGTTTTTATCTATCGTCATCGGGTTTTCAAATTTTCTTTTCTGGAGAGTTTTGGATTATACCTATCACTGCACGTAAGATATCCCCCATGGTGGCACATATCACCACGCCCCCATCTGTCATTGGTGACTACAGTATCCTTGACAGGACTGTCATTGTAGAGCCAAGCGATAAACTCCTTTGACATCCAGTAACTATCCGATGCTTCCCAGTCGCCATCTGACCAAATTACTTCCGGTTTATATCGATTCACAAGTTCATATAGTTCTGGTATTGTTTTCATTTTCACAAAATTTTGTGTTGTGAAATTATTTTCTTTGTCCTTCAAATACAACGGATTGAACCATTCATACAGAGAATGATATAGACCAAATCGAAGATTTGTTGTCTCCCGAACCGCAGTAGCTAGTTCACCGACTAGATCTCTATGCGGTCCAGTGTCGTAAGAATTCCAGTTCCATGAATAATTTGACGGCCAATTTGTAAAGCCTTCGTGGTGTTTTGAGACTAGAACAACGTATTTAGCCCCAGAAGCCTGTAATATAGAAGCCCACCGTTTTGGATCATAGAACTCTGTTTTGAAATCTGCTGCAAAGTCAGCATATGTAAAACCAGGTCGATAGTTTTGTTTCATAAAATTGGTAATGTCTTTATTTCCATTTTTCCAGTTATTCCAAAACCAAACTGCACGATAACTAGGGACCGAAAACACTCCCCAGTGCATAAAAATACCTAGTTTAGCTTCATCAAACCACGACGGAAGTGGTCTGCTTTCGAGAGATTCCCATGTTGGTTCGTATCGTTGTGCGACAGATAGTTTTGCACACCACAAAAGTAAAAATAAAATGTAAATAGCCATAACTTGTTTTGGTATAAGATTATCGATCTGTTTAGTCATTGCTAAATATAAAATATACGATAAGCGACTAGTGTCAAAGATTGTCATATTTTATCACCTGTGTTACAACAGAAAAGTCAGTATTTATGATCATTTATTGGAAGAGCACTGTAAGCAAAACTACTATTATACAATTTTGATTCAGGGATGATGATATCAATATGTATTAAATGAACACGTGTATTATTTGACTAAAGCCTACTCAGTAATTGAATATTTCACGAGCTCAAATAAGCGGGAAGAATCGTAACGGTAAATCAATGTTTTATTATTTATTATTCAATGCCTTCGGACAGTCCAGTCTGGTCAATTCTGACATGTCTGACCTACCAACCCACTTATACTTTATCAAAGCTGATGTTTAATTAATGTATTCATACTTGTAATTCTGATAGTAGTGAACGCTTTTCAAAATTTAACATACTTGAATTGCTTAGTAACAGACATTATTGCATTGGTTGCAATGAATTACCTTGATTTCCCAGTGAAATAAAAACCGATAATTTCACATGTGAAATAAACGTGGTTATTTCACTCCTCTGACGTCATACAACAATAGGCGTCAGTGGCGGATCCAGGGGGTCCGGGGTTGGAACCCCTTTTTTGGCCGATCAATGCATTTGAATTGGGACATATGTTTGGAACCCCCTTTTAAAATGGCTGGATCTGCCCTGGGCGTTGTCAAGACGTCGATAACGTCGGATCAAAACAAATTGTGAATGCGTAGAAAAAGATATAGGTCCTTACATTTTCTACTTTAATTTCATAAAAAAAAAAGCCATTTGCCAATGTGATAGAAAGAATAACTAATCATAGAATTCAAATATCGAAAAATATTCAACTCGTGACCGAACAACACTGCCAATTAACTCATGCGTTACGCGCATTCGAGAATTAATGTGTTGTTCGGTCACTCGTTGGATATTTTTCTCTATTTGAATTCTTCGATTAGTTATTCTATAATTATTTCTTTTGAGAAACAAAAGACACGTAGATAAAGGACTTAGCAGTACATATGAGAGGGTCTATATGGGGTATAGAGAGAACAGAATAATGGACATGAATAATAACACGAATAAAGAATAGAGAAAAAATATAAACAATAAAGAATAATTTGGGGCTAAGAAATAAAGAATAGACACAATGGGCCCAAAAATAAAGAATAGAGAAAAATGACCTGAGAATTGAAGAATGCAGAAACGAAGACCCTCACAAACCAGTGCACACATAACCTCTTGGGAATTTTCAACTGAGTACATATAGCTTATACATAACATAAAAAAAAAGTACGCAGATAAAGCCCATTTTAATGCAAACATGTAAACATTGTAGGGCTATTAATATAGGGTTATTCAGTATATATCATCAGTTTTAATTTGTTGATATACTACATTATATGTTACCTTATGATGCTTCATTCCCAGTGCAGCAAAAAAATAAACAACACTAACACGCGTGTTGCCATGGTTACCTCATATTTAGTTCTGTAGTGACCACTCATCATAAATGCAAAGTTATTCCCACAGACAAAGCTTTGACCACTTGTTTTTAAATGCTAAGCGTATAACAGTACTGTAAATATCTATAAGAATAGATGATTACTACCAATAAAAAAGGATGATAAAATGTGAGCTAATCCTGCTCTACATGTTGCACCCACCATGTTGCTCATGGTAGTACAAACCCAGTAATAAATCTAATTTGGTAGGTCACATTCGGGGAAAAGGGGACGGGATTTTAGTTACGACAATTGGAATATATCCGCTGTCATCTGTGAAACGGATATTCCATAACGGTCAACCAACTCCTGATGGCGTCCGTAAAATTACCGAAGGGATGACTTCAACTTCACCACTTGGAACTCTTGGTTTAATAGCTACCTTGTGAGCAGCAACGCTATATCAAGGAAATCATGATAGGAAATACAAGCCCTGGAATATTGTATCAACTGGGAGCTATATACTCCGTATGCAGGCGCTGCTGGAATGTTGCTACACAAAAATGGAAAGTTCACAATTGTGTGAACACACACGACCGTAACGTATTTATTGAAATAGGTATACGCCATACGATTGGACATAGCTAGGGCATGCTACTGCTGAGAAATGGGAAGTTAACAATTGGAATGTTGAATCATCACGACTGTCATAGATTCGTCTGTCTTTGTCAATAGTTAGGTACAGATCCAGATTTGAAGGAGACCTTCTTGTTATGGTAGTAACCTTAATCTTAAGTTCACTGGGATAAATGAGATGCAAGCACTCACTCAAGTGTGGGTTTTTAAGTAATAGGACATCATCAATATGTTCGAAAGTCACATTTAAGAAGTTTGCAAGATGTGTTTTCTTTTTTTCCTTTGAGAAGTCTAAGTATGAATTCTGCTTCACATGCATACAATAACAAGTTTGCCAGTAAGGCTACTCAATTAGAACATATTGGAATAACGACTGTCTGTAGAAATATCAATCCACCAAACTCAAAAAGTGTGTTGTCGATCAAAAAGTCCAGCATTTTGATGATTCATCTTCGGTGTATCTGATGAAATCAGAGTTGGATTTGACAAAGAAATACTTTTCATGACCAAAAACAAGGTATGTTTATTCACGATTTCAATTTTTGTAAAAAAACTCTTTTTATGAGACGGTGTAGTCGATCTTTCAATTGAGCATGGGGAATAATAGTTTAGACAATTGTTGAAATTACTGCAAAATGGTAAAGATTGTGATTGAATATTTTGAGTAGATCTTTAGAATTTTCAAGAATCCACATGCGATTGACATCGCTGGTTGAGTATACCTCATCACAATATTTCTGGAAGGCTAACATTTACTGTGGAAAGAATGGTGGAAGGAACTTTAGAAGGAGGTTTGGTCAAACATCTTGATGACGCGGCTATATATCGTTCTTTTTAAGGATGTTTGTGACGTTTAGGTATCAAGTATAAAGACGGGAGATTTTCAATGTCATTTTTTATGTTTATACCAAAGGAGAGAAGGACGGATTTGTGATTTTCTAAAATCTTCTCTTTTTGACTGATGTAGCTGTATATGTGGGATTCCCTGTTTTGCTGTAAATTTCGAGTTCTTTATTTAGACATTCCAAACAATGAATTTTGCAGATAAAACTATATTTTTAGAGTCTTTGTCCACTGGAACAACAACAATTACTAAAAGTAGAAAAAAAAAAAAAAAAATACCAAAGGGAAAACACGAAGAAAAGTCAAGTAATAATTACAGTTGTGTATCTTTTCGTCGTTTTTGATTTTTGCCATGGCGTTGTCATTTTGTCTGCTCTTATGAGTCTCAGTTTGAATATCACTTTGGTATCATCAACCTCTAATTCATAAAACATTTAAAAGAAAACTTACGATTTAATAATACAAACCCCATCCATACTGTGAAAGGGATGGGTAAACAGTTCCTGCTTTACATGCGACACCCGTCGTGCTAATCTTAAAAAAAAAACAACATTGATATAAGTCATATCTATTGATTCGATTAATTGATACATATCTCTTATCTAATTCTTAAGGCGAATATATAACCACGAATATATATCCAGTTAAAATAAATCAATTGAAATTGAACCATTTATTGTGGAAAGTAAAACAACACGACTACAATGTGTGACAAGATTTTGTAAGTGAATTCAATGTTTGTAATACCATGGTTCTCTTTAACGCACTTTATGACACTGAATTTATCAGAATGAGATTATGTTCAGTATTTGAAGAATAATTTTGCTATGGATTTGTGTATTATTTAAAAAAAAAAAAAACTTTTCAAAAGGCGAATTTGCAGTAAAAAGTCAATAGTTTTGTTGACGTTTGAAGCCTAAACTTTCCATTGCTTTAAACACGCGTATGGCAGATCGGAAAACTATGCCAATACAACCCTTAAAGTTTTGTAATTCTATCAAGTGTGGTAGATTATTGATTTGGCGTAATTGCATGAAATTATCTGAAAACAAATCTGTCATTTTCTCCCCTCCCAGTGTATCCCCTAACTGGTCATTGTTATTGAAACTTACGCAATTTGATTGGATGAAATTATTAAAGCTTCAGCTTCACCTGTTTACATTGTTCATACTAAGTCCTTTTATGTCCGAACGTGAATGAAACACTATTTGGGTATAAAGACAGGAATGACAACCCTTAATCTTAACTTGATTTGAGACATAATAAAAAAATCGCTAAAGACTTATTGTTTTGATTTGTGTTTTCGTCCATTCTAAATGTACCAGTGTAACAAAATTACTCGTTGATTTGTGTGTACTATGTAAATATGATTCAAACAATGTTCTAATAGTTTAACTTTATTGAAAGTTCCTATTCGGAAAAATGTAGCCATTTGAAATATAATTCTATCCTGTATATGGAAAACTTGTTATCTGAAAACAATTTAGTTTGCATTTCTTTTCACACACATGTATAATAATCAAATTGACTGCAAAGTGGACACTGGACGAGTTCGCGTTATTTTTACCAAGGTGATATCGGATATGTTCCTTATGTCGTAACTACAATACCCTTCCCTTTTCATGAATGTGACCTACCGAATTAGACTATTTACCGGATTTGTAATAACATAAGCAACACGACGGGTGCCACATGTGGAGCAGGATCTGCTTACCCTTCCGAGCACCTGCGATCACCCCAGTTTTGGTGGGGTTCGTGTTGCTTAGTCTTTAGTTTTCTATGTTGTGTCTTCTGTACTATTATTTGTCTTTTGTCTTTTTATTTTTAGCCATGACGTTGTCAGTTTATTTTCAATCTATGAGTTTGACTGTTCCTCTGGTGTCTTTCGTCCCTTTGTTTCTGTGGTCATTAAAAGTTCGATCCAGCTGTATAATATTTTCTGTATGTTATATACTTATTTTTACAGAAATTACCTCAATATGGACCTAATATATGAAATGCATCTTTTTAATTATAAAAGTAGGCACGAAACAACTTATTTTGGTAGGGTCAACCAACTTGAATCTTGACGATGCAAATTAATAAATTTCTTTGAAAAAATCCACATGAAGATCTCTTAAAAGAATTTCATCTCTTCTCCGGCCAGAGTATCTGTAAAAAAATCCTGGAAAATGGATTACAACCTTGTTTTGAAGAGAAAGTCGTGTAAACCTTTACATTTAAGCGTGTTTCACTTGTCTTTGTAAATTATTACTTTTACTGTTTAGTCTATTTTTGGTAATATCCATTTGACGTGGCTCGGTACTTATACATCCCGTAATTGTGTTATTGTGCTATGGTAAATTTTTGTATTCTTTTCTTTCGTTTTTGCTTGTGTGTTTTGTCTATATGCCTTTTTGTTTTTCTTTGTTGACATATTTGTTTGTTTTTATAGTGATTAGGATTAGAACACAATGTTGACTGCTGTACCCTTATTCTTGACATTTTTACCTATTATGTCTGTTTGTTTTGCTCACACATTGGTGTCAATATTATGGAATTCTAACAAGTGAGAGGTTTAGCTAACCATAAAAAACAAGGTTTAATCCGACATTTTCTACATAAGAAAATGCCTGTAACAAGTCAGGAATATGACAGTTGTTATCCATCCGTTTGATGTGTTTAAGCTTTTGATTTTGCCATTTGATTAGGGACTTTCTGTTTTGAATTTTCCTCGGATTTCGGTATTTTTGTTATTTTACTTTTGACTCAACTGCGTTGTCCTTAAATGAATCAAACACATATATATCTTCTAGCTTCAGATTCTATTATTTTTACATTTTAAAGCTTAACCTTGAATTAAAACATATTAAGTTTAAATTCAATTAAAACATCATTGATTTTGATGAGTCATTCGTAACATAGAAGGTGTGTTTGAATAACAAAACAGCTTTATGCTACAATTAATGTTTACACTTTAAAAAGAGGTTGAGGTACAAAAGGAAGAATCAAAATTCACATTTAAAAGATAGACCGACACAATCCTGGTAAAAAAACCGAAAACGACGAACAGACAAACAACAGTCTACAAAACACTACAAAGAAACCCTTGAGAGACTGAACAACACGAACTCCTCTCTGTCCCTCAAAAACAAAAACGGAAACCGGGGGAAGATATTCCTACTTGTAAATTTTTATGATTTTCTTTGACACAGTATCAACTTGAAAGTAAAATATAGGCATATTGATAATCTTATAAAAAATAGTGTTGTCAAATTAAAATTGAAACGTAACCGGTTACTCAGATAATCTTTCGACAGATTACCCGGTTAACCGATATGAAAGTTAATGTTTAAAGAAAATGTACTCTAAGGGTGACTGAGTTATAGAAATATGGTCATTTTTTGTCTACTTCCGACCTAAAATAAAACCCTAGCCAAGATATGTTTGTTTGCTGTGTGGGATGCATGAATTTGCAGTCTGGTCAGAATGGGTCTGTAACATCGATGCCTTGTGTAGAGGAAGCGTCGCGCTTGGTCGACCATCTATTACAGGGCCTATTTTATCAATTGTTAATTTGTCTTCATCCTGAAAATGCATGAACTATTAGCAGCAGGACGTTACTCAAAAACAATTAATAAATAAAAGACGATGTCTGCATTTTTTTTTTATCACGAATATATGGCTATATCATTCGATATATTAAAGTTTATCGTCTCACCTTTCCTAGAACATTACGTATTGTTCATGTCTGCGTGTTACTGGAGCGACCAAAGTTTGCATTTCATAAAATTTGTAATCAGCATTTCGTTTCAAATATGACCAAGCCTTGTGTGCGGATCCTTTGCGTTTATCTAATATTAAGTCAAAATAAAATAGCTTACAACTATTCAACGTATGATTGTTTTACCCACCTATAGACATTATGTTTACTTAAGAAATGCCGCAAGGTCAAAGTGTCTTCTTCTTAATTAATTTAGGTAAACATGGAATGTATTCATTGCTAATTAAGTCAAAATTATACTGTATAATTGATCTCATAAAGTATCAGGATGATCCTATTGAAATTTGGTATTGTTTTTTTTATGATTTTGATATACATTTATATCAAAATTATCAAAATTGAAAAAGGTCCGATTAACCATGGTTAATGATTTTGGTATTCGTTATTCGGTCCTTCCGACGATTGCCCGGTTAACCGTTGACAACACTAATGAAAATAGAAGATCTGATCATGGTTAGTATTTGGTGCCTTTGCTTATGTGCTTTGTCTATAGAGTGTCTATGTGCCATTTGTTGACATAGTTTTTTGTGTTTAAAGTGATTAAGATTATAGCACAATGCTGACTGCTGTACCCCAATTTTGACATTTTTACCTATTAGTGTGTTTGTTTTGGTCATACATTGTTGGCAACATAATGAAATTCTATGTGACTGTCAGAGGTTTAGCTAGCTATAAAACCAGGTTTAATCTACCATTTTTACATAAGGAAATGCCTGTACCAAGTCAGGAATATGACAGTTGTTTTCCATTCGTTTGATGTGTTTGAGCATTTGATTTTGCCATTTGATAAGGGACTTTCCGTTTTGAATTTTCCTTGTAGTTTGGTATTTTTGTTTTATTTTAATTTTATAGCGTGGTTCTAGATTAAAAACGCATCATTGGAAAATACTCATAATCTTTTACCCATTTACTGTTCATGAAATTGCATCACATTATACCATTATGGTTGACATTATTGAGTTTCAATTGGTGGTAAACAAAGTGTTATATACTCGGCGGTTTTCTAAATATATACTCACACACTCAACGACTACCATTACAGTATTACTCAGTGTAATAATACTCTCATGTAACACTTTTAACTTGTATGAATATGATGACTACGAAAAAATGTAAAAATGTACAGAAATTGTAAACAATTACGGGGGCTTTCAAAAGAAGAAGATATAAACCAGTAATAGTTTAATTTTGGCAGCTTGAGTTAACATATATGCATAAATAGATAAGTATAATTTTCACACAAAGATATTCATATAATACAATACAAAAGATACACATACAAATAATCTAGATAAAGCGGGTCCAAAAGAAATAACAAAATCCGCCAACTTTACATTAGTACATTTAGATAGTTAATTTCTATTTTATGATAAAAGGATTTGGGAGGTGGGTGAAAAAATTTACGTCCAACTCGAACAATTTCAAATCAAATAATAAAGGAACAACATAACAGAGTGAGTAGATTTCACTCACTTACAAATTTATATGTTATATTCTTTTTTCCTTTCCAGTCAAATTAGCGGACGAATTTCAGCCGAGTAATTACTGGTTTTTAAATTATAATAACAAACCAATTACGGGGGCTTTCAAATAAAAAAAAATATAAACCAGTAATAGTTTAATTTTGGCAGCTTGAGTTAACATATATGCATAAATAAATAAGTATAATTTACACACAAAGATATTCATATAATACAATACAAAAGATACACATACAAATAATCTAAATAAAGCGGGCCCAAAAGAAATAACAAAATCCGCCAAACAGCCCGCCAAAAAAGTTTAACAACAACAACAAAAATTTAAATACCTAAAACAAATTATACACACACAGAAGCAGAAGAATCGAACCCAAGGAATGAGACACTTCCTTGTAAGTTCAAGCTAAAATAAAAAGGAATAAGAAACTTCCTTTATACGACACACTCAGAAGATATGACGGACTCCACTGTAAGTGCACTAACTCCAAATAAGCTTACGATTCCAAAGGATAGCACACTCCTTTGTAAGATCAAAATCCTAAGGGATAAGATTGCTCCCTTATAAGATTAACATCGATAACCTCTTAAAGATGTACAAAGCATACAAACAAAAATTAAGATGATATATCATAAATCAAGAAGTAGACTATACAGATTACATATGATTGATAACATGTTGAAAGCATCTGCGAAGCTCGTATTGACCAGCCCCATTAAGATGCATCCCTCTCTCCTTAGAGGCATAAAGAGACCTTATAGGACACCCTTTTACAAGAAACCTTTTATAGGATTTTATAAAATTAATGTTATATTTAAAACATACAGAAAGTAACTGCCTATTAATATTAGCACACTTAAATCCAGTTGAATCAAAATCTACAGGCCTTGGTAAAATAGAAGAGATATACAGTTTAATATGCGGAGACAAAGATTTAAATTTAACAATTAACTCTCTAAAATTAGCAATGATTCGATCCACAGAAAAATCTCTTACGTCGTTAGTGCCAACATGAATAATACAATAAGAATAGTTACTCAAGTTAATTTCTACCTGATCCAGTTTCTTCTTCAAAGTAGAAATTTTACGTCTAACTCGAACAATTTCAAATCAAATAATAAAGAAACAACATAACAGTGTGAGTAGATTTCACTCACATATAAATTTATATATTATATTCTTTTACCTTTCCAGTCAAATTAGCGGACGAATTTCAACCGAGTAATTACTGGTTTTTAAATTATAAAAACAAACCAACAAAATACAAGATCTACAAAAATGTCGTTATTTCTGAAACCCTCAAATGACTCCTCAGTGACATCGAATTAAGCACCTGATAACAAGATTACAACGGAGTTCATGAGTTCTTTAAATAAGTCAATTTAAAAACCCACGCATCGGTACTTGGTATCTTTGTGAATGATATGACTGGTAATGTAATATTAATTCCGGATGGTTGCACTATTGAATAACTAAAATAACATGAATATCCAAGCATCGTTATTGAAGTGCTGCTACCTGCCACATGTGCATTCAAGTACAAATAGCTTGTATCAGGCCAGTCTAGTAAAATGGCATAAACGTTGGTTCCGGTCGTCGTTTTTTGCATTATATACCATGCATTCGTGGCGTTATCTTGTTGTGTTGTCCATGGCTTTGAACCATTTATTGCTTCCCCGTTTATTTTCATCCATTTTCCAAATTGTAGCAGTCTTTCATCATGGACTGGTTGGATTATTTCATAGCTAATTGGTCCAATGTTCATAAGCATATTCCTTCTGCAGCTTACAGTTTGTGCAAATGTAGTTCTCGTGATGTATAAAAGTCTTCTATATTTGCCTCTCTTCGGAACCCCCAGTGGTTTTTGTCTATCGTCATTGGGCTTTCAAATTTTCTTTTCTGGAGAGTTTTTGAATTATACCTATCACTGCACGTAAGATATCCCCCATGGTGTCATATATCGCCACTCCCCATCTGTCATTGGTGATTACAATATCCTTGACAGGACTGTCATTGTAGAGCCAAGCTATAAACTCCTTTGACATCCAGTAACTATCCGACGCTTGCCCGTCGCCAACTGACCAAATTACTTCCGGTTTTTATCGGTTTACAAGTTCATATAGTTCTGGCACTGGTTTTATTTTCACAAAATTTTGTGTTGTGCAATTATTTTCTTTGTCCTTCAGATACAACGGATTGAACCATTCATAAAGAGAATCATATAATCCAAATCGAAGATTTGTTGTCTCCCGAATCGCAGTAGCTAGTTCGCCGACTAGATCTCTATGCGGTCCATTGTCATAAGAATTCCAGTTCCATGAATAATTTGACGGCCAATTTGTAAAGCCTTCGTGATGTTTTGAAACTAAAACAACATATTTAGCCCCAGAAGCCTGTAATATAGAAGCCCACCGTTTTGGATCATAGAACCCTGTTTTGAAATCTGCTGCAAAGTCGGCATACGTGACACCAGGTCGATAGTTTTGTTTCATTAAATTGATAATGTCATTATGTCCATTTTTTCCCCAAAATTCCAGAACCACACTGCACTATAACTAGGGATAGAAAACACTCCCAAGTGCATAAAAAATGCCAAGTTTAGCTTCATCAAACCATGACGGAAGTGGTCTGCTTTCGATTCCCATGTTGGTTCGTATCGTTGTGCAACAGGTAGATTTGCACACCACGAAAGTAAAAATAAACTGTAAAAGGCCATATTTTATTTCCTTCACTGTGTTGGTATATGTTCATCCACCTGTTATATAATCAATTGCTAAATTCATAATGTACGGTAAGTGATAAATTAGGTATTGTAAGAAATAATAAATGCGATGGACAAAATGAAGCATCCAATTCTTATAAGTACATTATCATGCTACAACCATGTACAATTAAGAGTTATATCATGCTTTTCGTATGTTTTCAATGCGCTATTTAAACATTGTCACGGATAGCACGTGCAGTCATAGCTGCTTTATTTATACGGAATTAAATATATTATTGAAACACCTCGTGATTGTTGTCAACCAATAAAAATTACGGATTCTAATGAAACACATATGTTATATAATTATTTTGGTACACAAACAAAAATTACCAGCAAACAAACCATTTTTATTAAAAACATTACATAAAACAAAACAAAAAGACGAAAATTAAGCACATATTAAAATGCAGAAATGAAAACATTCTAAATCGTTAAAGGATGTTCGCTGATCTTATTTTTGACTTTTTGTATTATTCGGAATCCTCTGGTTTCATCAATGTAATGCCTTTAAAAATTGCCTGCTTTCATATAGTTAAAAAAAAAACATTTTGACAATATCATAAAGTCCTTGTAATTTTTTCTATAGTTTTGAAAAGTAAAATATGCTAAAATAAATGTACGAAAAATCGGAAGGGAATCATTTTCCGCCAAATGGCTTATAATATTATCTCATGAAAAGGACAGACCTTATTTTTCTGTTTCTGTTTGTTATTCTGTTATTCATATACTGTCTGTTGTGACCTTTTGGATTTCAATGAAAGTAATCTATGTATTACTTGTAAATTATTATGTCGGGGAATTCGTTAACACAAATTACGTAGAAACCTTAACTAAGATATAAAGATTTGGTTTGGAAGTCTGGTTGTCCCTGTAGAAAACTTATATCAAACGGGATAGCAAATCCTAATTTTACGGAGATGTTGTTTACCGAGCCCGGAAATTTAGATACGATCCAGGTAAACTTATCAATCCTTTAAATAAACTTATACTACTTTGTTATCAGTAAATTAAAATCAAACTAAATATTATTTTTATATGCATAGGTATATTCATGGCTCTACAATCTGTCGATACCTGTATCTTGGCATTGCACAAGGTCATGTTTTTCTCTGACTGTTAATGAAGTCTTTACACTAAATCCATTTGATGTTGGATGTATACTGATTGATATTTTAGTCTTAGATGCATGATTTTTTTTTTATTAGTTGTTATTGGCTTTAAACTAGCTATCAGTAACTGCGAGTACTCTCAGGTCTGTACTTAGTGTCTTTTTGTTGTGGGAATTTATAAGTATTCTGCCACGTCCACTCTGTGTTTTTGTTAGATGTAGTTCTCCTTTGTATCGATCTGATGAGTTAAGCCCTTTTCAACAGATTTTTATACTTTGTTCTTATGATGTAGTTACACCACTGTCCCAGGTTAGGGTGAGGGTTGGCGCGCCTTCAAACAAGTTTAACCCCGCCACATTCTGTATGTGCCTGTCCCAAGTCAGTAGTTCTCGTTTGTTGCTGTATATCATATTTGTTTTTCGTTCATTATTTTGTACATAAATCAGGCCGTTAGTTTGATATTTTTAGTTTGAATTGTTTCACATTTGTCATTTCGGGGCTTTTTATAGCTGACGATGCATAATGGGTTTTACTCATTGTTGAAGGCCGTATGGTGACCTATAGTTGTTTATTTCTGTGTCGTTTGGTCTCTTGTGGAATGTTTTCTCATTGGCAATCATACCATATCTTCTTATTTTTATATATAAAAATAAACTTCTTAATTTGAAACAGATCAGCGAACATCCTTAATAGAGGATTGTTTCAAGTATTTGATCATTTTAGGGACTACATTATATGTTACCTTATCATAATTCATTTCTATTGTAACAAGTCGCTGAACATTGTTAAAGGGGCATTAGCTTTCACATTTATGTACAACGATTTGACTGAAATTCTCATGTTTGATTTATAACATACTAAAATGTATATCCAAATTACAAAAGTATAAAATAAACAATTAACAATACATGGACTCGACAAAATGTATCAGCATTTCGTATGTTTTTTTTTTTGTCTAGACGCCATCGAATTAATCATCGAGATGACTTCCAGCAGACGGTCATATAACCCGATATAACCATGAATATAAATAGATAGAGAAAACATTTTTTTTTTGCAATTGGGTTGTTCTATGTCTGTTTTATTTCATGTTTTTGGCTAAAAATATGTAAATCATCGGTTTTATCTGTAAATGAATGATTTTTTGAGGGTCGAATGAGTCAACGAAATGGTTTACCCTTGTTTCACTTTCAGTCTGGTCATTCTTTTCCTTAAATAGCTGAACACGACTTGTACATGCATAATCAATCCCAAGCTAAGGGGTTAAATTGAAGGTCTCATGAATACGGATTCAATTGAGGTTGAATGTTTGACTTGCAAATCTAAACCGTAGCGAATTCCCCTTTAACATACGTGTTACCTCATTTTTACTTCAGTCTGTAGAATCCTAAACCCTCTTATGATAAATGAGTAGTTATTCCTACAGACAACTATAAGGTTCAACTACTTGTTTTTGGATGTATAGCCTCGAAAAAGTAACGTTTACAACTTTTTACAAGAATTCGAAAAAGCTTGATATGTTACCTCCTAAAACGATAAACTGACTTACAAAACACAAATGGTTCATAAATTTATTGTGCATTCTATATATATATATATATATATATATATATAAAAATAATAACATTAGTTGGCAACGCTGATTAGTTCAATATTTGTGAGAACATTGAAAACACAAAACATACTAGCTCTATTGAAACATTTTGTGAAATGCAGATAATAAATCTAATAATCTTGGAATAAAAATGTCTTATCCAAATATCTATTAAATACATCGGAAACCTTAGTTATCAACTTTAACTTAGATATATAAAACTAAGATAACATGATTAATTCCTTTCTATATATTACAGTTCTTATACTTTTGCCAATCAAAATATGAAATAAGAGAAAGTCTTCAAAGTAATCGACATTAGTTCATAGATACTCAATAATGTTTCAATTAGAAATATCAAAAATTAACTGAACATAATCGTTATATCAGTCAAGGGACACACAATTACAATTCAATATACATACTCTAAATACGGATTTGGCAGACAACTTCACGGTAAAATAACATCTTCTAATAGAAAAACCACAAAGATCTACCTGTGAACAATACTGACTTAATCAGAACCTCTTATAATTAAAATACGTCTTTCCTTGTACAAACTTTCCCAAAAATGCCTATCAATTCGTACAATAAATCAATACTTCATATCTAATTAATATTACCAAGTTGTCAAAATCATGTTTGCATTTGCCAAACTTCAGATAAAAATAATGAATGTTATTTACTCGTATCATTTTGTTCTATCATATTTTATGGAACACTTTATATAAAATAGTCATATTGAAAATCATAATATATATTACAAAATATGGTAAATGTTGTTTACGAAAGAAATGGTAATTTTGGGCACGAAATGACTTGCTACTAAATACACTAACTTTAAATCCTCCAATATTCTTGTCCACAAATATGAGACACATCTACACATGTAGATCAGTTATACATGTATATAAATAGTGAACAGTTTTACATGTACACTAATTACTAGAATGAGGTAAATAATACTTAAATGTGTGCAAAATGACCAAACTGTATCATAAATATATAAATGCTATTATAAGAAATATATTTTTCATTTCTCAACTTTATTTATGTTCACAATTTCACTTCATTTACTGAACTCTTTATATTCAAAAGAGATTTTTGTTATATATGTTATATTAACATTACTAATGTTTTACGTTGTATATTTATTTATTTTAAATGTGTCTTTATTTTTAAATGCCGAATTCGATAATTGATTTCAACAATTTACAGTTTAATCCGATGTCAATTAAAGATGTGAAGGACAGTCCTTTTATACACGTCAACTTCAAAGAAGAAATTATTGCTTTTTTACGAAGTTTGGCCTGAGATACTAATCGGACTGATATCATATAAGATTGGACAATACAATATTAGTTACACAATGTGTTATTGTACTCCAAACTCAAAAACAGCAGTGACGTAGCTTCGCTAAATTAAAGTTCACGTAGCATAGCAAGAAGGATGTTATCACTGTTTCGGAGGTTGACTCTTCTAGTGTCATGCTGTCGTAATACCTTTGCATTTTGAACCTCAATCCAAAGGTCACATTTCTCTTATCCGAAGGGTGACATTTGTATATTAGTCTTACTGTAATTATCAGTATAACATAGTTTTGAGAGCTGAGCTAAACTTGCTCTCAAAATAAGTAAGGAGCCTCTAGTTTTTTTGTTGCATCATTGTTTCGTTTCATTTGCACATATAATATAAAATAGCGACTGTTCAATAAGTAACAATTTATGTCTTTAATATGGATAAAATTCCTACCTGGTCTTTAAAATAAATATAACGTTCATGAATTTCTTCTCTACAAACTGCCGTGAACGCGAAAGTTGTGTAGTATCAAATCAGGTATGCTATTATATCTTATTCAGGTTTCATAGAAGGTCTATAGAGTGAGGAAAATAATCACCTTAAGCCTGGAATTTCACATTTATATACCATTCTTAATTTAAGTAAGTACATAACTGACTCATTCAAATTATTAATGATATATGATGATGATATCATTCATTGGAACGAAAGTAATATTTCCAATACTATCAGTTACATAGTGTACTAGTGACCTCATACAATATATATGGGGTCAGTAAATTCCATATAAGGTGAGAGCGAAGCTCGAATCCCCATATGGAATTTACTGACCCCATATATATCGTAATAGGTCACTAGCACACTGTGTAACGAATTTATCTTACCGACTATCTTAACATGTGGTATTTAGACTAGTGGCCTATCAAAGTGATCAAGTCTTCAATATTAAGAACCTACTTACATTGGTCTATACAAAAACAAATGCCAACAATAACCACATGTAAGCTTTTAATGTGTTTTATGAATTTATTTTAATCGTTCATCATCAATTTTTTCGTCTGTTGAAACTTTTCAGATTATTACTCATCATCGTGTTGTTTTTACAAATGGACGTAACACCACAACTAACCGTGTATTGAAATAAACCACGCCTACTAACCCCATATGAATTATACACGATCTCCACGCGGTTGCTTTTAACCAATCATATTCCTAGAAATGTTTAGGAGGTAAGATAAAGTTCAATATCCTCTATACTCATAACGTTTAACATTATTAAATAATTAAATAGCTGATCAATAATTTGAAAATAGTTGGTGTAATGTATGCAGTTCATTTTGAATACCTGATGTAGCAGTTTATGATTTTTAGATTATTTTGTTTTGTCATTTTTTCGTTTTATTCTGTTGTGTACCGTTTATTGGGCCTTTCGGCTGGACACATTTGTTTACAGTGAATATTCTCCCACAAATCTCATTTTCCACATTCATCTTATTTTTCTTATTTATTTATCAAAATTGCTTAAATCGTGAACAGGACTTTTACTGTAGATTCACAATCTCGTTTATTTCAGCGTATTTATAAAAAGAGATAGTTATTAACACTAGCTTACGTCATTTATAACAACCACTGGGTCGATGCCACTGCTAGTGGAGTTTTTCTAAACTAGGGTATCACCAGCCCAGTAGTCAGCACTTTTGCGTTGACATGATTTATCATTGATATGGTCTTCATTATAAATTAACTGTTTACAAAACTTTGGATTTTTCGAAATACTAAGGATTTTCTACCCAAGAAACATTACTTTTTTGGCAAAACTTTTAGAAATTTTGGGTCTTCACTGCTCTTCCACTTCGTTCTTTATCTGGCTTTTTAAACTTTTTTTGATTTAAGCGTCACTGATGAATATTTTGTAGACGAAACGTGCGTCTGGCGTACAAAATTTCAATCCTGGTATCTATGATGATTGATATAAGAAGATGTGGTATGAGTGCCAATGAGACAACTCTCCATCCAAGTCACAATTTGTAAAAGTAAACCATTATAGGTCAAAGTACGGCCTTCAACACGGAGCCTTAGCTCACACAGAACAGCAAGCTATAAAGGGCCCCCAAAAATGACTAGTGTAAAACCATTCAAACAGGAAAACCAACGGTCTAATCTATATAAAAAACGAGAAACGAGAAACACTTATGAACCACATCAACAAACGACAACCAATGAACATGAGGTTCCTGACTTAGGACAGGTGCAAACAAATGCAGCTGGTTTATTTACCTGTTGTGTACATTCAGGTGAGGTTTTTGTATATTTTACCATGTTACCAATTTAAGTTGATAGAAGCCTTTTAACTGGTCGTTTACACTGTTTCCATATTTATTATCATGTTTCAGGCATAACGCACTAAAACTTCTACGCGATCTCTTTTTTAAGCCGAATTCGGCAAAGTTGTCGGTCCACCTCGATTACATGTTGTTTTGTATTACACGTGTTCTTAATCAACAGAACTATACGTTCAGGGTAATAAGGGTTATGTAAATATGGCACGGGTTTTCAAGTGAGTTTTTGTCTTGATTAAAAGT